>JAUMHP010000060.1:10515323-10548641 GCA_032361065.1 Enteromius trimaculatus
ACATGGACATCTTGGATGACATGGGGGTGAGTAATATATCAGCAAAAGTTTTTTCAAAAGTGAACTTCTCCTTTAATTATTTTCACTGAAATTTCACAGCATTCCTTTGCAGCTGCCTGAGGGTCCCAGTTTGAAAACCCATGCACTTTTATATAAATGCAATCAAATAAAATGGACTAAATTTAACAATGATTTTCATTTTATTAACCTTTTGAAAAGTAGTAATCTGGGAATGGGACTAATATAGAACAAGTATTATCATCATTGCTGTGCTTCTGGTTAAATTTATGCACATTAAATTTTGTTGTCTTTTTGTACAAATACATTTGTTATTATACCTATCAGTTAGCAGATTAACAAAACGTCTTTAACGTCACTTGAATGGTTCTAGAAATGTTCATTCCCTTCCATGAGCTGATACTGCACCTAGTTTGTTATGGGGGTCTGTTCCTAAATGCCTGACAGAGCGTCAAGGCCTAGATAGTATTTCATCCTATGGCATGCCAAAAAGCACCACTCTGATTGGTCCTTGTGCTCCCCGTCAGCCAATCGGACCGGACGAAGAACTTCTCGTGTGGTACAATGGGGAAGACAATCCTGAGATAGCTGCTGCATTAGAGGAAGAAAGGACTAGCAACCTGAACAAGAAGAGTTCACCTAGAGCAAAGCGAGGTAAAACGAAAACACAGCCTGTTATTGCTCAAACCGGGCGTTTTTCTATACAAATATCAAATTGTGGTCCGAAATATACATGTTTGTTATATTTGGACGCGTTCGGAGTCGCTAGCTGAAACTAGCATGTTAGCCATCTGGCTATTCGCCCATTTCATACGAAGATCATTTAAAAACAGGAAATATGGATTATGTGTATGTTCTAGTTAACTTTGTTAGAAAGAAAAACAAGCCCAGAACGGAGTGTGTTGTGAAATGTAACGTACTCTTCCTCATGTTAGTGAACGGGTCGGTTAGCCGCCTTGCAGACACAGACCTCATCTCAGTGTCTCAAAATCTAGTGAACTTCTAACCTAGAGAGCATTTTGAGCATCACGGACACGTCCGAGTGTTTGATTTTAAGTAGTTTTAACGCGCTGTGATGCCCAAGCATGCCATCTAGATAGGCAGCTTCCTAGGTTTGCAGACACAACCCAATGTCTGACAGAGATGACCTTCCAAACCCTCCTCGCAGAGCATTTTGATTTAGACCTTAGTGAGCCATAAAATAAACACAGAGTTTATCCTCTAAAAGCTCTCTGCATGAGTCTGATTTGTTTGTCCATTGCACACTAGTTAGAGATTTGTCACTGTATAAAGTTTATTTGATGCCTATAAGCGTGTACGTAACTGAAATGTTTTGGGGAAATTAATTTGCTGTTAAATGTTGCACGAATATATGGTTGAGTTTAAGTGGGTGTATGTGGTCTGTATGTACTTTTTAGACTAATGTAATAATGTCTGTAAATGCTGACCTAAACTTGCTGTTAAAGAGCATTTGCTGGTCCTTTCAATGAGTAAATGGACATTTGACTTTCACCTGTTCAATGACAGTGCAGGAAGTTGCACAAAGTTAGATTGTGTCCAGTTTTGCTTTTTAAAAATGTATTGGTAAAAGTAGTAATGGAAATATGTGACGTGTTAAGAACATCCAGAAGTTTAATGTCACATTGTAGAAAAATCGAGAAGGATTGAGATGCTATAAATAAATTGTTATATAAAGCTTAAATATTTTACATTTAGGTTACAAAAATCAAATAAATATCATTTTTGATAGGAAACTTGGTAAACCCATGTTAAAACATTCTAACTATACATGCGCACAAATCTTTTATCTTGTGGGAATAGATATGTGGGAAGGACTATTCGACAACTACGGTCAAATGACCAAGTTGCATGTGTCTGTTTTATGAATTGGGTTTTGTATAAGATGCTCCCAGATGACCTTGTCACAAGGACAGCAGCTGATGGCTGCTTTCTTTTCTTGGCTGTCACGGTGTCTTTGAAACTGTGTAAAAGTCTATACGTGTAATTTGCTAACATTTATATAAAATTAAAGAGAAAGTTTGTACTCTTGTTTTCTCGCCAGGAAACCTGTATGACTTTGTACCTTCTGTGGAGTACAAAAAGAGAGATTTTATTCCAAAAGTCAGTGTTCCTCTGAATATCATCATCAGTTTTTCACAGAAGTCAGTCATACAGTTTAGGAATAACATGAGTGAGTAGACTTTCTGGATAAATTAACCATTTAAGTAAATCTACTGTATCATTAATACAGTAATTATCTCCACAATTATCATGCAATAACTGTGATGTAGATTTTAAATATGTGAAAAACAAGCATTTCTTTGTCAGTCTGGTTTTGTGGTGAGCTGCTAGTTTAGAAAAAAGGCTGTGACATACTTGTTTTGTTTTGGTTCTTGCAGGTGGAGCTCTTTATTTTAGCTAATGTAACAGATGCTCTTCCTTTGTGTTTTACAGTTTTCAGTTTATACTCATTCTTTGCAGCTTCTGTGAAACATTATTGGATTCAATTATCGTAGGTTTTGATGCCCTAAATGCTTTTTGCTGCCTTTAGTGAGTCTGAACAGTTATTTAATTTTTTAAAACTAAAAAAAGATACTTTTTTTTCTCCCTAAAGCAAGGAGGAAGCTGTCGGAAAAAGGCAGACAGGCTGATTTGGGTGGATTCTGTGAACCAAATAAATTGAGTGCCGTTGAACCCTCAGAGATGCGGGACTCAGAGGAAGGTAGGTTATGCACTTCACCAGCCTTTGCCAAGGATTTGTGTCGTTCACAAGTACGTTTAGCTTAGTCAAAATATTTTTGTTACATTTAAGAATGTAACAGTAGTTCAATTGTTTTGATTATCAGTTAATGTGCCATTTACTCCTGTTTTAATTACACTTATTCTGTGTTTGAATGAAAAGTGTTATTCTGCATCCTGCCCCAATTTTAAACTGTGTGCAAATTGAAGTTTATGAGAACAGTGTGAAGTGATATTTATAATTTGCAGAGGTTTAATGTAAATGATATTCAAGTACAATACAATTAATAAAAATTGTAAAATTGCTTCTCATTAAAATAGCATTACCAAAATGAGTATTATGTAGTATTTAAACCTTAGGTTAATGTCCAACAGTTGTTTTAGTCAGAATTAGCTTTGTGAATATGTGCTTTATTTTGCTGTTGTGCTTTGTTAAATCGTGGATGTGCTTTAACAAGAGACTTGTTTGATTTGTATTTATAGATAAGCATATAACCATAAAATAAGTTATGTGCTGAATAAAAATTAATAAGACTTAAACTCATTAAATAGCACACCCATCTCTCCAGGCACCTGAAATGCTACTGTATGAAACACTTAATATAGTGTTTTTATGTTAGAAACATCTTGGGGTTTGCGCTATTCCTACATTGTGATTTCCACACAAATTATTTTGGTGTGTTTTGTGTGTCAAAGTGTATTTTTTCTTCAGTGTAGGCTTTGACTAGACAATAATGAAATTAGTTTAGAATTAGTACACTTCAAATTTAATGGCTTGGTTCTAGTCGTAGTTGCAGTGCTATTATAACAGAATAATGTCTTTTTTCTGTGATTTTTGTTTAATTATATGTTTTTTTTGTAATGCAGGGCTTAATGGTGAGGAACGGCCCTCTTCACCTTCTGAGCAACAGGAAAATCCAGCCCGGTCATCACAGTCCTCTTCTGTGGAAAATGAAAACCTTGTCCAGTCTCATACAACAGAGATTAACCAGAGGGAAGGACTGGATGAGGAAAATGCAGAGGTTGATGGACAACTGCAGCAGCCAGAGTTAAATCAGAGCCCACAGCACCCCTCTGAGGCAGAATCAGTTGATGGGAATGAAAAGTCTCTCCTGCTTTTACATTCAGCCAGCCCTGCAGACGAAATCACAGAGAGTCCGCTTTGTGATACAGAGTGTATATCATCTTTAGCAAATCCTGAGTTGGAGGCAGAGGGGGATTTTGAAGATGACCCCCAAGGAGAAACGTACCCCTGTCAGCATTGCGAGCGTCATTTCTCCACCAAACAGGGCCTGGAGCGCCACACTCACATTCACACTACTTCAAACCATCAAACTCATACATTTAAGTGCCGTTACTGTGCCAAGCCCTTTGGCTCTCAGGTAGGCAGGCGCAGACATGAACGTAGACATGAGAATGGGAGTAAAACTTTAAATAGGCCCGGATCACTTAGCGGAACAGCCTTCCTCCACAGTCCTACAGCACCCAACGATTCTGCTACCTCTGGCAGTGCATCCTCTCCAAGCCACTCAGTTGTTATGAACACACAGAATGGTCCACCTCAGCAAACCGCTGATAGTTTGAAAACAGAACCTGGTGCTGAATCTGACCGACCTTTTATATTGGACGAGAATGGGGAGTCAAAAGAGCTCCATCCTTGCAAATACTGTAACAAGGCTTTTGGCACACACACGAACATGCGCAGGCATCAGCGAAGAATCCACGAACGGCATCTAATGCCAAAAGGTGTTCGTCGGAAAGGTATGCTCCTGCAGGATGGCTCCTCCCAACAGCAGCAGCAGCATGAACAAGGGCAGTCTGTTTCGCTCCAGGAAGAGTCACCAAGTGCCAGTCCACCACCAATTTATGTGCCCAGTGTGGAGACAGAGGATGAGGTAGAGAGAGAGGAGTGTATGGTTGATATCTCCAACAATATTTCTGAAAATCTCAGCCATTACATTGATGGAAAGATCCCATCTACAAGCACAGTGAGCAACTGTGACGTCATCGAGGTCGATTCAAGCACCGCAGCTTTGTTTGGCCTTGATGCTCTCATTCTAAGTCCCAAACAAATTAGCCATGCTTTTAAAATCGAAACAAGGACTTGTCCAGTGAAAGAAGTTTCATGCGTAGCTCAGGCGGCTTCTAAAAGACGAACTGCTACTCCACCAATGCTGCCTGCAGTTAAAATGGAAACCGAAACCGTGTCGTCCTCTTCCTCCCTGTCCTCCCCCTCCTCTCAGTCCTCTTTGTTGGTAGGAAACATTTTCTCCCAGTCGACTGAAACATTAGCTTTTCAGAAGGAGAAATCTGTTTATCTCTCTCCGAAACTCAAACAACTACTACAGGCCCCAGACGGTCAGAAACCAGCCATAGGTCTAATCACAGATAGCCATAGATTAACCACCCCACTTTCAGTAACTTCACTGCCTGCTGTCCAAGGGAAGTTTAAAAGAAGAACTGCCTCCCCTCCCACAACTTCACAGAGTAGCCCGGCACAAAGAAATGACAGCATAAGCTCTGCAACTGGGGTTTCATGTTCTCTGAAGGTGCCAAAGATTGAAAGCCATTGCATGACGCATTCCTGGAGTTTGTCCAGCAAAGATCATGGGGACGCAGTAAGCCTGACAGGAAAAGACTGGTCTCCTTCAAGAAGTGGGGGGAATTCTTGCAATCAGCAGCCACTTGACCTTTCAAATTCCTTCAGTAAAAAAGACAATAGTGTAAGCAAAGGTTCTGGAGAGGCTGTGCTTGACTTAAGTGTGAACCGTAAAAGTCCTGTTGATCATGAAGCAAAGACGAGCTCAGCCACACTAACGCCACATGTGAAAAGAAAGAAACCCAATACCAGCATTTTAGAGAAAGTCTTAATGAACGAGTATGCTGGCCTAAACTCAGCTGGAGACGAAGGATCCAATGCTCTCGGAAGCCCTGATGTTCTTTCGTCTTCTGAGAGTGCCACATGTGTCGGCCCTTCTAGTCCCGGATCGGGATCAGAGCGCCTTCCTTGTGAATCAGCCTCTCCTCCCTCTCTGACCCCTATGACTATTAATCCATCCTCTCCGTCTTCATCTAGTATAGCATCATCTACACCCCCTCCTCCAGTCTTACCCACCATCCCATCACCTCCACCTTTATCATTGCCGCATTTTCAGATGTCAGATGCTTCATCACCTGCCCCTTTTCCTGTGTTGTCCCCTAAAATGTCCCCCAAGGCAGATGATAGTTTAGAGGAAGTGTCGAATTCATCTGCTTTAACAGAATCATGCCATGATGCATTAAATTCCATTGTTAACAAATCAGACCAAACTGCTGAGCAGTTAGACCCTGCGATTTCTCCACTGCCTCAGGATGCAAAAAGACATTGTACAGCAGATTCATCTTCAAAGTCGGAAACACTACTTGAGGGCTCAACCCTTGATTCTAAGCTTCAGTTTTTAAGAAATGCAGATCAAGCAGGTTCTTCTCACCTAGAGTGGGATACTGCTTCTAATACCAGCCAAAGCCATTCCTGTGAAGGAACTCTCCCTCAAGACCTCAATATTAAAACCGAAGGCCAACACAAATCAAAGTCTTCTCTTTCTAAAGTACAATCAACTCCTAAAAAGGAACCCTCCTCACCGTCCTTCCTCAGCGAATTTGATTCTTCCCAGAATAGTTCAGTGGTTGATAACTTTTTTGTAGCAGATACAGGGAAAAACGAAGGGCCGGATAATATAACCACAAACGGCGGCAACACTTCACCTGAAACTCCTCCAAGAAGTTCTGATGAAGTTGAGACACCAGAGCGGGAGACTTTTGTCAAGAGTTTTGTGTGTAACGTCTGCAAAGAGCCATTTCGGTCCATCAAGGACCTCAGTGGCCATATAATAGAGCATGCATCAGAGTGGCCTTTTAAGTGTGAGTTTTGCGTGCAGTTATTTGGTAATGCGACTGCGCTCCTCGAGCACCGCTCCTCTCTCCATGGGGTGGGAAGAATTTATATTTGCTCCATTTGCTCAAAGGAGTTTGCCTTCCTCTGCAATCTTCATCAACATCAAAGTGACCTACATCCAAGTCAGAGTTGCACTCACACTGCCGTTGAGAACGGGAAGCTCAGACCTCAGAATTACACGGATCCTGCTTACGCAAATGTGGAGAAAGATGCTGTTCTTGACTCAATTGCTGGAGGTGCCTCTGAAGATTCTTCAGAGGAGCACAGCAGTGACACTAAGAAGGTGGAAGAAGAGGAAAATGGCCACGAGGATCCAACAGAAGAACTATACACTACAATAAAGATTATGGCATCTGAGGCTGGTAAACCAAAAGGTCCAGATGTACGGCTTGGCATTAATCAACACTACCCCAGCTATAAGCCTCCACCTTTCCCGTACCACAACCGAACACCTGATGGCTCAGTTGCCTCTGCCACTAATTTCACCACACATAACATCCCCCAAACATTTAGCACTGCAATCCGGTGTACCAAATGTGGAAACAGTTTCGACAACATGCCTGAGCTACATAAGCACATACTGGTTTGTGCTAATGCTAGTGATAAGAGACGCTACACCCCTAAGAAGAATCCCATTCCTCTTAAACAGGTTGTAAAACAGTCTCCAAATGGTCTTCTTACCACCACAGGAGCTGCTGCTTCTGCTGCTGCTGGGCAGAATGCTTTCCGCAGAATGGGTCAACCGAAAAGGCTCAATTTTAACCAAGATATAACCTCCAAAGCAAAGTTGTCAGCCCTAAATAAAAAGAAAAACCAGCTTGTGCAGAAAGCCATATCTCAGAAGAATAAGTCGGTTGCCTCTATAAAGAAACCGACAACCCAGGTAAAGCAAGAGGAAACTCATAAGGTCCATGCATGCCCATACTGTAGCCGGGAGTTCACATACCCAGCCAGCCTCAGTAAGCACATTGCTTGCAGCTGTCCACAAAGACCTGTTGCCAAGAAGTTGAAAAAAGGAGCACTGATGCCTCAAGACAAAAACAGGAGTCTCCGAAGTCGAGCCACTGACTCTGAAGTCAAACAAGAACCTGGTTCTGGGCCAACTGTAAAGCCCTTGGGAAAAACCAGAGCCCGGAGCTCTGAGCCAGTAGAAAGTGAAGCTCCATCAGCAAGTAAAGGCAAAGCACCTCAGGTACGTACAAAGAGGCTAGCCTCAAATGCAGACACCGTGCCGCCACAAACTAAGAAATGCAAAAAGAGCACTGAGCCACTGAACTCCAAAACTCCTGCACTTACTGATGACTCTTCGGCACTACCGCCGTCTAAGATGCAACGATCTAAGGAGGTTGTTGTCAAAAAGGACATTGTCAAAAAGGAGCCTATTGGAAAAATGACACCATCTAAGAAGGAGGAACGTTTTTCGTCAAGGACGCAGGAGAGAAAAGGTGGGCCAGTCACACGCAGTGTACAGATGGCTAGTGCTTCAGCTCCTTCGGAAGTGAAGTCTGAAGACCTCTTAAACCATGAACCAGGACAGTCTGAGGTAAAGAAGAATTTCACTGTTGACGTTTGTTGAGTTGGGAGTGTTTGATTAAAAAAATGTTCTCCTATGTGTTTATTTCAGGAGTCTCTCTTGAAGCTAGCCAGGTAGAACATCACAGCCTCCAAAGGATCTCTTTAGTCAGTGACTGGAAGGGAAACTTCTTTCAACTAAATTGGATTAACCTGATCACAGCCTGAATGTTCAGGGGGGGCAGAAGTTATCTCCCTGCTTATGTTTTGCATTGGCTCATTGGAAGTATCTTCTCAGTGCACTTTTATAAATAAGCCTTTAAGCCCCTTCCCCCGAAACGGACTGATGAATATAATAAATAAATAAATCTCTATCAAGCATAATATTACCTGATTTATAAATGTTGACCTTTTGGTTTCGTTTAGGTTTTGCAAGAGGCAATCATTCTCTTTCCGAGACAAATTCACCCCGTTTAGTCTGTGAGGTTTTCAGATCCAGTGGTCTAATGCATGTACTTCTGTATACAGTAGGATTGGACTGATCCTCTCTTCTTGACTGTACTCCATTTTGACCTGCTCCTCTTTTACTGAGAAAAATTATTTGAAGAGTATATATGTATATTTAAGTAAATGTAATCCTTCACAGGGAGTGTTTATCATACTGAGGCTCTCGTCTCGTCGTTACTTTGTTAATGTTTTTGTTTATTTTTTTACACAGCAAATTAATTGAGCTGTTTGATACAGTTAGAGTGAGCAGGAGAACATAGTTTGCTGTATGTTAAAGGTATTTGACCTTCACCTAAACCAGCCAAAACCGTAAGCCATTTTTTCTTTTTTCTCTGTACCTTTTGTAATCTACAGAATCTACAGCAGGGCTGCTGGCCATTAAAATTACACTAAAACTACAACTGGGAATGACGAACTTTCTTCTGCACTTGCATGAAAATGAATTAATAGTTGTAAGTGCCATTATTACAACCCAAATTATGTAATTAGTGATCTGGTCAATCAGGTTACTTGTTTCTGAAGAAAAGCACTTTATTTAGGCTAATTTGCCTTTCATTGATATCTCAAAGTTTGAGGTGATTTTACAATATGTGATGACAACTGCTTGAAAACTGCATAAATACAGCATTGATTTTCACTGGTATATTATAAGCACGTATATTATAGCCTGAAGCAACCTCAGAAATTTGCTTCCAGTTTATTAAGACGTAGTTCATATTGTTGCATTATTAGTAGAATTAGCCGTTATTGCTGTGATGCCACTGCAAGCACTCAATTTCTTTGCTCACCAAGCATTACACAAATGTTTTGTTTCTTCGTTTCTCATTTTTATAAAACGGATAAGGCCTCTGCTTTAATAGAACATCAACTGGACGTCAACTCCTTAGTGGTCTACCTCCTGGCAAGCTTTGAACTGATGCGTTTTCTGCCTTTGGACAACGTAATTCCTCTCACTCCTAAGCCTGTCTTTGCCGTGTCATTTCCACTTTACAACCTGGACAATGAGGACAGGGATCTGCACAAGATCTGAATGCTTGAAATGTTTTTTAAGCTAGGGACTTGAAACGATATTTCTTTTTCCTTACATAACTTTCATCTTGCAGTATGTCTTTGCTGTCCTGCATTGATATATTTTTGGGAATGAAATGTTGACCGTGTTTTGTGATTATGAATAATAACCTTCACAAATGTAAAATGAGTTGTTCTAATTGATATATTAAATTGTTTTGTTTTTTTCAGTGTATATCTGATTTTAGCTTTTAGTTTCACAGTAGAAAGTATCTAGAGATGCAGTACTAGTTGTCACAAATGTATTCAGTGCTTAGGCTTGCATCACTATTCTATATCTGTATTGCTTCATGACTAATCCAGGTTTTGTGTACATACTTCTATTAGTGCATTTAAGCTATTTTTTTGTCCAGGTCCCATATAGGTTTTTTTCTTCTTCTCTAAATCACCTAGCTTGTAAAATTGAACCCATTCTGTTGAGAGTTTGATCTCTCCAGAAGGGTTTGGTTTTATTGTGGCTGTGACAATCTTGTATGTGACCATCAAAAAAGCCATTGGAGTGAAATGGTTCATTTCTAGGCTAGCTAACCCGGACTGAATACACGTATAGCTGTAAGAACTCCTCCAACTGTCTGGAGTGGCAATTTTCAAATGAAGAATTGAATATTGAGTGCAGGTTTGTTCCGTTATACAAGATAGATACTTTATGTAGCAGGGAAAGCACATCTTGTTTATGTTTTCCCCGTGTCATGATACTGTATTTTATGGTTCCTCTATAGGCCAGTGCTGTGGTTTATGGTTCCTCCATACTGTGCATGGGGGAGAAGAGGTGCATGATGTTGTACTCTGCTTGACAAGATGAAATATCGTCACAGTTAATCCTGATTGCTGTGCAAGGTGGCATATCCCTAGTCATAAAAATGCAGCCCCATGCAGCTTCTGAGTTGGTTGATGCAGTACATTAAGAAGAGGAAGTAAAGCTAAGATTGGTATAGGGATGTTATGCATAAGAAATTTACAAGAATTATCTTTAACATTTATTTAACATCAGGTGAAATAAATACCTCAAAACGTTTGTCATTTACAATTCTTTGGAAATTAAAAAATGGGTATTGATTATGATGTTTGCTAAAAACCATGCCTCAATTTTTTTTTTCCGCAAAAAAAAGAAAGCAATTTAATAAAAAGAGGTAAGATTTTTGTTAAAACTTATTTTTGACATCTCATACACCAGTAAATTGCATAAAGACCAAGAGTTTGCATTAATTATATTAATGGTCTTGGATCGTTCAGTCTTACCCTCAGACCTGCTGCTAGATTTAATGCTCTCTGTATTGCTGCAAATATTACTTCATCTCTATGTTAAGAAACCATGAGAAATATTGTTGGCTTACGTAACTAGGTAGGCTAAGGATGTTTGTGTCGACGTACGTTATCAAATACCCTTCTGCGCCTCTGAAGGGAGCAGAAGAACAGTGAGAAAGAGAGCGCACAATCACTCCACGGCAGAGAAAAGCGATCTCTTCTGGCAAGGGAGTGCACAGGAAGAACAGCTCTACCCTTCCCAGCTGACAGCTTACTATCTGCATGTCTCCTCAGTTAACGTTCAAAAAGAATTTGATTCGAGTGAACCTTCAGTTAGACGGAGGGAATTAATTCCAGCGTGCTCCAGCCACTTGGCATCTGCCTTGTCTGTCAGTTGAAAGCCGTGAAACTCACTGCCTCTTGTCACAACTCTAAATTTCAGAGTTTTGCCGATAAAAAAGGAAGGAAAAAGAATACAGAATTACCTTTTCTTTCACTGCTGTGACACTGCAGGCTGTCCTTGTGTAAACCAGTCACCTATCAGCTTCATGACTAGCTGATGTTGCTGGATATGTTACGTAATACCAGGTTGACCGTGTTTTCTTTTAAAACACGAGAATATGCCTGCACTTGCAGATCTTCCATGTTCCTCAGGTTAGAGAGCGGATTCAACATCACACTGACCTGACACAAACCTTTCACTGCATCTGATGAATGAGAAAACAGATAAAAGTGAATTCTGTTGGCTAAAGTGATTCATAATACATTTTGTAGAAGAATAAAACAGCCCTATGTAGCAAAAATACATTTCTTTATCTTGAAATGCAAATAGATTGGGTTTTTAACGGTTATGTTGGATGAATACTTTGTCACAAACAATACTGGAGGTAACACCTAATTGAGGTGATGTTACAGTGTTTTTACACATAATTAAGCACTAGAGTTCAGCTTGTTTGGTTAGTTGCTTAATATTTATCCACCTTTTTCTTCAGCGCGGAAGTAAGCATATGGGTGAGACTTCCGGTTCGCTAGACGCTGTAGGTAGGCCTAAATGACGAGGAAAATAACAACTTGCATTAAACGGTAAGGCTGTTTGCACTACAAACCAGTATATTTATTATTAAGATAGTACCTTAAAATAACATGAAAAGACGCACCAATTGTCAATATGAATTAGCAAAACAAACTTTTGTACAGTTAAAAATATCAGGAGGCGATGAGACCGGAAGCTAGACCCACATAATTTACATAGGACCGCTCTCATTTTTACGTTAAGAAAAAGTTGTAGCCTAACTAGGCCTATATTTTTGTGTGTGTGTGTGTGTGTAAAAAGAATCAAATGTGACCCTGGACAACAAAACTAGTCGTAAGTGTTAATTTTCCGAAATTAAGATTTATACATGATCTGAAAGCTGAATAAATAAGCTTCCCATTGGTGTATGATTTTTATGGATAGGGCGATATTTGACCGAGATAAAACTATATGAACATCTGAATCTGAGGGTACAGAAAAATCTAAATGCTGAGAAAATCACCTTTAAAGTTGCTCAAATTAAGATCTTATCAATGCATATCAAAAATTAAGTTTGAATATATTTTCGATAAGAAATTAGACTAAATACCTTCATGGAACATAATCTTTGCTTACTATCCTAAGTTTTTTTTGGCTTAAAAGAAAAATCAATAATTTTGACACATACAATGTAGTTTTGGGTATTGCTACAAATATACCCCAGCGACTTAAGACTGGTTTTGGGGTCCAGGGTCACAAATTTAGATGGATCGATGACTATATTTAGAAAGTTGTGACATTGAAGACAACTAGAAATGACAATGCTGTTGCATCAGATATCAAACTGAGTTGCATCTGCAAATAAATAATCTATACTCTTTCTCTAACCTAACTTTTCTTAGCTTTTCCTCCTATTGATTTAAACCTCAAGCCTCAAGGTCATTTTACTGGATGCATATTTTGTTACACAAAGCAGACATTCATACATTTTTAACTGTCAAAATACATTTTGGGGGTCACTGTAGGTCAATACATCCCGAGATCCCCCTTATTAATATTTCTCATTCTGTGCTCCAACTGATATTTTGCGATGAGTTACCCAAAATGAACTTTCCTTTGCAACCTCTCCTCTCTCCTCCATAGGGGGAGGAATTAAAAAGCAGAGCTGCAAGAGTTGCAAAAAAAAAATCTTTTCCCTGCAGCAGCGCTTCTTACGAAACGGATCGTCGAGTTGAAGGGAGAGAGAAGGCAATGAAAGGGAGGGGTAGAGCCGAGGCAGAGGGAGGAGAAAAGAGGGCACACGTACCCGATCAGAGCACAACAAACGCCAGTCCACCCTGAGCCTGGGGGAACCGAAGGCTTCTCACTCAGTCAAGTGGGACAGAGTACGCTGGACCAGGAGCTTCAGACCGCCACGCTCAGGCTGGAGAAACCTGCCAGCGAGGCACGACCTCAACACATGATCATAGAGGAGCAGGAAAAGGCAAGACATCATTGCTCTGATTCTCTCTCTCTTTCAAGCTCGCTCTCCGCACACACTCTCACTCATTCTCCTTGACGCACACACAGACACACTCCCTCATTATCCTGCATGTGAGTGAGGCTATTTCTCTCCATCCCGAGCAGAAACCTCTGTGCTATTCTTACACAGCTGCAACGTTGCTCCAGCTGCAGTTCTCAAAGGGGACGGACGACAAACCGGTGCTTTTCTGCGTGGCGTGTCATTCAGAGACTTCCCTGTCAAGCCTAGTGGGACATCCCGACCATGGAAGACACGCTCACCTGTACTCCAACCACCTTTTCCCAGGTCTTCGGCCGCCAAGGACAGCTGATGCAAGCCAGTAAGTACCTTAGATCTGTCACGTTGGGTTCGAAAAACATGTGCTTTGCAAGGTTATGTCAATTTGCAGGCCTTGTAAATATCAAGTCTCGGCTGAGCGCTTGCTTATGGTCTGTGAAATCTCTGCTGGTCCACTACAAATCCTGATCTCTTGGTTTAGGCGCTCAGCATGCAGAGGGAAAAACAGCTTTTCTTCCCCGCTGCTTTCAGCCCGCTAATGAGCTGCACCGAGTCAAGAAATGTGTCTGCCGGTGTGTGTGTGTCTCATCTCGCTTATGAATGTAGTGATCTTAATAAGTCAGTCATGAGAGCTGGGGCTGGAAGAGGAACATGAAAGTTATGTAGAGAAACTAACTCCGATTTTTCAGGGTAGAGTGAACCTCTCCGGTGCAGTTCTGTAACAGTGCATTAATTCCTTGACAGCTTCATAAATATTGTACTGCTAACCATTGATGAATTATGAATTTTGTCTTACAAAAAAAAAAAAACCTCCAGTGCTATAAATAGGTGCCGCTTCATAATTTCTGTCTCACAGGTTGTACTTCTGACTTCATACAGGCTTGTAAAAGTGTACCAAAATATTTCCAATCCTTGTTCTTATTCATAACGACCAAAGATGGAGACTAGTGACAAATTAACAACTTGTAACTTGAAATGATATATAGATATCATTTCAATCTATGTAAATATAGATTTAATATAAATAATATTTAACATTTATGAATGTGCTCAAATATAATAGATGAACATGTTTAAAATAATTTTTAAATAATATTTATGTATTGTAATGTTTTTTTTTTTTTTATAAAGGAGTGTGATTTAAAACCTTTTTACTTTTATTTGTACATTATATTTAATAATTCATCAGTGCTTAGGACTGCAATATTTTTGAAGCCGTCAAGGAATTATTGTACTGTTTTAAAAGCACATTTAACATTCTGTTGGGGGATGATTGCTTTTTTTTTTTTTACAGACGTTTCAGGTCTGTATCAATATTTGATATTATTTTATAGCAAATTTTATTCTCACGTCACGGATGCCGTTTAGATGTCGGTAGAGCAATTGAATTAAGGAGACTTGCAGTAGGACGCAATTACTCAAACAGCAGTTTGTAAATGGCCGAGATATTAGCGGTAATGACAATCCAAACAGATTTTAATATGATGCTTAATTCCATGTCTCTACATATTAACATGCTAATTAGCAGAGATATGCCATGCTCCCCAGTCGCCGTTGAAAAACACGTGATTACCCAGTTCCTCTGGGACAGAGTTTGAAAAAGCATGCGTCTATAACAGCAGCCTTGGAGAATATCAGACAGTGAAGATGGTCCATTCTGAGCTTGGATTAGATATATATTTGCCTTTATGTTTTTGAAAAATGCTTTCTTTCCAAAGCAGCTCACAGTAGGACAAAGAAATGTTGTATAGATGTATCCATTGGGTTTAAACTCCATGATTTTAGCACTTTAGTCTCAAAATCCATTTTTTATTTACAGTAACTGCATCTTTTATAGAAAATCCAGTCAATTTTGCCAAATATGATAAAATGATCATTATCGGAGTGATAGATTTTATGTGTGGGTGATTTGAGATCGTTGTGGAGAACAGCAGCAGTGAAACAGGATGGTTTTGGGTTTGCTTGGATGAAAGTGTCTCTCCCTCTGTTTGCTCTCCTGAAATAGAAGAAAACTTTTATAAATAATGCCCTTTGTTTGCTTTATTTTTGCGAACTCATTAGCTGTTTGCTATGCAGGGATGTATTAGTGCCTGCAAAGTGTGTGACATTGCCATGATTAATATTCTGTGTGTGGCTTCGGAGCGCTGAAAGCCTCTTTACTGAATTTGTGTTTCTGAAGTGCCTGAAGATGAGACTCCTCTGCAATATCTGAGCCTCGGCGGTGCCGAAATACTGTATGTATTACCATCGGCCACTTCTCTGTAGCTCTTTGCTTTGAATGTCTCACATTCTGGATCATCCATAATGATGAGATTTTGTAGTTTCGAAACATTCTGATGTGTTGTTCCCCGTGGACACACTGGACGTGGAATGTTCTGAAGTTTCTGCCTTTATAAACAATGAAATTATTTGAAACGTCTTTCAGTTTTTCTTTTCTAATTTGCATGAAAGTCTTCCAATAGGAGGATATGGTGGTGCTTTTCGGTGCACTTTCGCCTCAAACTATTTTCTCTTTTAACATTGATCAAAGTGCTCTGTTTTTGCTCCGTAAGTGTTTTGAAAGATCGTCTTCAAGCGACGCAAAATGATCCATGGCGTAGGTCATTGGCATGGGGCGCCAATGCTTTTATGTTCTGTATTGGTGTTTAAATGGGTATGCATGAGCATGGCTGAGATCCAAGTCACCCGCCAGCCCACAGACTGTTTTGGTTGACGTAACGGACATGGCTGGATGGGGCTGCAAGTGTGGGCTCATTTGTGTGTGTCTGCAGATGTTAGCGATTGTACAATATGCAGTGCCAGTGATTCTAATAGGGACCTGCAGGGCCAGACAGAGTTACACAGAGTCTCAGGATGTGCTGACCTCTTTTCTCCCATGCATGTTTAATTAAGAAGTTCTTACTCTGGAAATAAGCCTCGATACTGCATACCGAATGTGATCTCACACATATATATTTCATATGCTTGATTCTTATTGGTCAGTTGGAACAATCTACAGTCAAACATTTGACTGATATTTTGTTGTATTTAGTTTAGATTTGCTGTGTGCTAGTTTCAAGCTGCATCACTCTGCACTTTCTTTTTTCTCTTTTCAGCTTATATTTTTCTTTTCATATTAGTGTGAAATAATAACTGGATGACTATAACCTACATTATTCTTTAACTTTTTCTCCATAACTACTGAAGGATTTGAAGGTTCTATTAAAGGTTCATTTCTAGAATACAAATTTCTTGAAAACGTACCCACCCCCATGTCATCCAAGATGTTCAGGTTTCTTTCTTCAGTCACAATTAAGTTTTTTGAGGAATAATGCTTGTCTTGCACTAAATCTGAGAGTTGCATGCATGATATATTCGTGCATTGTGTAGTCATGTTAGAAAGGTCATGTGCAATTACTTTGTGTGTGCATTTTGGTTCAAAAAGGTAAGGCACAGTCAACCAACACCATTGTTTTCCATTTTTTTTGTAAAAGGTATTTGAATTTCTTTGTATATTTCCTTTGCGTCACACCTTTCCAACATGTAAGGTGTGAGGTCGAGCTAGTGCAAGATAAGTGTTTGTAGTTAAAAAGTATATTCATTTTATTTTTTTTAGAAAATGAACATTCGTCTTGCTATTCCTCGCCTGGATTATATAGAATCCATTACAGGGTTAGTTCACGCAAAAATGAAAATTCTGTCATAAATTACTCCCTTTGTTAATCTTCGGAACACAAATTAAGATGTTTTTGGTAATATTAGAGAGCCATCTGACCCTCGATGTAAAGTGTTTTACCAATGTTTTTACTACCTTTCTGGATCAGTTGTATTGCTGTCTATGGAGGGACAGATGGGTCTCTGATATCATCAAAAATATCTTGATTTGTGTTCCGAAAATAAACAAAGGTCTTATGGGTTTGAAACGACATGAAGGTAATTAATTAATGACAGAATTGTTGTTTTTGGGTGAACTAACCCTTTAAAGCTGCATTGAAATCCTGCACCTTCAATCCATTTTTTTGACTTAAGAAAGAAAGACATGAACATCATGGATGTCAGGTTAGTTTTGCGCCTAGCCTAAGAATAAGTCACCTTTCTGCTTCATTGGCCCAATGCAGAGGAGGCAGCATAGCAGTAGGAAAAGAATAGCATCAGCAGAACTGTCTAGGAGATGGGACATCTTTTCTTCTGTCACCTACACCTATAAAGAGAGGGCTGGTCTGTGTCCCTCTCGAGGGAGGAAGCCATGATCTTGTCTTGGAGCCCTATATTTGTGCAGACAGTGCACAACCAGAGCTCCTCTGTTACTACAATGTAACACTGACACAGAAGCCAAGTGTTTAATAACAATATTTCAATAATATCTGTTAAAAATATCAGATACACTTTAAATGAGGTGACCTATACTACAAAAAAACTAAATTGTGGTCATATTGTATGGCAAAACACTTTTGCTGCGATTGAGGTGGGATACAGGTAAGGTTAGGGACAGGTTTGAAGGTTTTAGGGTGGGTTAAGGTGTAAGGATTGGTTTAACAGTAAAAAATTAAAAACAAAAAATGTAATTATATATTTACCTTGTGAGAAACGGGCTGCGTTTGAGCGTAATAAATATCAGTTTCTCAATTGTGCACATATATAATCATTTTTACAACATATAAACGAATACAACTATCTTCACTTGTCTTCACTTACCTGAGCGTTTTAAAAGCCACAGTCACCAGTAGTTCCCCAGCTGAGCTCGAGGTAACAACCAAATTCCTATGCCTATTCCTGAACCTGTTTTATCGAGTCGCTGTCTGAGCATTACACCTACATTATATTAAATTGTGCAGTTAGTTATGTTATCCAATAATAAAACACACATGGAGAATTTCATCAGTTTGACAGTTACAATCGTATAAACAGCAGTCAGAACAAAATCAATGTAACGTTGCGTATTGAACGCATTATCAATATCTTGATTAGTATTCACACAGAGATATGCAATAATGTAGGTTTTTGATATACCAAATCCTGTATTTAATTTTAAAAACATTATTTAGCCGAGTTTTTTATGCAAGTTTGCCTTGCAGTAAATGCGAGCCAAAGCTCACCTGCGCCATCTTGTGCATCAGGCCCATATTACCATAGACGTATAAATATTTATTAAGTATTTATGACTATCGCTGCGTCCAAAACCGCATACTGCTTAAGTAGGTACTACATTTAAAATTTCATGTACTACCCGACTGTTAAAAAGTGCGTTCTATAAAGTATGAATGTGGGTAGTATGAGTAGTACTACATCCGCCATATTGATGTCACGTGTCATATGCCGTCACAACAGCGCGAAAAACTTTCAATAAGTCATCCGTTTATTTAGATTGTGTTAAACAACTGTAATTTAAATCACAATAAACTAAGTCTTACCACTTGAAATGAGCCGCGTCTCAACTTTCCGCCATTTTTCGGATATGACATCTCCTCTCCCGAAGCCTCATGGGTTAGGAAAGTGTCCATGGTATGCGTACTACAGAATTCGGGCGGAAACAGTAGGTCATCCGGGTACTTCTCGCCTACTGAATTCCAAATACTATGAATTCGGACACACTACTCGCCTCGCATACTGTTTTTCGCGCACTATATATTAGGGAAGTAAGCGATTTCCGACACAGCATATGCATATTACAGCTGGTCCGTCACTTTTTCGGGTCCCCTTGAAACATTTACGCTGTGTTCTGCGCAATATTCAGTTTGTTTCTTTATTTGCACGTGTTGTGAGGATTGGCAGCACTTGTGTTGTCAACTCGATTAAAAGGTTTTCTTAATGTGCTGGTGTTTTCTCTATTTGCTTATGTTTTCTTAAGTTGCAGTGCGTTGAGCTCTCTCGCCACTGTAACATATAGGTATTTTAAAAAATATAAGTACAATGTAAAAAAATAAATAAATGCATTGTACCAAATTATTAATTTAAATGTAAGTACAGTAGTTAAGGCCACCTCATATAAAGTGGGACCAAAATATTTTTTTTGTCGTTTAGTATTTATTTGCAGATAACACTATTTATCTGTTTCTCACCTATTGTCCAAATACAGTCGATTCACTTAATATATAAAGCTTTCGTATATCTCATATATGAAAATTAGTTCCTTACACTAGCAAGCTCTTAGTTGCAATGTGATGACAAACGCCAAAATGACACACTGCTACATTGCTTGCGTAATAATCTATGACTACTTCTCCCATATGTTTTCAGGCATATTTTCATGGGACATTAGATGCTCACAGCCTCACCCTTTAATATCCTACATATGTTGCTCACAACAGAATGTTACTCGCAACATTATACTGTTGATCGTTTCTGATGCACAGGATTGCAAAAATCAATTGCCCTGAAACTCTTTCTTTGCAGTGGTTATATTGTAGGTTTACTGACAAATCTTTATCGACCCGAAGTCATTAGATGCCCCTCACAAGGCCCAACAATCACTCCATCTGGGTCAATGGATGGCTAATTTGAGAGCTTCTCTTTGTTAATCACTGTTATTGAATGTCACAACCACCCGATCATTGGCTTGAGAAGCTGCTAAAAAAAGGAAAGGCTTTGTGTTCATGCCAATTTGATTTTTATGTGTCTAATTACTGTCACAAAATTCTATAACAATAGGCCTGACGAATTTTGTAGGGAAGACTTTTGTACCAGCGTGAATCTGCTGATCAAATGCCGCAAATATTAATTCCTAAAACTTTGGTTTTCAAACAATTGGCCGCAAATCCAAGTCTATTTGAAAGAAACTGGTTTTAAGTGGCAGCGAAGCCGTTAGTGCAGAAAAGGCTTAGCTTACAGGCAGCGCGCGTTGATTAGAGTCTTCTCATGAATTTTAAGCAGGGGCCAGTTTTGTTTGAATTTAAGCTTTGGAGTTTGGAGATTTCTGAACTATTTCACTTGTAATAAGAAAAGTGATGTAACCCCCTCTAAACTGCATGAAGTACACACAACATTTCCCCCGGAGAGCTTCGGCGAGGAATAAGTTGAAAAATGATGTAGCACATGAGCCTGCGTGGATTTGCCTGATGCTGTTTACCGTGAGGTTAGGTGTGATTGTAGGCTAGCCTGCAACTTGGCATGCCAGCTTTATCCAATTGACGGGTTACTTTGGAGCCTAAAATTGCTTTGGATATCAGTCCCTACACATGATGATTCTGAACTGCTCTGAATAGTGTTTACATCTGAGGGAATATATTTTGACAGAGGCAGCTGGCAAGACTTGAGCAGCTAAAGAACTTCCTGCATGCAAATTTGTTTTCTTCTGAAACCACTTCAAAGGGATCTCGTAATGTGTCTGTGGCAAGTGCGTCGTGTTTTTAATTTATTTATTTCGAAAATTTGACACATCATCCGGAATGTGGGTTTAAATCCACATATTTCGTTTTCATTATGTAACTTGAAGACTGCTTAATATTATCAGATCCTCCCCAGCCTCCTCCGTCGTTCTCTCTTATAGTCTTTGTGATGTAGAACTTTTTTTACACAAGGGTCAATTTCACACCTTTCTGAATTTACGCATTTGGGAAAAGCTGCAGCGCTTTCTCCTTGTCTTTATTGTACATGAAACCTTGTACTACAGTTTTATAGCAAAGAGCTTGTTTTGAGATTAGGTTTCTGTCATGCTTTAGTAGCCAAGCATCCATTTTTAACATCTGCAGCAGCAGATTATGCTGCTCTTTCCCCTCCATGGAGAGAATCATTTTAATCACTTGCAGCCTATTTGATACCTCTGCCTTTATATAAGGTTTGCTGTATATCCAGCCTTCTTGCTGCCTTATTTTTAACCTTATGTCTAGTCTTCTGCTCCTCCAGATTGCATTTATTTGTGTAAAAATATAGTCAAAATGTAATTCATTTCTGTGATGGCAAAGCTGAATTTTCAGCATCATAAATCTAGTTGCACCAATATGCTGATTTGCTGTTAAGGAAATATTACTTATTAATATTACTATAAATTTTTAAACGAGCCATGCCTAATATTTTTGACAAATGTGATAAATGATTTGATGATTAAACAGATAAAAATAGCAGCATTTATTTGAAATACAAATCAATTGTAACTTGTGTCTTAAACTGTCACTTTTGATTAGTTTAAAATTTCCTATTGCTGAATTAAAGATAATAATACAAATAAATTGACTTGAATGGTAATCACAAGTTAAGACAAGAGTAGATTTTTCAATTTCTGCAAGCAGATTTTTTTAATCTAAATTTTTAATTATTATTATTATTTTTTTTTATTATTATTTGTATTTAAAAAATATCTCCACTGTAGCTTTTCAAACGAAAAAAGTAAATGTAAAGCTGCAGTAACAAATCTCAAATCTTGATGGCAGCTTTCATGACTGTTTCATTGTCGACATGAACATTTATGAGATGGATGTCATACAAATATAATAAATAATTTCCCACCTCGTGTGTCAATTATAAAATGGGCTTTTGGTTGATGTAACCTTTAACAGTGGCACACTTGATGGAATTTTCCATCCAGTTAGCTTGTTTGTTGCTTGGAAAACCATCTGCATTTGCCAAATACACACATTATTACTCTTTTGTTTTGTGTGTTATCATGTAGAGAGGTTGCTCAGTTAACACTGCTATTATCTGTTTCAGCCTTAGACACACACTGCTCTCCCATCTGTGTGCAAGACGTGACTTGAATATTAAACCAGTACATTTTACTGCTCAATAGTGATGAGTCTCCTGACATAGGCTGGGGTAGACATGTTTTTTCTCTTCGTTAGATGCCATTGGCTTAGCCTGTAGGATTGGGACATATTAAAGAACATGGGTGGAATATTCTGCCTGCTCTTTCTAGATGTATTATGAAAACTGTGTTGAATGTTATATGCTTTGACTTTCATTTGACTCAAGGCTCAAGGTTTATCTTTGCTCGTTCTGCCTCTTCCTTTGCTCAAGGAGGAGTGCCGCTGTCGTTTGCTTGCAAAATGGCAGATATTAGCAAACAATTGAGCTTGTGTTGACACACAGGGATTGAGAGGTGTGACAAAAGGGGTTTATTTTAAGCAAGATTAAGCAAAATGAGGACACCGCCATGAGTTCTGATGTCAGCAGCCACGTTGGCTTTGCTCGGTGACATGTAATAGACTAAAGCTTATTAGTGATCAGTCACACTTTGGGCTCCCTCCAGGCAACGCTTGATTTAGACATCTGAGGCTGAGCCGGGGAAAACTTTCTCGCTGATTTAAAATGATTAAAGGTATTACTGCGATGAGAGGTACATTCAGAAGCCTAAGGGTTAAAGATGAAAACTCAGCAGGGCCAGTGTTAGGTAAAGTTGTTTGCTCAGGTAAATGTCCTCCTTGTTCTTTATTTCCTTGATCAAACATAGTTGTTGTGTATTTAAAGTGTTAATCGTGTTTATTTTATTTATGTTCAATTAATAGTATTATCTAGGTGTTTATTTGCCAAAAAGGATACAGACTACTTTTGGTAAACCATAGTATCCTATAAATCCGAAATGTTCCCAAAACATGACAAATTTACAATAACACGTTGTGTATTCATATTGTACACATGATTTTCTTAGGTGCATCTTGCATACAGTAGGAATAAATGTAACTAAAAATACACTAATCTATAAAAATATGTTGATTTTTTTAGTATTGTATTTCAGTTTTGATTTTTGCAAGTATACGTATAAATCTTAATGTAGCATTTATATCAGTGCATAGAATAGACACACATTTTATTATGTATTTTTATTTTGTGCTTAAATAACCATTTTTAACATTATTATCATTATAAGTAGAAATTAATTTTTTTTATTTGTTTCTTTAAAGATATATATAATGTCAAAAATATAATGTAAAATATCAATATTTATTCAGCTCAAACATGCCGGGAAGAATGTGTTTGTAATCCACCCGCTTCCCAGCATGCCTTTCAGCATGAATAATTAATATGGATGCATTGCTTGACTGTTTGCCAGTTTTATGTAGACTGCGGTTGATTTTTGTTGTCATATATAGTCACTTATTGTCTTGGGATGTCAAGATGTGTTTGTTGTTCTGCTTAAAAGGATGTTAGCTGATGCTAGCCTTGTGCTTTTTGAGATCTGTTTGAGAAGTTATTTTCAATGAATCATAGTAATCATGTGATGATTGTGCTTTTAAACATGAAATGGAGCGTGTAACATTAAACAGTTTAAAATCTTGTAAATACCCTCCTGTAGTAGAGTAACTTACTCTAAATAGGTCATTGTCACAAGGTTTTATGTCATGACAATTTGACATTTAAGTTCAGTTTTCCTTATAATTTAATAATTTTTTTATGTTCCACAAACACCTTATTTTCAGTGCATGACAGGTCTGTCAGTTTTTGTGATCCGAGGTGCGCCGCTGCAGAGAGTTCATTGTATGCAGCCCACTGAAGGCACATGATTGACTCAACATGGCAGTAACATTTTGATTTTGACATAACCTAGCTATAGGCGATAGACATTTCTTGAGCAAGCTAAAAGCTTCCTGTGCACTCAAATGCCTGGATCAGCATTGTTCAGCTACGAATAGAAGTAAACAATCACAATCTATAGTGTAGGCGCCCTATAACTCAGATTTATGGAGGGGAAAAGCCACCCTCTGCACTCTTCATAACTGTCTTTTGTCTTCTCTCCCCATCAGACTGACTAACGGCAGGATGATGTCATATTCGGCAGTGGCAGACGGAGAGGAAATAAGACAGGGGTGAAGAGATTAATTCATGCAGGTCTTGGTCTTGTGCGGGATGAGTGATCCATCTATCATGGACCTGCTTTCCTTGCACTTTGAGCAGAGATGTCTGGATTATGGGCTGAAATGGCTGGAGTGAGGCTGCGTTTAGTGAGCACAGCATCTTCAGCAAACCCCTTTAAATATTTTATAGGTTTTAGTTTTAAGTAGATGCTACAAAAAGCTAGGCCTGATACATTGTTTCTTCCATAAAGCTCCTCGATTCAAACCAGATTTTACTTGTCAGTTTAGGTGGTATATGTCATAAAATAGATAATTCATAAGATTTTATCAGTGTTTGAGTTCTCATCCATGTCTAGGAATGGGTATTTTGAATAATTTCGAAGTTGATTATGAAACTTTTTAAAATGTTTAATTTTAGCTTGCATACAATTGAAATGAAAAATAAATATTGTTATATTTTGTTTTATTCACAACTATATAATAATAGAAATATGGAAGTAATAAAAAAATATGTCATGAGATATTGTGAGAAATAAAAATAATAATAAAAAAATAAATGGACAATTTGAGAAATATAAAGATACATTTTTTTTTTATTTAAAATTAAATTTTTGCTTTATTAAACCTGCATTTAAAAATACTGAGAAAATAAAAATAACGTTTATATGAAAACGTAGTTTTATTCTACTGTACATGGAAATAGCACAAATAAAGTTAATTATTAAAAAATATTATTATAAAATAATTAAATGGAGAAAAAAAAGAATATTAATACATTAGCTAAATTATCATTATTGACTGGTGCACTCATGCAGAACCTGATTTTGCACGAGTTTGGCGTGTCCCTGGGTCAACATCTTTGTTGGCAATTTAACTCCATCCTGATTCAGTGGGATCTCCCTTTCGATGATTACGCTGAGGAGTTTTATCGGCTGGCTGAGGAGGTTGATTTTGATGTCGCCGTCATTATCTCTGTTCAGGCTCGGAGCGTGCTACCATAGACCCATGGAACTCCACGATACCACGGGGCTTAATTGGAGAGTAGCAATCTTTGTGTGTTTGGAAAGCTTCCGGACCAAATTCAGAATCACTCACAGCACCACAGATTTTGTTCCGACAGAGCAACGGCCGATGCGTTTGCCATTTGAGCACCGCTCAAGGATCTCTGCGCTACCACCCCAGGCTTGCTCCATTTAAGCACTGTCCGAAGTCCATTCCACATTTGCGGCTAGGAAGCCGTTCTCCTTTGTCCGGCTCATGTCTCGCCATTGAGTGGATACCACTACCGCAAACATCCCAGTATGGGGTTAAGTCAGTGTCAAAATCTCAAGAACTTGCACGATATGGAGATGTATTAGGGCCAAAAAGGGCTACAATCCGATGATTTCTATTCCAGGTCCAGATTTTCGGCCAGGAGAGCTTATCCCGATTCCAGTTCCAGAGTCCCAGCCAGTAGAGCCGATTCCAGATCCAGTTCCTGAGTCATGGCCAGTAGAGCTGATTTCAGATCCAGTTCCTGAGTCACGGCCAGTAGAGCCGATCCTGGATCCAGCCCCTGAATTACGGCCGAGAGAGCCGTTCCCGAATCCAGTTCATAGTTTACGGCAAGGAGAGCTGTTCCCGATTCTAGTCCCTAGTTTACGGCCGGAAGTGCCGATCCCGATTCCAGTTCTTGATCTTCGGCCAGGAAAGCCGATCCCGATTCCAGTCACCGAGTTACGACCAGGAGAGCCGATCCCGATTCCTGTTGCGCTTCAAGAGCGCGTCCCTGAACTCGCTCTGCCAGAGCGCCCTCCAGAGTCTGCACTTCCAGAGCCCCACCCTGTGACTTCAGAGCAGCCCCTTGAGTCAGAGCTTCTAGAAAGTTCCCCATAGCGCAAGCTGCCTCCCACCCCGAACTATCAACCAGACACCGCCTTTGTCGGGCATCCACTCAAGCCATGGCATGTGAAGCTGGTAAACTTCCCCAAGTATTTTTTTGGGGGGGGCTATATAGCCATGGTCGTGGAAAGGGTGGGTGGGCTGGGAGTTTGGGATTGGTCCCCTGTGGATCCTAGGACCTCAGATCCATCATGCCCTCCTGGAGGTTCAGGCCATCCAGAGACTCCAGCCGGATCTCTCCTAGCCTCCTCCTTGAAATCTCTGTGTGTCTCCAGGTTCCCCGTCTCTTATCCTTGCCTCCGTAGATCAAGTGGTGTGTGTGGTTATGATCGTCTCCCCTGCTCCATTCACACTAACCTGCAATCCAGAAAAGACTTATTATGTTTCTACAACCTCAAGTTCACTGTGATTCACTGTGTGATCTGCAACTTACATGCTTTCTCTGGAAGCTCACTCATTCTGTAAATAAACATTGTTATTTCTTACGTTCCTTGTCAGTCCGCTTCATTACACAGTGTCGGTCATCTATCATTTCCTCTGATTTTAGGCATTACTCATGGGTAGGGTTATGTTTAGGTGTAGAGATATGGTCAAAACTAAAATTTTGGAATAAAATGTTGTTCCAGGGTCAACAAAATATGTTAACCCAGGAACACGCATAACTCGGCAAAATCAGGACATGCGTACACTCACACCAGTATTAAAAAGATTACTGCTATACTTCGCATAAACATAAAAGGATAATGCATTTTTTTCGAATATTCCATTATATTATTTTAACATGTTAAAAAAACAAGCTTTGAAAGTCTTAACAACACGGCCTGCTGTGAAGACAATGAGCTTGTTGCTACAGGGTGTATTGCTGCTGGTTTGAAAAGCAATTGAGTGCTCATAGCGTTTTGT
This sequence comes from Enteromius trimaculatus, assembly GCA_032361065.1. Classification (NCBI taxonomy): domain Eukaryota; kingdom Metazoa; phylum Chordata; class Actinopteri; order Cypriniformes; family Cyprinidae; genus Enteromius; species Enteromius trimaculatus. The sequence continues at coordinate 10,542,365 of JAUMHP010000060.1, forward strand.
GTTTTCTTTCCGTCATTAAACCAGATCCTAATCCGGCGGGATGCACAACTCTAACAACAGCCAAATATACCAACAAGAATCAAAATAATGTCACACCTGAATACCATTACCTCCACATCACACAACCACAGTGCCACACAGTACATTCAGTTAAAACGGAAAGATTTTGTGGGGAAATACATTTCATTTTTTGGTTCGTCAAGAACAAGTAGACTGCCATTTTGCAAACTTCGGTAACACTTTAGTATTGGAACCAATTCTCACAATTAAATAGTTGCTTATTAGCATGCCTTTTATTAACATATTGGCTGTTTATTAGCATTTATAAAGCATATATTTTGCATGACAATATTCTACAATGTTAATCCTACCCTTAACAGCTACCTTAGTAACTATTAATAACCTGCAGATTAGGGATTTATTAAGGCGGAAGTCATAGTTAATGGTTTGGTAATGGTGAGATTTTAAAATAAAGTGCGACCCGAACTTATATACACCCTATTATTGCGAAATAATTTGCAGGCAGAGAGTGTTTTGGATTGGCTAAAAAGCATAAAACTGGTGTAATCTCTCTGAAACCTGTTTCAGTGTAGTTGTGTATGTGCCATGACACGAATAATTCAGTGCGAATTGATGTTTGCATAACAATGCAGTGTTTGCGAATTACGCACTTAGCGCCCTAAACAAATCCTGGTTGCTCCGTGAGGTCTTCTTTATTTTTTGTGTCGGAAAAGTTTCAGCGCTTGCGTTCTCTTTTTTAGAGGTGTTGAGAAGTGCTGACCCACTTTCCTCCTCTGAATATGACAGGCGCTGGCATTCACACACAAACACCCTTAATTGGCTCAAGCCTTGTCACAGGTTCTCCCTGTAGTCCTTGCTTTGCAAAGGCACATCATCGAGGCATTAAAAATCGACGTGCGCTGTGTCAGTGCTAATCTGCCTCGGGGACGCCTCTACCTAGTCATATTTATCTTTGCTTGGCATGTAAAAACTTTCCTTTGACTGTTCTCTCAAGCCGAGTCTCAGCAGGGAAACTAGGCATATATAGGCCTACTTAAATTTGCATTTATATTTCATTTAGCAGACGCCCCGTATAAATTCTCCTTCTTTTTTTATGTGGTCAGGTGGTTCTTAATTTCCCTAGTCTGAATGTAAAAAAGCCAGCAGCGGCTTGCATCTCATGAATACATTTTGCATGTGGAATATATCCCAGTATAAGCTTATTTGATTTCATAGTCGCACGTCAATATGAACCGAATGTCAGTCGGCTGTTAAAGTCTTTATTATTGTGGCGAGGCATTTTATATCCAGAAATGCCTTTGGCAGGACCTACTGTATATGAACTTCATTTGCGTCCTTTTCGCGTTGTGGAAAAGCAATGGCGCTTGTGAGTATGCAAATGCGATCTGACCTCTTGTATAGTGGGATCAATATGGACAATTAGGCAAGCACCCTGTCCCACACAACTGCTTATCTACCCTATTGTTACATGCTTCATTACAAGTGTAATTGATGCTTTGTGCTTCATGTAGCTCTAATGTCAATTTAATTCTCTCTCGGTTTTTCTCCCTAAAAGGCCTGAATAGCATTAGGAGGAAAAAGGGAGAAAACGTGTAATGCAATTCAAAGGCATCCAAGCTAGTCCACTGTAAGCCCTGGGCTGGTTATCAAAGGGTCAGAAGAGGCTTTTATCTTCAAAAGCTTTGTCAGAGCTTGTATTGGAATCTGTTTTTCCACAGGCTTAAATTCAGCAAGAAGGCGTCTAAAGCATAGCGAGCTGTACTGCAGGATGTCTCACTAGGTGGCGGACTGATCAAAGATTTCACCTGAGGAGGGCAGCCGCTCCGCTTCTAACGTGACACGGTTGGATCACGGCGGCGTGCAAACTGTTTGCTCGGCTCTGTGTAGCGACTTGACCTTAGTTTCCCCCTTCTGTGAGTAACGGAAGCACTGTTGACAGAGAAACGACTTTGATGTTAGAGATCCCTCATTTGGGCTGTGTCTGGCATATATAGCACTACTCCTATACCATGCCTTTAGTGTGTACGCTACTGTACAAAAGTTTGAGGTCACAACAGTTATATTTCAGATACATTTTGAGCTTTCTACTTATCAAAGACACAATGTAATAATGTCTTATTACATTGATAATAAGACATTTCTTGAGCAACCAAAATCAGCATATTAAAAAGTTTTTTTCATAATGCTGAAAATTCAGCTTTGCATCACAGGAATAAATTGCATTTTAAATTAGAAAACTTTAATGTTGTAGTGATATTTTGAAATATTACAGCTTTTTACATATTACAGTATTTTTATCAGGTGGCCTTGGTGAGCATGAGAGATTTCTTTCAGAAATACCAAAGTAACCTTTGAAATGTAGGCTATATTGTGAAGTAGAATTAAAAGTTTTGTGTACTACATTCAAAATTCATGCAATTTCTATGGTAAGTAGTAGGCTATGTATATAGTGCACACTGTGCAAATTTAAATCCTACTGTTGACATTTAGGTAATGTCTACAGTGTGTATAGTTTGCACATTTTCTGTATGCTATACTAAGCAGTTAAGCAAATACACACTTCCATAACGCTGTTACTATGTAAGTGGTATGTGGTAGGTATTGTGCAGCTCTGTATGCTACAGTATGTTCAGAATGGCCATTATACATAGTTTTTTCAGCAATAAGAAAAAAAAAAAAGTTTTGAATCACATTGGTTTCTTGCTATTTTTGCAGTACTGTGTGTATATTGTGCACTGTATGCACATTTTAAAGAAATAGTTTATTCATATAGATGAAAATGTTCTCACTCTCAGGCTATTCGAGATGTAGATAAGTTAGTTTTTGATTGGAACAGATTTGGTGGGATTTAGCATTGCTTCGCTTGCTCAGCAATGGATTCTCTGCATTGAATGGGTGCCGTCAGAACAAGAGTTGATAAAAACATCACAAGTAATGACACCAGTCCATCAGTTAATGACTTGTGAAGTGAAAAGTTGTGTTTGAATGAAACAAATCCATCATTAAGATGTTTTTAATTAAGTTAATGTAACATACAGCCATTTGAAATATTAATTTTTGCGTAATACTTAGTTTTGCATGCTTTTTTGAAAAAGTAGTATGCTTTAAGCTGGACACAAGTATTCCATTCCTTACATAGTCTTTCTCATTATTTCTCATTACCTTTAAAATAAAATGTGGTATCCGCATACGGTGTACCTGACCCTGAAACTCATATTATAATTGACCTTGTTTTTCTATCATTTACCAGATGTATTTTTTCAAGTTTAATGTGGTAGAATCACTTCTCATCAGATACACATTCATTGCTTGAGTTGCTATAACATTCAAAAACCATATGGGGGCAATATTGTCTCTTTGGAAAGTCAAATGTACCAAGAATTATACCTGTCTGGTTCATCCTAATGTGATTTAACGCTTGACTCATACACTGTAAGCACAAGAATAACCTCTAAATGCTAAATAATTAAAAAGGTGCCTAGAAACCTTACGATAAAGTTATTTTTTAAACAGTATAGCAATAAAGCGCCAATGTGAGGGAGATATTTTTTCCCTCAATCTCATTGTTGATCTGTTAACACTTTTAGTGCTAATTGCAGCTTCTGAGGCGTAATGAATTTGACAGAGTACAAAACATAATATAACAGCTATGCAGAAAGCATAAAGATCAGTTCGACTGGGATTTTTTAAATCTGAATGTATTATATGATAATTGTTCAGCTGTGTGTAATGGAAGCATTTCCTGTTATCGGGATTCTAGCATAGCATTCTTTCCTTGAAGTTTACAGATGGGTGTGAAAATATAATCCACAAAAAAATCTTGATGATGTTGAAATAGACCTGTGTTCATGAGAAAGAGCTCCGACTATGATCGCTTTAACAAAATGTCGTGTTTGTTTGAGATCTAAGCAAATCAATAGGCAATTATACAACTCATTCATGAAGAACAATCAAAAAGGGAATGGTCCAGAATGCTGTAATTGAGAAAAAATCAAGCCCACCAGCCCTTTTGTGAACGGCTACAATTGCTGAAGACAAATGCAAATTGCGCTGTGGGGTTAATCTTCTGTGAAGAGCGGGTCAGTGAGAAAACTCTGAGCAACTTTGCCATGGTCTAGGTGCAGCCATGATTAAGTGTGGCAGGTAAAGAGTACTTCTCGGAGAGCTTGATAAGATTGTTTTAGTCTCTTGCTGAAATATACCATGGTTGCGGTCTAAAATGGTGATTGGTTGACATTTGCTAAATGTTATTTCATTACAGAAATACGCTCTGCCCGCTGACTTGTTAGCAAGACCTTTTCCTTCAACATTTAATGCTAAGTTATTTACAGCATTATTGTGATTGTTATTGAGACCGTTGAGTAGTCTACTGAGTAATAATAGAGTAATATGTTAATATGTTATATATGTTTAGCTGCATTTAGTCAGAAATTATGAGTTCAGCTCCCAGGACTACAACCATTGTTTCTTAATACATTCATAAATGTTAATAGATTTTATTGAATTTTTTATTGAATTTTTAAATGAATAGCACACATTTATTATGTATAATTTTATGTTTACTTATTGTTAATATTTTACTGATGATTGTTATTTGTTTATATAATAAAAATAATAAATGTAGTACACATTAAAAAAAATATATATATACAGCCCTTGCTAAAATTATTTGATAAAAATAATTAAATATTTTAATTGTATTATAAATATTAATATAGTTTAATATAAATTAAAAGGGTAACACTAAATGTAATTTTTAAATGTATATATACAGTCCCCTCCACTAATATTGGCACCCTTGGTCAATCTGAGCAAAGGCGGCTATGAAAATAAATCTGCATTGTTTATCCTTTTGATCCTTCGTTCAAAATATTCACAAAATTCTAACCGACCATTGCAATAAAACAATTGAAAATGGGAAGAAAAAATCATGATGAAATAAATATTTTTCTACAATACATGTTGGCCACAATTATTGGCACCCAATTATTGCTACGTCCTTTTCCCAAGATAGCAGCTCTGAGGTTTCTCCTGTAACGCCTGAAGAGAGGAGAACACCTGATAAGAGAAAAGAGACCATTCCTTCATCCAGAATCACTCCAGACCCTTCAGATTACCAGCTTCATGTTGGTTCTCCTCTTTGGTTCACCTCACTCAGGTTCAGGTCAGAGGACTGGGACAGACATGGCAAAAGCTTCATTTTGTGCTCAGTGACTAATTCTTGTTTATGTTGATGTTTGTTTTGAATTATTGTCCCAATGGAAGACCCAACCATTGTCCATTAAGATTTCACTGAGTCAGTGAATTATTGATTTTTATCTGTTGGTATTTGATTGAGTCCATGATGTCATGTGTCTAAACATGATGACCAGGACCTCCAGCAGAAATATAGACCCACAACATCAAAAACACAGCAGCATACTTCATTGTACACGTGGAGTACTTTTTATCCCTGTGTTCACCAAAACCTGAGTGATTGCTGCTAAAACAAATGTTTTACTTTCATCTGATCATAGAAGCCAGTCCCATTTGTAGTTCAGTCCTGTCTGACAACTAAACATGCTGGAGATTGTTTTTGGTTGAGCGAGGAGAATTTTTCTTAAACCCTCCTGAACAACATGTGCTGATGTAGGGGCTGTTTGACTATTTTTTTAAAGGTTTTCTGACCCTGAAACTCAACTATTTTCTGCAATTCTCCAGCTGTGATCCTTGAAGAGACTTTAGCCGCTCAAACTCTACTCCTCGCCGTGTATTAGGAGGATAGAGTACACACGTCCTCTTCTAGCTCTTTTCTTAAAGCCAAAGTAATTTGTGAAGCTCAATTATCTTTTGCAGCATATAAGAAATATATTCTTTGGTTTTTCTCATTGTGTTGATGATTAAGGAATTTTGGGCTTTTTTCCCCTCCTACATATATTTCTGTGAAACAGGAAGTCAGGGCTGGATATTTTCATGTTCATAATCACCCTGGAGTGCTCACAATTGTAAATATGAAGGGAAATATACTTCAGATATATTTTACTCATAAAAAATAATAGGGGTGACAATAATTGTGGCCAATACTGGAGAAAAACATTTATTTCACAACAATATTGTAATGTTCTTCCCATTTTCAGTGGTTCTACTTTAGGTTAGAATTTTGTAAATTTTTTGAACGAAAGATCAAAAGGATAAACAGTGCAGATTTATTTTCACAGCCACCTTTGCTCAGATTTACCTAGGGTGCCAATATTAGTGGAGGGCACTGTATGTATAT
>JAUMHP010000060.1:10548741-10559997 GCA_032361065.1 Enteromius trimaculatus
ACTTGCTCAGATTTACCTAGTGTGACAATATTAGTGTTGGGCTCTGTATATATATATATATATATATATATATATATATAATGTGTGTGTGTGTGTCTTTAAAATATCTTATAAAATATAAAAGTTCAATATAAATTGATAACTTTTTGATTTTTAAATTGATTTAAAATCTATTATGTTATAGATTTTATTTTATTACTAAATTTATATTAGCATTTATATGTATAACACTATAAATTAGTGATTAAAAAAAAATTATATATTACATATCATTTTATGTTCATTATAAATATTTCAGAATTGCCAAAAATAAAACAGTCCTATCTTAAAACCACTCATATCTGCCAGAGATAAAAATTTAGAGGGGTGTAATCACAGTATTTTCTCATATGCGCCTCTAATCATACATAATGATTTATTTGTTCATGAAACACCCCAGTGTCCCTTCCAACAACATGATGTTCAATAAAGTTCTCAGCATAAAGCAGTCAAGCAATCTTTGGAGGACAGCCACAGGAAAAAGCTCTCTGACTGATAAGAGCAAAGCCTCGCGGCATGTGTGACATTAACATTGATCTGAGAGCAAAGGAGGGCTGCTTTGTCACCATGGAAACGGGCGCTGAGACGGTCTTAAGTTAAACTTTCATTTATTGATGTAGGGAGTTTTCCCTATCCTCATTTGAATTTTGATTACAGCGGCTGTCGAAATACTTCGAATTTTATTGAGAAGAAAAATGAAGTTCACTCTATCTGCCTTTTTATTGTTAGAGGAACCTAGCAGGTCCTTTCGGCACTCTTATCAGAGAAGGGCTTTTTTATACTTCAGTAAATATTAATGCAATTACTGGCAGTCACAAGCACAGCACTACAGTCGTGTGCGGTGAAAAAGTTCAAAGCTGTAATATCCTCGTAAGCCCGGGAAGTTTTGACTGCACATATTCCGTCATCAAAGAGAATTTCCTTTGTGACCCCTTCGTACTGAAAGTTTCAAAGGGATTAAGAGCAAGTACTCAGGGATTTTCTGAGTTTTCTGTGGTAATTTGAATTTTGATCAAATGTGTGGTCATTGGCGTGTGATTCAGTTTACGGAATAATTCAGCTTATGGAAACAATTCACCTTCAGAGGTTAAATGGAAGACAGAATGCATGAACATTTCTGAAGGCGAAATGAGGAACGTAAAAAAAAAATCAATTTAAAGTTGGTTGTATAAATCTTAAAGGCTGTGCAACTTTTCTTAAGACTCAGCAGAACTCCTAATGTATCCTAACTGATAAGGGCACATTTATAAAAGTCCAGGTTCAGCCTATGAAAATGTTTCCTTTTATCATTTTTATGCACTGACAGTTTTGCACGACGGACATTATTCAAGATGATTAAAATCAGATGTAGCGCTCCCTTTAATTTGTTTGCTTTTGGAGAATATTATTATTGAGTTGTGCTGTGCTTCTGGTTGCGTTTTATCGTGCGTGACTGCTGACGCACAAGCTTTTAAATGCTTATTCCCTCACTCTCTTCTTTAATTCCACCTCTGCCTAGTAAACTTCTCTGACAGTGCGGTTGCATTCAGGCAGTCGGTTCTGTCGTTTGGAAGAGCTTGAGGGCTCGAGGGACTGCAGTTTGTGTATGCCACTGATTAGAGGCTTTGTGGAGGTGCTTACCAGCAGCGTGTTCCTCTCAAAGCCAAAGATGCCTGTTGCACAATGAAAGTCAAGGTGGTTGAGGAGGCCTCGGGGGAGCTGGTTGACAGGCTGGGAAAATGGCAGTGGATGGATGTAAGCTGAGGGAACAGCATAGCGGTGTGGTAACTGCTGACCTGCTTCAGTGTTTGTTTTGGAGATGCCTGAAGTTATGGCTTGTGATGAGTCTCTCCACTATATATAGTCCACCTGTTTCTGATGGGCCAGTGCTCAGCACAGTGTGGATCCAACACTAATTAAGCCCAACTGAACCATCTAGTGAAGGTCTTCACGCTCACCAGGAGAAACTTTCAGGATAAACTCTGCAGGACAGTTGCCCTCCTCAAGCGGAATTTTTCATACCCTTGCCTTAAAGCAGTATTTCACCCCAACATGAAAGTTCATACATAATTTAATGACATTACAAATGAGGTGATTTTAGTTTTGTTCATGAACTTTGAATTTGTTTCTTATCACTTTGCATGGACACTCATTAATCTTCACAGCTGTTTGTTGTTTAGGTTCAACATTTTTATGTTCCTCTTAGTTTTCTGTTTCTTGTCAGTTGTCGGTGTTGTGGTACACACTGTTATGCATTTGGTCATTGTTCATTAAAGGAGTCATCCAGTGCCACTTTTACAAGAAGAGGCGAAGCAGGGTGAAGTGGGGGCCCCAGGCAAAATGAATAGATGAGGCCCTTATAAAAGATTATTTCTTTAATATATCTTTGTTGCCTAAATATACATTTGTACAACATAAGAAATAGTCAAAACCCATTATATAACATAAATAGTAAAAAAATTTTAAACAAAGTGCATATTCTTTGAGAATATTTTAATCTAAAATCTTAAAGATACAGAACAATCTTTTTGTTTACAGTAATGGATTGTCACTTTAAATGCTGTCACTATGTTGCAGTGTCAAGGTGGATGGTACTAAAAACATACGTTAAACACATTTAGTCAAAAAAATTTAAAAGCGTACATATGTATCAGTAAACTCAACTTCAGTAGTGAGCCGTCATCAGACCGAGATGGAGAGACAAGCAAGGCTCCTAAGAGATTGAGTTTTTTTGTTGTTGAATGTATTGACCCCCAACATCTGAGTGACTGAAGACGCAGAGGATTAACGTTACGTTTGGTTCTGAAGAGAAACGCTCCCTTGATCAACTGGAATGCATTTATGTTCGCGAGAATCATTCATGATCCAGCCTCACCTACAGAAGCAATGAGTATAATGTCTTAACAAATCGCCTTTCCTAATAATGTGCTAATCAGCAAGTTTCACTATGAATACGGCTAAAAAAAGATCCTCCGAGAGCGCCTCGGAAAAGAGGGGTGGGGTCAGCGGAGTTTGTGAAGATTTAAAGGGGAAGTACACAGAACAGAGTGATTTCTAAAGAGCTGTTTTTGACAGGGTAAAATGAGCGTTTTTAAAACTATGTTTGAGAAATTTTAAAACAATCTATATTACAAACTTTCCTTTGAGACCCTAAATAATCATATTAGCTTGTGGAAAATTGGCTTTGTACAGTATGACTCCTTTAAAGGTGCTTTATGTAGAATTGACAACTACTGTTTGAACTAGCAGTCCAAATTCAAAATATTGAGAGGGTTGACACTATTGTTGTTTTCAATCCCTCCTCCTCTTGAGCAGGTTGATAGATTGATGACACCAACAGAAAAGAGTGCACAGTGAAAGAAATTAAATGTGAAACAAAAATAAAGAGGGACATCTACACATCTTTCAAGGAGAATAACTGACTGTAGCATTGTTTTTCAGATGAACAAGTATGTTAATTTAGCATGTTTTTACATATGCTAACTTATTTAACATATTTTTATGCTTCAGAAACGTACATATAGGACCTTTTAAGGTCAAAAAATAGCAAATTCTGAAGATGAAGAAGAGCCAAAAGTTTCATAACACAGGTAATTTAAATCATTTTTTTGTATTTAATTTTCAGTTTATAGTTTTTTACTCTATCATTGTTATTATTATTTTCTTTCTTCAGTTGACAGGCTAGCTTCTGTATGTGTTAGTAATTTGTTAATATGTAATTTGTTTATATATATCATATTTGTACATTTAAGAAAATATATTAGAATATTAGAATATGTCTTGTTTAATGCAGGGAGGATTTAACAATTTCAAGTTTTATTTTATATTAGAATAATATATAGCTAATTATAAAATGTAAAATGTAGCAAATATTTCATAATTATATAAACAAAAGCTTCATTTTTTATTTTAGTTAGCTTAGGAATTATGTAAATAACTGTTTTTTACATTTTTATTTTAACAATGTTGTCTTTAACTGTTTGACAAAACATTGCATCAGTAATGCCGAAAGAGATTGTTATTATTATCTCATAACTGCATGATGTAGAAAATTTGAATATGTGCATATTAAAATCACACAAAGGACCAACCATTTAACTGTTCAGACCATGTTTTCGGAAATCTTTTTTTTTTTTTACCGAGGACTGCCCTTGTGCAACACTTTAACAAGCCTCCCTCCCTGCCTCTCACTCTCGCTTGAAGCAAATTGCAGAGGTGCAAAGGTCTAAATGTTCACAGATGGCTAACGCATGGTAAAAATCTGCAGCTGATGAACACAGTCTTTGAATGAAAACAGTCATATGTGTGTTTAATCTGTGGCACTTATCTTTTTTCTTCTTGTCCTGTTGAGCCAAATCATCATGTCCAAAATTGCAAATGCATCAACTGTCTTTGTATCAGGAATGCAGGTGCAGGCTCACAGTCTGCCTCTCAGGAGACCATACAATCAAAGGCACTCAGGGAATGGATTGCACACTGTCAAAGATAGCCGTGTATTACGGTGATGTAAACAACAAAATTGCAGGTTCCTGAGTGAGTGATGCAAATGGCGTGGAATTCTGTTATAATATGCAAAACAAAGGCTTGGAACACTATAATAAATCTGTCAGAAATGTCTAAGCTTCCTCTGCCTTGCCTGGCAATTAGCATTGCCAAACTCTGGAATCTGATTTCATCCTTTGTTTGCGAGAAGGGGAACACGCTGCCCCCCTGAAGGCAGTTTCAGCCATTTCTTGTATCTTTTTTGTTTCGTCTCATTTTTTGATTTGGTTGTGTTTTTCCTTGGTAATGGGGTGATGCCGAATGCATTCCCTTGAGCCCTTGGAAACCTGCGAGGGACCAAACATCCATTCATCTAACTCTGCTCCTCACTTTTGAAGTGTGAAGCCATTGGAAAGTCCTCAAATTGCCTTGGCAGTCAGTGCCCCATAGTGACTCCTTTTGCTCCCAGCAACTACAGAGGAATCAAAGAGCTCATCACATCCCCCTTCAACAAAATAGTACTCAAAATCTGTTTCTTTCTCGCTTGCTTGTTATCGTCTTGTGTTGCTTTTGTTCTGGATGCATCAGAAATGCTTTCACAGTCCTAAACCTAATTTTAGTGGAGGATAAACTGCTGTTAAGCTTCAGTATGTCATGTCGAGGCTGCAATGAACATTCTGACTTCGGTAAAACGATGCAATTTAATTTATGAGGTGTTTCCATATATTTTGCGGTGGCTATGCACAATCACAAATGCACAGATACACAAATTAAGTGGGGATACTTTGTTTAAAATGTGAATGATTCAATATTAACTTCCTGATTATTGAACTGCAGTTTTTTTTGCAAAATAACACATGCAATAATGCCTTTATCATGTCTGTATTTATCTGACATGTTCAGTAGTCCTACTGTACAACCAGTGACAGTAAATGAAATATTCTCAAGTGATGACTATTTCAACATGATCATAAATATGAGGGACAGCCAAGATGTTTTACATCAGAATCCTTAATCTCATGAATCCCAGTTTATCAAATTCATCTCCATCCAAAATAAACTCTTTTGTCTGAAAGTGGTGAGTATCGTTTGTGTCCAAGCTTGGTCAAGTGCATTACAGATTACAGATGTGTGTGATTCATCCTATCATCTTGTCTTTGGCTCATAAAGAACTGATCTCTTTCGATCCATAAAACCCCAGCTTGGCTTATGACTCTTGAAATCATTTTCCACTCGTTCTCAGAAAGTTTTCATATTTTATCTTCTGTCGGAACGTTTAATGTGTCATTTCGCTCTCTGAGAGCGGAGAGCGTGTAGTCATTTGCATGGTAATGTGTTGCAGGGCCACGCTGGCAGTGTGAATGAGTGGGCGGCCCTGTGTTAGCTTCAGCATAGGGCTCTTCTCATCTCCTGTCAGGCAGGGAGAGAGAGGACACCAGCCATCAGTTGTCATCTTCTGAGAGCAAGATTAGAGATCAGATGGCCACAGGCTTGGTTCAGCGATGGTATTTTTTCCCCCTCAGTCTTTCTCTTTCATGTCTCCACAGGGAATCCGCAGTCTGTTGTGACGACACATGGCTCTTTGATGTAATTATGAAACTGTCACTTTGAACAGTCTGAACTTTATTCCATTCATCTCCCAGATCAGATTGTAAAGCGTCATCAAAACTGACATACACACAAGCCACAGAAGAGAAAGGTTTAACAGAACTTGATGAACAATGAACAAATCTTGATATTCTTTCATTTGTCAATGACTTTTAAGAGGAAACCTTGAAAGAGACGTTGTGTTGCTGTGACCAGGAACTGCCATTATGAAATCTTACCTAAGATATGTTATATCTTTACATACAGTATTTATACAATTGCGCTTTTATAGCTCAGAATATTAATACCCTAAACACATGAAACAAAATGTCTCCATTTAATATTCAAAATAAAGTTTGATGATATTGTTGGCAATAATGTGCAACACGTAAAAACACTTTAGTTTAAGAATGTAACAAGTGATTAAGTGATATAAACATGTTGATGCTCATTTATTCAAAAAAGTCAAAGCCTTGTGAAAAATCTATTTGTGGCAACCAATCAAACCAGACTTGGCCAACTGACCAATCAGAGCAGAGTTGGTTTATGGAAGGGAGGGGTTTATAGACCTTAAGATCCAAATTGATTTAAACGAACCGTATCGTCATTGCAAAATGATTCTAATATTAAATGCATATTCTGAGAAAAATACAATGTTTTCTGACCTTAGGTGAATTTAAACGTGTTGCAGGGGATTCCAACACAATATTGAGAAACTTTAAATTATCACCTGCTCTTTCAATCTTTAATTGAAAGGATACTTTAAGAACAAAAGCGATTCTTTATGAATAAGTCACTTAAATGATTTTGTTCATTTAGGAATGCAACATGATTCTTTTTATTAAGGAATCATTGAATCATAATCACAAATCCATTTCTGCTGAATAATTTAAGCGCTAAACAAATAGCTGTTTTAACAAGTAGTCATTTGAGAGTACTGGGGGCTTTTTCCTCAAGACCTCAAAAACTGACAATAAATAGATCTTAAAAAGATCTTATTCTTCAGTTGACCCATCACAATCTGCCACAGGTCTGATTGCAAAGTTTCCATAAAACGATCAGTATGAATCATAAACCGTGTTCTTTAGCCGTTGCTGTGAAGGCAGATTGCTCTCTGTCATTACACTGGCATTGAGACTCGGTCTATATTGATTCTCTCTTGGAAAAAGTCTCTTGCTTGTCGCATTGAACCACAAACTCCATGACAGACAGCACTGCTGAAAAAATGTAAACAGTGCATTGCACTGCGTTTTGGTATGTGATGCCGTGTCACTTTCAATGTCGTGGTTTCATTATCCTCTGTCACATTTTGAGGTATCCTCTTCAGACGTGCTCCTCGTAAACTGCTGAATGTGAAATTAGACTCCATTCGTCAGTTGGCACCATAAACATTTTATTTAGCTTTGGCTTTGATTCCGAGATGTGCTGCGGCGCTCAGAGACGAGGTCTGCTCATAAATCTGCTCGACGCATATGCTCTGCACACTGCAACTGCATTTTATGGCAAGCCTGCTTCACAATCTCAATGTTTTTCTGAGAATGACCTTATTGGTCAATAAGAAGCCCACACAGGCTACGACCTTGTTCCATTTGACCTCTGCATCCCTGTGAGGGCTTTCTTCACTCGGTTATGACCACACTGATACGGCTGGTGTTTTTGAGACTGATCATCTCTATTGTTGCTTTAAAATGCTACTTTGAGCATTATCGCTTGTGAGTAAAGCTGACTAGCTTCAAATGAGTGATTTTGTGCTGTAATTAGAAACTGTTACTTCCATGTTTTGTACTGAATTATTTACAGATAAATAAGGGATAATGTACTGTACAGTTATCTGTTCAACTGTCCTTGCAGGATTTATAGTTTATTATCGTTCAAGTTCATTTGTACTTGTCCATAACATTATAAAAATATAAATACTACAATATTATTGATTCATACTATTCCTTTTAATCTGCCTTCAATTTGACCTTTTCTACTTAGTTATACGTATATTGATATTTTTACTATATATATTATGTAACACTTCCTATTTGAATCTTTTACCAGTTGGTGGTTCTTGTGAATTTTTAATTCAGTTTTGAAATTGAGCTTTTAGTCATTTATCAAAGGTTTACCCACAATAATATTGAACAAACAAGATGCATTTACTTGAGAAGCAGCACTAGAAATACTGACACCTGTTTTTTGAGAATATATTTTTTACAAGCGTGACTTGTCTAACCACATTGCCAGATTTTGATTTATTTTTTTTAAATCAGTTAAAAACAAGGGAAAATGTCTGCCAGTGCAGCGAGACAAAATGCAACTATTCATAATACATTCTCTGAAAAACTGCTTCTCAGGTTAATTTATGCTCAAACGTTTCTAGGTATTTTAACTGGAAAGCAAGTGGAATGCGGAGAACAATTAGAGGAAAGTAGCACCGGTATGTTGTATGTATAGAAATATGGTTTAGCAGTCATAAAAATGTGTTTGAGCACTCATTCACAGGGCCGACCAATCACAATGAAGTAATCTAGTGCGGCGTTCTGCAAGGTGAAAATGTGTATCGCCATCTGTGATATTATTATTGTCGCACAATGCAGAAGCTTCCACTAAACTTGCAATTCAGCAATGCTGTTTTTAAGCAACTTCTCCCAATTTTGGTGAAAGGATTCAGTGTTTATAAAAACAAGATTCCTCACTTTTATCTCCAGAGTGGTTGAGGATAATAAGGAAACAATGTGATTCCGTTCCAGCATTGTGTTATGCCACAGTCAGCAATAGCAGAGATATTGTGGTATTTCCTGAAATGCGATTTGAGCATCTCTGATCACACAAAAAACAATCCACCCATGGAAAATGGAAGTAATACTGGTTGGAAAACTCTCTCTGAGAGGAGACAGTGGTATTTATTTGCTGTCTCTATGTGAAGGTATCTTTCTCAAATCTTAAATGACCCCTGCAATGCTGTAGCTGACTGCACCAGATTTTAAAATCCATTCCTCTGTGCGAAAGGAAGATAGGAAAGGCTTTTTCATGCCCTTGTGCTTCTGTTTTTGCTGCTAAGGGCCTTTGGATCTGCTGAGTCACATCCTCCCAAAGTTAATTAAGTTTTCATTAACTGTGTATTATGAGATCAAACTGGTCTTTTTTTCATGACTCCATATTCTCTCACTTGTTAATGGATGGTTACAGCATAGTGGATAAAAACGGGGGGCTGGTAACCCAAAGGTCAAAGGTTCAAACCCTGAAACTTATGATCTGTAAACAAGAGATTTATTTTACTGACTGAGGCACTTAACCGTTAATAGGGATGTATATATATATATATATATATATATATATATAGTGTACGTCATATTTCTTCAGATTAGATGCATATATAAAAGATATAAATATTTTTAGTGGACAGAACAGATGGGGTAAGTAGAATTGACTATTTTTTTGAGGTTTTAAACATAGTGAAGCATATCAGCCAGGGCTGCTTTTCCACATGATGCATTAAGCACTAACAGGCTCCCTCGATGAATGACAGCTGCAGGATGTGGGAGCTCTCTAGTCAGGCTCTTAAAGGGACAGTTCACCCAAAAATTAAAAAATGTGTACTTGTTTACTTACGTACAGCTCGTGTTGTTCCAACATGTCAAAATATGTCAAGATTTTCTGGTAACACTTATTTGTGGTAACACAATAAGGTTCCATGTGTTGTTTTTAATGGTATTTCTAGGGCTTTCACTAGCAATAACTTTGTTAATCGATTATTTTGTTGATTAATTGAAAAATCTGCTAATTATAATACATTTTTGTGGAAATAAAAATATACCTATGTGAACAATAGTCTTTAAAATGACTTGGTAATACATATAATAGCATTAGGACGATAATAATTAGTTTGCATAAAGAATCAGATGTAACTGATCATATTGTTTTATTGAATAAAAACTTAAAACAAAAGTATTATAAACAATAGAGCTTGTGTGCTGTATTACACATTATAAAAAATGACTGCATTTTGCGGATTCCCATCTGTGGAATGTGCCACTTCCGTTTTTTTCCCGGTTACTCGACATATTACGCAAATTACAAATATTTGTTGATAGACCGTTCAAGATGAAAAATGCTAAATATAAGACAAGACAAGGCAAGGCAAGTTTATTTATATAGCACATTCCATACACATTGGTAATTCAAGGTGCTTTACATAAAAGGAGTAGAAAAATCATAAAAGCAATAATAAAACAAAAAGTAGAACAATCATAAAAACGATGATCATAAAAAAACCTGATTGATTAAAATTTAAAAATTTATTTAAAATAAGACAGTTAAAAACAGAAAGCGATCGGTTTGGACTAAGCACAGTGCTCATTCAGTAAATGCACAGCTAAACAGATGAGTTTTGAGTCTAGATTTAAAAGTATCTACTGTTTTAGAACATTTGATCTCTTCCGGAAGCTGGTTCCAACTCCGGGCAGCATAATAGCTAAAAGCGGATTCCTCTTGTTTTGTGTGAACCCTTGGTATTTCTAACTGATTTGATCCTAATGATCTGAGTGGTCTGTTTGGTTTATGTCCAGTGAGCATATCTGCATTGTATTTTGGTCCTAGTCCATTGAGTGATTTATAAACAAGTAAAAGTACTTAAAAGTAAAATCAATTCTATGTATAACTGGAAGCCAGTGTAGGGACCTGAGGACTGCTGTGATATGCTCAGATTTTCTAGTTCTAGTCAGAATCCTGGCAGCAGTGTTCTGGACGAGCTGCAGCTGTCTAATGGTTTTCTTGGGAAGGCCAGTGAGGAGATTACAATAATCCACCCTGCTTGTGATAAAGGTGTGAACAAGTTTCTCCAAGTCTTGACTGGAAACAAAACATCTTATTCTTGCAATGTTTTTGAGATGATAGTACGCTGATTAAAGACTCGGCTCTGTTTGGTTTTCCACTGTGTAAAAGTTGTACCTGTACCTCCACAATAGTACCTGGTTGTAATAGCAACTCTGCAGGAAACTGCACACACCCGCTACCCACACACACAGGACACAGGTCTGCACCTCGTCGTTTGACCACAGCCTATTCTTCCGAGTTGCCATAATATGTAAAGGGTTGTATATGTCACGCAATCTCTGGCCAAACTTTTTAAAAATGGCGGGGTTATTCTGGATACTATTGCTGGCGCGTGCAATGATGACG
>JAUMHP010000060.1:10561972-10575669 GCA_032361065.1 Enteromius trimaculatus
ATATATATATATATATATATATATATATTTTTTTTTTTTTTTTTTACCGCAGTTTAAATTCTTTACTGTCAATTTTGATCAACTCTATGCTTCCATGCTGAAAAAAGCACAGTGCAGTCCTGCTCATGTGAATGAGATTTTTTAATTTTTACGTTTTTAATCCTTTTTAATGCCACACAATAACAGCTATTGTAGAATGTATGGCTATTATCGCTGAAAATACTCTGTAAGAGCTGCAGAAACACTGTGTGAAAGCCCGATGCGAGCATGCAGACGCAGTATGTGTGAAAAAGGTCTTTGATTGCTATCCTATGGTTGACACTAGGTCCAAATGGAGTGCAAGCACTGGCTTTATTTTTCATGGGCTGTGTTCTTTTTGCCCAAAGCAATTCAAGAAAAGCAATAACAGCTCGGAGAGTCTCATGGCCTTGTGTTATCTGATATAAATGACGGGGCAATTATTCCATCAGTGAAGTCATAACAGTGCTTTATGTATGGGCAGCTGTTGGTGTATAATGTAAACATGTCAGTAATAAAATATCAAACACATATAGGCTGGCATGGTATCAGTGTGTGTGCTGATTCTGATTCATCTTTCATTCGGTCTCTCCAGCTGTGCAATCTCTGAACAGCCTGAACGACCAGATCGCACATTTCATGGTGAGCAGACCCAACGCCATGAGCCACGAAGAGGACACCTTTCTGCCCACCGAGAGGGATACTTTGAGCCAATCCATGGCTCTAATGAGACACCTGCTCATGGACGCGCAGGTAAAAAAACACCTTATATCAGTTAAGTTATACACCAAGAATCTTGTGAATTTTGCTGAATTTTGTATTGGAATTGACTAAACTAACTGCACTATTAATTTAGTCATTTTCCTTGGATTTGATTGCTTCTATTGCTGCTTGCTATTAAATTGTCTGCTAAATGACTAAATGTGAATTGAAATACATTACATGATGTAGTAGATTATGCTATTTTTCTGTTGATTACAATATAATGTTGATTGATAATATAACATATATAATTGTTTTTTGACAGTATTAAGCTTCAGTGGATATATTATGTCTTTTTGATTAGTAAAATATTATCAGCAACTATTCTGCATATGAGGGAATAAGAATTAGCATACTATTCATAATTAATGTGGCAATAATCCAATGTGACAAAATCACAAATAATGTGTTTGAATAATTAAAACTCCTCATTCAATACAGATTCCAATTCAGCATCCTGTGTGGCTAGTTTCATTGCAACACCTAATAAACTGACAGGGAGGCAATATTATGCTATGTTTATGTATTATTATCATCATTTATCATATAATATAGTAATAATCATTTTATAACAGCAATTCAACCAAAAACTGCAATCAATTAGCACAGAGGAATTAATTATATACCTGTTTGATGCCTCTCCAGCCAACTCGTTTCTGAAGGAGCTAAAAAATGATTGTTATTCATGAGAAGACGAGACTCAGAGGGAACATCAGCAGTTGAGCTGGCGATGACTCATTCCTAATTATTTTCAATGGGGACATCATGAAGAAATTTCAACACATTAATCAAGGAGCTTTAGCCTTAGGCAGACCTCTGTGGCACGACACTTAACTCCTGATTGCATCTATGTCGCACAGGCTTCTACGTCTCTACACCCCCGGATCCATTAATGGCTCTGTCCGTCGAGACATTGTCCACAGTCGCACTAAAAACACAATCTGTAATCACTAAAAGATTTCTGCTCAAACCTGGTTAATGCCCAGAGGCTAAAACACATGTGACTTTTGTGGGGATTTTGTGGGATTTTTCATGATGTTCCTCCATCATCTAAGAGAAAAGCATCTCTTGTGAACCGACCTGCTGTTGTTTTCTTGCCCTCATGTACACTGTTGCTCAATACTTTGGAGTATGTAAGATTTATTTTCTTTTTGAAAGAAATATTACTGTTTTATTGTATTTGTAATCAAATAATGCAGCTTTGGGGAGCAAAAGAAACTCATTTCAGAACATAAAAATCTTACCAACCTTAAACTTTTGAACAGTGTGTCTTAAAGTTATTATCCACCCCAAAATGAGTTAATAATCACTATCATCACTATCCCTGTAAGACATAATTGACTTACAGTACCACTATTGTCCTCTAGGGTTATGTTTGATACAGTATATGTGTAAAAGTAAACTGCAAACAGACTGCACTTCCATTTAGGGCCACTAGTGGTTGAGAATTCACTAGTAATCTATTTAAGTGCTTCCCTTATCTGTATTCGTTTTGCATAGTGCTGAAGATGTTTTGGCAATGCTTTTGGGGTCACATAGAAGTTCATGCATACAGGGTCAAGGGAAGTCGATGTTGAGGAGGACCAAAGCATTTTTAAATGTCGTAATTTGAATAACTGAATGTCACTTTGTGGAAAGAGGCGCATAAATAATTTACTGTGCCCCGTTTTTCTGACACCTGAGATTCAAATGCACCATTCAGAAATCATTAGCACGCTCTCCTTCTTTGATAATGGATTTTGCATTTAACTGGAATCGCTCTGGAAAACAGTGGAAAGAATAATCAAAGGAAGCGCTTGCTTGTGTGGCTAGTCTGGGACAAAACATTTTATGTGCCTCAGGATGTTGGATAAAAAGTATCCACTACCTGATTTTGCTGTTGTTGTCGAGGGAAACTAGTCTGCTTGTGCTGATCCACTTAATTGTTTCCTACTTCCATCCGCAGGATGCATGTCGAGGGAATGTTCGTCCGCAGTACAATGCCTGTCAAAGGCTTTTTACAAAGTTCTTTCCTAAACATTGCAATCTTACCTTCTCATCTAACTCAGTTGTTTACTGTACATACACGGCAGAAACACTCTGGCTGCAAACAATGTAAATGCTAAAGTTTAAAAAGCGTCCGCTAAGTTCCGAACAAGTAAACCGCTGAGCGCTTGCTTAGGCAGCTGCATTGAGTTTGATCGGTGGGTTTTACAGTTGATTTTCCCCGTGCACATTCTCATAACTCTCTCGCTCATCCTTGCTAAATGATTAATGTTCACGTTGAAGAGACGTAGTGATATATTTGCCTAATCAATTAGACACAACGCAGAAACGCTTGATTGATAACACGACTTGTCCCCATTTTTCAGAATATATTTCTTACTCGCAGTGTCATTGATTAAGGAGAAAGTAATTCAGCAAAAGGCCATCGCCTTCAATTGTAGGCGGCTACGTGCCAACTGTGCAGAGAGATTGTTAGCCCCAAGTTGCTTTCTCTTTCAGAAATGGAGTAGCGAGACTTTATGATGGATGAGAGTGAATTCATGAATAGATACTGGGTCTCAAGTGCGGTTAATTTAGGGCTGCAAAGATTTGGGAAAAATAATCTCATTGCAATTAAGAAAATAACAATTGTGATGGAAATTATTATTAGTATTATTCATTTAAAATATTAAAATATATTATGTAATTGACATATATAAATCAATCGTTTAATAAGATAAGAAACATTGGATTATGTTATAAAATATTTAGTAAATACTTTAAAATAACTAAAATCAGTATTTAAGAAAAGATAAAAACAGTAAAATTGCAATACTAATAATAAGATAAAAACTGTTCTAAAAAGTATTTTTATGAAAAATGCTGTTTTGCATTTCAGACTTCGGTGAAAATGACTCTCACTGAAAAAGATTACATAGTTGAGGGTTTTTGCTGTTTTGTTATGGATTTTGTGCCAGTGTTAAATTTGCTTAATAGTTCATTTGCATTTGCACTGTATTGCAATATTAGGAAAACAATACTAATATCCGTACATCTTTAGCTTTATGATAGTAATCCTTCCGTATCCAACTGCAGTTCCAGACATTATAGAGAGAATAAAAATCACTCAAGATGATCAAAGCAGCAGCTCCCTCATTTTATTTGTAGAACGCTCTAAAGCATTTTAGATAATCAGCCATGATTTCTTTGCTCTGACAACATGAGCCTAGGAGCTTGTGCTTGCAAATGTTAATCCTACATACGAGTCCAGAGCTAAAGAGAAATCCCAGATAAATAATGCGTCACAGAAACTTCCATCTGCCTCTTTTTACTCCACCAGCAGTGCCAGTCGAAGCCTGAGGGGACTCGCTGGCTACATAAGCATACAAATGTCTATAGGTTAAGAGTCTAAATCAGTGACAGCATCAGTCCTGACTGAGAGTGTGCTGCCTTTAGGGTTTTTTTTTTTTTTTTTGTGAGTCGGCTGGGAAGCTCTCTACACATTTTGCAGAGCCTAGTGTGCATTAACTGCTAAGACTGCCCTTGAACACCATTACAGTTCAATTGAAGGCGATAATGGACAAGCACTCTAGTGCAAGACTATATAGACAGGCTCATAATCGCGGCTGAAAGTCAGGCACATTTCCAGTACACTTGGAGGAGATACATGACAGCAAATGCGCCAAGGTCTTCAGTCAACATCAGCACAACGCTTAAGCTGAATCCAAAATAAATTGCTCGTTTTCAGACCTCTCTCTCGGCTGTCAGGTAATTTGGGCACCATAGTCCCAGAGCCTCCGTTCAAGCACATTTGAACTTTATACTGCACACAGTAAGCCTAATTGTTCTCTTGAAAGCTGTGATGTGTTTTGACCTCAGGAACTACAAAATGACTCGGTCAGGATCCACTCTAGAACCTTTTGCTACTGTAAATCCTTCAGTAAATTAAGGCACAATGCAGGTGAAGTGCTTCTGTGTGCCGTGCTCTTCATCAATAATTGCACTTATCAACACTGGTGACAGCCTCTTAGGAAATGAGAAGTGTTATTTTTTTTACACAAGCACTTGCAATTACATCATGCTTGATTTTTGACACTTCCTCCCCCATCTGTGCACAAGAAAATTACAGCCATTTTGTATAAGTGCTAAAGATTAACCCTATAAAGCCTAACGTACAGTACTGTGCCATATCTGATACATCCAAGGCTCAAAAAAAAATCAACATGCTCAAAACATTGCTGTAAAAACTGTTTTCTATGGTGACCAAAAGCATCTTCATCAGTTTGATTACACAGGCGCTGCAAACACAGAAATGCGCTGCAAACAGCACGGACCACAACGGAAATGTTTCAGGGGAATCTCAAAAAGTGACAAACCCATCTTAGAGTAACTCTAGCTAACATAGCATTAAAATAATGTTTCACAGTTAAGTGTGTAATTCGTCAGATTAGTCTAATAAAATCCAAAAGACGTCACTTTTTGAGGTCCCTCTGAAACATTTCCGTTGTGGTCCGTGCTGTTTGCAGCGCCTCTCTGTGTTTGGTTGCGTTGTGAGAATTTGCAGTTTTCATGTGTTTTTTTTTCTGTTTGCATGTGTTTTTTTCTGTTTGCATGTGCTTTCTTAAGTTTACAGCGCGTTGAGCTCTCTCGGCCACCGTATTTTTCACAATCTATTACATGCCTGCTTTTGTCTTGATTGGTAGCTTATACTTTATTAGTGGTACACGTGTGTTTTTTGTTGTGTGATTTTTAACAAATAAATGTAATAAAATAAAAGTTATATTGGTCATAATGTCTTAAGATTAGTTGAAGTGGACTGAAGCAACAGAAGAGTGACAATGTTGTGTAGTTGTTTTTATAACTTAAGCCTAAGAGTACTCTTTACAACAAGTTAACATTTATTAATTAATTTTCTCACAAAAATGGACAAGAATGAAATAACTCATAAGAATGACTAGTTCATGTTAGCTAAGATGCATTTAATAATATTAACAGAAAGAACTTTTGTTGTTAATAATGTATTAGTTTTGAAATTAACATGAACTATGATTAATGAAGGATATAATAGTTTTTATTGTTAGCTTATGTTAAATAATATCATATGAAACCTTACTGTAAAATGTAACTAATTTTATATTATATTCAAGATATAATAGAAAATATTTACTGGACAGCAGCAGTTTTACAATTTAGTTTTACTTGATAGAAAATCATGATAAATATGTTAAGCCCCCAAGGGTTGCTAACTTTGTGAATAAGTAATTTTCATTTTACAGTGTAACTTCGCATGTAGTTACTCTATGTAGTCTTGTGTGATTGTCTGTATTTTAATCAGATTTGTTAGTAATCCAGCCCACTTTTCCTGTAATTTGTCATCTCTTTTTGTTTATTTGTTACACGCTGTTGAGGCCTCCGTTCCATTGTGAAAGATCATCTGGAGAAGTTTTAGCATATTGAATATCGTTGGGCAGATTGTGATTGGTAGAAAATTAATTTGGATAGAATTTCCTATGTTTCTCTTTGAACGTGCTCCAGGAATTAATTGCTTCATTTGTCATTTGCACAGATGAATTATGTATGTGTTGCTTGCTAGAGGGGAGGGGTTAATCAAATGCATTTTGATAGGTTGTGTATATGCATGCGTGTGTGTGTGTGTGTGTGTGTGTGTGATGCAACAGAACGTTGCCTGTTTACATGCAGGGGCAGCAGGATTTCAAAGTGTCAAAGGGACCAATATGGATGTTTTGACTGGCTGATAGGCTGTGACAGCTCATATCACCCCACTCTTTTACAGTCAATGATGTTTCCTTTTTGGAACTGATGACTAATTATAATGATGTCATATTTTTTATCCTGAATTTAAATCTCCAGAGTAGTTTGGTCTAGGCCAGAGATCTGTATATAAGGTAACAGTAGAATAACAATCAATATACACATCCTAAGAGGATAGACAGAAGAGCTGGCTTTATAAATTGATCTCGACCAGAATGTAAACAGTCTACGGAAAAATCTGAAAACATGATGAAAAGCATGATCTCACTTTTTAGATGAAAATAAGATATGATGGCTTTTAGGCTAGATGCTTTTAACTGCCTGGAAATGTGATTGCATTTGCTGTAATCTGTGAAGGAGCTAATTTATTCCATTATAATACAGACTTTTGGCAGAATCGCATCTTTAATTACTTATTGATCCCTCAAAGTTCAGAGTGAACGCAGACTGAGGCCTTGTGATTAAATGGTTTCAAAGGCTGAGATATTGATCAGTGTGGTTTGACTTGCACCCACTGGACTGATACTTGGTTTGAGTGTTTAAGATATACAGTATTCTTTACTGCTTAATAGAATCGGTGATGCAAACCATTGTGAGAAAATGACTCCGACAACAATTCTCAGGCATATTATACAAGTCTTTGCAAGTTTTTACACTACCCTTTAAAGGTTAGTTTGGTGCGATTTTTTTTTTATCAGAAATAAAGTAAAAACAGTAATTATGTGCAATATTATTACAAAATTTAGCATCATTGCTTTAGTCTTCAGTGTTTCACGTCATCCTTTAGAAATCATTCTAATATGCTGGTTTTCCGCTCAAGAAACATTTCTTATCATTATGTTTAAAAAATCCCCTTTTTTGAAATGTGATGGTTATAACGTTTACAAGAACAGTATTTATCTGAATAAACCTTATGGTGTCAGTTTAATTTAATGCATGCTGGTTGAATTAAAAGTATTAAGCTTTGTTAAAAAATCTTATTGGCCTCAAACATTATTTTTGTTGCAATAATTGTACAATAAACCTTCGAAATTGGTACAGTGCAGTATTTCCTAATTATGAATTATTACCAAACAGGCAGTCAGATTGAATATGTACAGACAATATGACAATGGCTCTACATTTAAGTATAGAAGCAAATAGGTATCAAAGCACTGGTGTGAAACACTGAGATAAAGACTCTATTGAGCTTTATTAGCATCTTAACTGTTCTAGACCTCAATGGATTTTAACAGCTCTCGTGTGAATTCATAAGACTTTTCAGAAAAAAGGTTCAGTAGAAAAACAAATAGATCCAACACAGAATCAAAGATAAGAGCAATTTCTAGTCGAGGGTGTTTGAAAAAAAACAAAAAACAATTTAGACCACTTTTATTTAATTCTAATTAATGCGTTTGAGATTTATGCAAGGCAGCAGGGGAACTAAGAACCAGAAAAAACAACAACAAATCTTATTGAACCATATGGACCTAGCTGCAAATGATAGTGAAACACATTAAGTCATGAATTAAGTGTCTCAATAGATAAACTGTAGACTGTTTAAAGTTTATTAAATGAAGTTATTTATTCTGAAATACTTTCATAATTAACAATAGACACAAATCTTTGTGAATACATGCAATCTGTGGTGATTAAGACATACTTATTTAGTTATGTTAAGAATTTTCATCACAATTGTTACAAAAGTTAAATGTTATTTTGAGGCCAATACAATGTAAGAAAGGAGTTGATATTCCAATTTAAAACAAGAAGATAAATAACAAAAGCTCTACATTTTCAGAGACATTTTTAAATAAGAAATAAGGTAGCTGAAATCATTTCTGCGCTTTGATATTCAGCAGACCTGAGTTGTTTGCGGTCAGATTTCATCTTATTAAATGTCAGGTGTTCACAGCCATTACCGTGAAACAGACGGGCTGCCAGAGGCCTGTATGGATTGTACCGTTGTTTGAAGTGTAAAAAAGCAAATTACATCGTGATGTGTGAATAGAGCAGAGATCTGGAGATCAGCCCATATACGGAAATGATTGGAAGGCTTTCATCCAATGTCAGTCTGTTCCAAAAATAAACTGACTTGCCTTTATTGCTAATTCTGTCAGTTGTGGTAATCTGAAAAGAGCAGAGGTTATCATTAACTGACTTTTAGGGAGTCCAAATATATTTCTACTGATGATGTTTTACCTCAGAATTTTAGAAGTGGAACACATTAGTCTAGTCTATATGAAAGACATTTTGGTACAGCATTCATCACCTGGGTGTTCAAATTTGATATTGTCGAAGTAAAAACGTCTCGAGTTGCTTGACTGTAACCCTGTTCCCTGAAAAAGGGAATCTGGCAGTGAACTGGCTCCACATGGTTTGCCATGCACAAACTGAAACTGAAAACCATTCCATCTGAGGGCAAAATTTCTTCTAGTAAGAGGGAGCCCTAGCACTTAGAATAGTCTCTTTTACATTGGCTGGAAGACCAGCATCTCTTAGTTGGTCCCCCTCTGGGGCCAGACGTGAAGGTTCGAGAGCTCAGGCTGGAGATGAAATATTGTCCTCTGTGCCTGAAACAGAAGATCCCTCCTGACCAGAATCGCCCACGGTGAGCCGTTGAGGAGGGATATGAGTGGGTTGGGGGGTGAATGAGCTTGTTTCTCATTGGTTCCCATTTTTTGGGGAACTGAAATGCTCTAAAATGGCAGCTTGGCCAGACTAACTTTGCTCGCGAAAAGAATGTAGCGTCAAAGGAAGTATGGGCGGGCCCAGGCTAAACTGTGCCTGCATTACGATCGAATCTCATATGACCCCCAAATACATTGTCCTCTGAGCAGGAGAGAGAGCGCTTTTCTTGGCGTTGAGTCTTAACCCTAGAGATTTGCACCAGCCTGATCCGCCACCTTAAACACCTTGCCCACCAGCGAAGATGTTAGTCTACACGGCTTGGTGGGGAGAGTGGGCTTCTTTAAAAAAACGAGCTCCCAGGAGAGAGATAGCCCGCTAGCGTCTGTTCTATCTGTGGATCATCGCATAACCCCATGCTTGAGATGAGCTAGGACGACATCCTGACGTCGAAGTACTAGCTCCTTAGATTGGGCCAAAATCAGCCAGTTGTCTATGTAATTCAAAATACGGATGCCCTGGAGTCATAGAGGAGCAGCCCCCCAATCCCTATGAGGGGGTGCCCGACTCACCACACTCTGCTTCTGTGCTTCATGCCTCAACTCAACTGGACCTGATCGAGACTGGGCGGCCGATGGCCCCGCTTCTTGAGCTCGGCGGGGAAGGAACCTCACAAACGCCTCCTCGTAGCGTTTTGCCTCCCGAAACCTAGTGGTGACGGTATTAACGGCGTTGCCAAACAGGCCGGAAGGCAAGATGGGGGCATCAAGGAGGAAAGTGCGATAATTATCTTAACGCCAGAGCCTCATGCTGCGGCGTGAGAAAGGGGCGAATCCATCTCAAGCGATTCATGCAAACATTTCCTCCAACGCCATGCTAAGTGTTTTTCCTTTTCACTTTCTGCTTACTATTTTCTTTTTAGTGTTTATCACTAAACACGCACACACAATGGGGTCCTTGAAGAAAAAAGACCTGAGGATGTATCCGGTTCATGCCTATTCATAACCCACAGATGCACATTATCAAGTGACGTCACCTGGCCAAGGTTATATAAACACATGCTTCAGCAACTGGTTGAACAAAGAGTGTTCTCATTAGCGTTTTCATGCAGCATTGAGTGTAGCCTTTGAAAGGAAACTAAGTGACATTATTACATTAAAGCAGTAGTTGGCAGCAATCGACTGTCCTTGTTAGTGAATCATATTTTTCAACCAATTTTTTCAGAAATGCGGCTTGAGTGAGTCTCTGAATCATGCACTCAACCCAGTTGTTAAAACATTCCAGAGTCATTAAGTAATGAAACCATTGGCTTACATCATGAGATTCATTGAATCATTCCCTCAATCGATTTGTTGATTCATTCAGGAATCAGACATCGTTGCATTGCTCAGAGACGTGTAGCTTTTCTGATGTGGATTTTTTTGGAACTACTTCGTTGTTGGTTCAAAAACAAAGTATGGTATGCTGCCTCTAAAATGTAAGTTACTTAGTATGAACTTGTTTATTTATTGAAGTAACCTTATTTAGTTTTTTTTTTTGAATCAGCACGACTTATTTGACTTTAAGAATGAGGCCAGATCAAACAAAGAATAGTTGTTTTCTTACATTTTTTCCAAATTAGCCTTGCTGCTGTTCTTCTGTTATTAAGCGAGCATTGCTTATCAGTGAGGTTTGATTGTTTTGCTTGACTTATCTACATTTTGCAAACAATACCCTTTTTTCTCTCTTTGAAACAATTAATCTGTTGAACACTCAATATCAGATCGAATGCAGTGAGGCTTGGGCGGTCCATAATAAAGTATGTGCTGTGGAATATGTGACATTTTGATACACCTCATGTGGCAGTTGTGACAGCTCCATCAGTTAAATAGATATTTCCACTGAGACTTGCAAAAATGGCTCTATTTTTTTGTACGCTTTAACCATGCCTACTGAGCTGGAAATGCTAAAGAACATTTGAAATAAGAACCATTATTCCTGTCCAGTGCTTTTAACATTACTTCATTTGATCAGCTCAAAGACTGCGTTAACCCAAGAACCTGATGCTTTTTATGTACATTCAGAAACATGCATATGGGTTGCATTAAGTGGACTTATTAAGCTCTGGGCCTGCTTTGTATTCAAAAGATAGTCTCTTTCTGTTATAATTGCTTTTAGTGTGCTATAGATAACGGGCTTCGGCTTCAGCAATTTCCGGCCATTTGACAAATGCTTTTCATCTGTTTGTTCCTCCACAATGTTCCTGTTGTGTTGCATCCATGAAGATTTTGAGCTGTGAATAATTTATAAGGCATCTTCTGCACTCAGCTTGTGCTCTTTGCCCAGAAATGGTGACAAACAATACAAGTTTCTTGTTTATTCGCTCCGGCCCTTGTTAGGTTCCATCTGATCCTTCTCTCGTCCTTAAGCTTTTTGTCACATGCCATTACAATACTCATCCTGAATTTCTTTGCCAGCTGTGTTTTAAATTCAGAGTGGTGGCAAGAAAGACTACATCTGAATTTAAATCCCCAGTCAAAGCAGCTGTTTTCTTCTGTGAATTTACAATCGACATGTTGTCTATGTTTTTTTGTGCCTCAGGAGAAGCGGTGCCGGAATTACGTTCCCTGTCGAATGATTTCTGCCAGTCACAATCTGTTTGAGGCACCCATTCAGGCAGGCCTGGGGCACCGCGACACATGGCGAGCCACTTTATCTCAGAGTGATTCTGTGAAGGGCTTCACATTGATAAAACTTTCTTGTAAGAACTGCTTCTTCAATTGCTATCAAATGCTTGCTGGGTTTGTCAGACGGCACTTGGGTTTGTCTGATTGCTCTGAATCTTTTCATGTATGATGAGTGTGTTGTTTGAAAATAAATTAGCATTACATCATTGCATCAAGTCCAGGATTCTATGGATATTATTTACAGTACATATGCTCTTATTTTGAGAGATGATTGTATTTTAAACATATTAAAATGCGTTACTTACAGTACATACTAGCTGAAATAATATTCGAATGAATCAGGTTGTAATTTGATTTGATGTATCAGAGTTCTATCCCTGCTGCATAATGTGCCTGAAATGCCAACATGTAGACGGATCTCTTGTTTTTATCTGATTTAGCTAAGCCACTAGCTGTGAGGGTCAGCATTAACATCACTGATGCTGACACTCTCAGAAAGATGACTATTGACTCTTTCGCCCAGGGATAAAGTGTTTTACTTGCAAGAAAGCGCCTTACAAAAAAGTCTGTGGTCCTATTTCTTTTTATACAGATTACTGTTCAAAGGTTTTAGGTCAGGAAGATTTGTAAAAATGTTTTTGAAAAATGTCTTATGCTCCCCAAGACTGCATTTATCTGATTAAAAGAAGAGTAAAATATACTTTTTTTATAAAAAATATATATGCATATTTATTTAGAAGCGCATAGAAAACTGCCAGTGCAAGTTAATAATTGGTGTGCTGCTCCATGGCTGTGCCTTTCTCAGTGTTATAGTAATATACTGAAATCTTTTAATTGTCTCATCAGTCCTAGCTCATTAAAAAGAGGTCGTCAAGAGATGGCCAGTAGGCTTAATCTGTTAATGTATATAATCAGGACTATTTCAGAAATGATATCACATCTTCAGGCTTGTTTGGGGACATTTTAACTTTTGTGTTGCTTGTGGGCAAATCCTGTGAAAGTTTGAAATACAGCCTGTCCTCCAAACCACAGTCCCTCATTGGTTTCCATACAAGTGATGAATCTGCACCTGCTGTGATAGCGGGTGGAAGGGGAACTGGGTGGAATGTAATGGGCAATCGCAGCAGGTATAAAATCCCTTCAGGCTTGATTCTCTGGAAAGCGTTTTAGAGCTGATAGGATGAGCAGTATGTGCATGCTTGCACGCTTTGGTAATTTTATTTTCAGCCATTGCATACTTCAGGATGTGTTATGACTGTTTCGGTTAGCCTCGCTGTTATTCTTGCAGCCCATGGGGTACTGAGTGTCTCACACACAATTTCTCCTTCAGCCACACATTTCAGGCGGTGTGACATTTGTCCCGGAGTACCCATCTCTGTAAATTAGAGCTTATGAAATGTCTATGCAGAGAAGCAACACAACACAAGGAATATTAAAGGAAAAGCAATTTTTTTATTAATAAATGGCAGAACCAATCCAATTAAACTGAATTTGTGGGTACGGAAAATATTTAGACCCCCTTTAAAGTTTCAATCTTTGTTATATTGCAGCCATTTGCTAAAATCATTTAAGTTCATTTTTTCCTCATGAATGTACAAGCGGATATATTGACAAAAAAACACAGAATTGTTGACATTTTTGCAGATTTATTAAAAAAGAAAAACTGTAATATTACATGGTCCTAAGTATTTGCTTAGTATTTAGTAGAAGCATCCTTTTGATCTAATACAACCGTGAGTCTTTTCACACCTGGATTTGGGGATCCTCTGCCATTCCTCCTTGCTGATCCTCTCAAGTTCTGTCAGGTTGGATGGTAAATGTTGGTGGACAACCATTTTTAGGTCTTTCCAGAGATGCTCAATTGGGTTTAAGTCAGGGCTCTGGCTGGGCCATTCAAGAACAGTCACA
>JAUMHP010000060.1:10582270-10609631 GCA_032361065.1 Enteromius trimaculatus
CATCCATCCATCCATCCATCCATCCATCCATCCATCCATCCATCCATCCATCCATCCATCCATCCATCCATCCATCAATCCATCCATCCATCCATCCATCCATCCATCCATCCATCCATCCATCCATCCATCCATCCATCCATCCATCCATCCAGTGAATAGCAACTGTATTATTTTAGCAATTTAAGCATTTCATTTACACAGAATCAAAGCCTCAAGCCTGAGTTACCTAATACTATAACACAATTCCTTGCTGCCCTGCCGGCAATGGCATTTCCTCCAGGAAATGCAAATCTAGTTTAACTGCATTAAACTCAATTTTCCTTTCCTATGAACTCTGTCCTAATGTGGTGCTCGCAATAGTCACATGTCATGCACTCCAGCCCTTTCAACTCATTGATCTTTTCGCACACGCCATTTGCTGTGAGCACAAGTGAGCGGTAATGGGGCTATTTATTCACATGCCTAAATCGGAAAAGCAATACTTTTCAGAGGTAATGATTAGATGATCATTGCAATGGGGGACATGAGCGTTCTCATTTCTCTAAATCATTACCCACAAACCCCCTCGAACACGCACATTCCATTCATGCCTTGTTCGCCGCCACCGCCGCTGCTTGCAAAACAATCTCATCGCTTCATAATCAAAATCACATTATTCAAATTTCCGAATGTCGCAGTGGCCACAGGGCAAACAAGAAATCAAACAGATTTTGAACCATAAACGAGTTTTATTCATGCTCGCACTGCCCGCAAGCAACAGTATTAAAAGTTTTGAAAGCCTATCCTTTTCAAGCCATTTGTTCTTTGTTTAAAAAAACTTTTCATGTGGTAAGAACGAACAAAACAAGAGCGTTGAGACCTGCTTGTTTAAGTGTCTGTCAGAAAAGGGCAATTACGTGCAGCAGTGGCAGTAATAGCCGCCTCTTCTTGCTTGGACCTGACAGGGAGCGGATAATTCCAACGAGTTCATCATCTTTAAATCTCCCTACAGCCACCATAGCGTCATTATACTGTACCAGTCACCTCATCTCCAGCTAAAGCCCAGCCATCGTCTGATTATATTTAAGTGGCGTGCCACAAATCCAAGCTAGACAGAAAGTTCTTGCCTACGTTTCCAAACATTTTAGCATTTTGACACGGATTTGCTTTAGATTAATGGCTTGGCCCCTTCAAAGTCAAGCTAGCCAACAGGTTCAAGGTAGAGAAAAAATTTATTTCTTGTCACTCCTTTCCAAACCTCCTAGCCAAGTCTTATCGTAATCCTCATCAGAGCCCTTAGCATCTCAGCACGGCGGATGGAGGAATCACGCCGCTGTGTGAGGGTATTAGGCCGCTATCTAGAATCCTAGTGGAAGTGGGAACTAGCACTGGAGTTGAACATGGGAGCAGATGGTTCTATTGGATGGGCTTTGGGGAGGTATGGATTGTTATCTTGCTGTCAGAATCCCAGTTCTTATCTAAGTCAACATAGCCTGGCTTCATTTACGCTGGATTTATCTGTGTTTGAGTCGAAGTTGCCTTGCTAGGACATAGGGGCTACATTCAATGCGCCGATGGGTTTGTGATGTTGTTTGCTTGTGATATGGATCAGCTCCCTTCTGAAAAGAGCAGAACCGATCACCAGCGTATGCTGTGTTTTGGTTGCCGGTGTGTCGAATCCCTACCATAGTATTGCATAGACATTTTTTATTTTAAGATTTATTTTATTGCAGTTTATTATGATAGGATAGTGTAGAGCTGAGAAGAAGTGGGATGGGTGATCAGGAAAGGTTTTGAGATGGGATTCATACTCGAGACGCCTGTAGTGCAATGACGTTGTATGTCAGCAAAGCTATCGGTGCTGACCCTAGCCAAGCTTTTGACTTTTGACAACAATTATATGTTGGTCAATAGTATGTTATAAGTAGCTGAAATAACCACAAATATCAGAGCATGTCCAAACATCTCAGTGTCCCCAAAATCACCTCAGACCCCAGAGGGTTAATATATAGTCTTTGCAGCTTGTCATAGACAAGACAGAAGATATGAAAATGACAACAAAAACGGAAAAGGCACAGCAGTGTCTGACCACAACTGGCTAGAGAGAATACATCAGTAAAAGGTATGTGTGTACTTTTTCTAATCATAATTTTATGTTGTCAGAAATTTTTAAAAGCTGTTAAAAGTTTGTGATCTATATAATTTTTTTGTAAAGAAGTGCTTTATGTAATCATAACCTTATACCAAAAATATAGTAAAAACAGTAATATTGTGAAACACTGGATTTTGAACATAATTATGTTGAAGTAATATATTTGAAAGATTAGTATTGTTGGCACTTGCTGCCTTTTGGATGATGGGACAGTGTAGAAGAGACAGGAAGCGAAGTGGGACTAATTAATTATGTTTTAAGAAGTCATTTATTCCGGTGATTAATTTTCATCAGCCATTTCGCCACATTTCAGTGTCACGTGCTGCTCAAGAAACATTTCTTAATTCTATGTTGAAAAAGGTTGTTCTATCTATCATGTAAGATTTGTGAGTAAACATGACATTTGAAGCCACTCAAAATCTGGCGAACTTTGCCAGTTCCCTGAGGTTGCGTAAGGTTTGTAAACAGGCAGCTTTCTGCTGTCGCTTGCACGTTCATGTGCAATGTGTATATGCTATTCTTGCCAGGTCTAATAACTAACTTAACTAGCATGACCTTGTTAGATCATGTCAGTTTCATCAGCTGGTTTTGCTGTTGAACATCTTTTCTGTGGACGCGGTTAGATCAGCCCAGATCAGGAAAATTAATATGCATTTGACTGCGTTGCGAAGACCCTTGTTCTCAATGTTCGCAAATTGCATATATTATACAAGTTAATATGTTTCTCTTTTCGTTGCCTGGGAGATGAACTTGTTTATTTCCATGGCAATGTGGAGTGTTAACGGTTATACCAGCAGCAGAGCAGCAGCAGTTTAATGAGAAACAGCATGTTTCTTTCCCTGAGAGGCTGTGCACGTGGTGTGGGAGGTGTATGCTTGACTGGGTTTTGGGCCTAATTATTTGCACCTTAACTCTCTGACATTGTAGTTTTATAATTTACACATCTTTGCAGCTTTCACAGGAGTTCTTCGGAGACCAGATCTTGCCCTGTTGCTGCCTGTTGCATGTAATGATGGATGTAGCAAATAGTTTGACTGATAAGTGGCAGGAGAGGGGGGCTGCGACAGGGCTGTGCCAGGCCCCCGGGCTCTGTCATTGTTCTATATTTGTTATTTTAAGAGTCAGCGCATTCATTCAGCCCAATAAGAGATGAAGAATGAGAGGCTGGCTTCCGTCTGTCACCCCTGGCGCTGCTCTGCGTCAATGCCCCTCTGTCCCTAACAGTGCTTAGGCCACGAAAAAACCAAAGGCCAACCGCAGTGTTCTGCCAGTCACACACTCAACTGTGCTCTTGCACACACACAAACAGAAATCTGTACTCTCATCTGCCCCGTTATGACATTTACACACTCTCCCACAATGCACTAGCCTTATTATTTAGAAGTTGCTGCTCGTTTTACTAAATGAACTAAGTAAAGAACACAGCGTTTCTTCTGCAAGAGCAGGCGATGTGTCTCTGTAATTGCAGTTTAAGTGACTGACATTCTTATATGAGTGATTGGGTGCACAGCTTGCAATTTCAGAAACTTTTCAGATGCTTTAGAGACCTAGATGCCAGAAACTGTTTTGAGAACACAAATGTTTCAATACAAATGTGCTGGTTTATTCTTATTGTGGCATATGTGTAGATGAAACTTTAACGGATGAACTGAATTTACAGACTTCTCTCACATTTTTGTACAAAGGTATGTTTAAAATGTACAGTTTTTTGGCCTTTTCCACTAAGTTCATTCTAAAATATTGTGTATATATAGATATATTCTTTTTGTTTGTTTAAATTAGATTTTATAATATTAGTAATATTGTAAAACATATTCAGCAAGAATGCATTAAGTTGATCAAAATGACAGTCGCACATTTAAACACATTGATTTCTATTTTTAAAAAAAATTTAAAAAGCATTTTGTATATCCTTTAATATTATTTGCCGGTTTGCAGATCCATTAAAATGAAGATAAAAGTATGTTTATAAAGAGTAAAAAATAGAATTATAATGTTGGGAGAAAAGCTTTCATGTCAGCTACCCGTCAGTATACTGTATATCAGTTCTTAAATGGTCATTGATATTGTTCATTCATATAATTTGCTCCCAAAAACAACAAATCTCCATCATCCCGACACCCACCCTGTAGGAAAGAGTGAGAAAAGTACATAAGCTGAGCCTGTTTTTCATCAACAAACTCAAGTCCTAACTCAGGAAATGATATTGCTCTTTCCTGTGGTTTTAGACGCCCGGCTAGTACATAAATTCAGTTTTGTAAGAGTAGTCTGTGGGAAGAGCCCTTGACCTCACACATGCCCATGATCTCTCTCTACTCGGCCCTCTCACGCCCCCTTACACACACATTGACTCATGTGAGGAAACAGAGTTGGCAGTCGAAGGATTTTCACACAGCATCCTGATAAGAGCCTCATAAAAAGTTGGCTGTGCTCACCAAACTCTCCTGCTCTCTTTGAGAACAAAAACAGCAAATATTCCAGTTTGCCTGGCATGAGTCGATATTCAATTAACAGGACCAGCCTTTTGTCATGGCCGTTTATCAATACCTTGTTTTAAGTGCACTTGCTTAATCACATGCTATTTATGGCTGCAACCAAGTGAACGAGCGAATAACAACTATTTGGAAAGTTTTTCAATGGAAGCAGCCATCCCAAGAGAGGAAATGCGGTTGGGTGATCTCAGTGGATGTGCCAGCACTGAATAATGCTGAATAATAACCTAATGCCAGGTTATTATAGTTTTTTTAATTAGCTAGGTTAGTCTGTCCATTCAACTTAGCTTTCATTCTGTTATAAGTTTAGGTTTTTATGTGTTCTTCAGTATTATATTATCTTCTTGGATTTTTATGGCTATCAGTGTTAACATGCAATCTAAGGCCCCGTTTACAATAGTGCGTTTTAAAATGAAAACTCATCTAGCCATTTTCACTGCATTTCAGAAATGATTCTACACAACTATAAACACGTCACATGACTATTCGTGCAAGTACGACCATAGATGCAGTATGTATAGATTTCCTATTATTTAGATGGTGGACGCGTCTGTATGCTTGGAGTGGCCCTATGGGAAATCTAATTCATATCTATGGTTACAACAATGAGCGTCTATTTTGCTATTTTCAAACAGGAAATTTACATAATCAAATAATAAACAGGATAGTATTAAATAGGAATTTATTATTATTTTCAAACATATGACATTTTATTTAAAACTGACAATTCCAGGGTTTGTAGGATCACAGAACGCACATACTATCAATAAATTAATAGACGAGACAAGATGAGATTTTTAGACTTTTTAAAATAAATCCTAAATGATCAAAACTGTATTTTATTCAACAAAAACATTCCAAAAAAATGTAGGTGCATTTTGTAATCAACTTTTTGAAATGAAACTATTTTAATGAATTACATGGCGTAATAAACAACATGTGGACACTGCAAAATATTTCACAACAAACTGACAGGCAAGTAATTAACAATAAATAACAAAAAACATTAAAATAGTATAAATAAATAAAACAAATAACACAAATATCCCTTTAAAAGCAGGGTAAGCGATTTTTATTTTTCTTTGTTTTTCAGAAAACAGTCGGGCCGAATACAAAAACAAACTTGCCTACAGCAAATGCAGCGCCAGCGTAAAGGGCCAAAGTGTACTTCGGCCATCTGCATTACCTCATTTTCATCATCAGCAGCCTTAGTCTAAGTCTGCCTACACTGCAACCATTGAAAACCAATTGGATTTTGTGTAAGCGCGTCATAAATAGAACGCGACAGCAGTTTCCCGTCAGAGATTTGTTGCGCCGCATCATACCACTATCGCAAGGATAACGCCACATCGCATCTCGGGAGATCCACGAGATCTCGTCACACCCCTATTATATACTGTATATACACATACTACTGTTTGTATATGTTTTTATACATTTCTAGAATTTTTTCTTTTTAATGTTTGTGACCTGCATTAAGGTGAATTTTTTGATAAAAATATATCAAAAACAATAATACTGTGAAATATTACTAAAAAAAAATTAGCCAACTGTTTTCTATGTTATTATAAGTATTCCTGTGATGACAAAGATGCAAAGTTATGTCATGAAACTCTGGATGGTGCAGGCTAGTTCTATAATCACATCATTTTTTACATTGCACAGCTGATTGCTTTCTTGCATCAACAGCCAGTGATTGCTGTTCAAAATTTAAATACTCGACTAGTGTTTGCTATAGCAGTTGCAGCACACTTCAGAAACCCTTCACCTTCCCCAGATCCACCTACAGTACAAGGGAAATGCATGTGTTAAAGCCTATATGGGATTTATTTCATACAGTATGTAATATGCAGCAGCATATGTGTTTATATATGTGAAGTTCATGATGTACTTTACATTGACTGGATGACCATCGTATAATGGTAGCCATCAAGAAAAATGCAAATATGTGTAGAATATTTGTAAATCAAACTGCTTAGCACTAGAAGTTCTAAGAGTTTTCGTAAAGAATTAATGCAGCATGAATACACTCTTAACTGCAGAGCTGACTCTGTTTGGCAAGTGGCCTATGCATATTCTTGGCAAAAGGCAGGTGAGAACAGCAAAGCCTGGGGAAAGGCCTTGTTGTAAAAGCCATGGAACAACTGTTAGCTGTCCAGTTCCTGCCCTTTGTCTTTTCCCACTGACATTCAGCATTGTTCACTCCGGGTCCTTTGTGCAGCCTGGTGTGTTCCACTCAATGGAAGTGACTTTTAATATGACTGAGATCTTTTCTCTGTCGTGTGCGGAATGGAAAAGCCACAGAATATGAAACGCACTGGACTACATTTTTTCAAACATGTTTCTTTTTCTTTCTCTCACCACCACTCCTTCTCGTTCTCTTTTTTAACTCTCTCTCTCTTCTTTTGAGCGACTATAGTGGTTTCGGGGCTGGGATTTGAAAACAAAGCACTGCCTTTTTCAGCTGCAGTCTGAATCTCAGCATGAATGGTGTGAGCACAGTAGATGTGGTGCTCTTTCCAGCTCATTTCTGATGTAAATCAATCAGTTTGGAACCTGCTAAAAAAAACTTTGTGACTTTCCCTGTTTTTATAGCTTTACATTTTAGCCATCTCTCAATTATGAGAAATGATGATTGAAAAAAAAAAACCCCACAGTCTGTCATAAGCTGTCGCATTTTCTGCTTGTTTTTAGTGTGGATTTCTCTGTTGTGCCCCATTCATTTCTAGCATCGCTTCCTTTGAATACCAATGAGGACGTTTCTCAGTCAGAGCCGTAAAATTATAGGTGTTCAAAATTTTTGGTGCGATGGTTCACCAGATTTGCTTCTCTCACTCACACCCCATCAATTTGCTTTAGGAATTGAGTGATTTTGCTCATTTTCAGCAAATGGCTTGCTTGGGGAATGTAAAAAACACTCTGATAAGAGCTGTTGTTGATTATAGTCATAAGCAGGGGTTAAATTCAACAGGAATGATGTTTTGCCACCCTTGATTCAAAATAGATGATTGGCAGTCAATCCATTTCATTTAGTATAAGCATACACCAGCCACATTCTGTTTATCTCAGCACATGCGTTTGGTCTTTATTTAGTGAGTATACTCTCAAATAAAGCTTTGATGTTTGTTTCATTATGTTACCCTCTAATAGGTAACAGGCGTCAATCAGTCTTGTTTTTACTAATCAAAAACTGGCATTTTATTTGACAAAAATTATTTTGATAACCCCTAAATGCATACCTCTGGTCTTTAGCAACCCAGTACATCATTCTTTACCTTCTCTCTCCTTCATTTTTTTAAACTAACATTCTTAGTATTCCTCAAACTATTCATTATAAACAATATACTGTAACAAGACAAAAAACAGTAAAATGCTTGTTTTCTGGTATAAGTAAATCATCTGCTCAAATTGAACCCATCACAATTTCAAAAGGTAAAACAATATGCTTTATTTTATTCTTCTTAAAATATCAAGAGAGTTTTTTGCTATTGCAGCAGTTAAAGATCAGTCTGTGCTAGATAAATAGGTCTGGGTCGCTAAACCCCGAATATGTAATAATGATTCAGGCATTTAAGAGCGTGAGCCAATAAAATGTTTACCTTGAATACATTGTTTTGGGTAAAAGGCAAGCATCCTCCAAATGCTTAAATACTTTTATTGTTATTTATTATTATTATATGATTTAAATATGAATATGATTTGATGTCATCTAGACCCCTGAATGGAGTATTTCCATTCACACACTTTTTTCTGTTTATTTTATCATTATTTTACCCCAGTTCATGCATTATTAATATAAATGCATCATAATATGAATGCAATGACTATCATTTGAGATAAAAGCGATTTTTTTAATGAATAATATTTATATATTTTTTAAACAATCAGTTCTTTCTTTTATTTATCAATGCATAAATTGACAGATTTGAATTGCATACATTTAAAAAATGATTGCTGGATATTATGGTCCCCTCCTCCTCCTGTCTGAATATTTGGGATAGATGATGCTGTATTTAAGGTTACGGATGACCGCAAGGTTTGTCAACAAATAATAGTCCAGCTTCTCACTGAACAGCATAATGTCTTCTTTGATTCCCATACCTAAAGGACATACGACTTTTCAATCTGTTGCATAAGACTTCTGGGAAAGGGTAAACCATTTTGGGTCCGCTTCTGAAGACCAGAGGGCTTTTCAAAATCAGCCCCAAACTTTTGACCCGGCAAGGAGATTGATTGCTTTCAGTGTAATTCTCTTCACTTCCTGCGTGCAGGGGGCCGGACTAATAGCTGTCCCTCGTGTCCAGTGCCGAGGTCTGCCTGGGTCCTCTCCCTCTGAGTTGAGTCGACCCACCCCCATCCGCAATCTGAAGAGTGGGGGAGCATTTCCCAGGGACAAAAGAATGAATATGTAATGAAAAGACAGG
The DNA here is from genome assembly GCA_032361065.1 of Enteromius trimaculatus. Taxonomy (NCBI): domain Eukaryota; kingdom Metazoa; phylum Chordata; class Actinopteri; order Cypriniformes; family Cyprinidae; genus Enteromius; species Enteromius trimaculatus. Next base: position 10,591,321 of record JAUMHP010000060.1, read on the forward strand.
GAAAGGGGTGGGATCCTGTTTGTAGGAGAGAATAGATGTATCCAGCTTGACAAGTGTATGTCGAGGGATCAAGGAAGTACAAAAAAGTCTTTATTTATTTTCACCTCTGCCACATAAGAAGAGTTACTTTCTCATCTCAAACTGCTCTGATCGAGGAGGCTCTCTGAGGCAAAGCCTGCAGTTTACGGAGTTTCAGAAACAACACACTTTAGCTCCCTTCCTCTCTCCCCCAGAAATCTGGCGCACATGGTACGTTCCGTTTAAAAGAGAGCATGTCATCTCTCAATGCACTGTGTTCTCTCTGGAAGCAGCTGCTGGGAGCGCGGTTTTTCAGCGGGAACTCTCTCTCACTCCTCTACCTGCTGTTTCGTTTGTCCGTTACGTTCTTTCACACGCTCTCTCTCTCTCTCTCTCTCTCTCTCAATCCATCACATGCTCAGCTGTCTTTCACACACTTACAGAAGACAGGTAGTGATTAGGTCTTTTCTTCTGGGATAAGGAGGGGAGTCAGACTTTGGATTTTTTTCCCTCTTCTCCAGCGTGTGTTTTGTATGTATGGTCTAAACTGTGGCAGCCGAGGAGGGATAAAGGGGGACCGGGGACCCGTGGCTTGTTCTACCCCCTGACAGAGCCCTTGACACCATGCACCTCTGTGTGGATTTGCTTCTCAGGGCAAAATCCTGAAAATGATGGAAGACAACAAGCAGCTGGCTCAGAGGATCGATGGGGCCATCCAGTCGGCCAGCCAGGAGGTGACCAACCTGCGCTCCGAGCTCTCTGCAACCAGCCGCAGACTGGCCGAGTTGGGGGCGTGCAACCCTGTCGGCCTGGAGAACAACCAGCAGAACCACCACCATCACCACCTCCACGGTAAGACGTGTGTCAAGTTTCGCTTTAGTGTTTGGTGTGTCTAACTTTGTGTTACTGTGGAGAACAGCAAATAGTTATATTAAGGGGTTTGTGGGTGGGATTGAGCTTTTGTTGAGAGAAGAAAGTGAAGAGGGGAGGACGGGGGCAGCTGATCCCCGTTTTTCACTGCCTCGTCCCGTTTCCCGGGTAGCCGGTGGGACGGATTGCCAGTGCAGCTGTGACATATCAAGGCAGAGAGAGGCCAGAGAGAGAGAAGAAAAATGAAAGCTGGCATCGGGCTCGGTTGTCGTCATAACTGTGTTTGACTGATTCACAGGGAATAACATGAAACACGTGGTTCAGTTCTGATACTAAAAGTTAGTTAAACTGTAAAGTGTGTCTTTTTTATGATGTTAAAAAACTGTTTATCCCATCTTCTATAGCTTTCAGACAAATATTTATGCCAGCCTTTTTGTTGAATGATTTATCCAAAAAATGACTTGTTTGAGCATCTTGACAAGCCTAACATAACAATATTGACTTAATCAATGGCATGAGTGTGAGGCGATACTGCCTGTTTGTCAACCAGTGGCAGACAGGATAGTATTTAACAGTATTATTTTTTGCAGTTTTAGTTTAAAGTACTTTTAAAGTAGACTGCCATTTTCCCATTTGCAGTCATGTTAAAGAAATAGTTTACTCCAAAAATGAAAAGCTGACACATTTCTCAAAATATCTTCATGTTCCTAAAATATATATTTTTTAAATTTGTGTAAATGATCACATTTTTTCTATCCCTTTAAGTCAAGATGACTATAATTAAAAGCGCTTGGTGATATCAGACGACCCATGTTTGTCCAAAATTTTAAAACTAATGAACAGTGTTTCTACTGCTTTTAAGGTTTAAGTTTTAGTAAAGTTTTAACATGCCAGGTTATCTAAATCAAAATACATTTTTTAAAGTCTGCGTTACATTAAAAACAGCAATATTGTGAAATAATATTACAATTTAAACATTACTTCAGTGTCACATGACCCTTCAGAAATCAAGAAACATTTCTTCTAATTATCAATTTTAAACATTGTTATGCTTATTAATATTGTAGCACCTGTCAGGTTGATTTTTTGTTTTCTGGATTCTTTGATGAACAAATAGTTCAGAAGGACATCTTTTAAAACAGAGATATATTTTGTAACATTTTAAATGACTTTATAAAACTGTCAACTGTTAATGCAGCATTGCCGAATACAAGTATTCATTTATTTAAAACATTTCACTAACTGTAATGAACAATGGTATATTCACAACACTGAACTAGATGAATAATTGTTCATGTTGTACCACTATTGTTGAAAGTTACAAAGCGCATTACCTAATTGAACCTCATTGTAAAGTGTTCCTGTAAAGTGTCATATATCATTGTGTGTTGTGACTCATCCTTTTTTTTTTTTTTGCTTGCCATCTCAACTTTCACTCTATGTTCTCTCTGAAACGGAAGTTAGGTGTGGTGAGATCCATCCGGCTCTGTTGCAAAGATTTCGTAGCCTAAGGCAGTTTTTTATTCAGGCCAGAGGTTGTGTTAAGCAGTTTGGACAGTGCCTGGGTGTGCGGGACGAGGACTAACATATTGATATTGTGTCAGGTTGATGATGTTATAGGGCTTACAGCACGCAGGGCAGCCCAGCGGTGGTTGTCCATCCCCCCGGTGGTCTTTTGCAGGCTGAGAATCTTGCGTACGGAGAGAGTGAGAGTGCTAGACACAGTGTTTGAACAGGTGTCATTAACAGGACCCTTCTAAATGAATGAGATTGTATGAAGCCCTCAGCTCCCCCTCTCTCTCTTTTCACACGGGTTTAAGGCATCTCACTGCAGTGAACCCACATTCCTCTTCACCAGCGCACTGATGTAATGCTTCTCCCTCTCTCTCGGCCTCCTCAGCGCTCTTTCTCTCTCAGTCAGGTGACTGTTTACATGGGAGAGCCGGAGGCTGAGCAGGCAGAATGTAATCAGATACACATTCCTCTGTCCTGCTGTATGTGGGAGTTGCTCTCATAGTTTAAACACAAAGGCGCCCCCCTCCCGTTTCAAAAAACAGCATTCCTCTAATCAGGGCTCCGGGTTCATTCGTGTTCCGCTCACATCCTTCCGTCGTTATCGAGCCAAGGGCTAAGGCCACGAAAAGTCATGTTTTGTGTTGGGCTGGATTTGGATTGGGTTCAATTTCATTTTGCAATTTTCCCCCCCGCATTTTTTCACTATCCTGACCTTTTACACAACCATTTATTGCCACTAACTTTTTTTTCACTTGGTTACAAACACACAAAATGTTTACCCCGTGATGCAGGCGGACTCGCTTGGAATATAAACTTGAAAGCAGGCCGGGGTTTAATGAGCTATGACAGCCTAATGGAGAGATGTGGCATCCAGTTGTGCTCTGGCTCTCCTCCATCTTCAGATGACAAGTAAAGTTTGTGTGATGACAGGATCTGAAGGCGAAAACTAGATTGATCTGAAGAATATGTTGTGGGTGTAGTATCATTATATGAGTGCGCATTATATATATTATTAGTTTTGCTTTATTTTGATGATCCCTTTAACACATTCTGTTCACCGTAAGTAATGTTGCACATACATATCTACTCACTCTTATTAGAGTAAGGTTAGGGTTAGAATAAGACATGTACTTGCTATAAGCAAGTCAGTGGAATGTCTATTGGATAGCATTCACAATAAAGAGTTAGCAGATATTAATCAGACAGTGTACTAATATTCTAATGAGAGTTAGATGACGTAGGTGCAAAGATACTTATTGTCAACAGATTGTTCAAAAGGGACCATCAAAATAAAGTGTTCATTATAGTAGCATTGTATTAGTCCAGAGGTTTCAAGAACGGTAACACTTTACAAGAAGGTTCATTAGTTAACGGCATTAGTTAACATGAACTAAGAATGAGCAATACTTCTGCAGCATCTATTATTATTGGTTAATGCTAATTTAAGCATATACTAATGCATTAAATCGAAAGTTGTGTTTTTTAACGTTAGTTAATGCGCCGTGAGCTAACATTAACAATGAACAACTGTATTTTCATTACCTAACATTAACAAAGATGAATAAATATTGAAATAAATGCAATATTCATGTTAGTTTATACATCAACTGATGTTAACAAATTGCACTTTATTGTAAAGGGTTACCTTAGGAACGGTATTGTTATTGAGGAGGGGGTGGCTATCAGTTTATTTTACATAGTAATTAATTCATTATAACTGATCATCCAATTTGATTGTTTACAAAGCTAATGGCTTAGTTCTCCTCAATAAGCAGCACAGTTTGAGGTATAATTGGCATACTTGGTGCAGGAAAAGTTATGCTGGAAAGTTTGATAATTAGACATGTTTAAATCTCTAACCCTCATTATGAGTGATAATAATAATAGTAGTTTTATTTTACTGTAGTGAGCACCACTAACAAGGCAAACATTAAATAAAATAAAGAGCTTTTTCTTTTCTTATTACAGGAATGCGATCAGATTGAGATTGAAGTTCAGAGTCATCTGCAGCCGATTATCTTCAAAACGTGAACTTGATATTTAGAAGGAATTACATTTGTGAACATGTACAGTAGTTGCACATGTAACCCAAAATGTATAGTCACCTATTACAAATAGATGTGGATCTTAATGTGGCATTTGCTCAGACTTGTCATTTTTTTTATTTTTAATTATTTATTTATTAACAAATGACCATTACAGTTTGGATAAAACTGAAAACCATCAGTGTGTCTGTGGTTTCAGCAGAACTTAATTTAAGATGATCCGTTCCACATGATCCAAGATCCTTCAATAAAAGAACATCTGACCTATTTTACAAGAATTCACATGTGCGGTGTTACAAATGCAGAATGAACATTTCTTTATTTGGTTCTATCAACATCAACAGATGGCAACATTCTATTATTTTAAGCGCCACTACAGTTTAAATACTCAGGCTTTCTTAAGTCAGGTGGATTGTAATCAGGCAGCAATATTGTTTTATCATTCATCTGCTGAAATTGATTCCAACAATAATGTTTCTCATTGCCGGGATAAGTATATCTGAGGTGTGGACTAGGACTTGAATGATTATTAAAACTGTATGGTTATCTGTGGTGTGAGTGGTCCTTAAGATCAACCACTGTTCTGAAGAGGAGAGTTTTCATCTTATCTGCATCGCCTTCTGCATATTATTAATATTTTCTCCCTAGCCAAGGGCAGATATGCCTATCATATCAGGCTTTGCATAATTCAGAGCCATATGGATGCTGTCGTTGCATTTTCGTACAGTTTTTATACAATTTGCTTGTTCCGACAGTTTATTGGCAATAGTATGTTAAACTTTGGTTCATAAATGAATGGACTATATTACCATAATCAATAAGTCTCGGGAGAGAAAAAATAAATGCACACACAATATAAATTTGATGATCTTTTAAAATGAAAACCATTCTCTAAAAAATCAATGCAGCTTACGCGTTTACGCATTATTCACAGTTCCAGCTGGTTGGTGTTCAGGTGTCAAATCTACATGAAAAGTGAAGTATCACACTACAAAGTTCACTTCCTTGGTTGGTGAGATCAAACAGATTAAGCCTCTAAATGCATGTGATTGAATGCGAAGTGTGAAAATGAAAAGTAGCTCTTGCTCTTGCGCTCACATCTCACAGAGAGAGTCGCGCTTCAGCGTCCCTAGAGATGAACACTTACACGACAAATGAGCAAACGCCTAATGCAATGACATCTGCACGCTCTTGACTGCCTGATGGGAAGTCTGAGGTTGCAAATCGGTCAAGTCACCATACAGATTAAGTAATGCTTGAAAGGTGCGATCCTGTCATATCGTACCAAACGAGTTGAGAAACACACCTCGCGTCTGAGAAAGAATAATGATGGGAGGTAGTGAGAGCATGTAAAAAATATCATAATAGAGGTCCATGCTACTCCTGTCCTTATTCAAATGCTTCTCAAACAGCTAGGTGTCAGTTTAAGTTTAATACTGACTTCCTTATCGGCAAATGCAACCGTAGTGAACAGAGTAAACCGTGAAAGAGACACTTAAAAGATGCTAAGCAATATGGAGAGTGGGGGAGATGGGGTTAAAGCTGATGTGTTAGTAGAAGAGAAAACATGCTAGCAAATCGATGGGCCATTTCTCTGTGACTGACAGACATAATAGTGGGAATGGGCCCCTGGCATTACTTCTGGCATGAGCTGCATGCCTCGTTGGCAGCTGTGGCTGTGAAGTCTGATGGTTTATAGACCAGAGCAAGCAGTAAACAAGATCATCTGAGAGGTCAAGCCAAGCAAATCCACAATGCGGTCTTAATCAGATTTATTCACTGGCACTTTTGTTTATTTATGGCTTATTGACAGATAGACAGTGCATTTTGAGCCACTAAAGCTTCTTATACAATCTAATTTTGTATGTGCGTGTTTGTGTATAATACATAAAAAATATATTTTAATGCAAACTGAGAATATACACTACTACTCAAAAGTTGGGGAATACTTCTATTCAGTAAAAATATATTAAAGTGATAGTGGAAGTGAAGATATAATCGTTTGAGATGTCTATTGATCAAAGATTTGGAAAAATGTAACACCAAAATAAAAGCAGAGGAGTTTTCAACAATAATAATAAGAAAAAAATCACCTGTGAATCAAACCATATGTAGTTTAGTTAAAGGTCTAGCTGTGTGATGTTAACTCCACTTAAAGTAGACCAAGCGAACAGTAATATATCAATCAGCATCTCTTATCTATAAAGCAATAACAGTTTTTTCTTCCTGAGCTGTGTTGAAAAAAGTAGCACACATAATCGTAATTCCTCTGCCAGGCCGACACAATGCAATGCTACATGATAATACTGAATTTAAACTAATAAAAAAGATTGTGACAAGCCATTATGAGTAAAATTAGATGAGGCCGCTGCTAGCATCAGCAGCAGTAGGCAGGGTGTTAAGTAGCCTGCGGTGGAGCTTATGGCTTTGCAGTGCCCTTGTGATTTATGCCAACACCAGTGGGACTCGCGCAAGCCAGCATGCTAAACCCCCCACGACCCTGAGAAAGTGATAAGCAGAGAGAAATGCGACGGAGTGAACTCAATAAAGCGCCCGCAGACGGAGGTGATGTTTTAAATTGCTTTTAAATCAGCCTTTGGGAGGTGTTGCACCTCGCTGATCCCGTGGGATTTTATTTTGTCTGAAATGGGGATGAATTTTTGAGGATTTGTTGAAAAGGTTAAGCAATGCTTGCTGGGTGTTTAGAACTCAGGATGTGTTTTTTTTTTTTTTTTTTTAATCTATAGTGTTTTTTACAGTTTTCTCTTGTTGGTTGTTACATATGTCCCTTTTTCAGAGACAAGGTGCCGGTGCTGGTTGAAGAACCTAAGATTGTTAGTTGCATGTTTCTTTCTCAAAAAAAAATATGGTTCTGGGCCACCGCAAGTCTGTTTCCACATGTTTTCTGTCATTTGTGAATACCAACCAAAGATTTTTAGAGAGAGAGAGAGAGATTTGCATCATAACAAGCATTTTCCTGCCAAAAATCTTTTTTAAAGAATATCTAGGGGGGACAAAATTACTCATGTTTATGAGTAAATGATGTGAACTATCGCTTTTAAGTTTTAATAGCTTCCATGACTTCTCAATGCCATTCAAAATTCAGCAAGGTTGCATTAAATGGATGAAAAGTGAGGACGTTTGCTACAAAAGATTTAACATGTTTTAAAATATGCTGTGAATGTTCTATTCATCCTGAAAAAATCTATTATTAATCTATCAAAAATATTAAGCTGCATTGTTTACAACAATGATAATAAGAAATGCTACTTGAGCACAAAATTAGCATATTAGAATGATTTCTTAACTATCATGTAACTGGTATAGTGATAATAAAAAAATAACTTTACCATCACAGAATTTTATTTTATATTATTTGTTTTAAATACATTAAAATAAAAACATACAGTATAGATTACAGGCTTACAGTTTTACCGTATTTTTGAGCAGACCTTTCTTAGGGACCCAACATTCTCAAAACACATACATCTAGTGCATATTTACAGAGAAAAGACGTTAAAAACAGTACAGTGGCACTCAAGAACATCCGTGCAAATTGGCTCTCAAGTCACATGAAATGATGGTTCTGCGAGAGCGTCACTGATCTCCAGAGATGAGAACCATACTAGCGTGATATCGCTCTGGTTAGCAGCACCAGTGCGCTTGAGACTGATTACTATCCAGCTTTGTTTTCAAAAAGGAGGGAGTATCTCTTTCTCCTTATTCCTCCCATGGGATCTCCCAGTTTTCCTGTCAGCTCCCAAAGAGTGGGGAAAGTGTTCAGAGAGCCCCTTCTCCGTTTCTCCCACCCCTCCCGTCTTTTCCTTCCCCTCCCGTCTCCAAGCCGCAAGTGTAGCCTCCCCGAACCACGCCCTGTCTGTGACCAATGCAGCGTGAGGTGAACTGTGTCCAAACAATAGCCTCGAGGCAAGCCCTCACCGCAGGGGATGGGCAAATAACCCAGAAAACACACACACACACACACACACACACACATCTCTGGAGACTTTATTACCAGCCATGAGTTTAGGCATGTTCTGAGAAGGAAAGGAGTTTGGAAAAAGGAGAAGGAGATGTTATAGATCACTCCCCCAAATATCTCCCCAATCTACACATACTTCTCCCAGAAGCAAAACCATTCCAGGAATTACTAATTGACCATTTCAGTGGTTAAATTGGTCTAGAATAAACCATTCCTTATGGGGATGCGACCTTGATTAACCTTAGCTGTTCAAGGAAATTCTAAAAATACAGCTTTTTTTGCTAGTTACTGGTAAAGAAAATGTGTTAAATTGGACAGGAACCTTTTATGAATCGCAAAAAATCGGGGTCGTGCTGCGTTTTATTTATTTGTCAAACGTTCATCAATGTCTATTTTTACTAGTAATCTTTAGTCAAAATTTCTTTGATATTCTACAGTAGTATGCTATTCCATTTGCTTACACAGATGAGCTACAGTATTAGCATTCTTAATGTCAGAGTCTTGATATAGAGAAAAGCAGCCAGAGACTGCAAAAAAAAAAATTATTTTTGTTTTTTTGCTATTTTTTAATTTATAAATATATTTATTTATTTATTTATTTTCCCTCTCTCAATTTTGAATCAGTGTTTGGTCTGATTGTCTGAAAATTGTCAGGATGTGACCAAATCGTTTGCTTTGTTTTTATTCTGTAAATTGCTCAGTATGCTTTCATCTCGCTTGTGATTTTTTTTCATGTTTGAGAGAGTACATATTTTCTTCAAGCTCGTTAAATTTTGGGAGTCTTGCTATAACCACTGTTGAAATTCTTGTGTGCAAACTGTGTGCAGCTTAGTATTGAATTAGTAACATTATCATTAAGACTGTTTAAAATTTTTACGATATATATCAATCAACAAAACATTTAATTTGAAAACACCATGGACCATCCTGGACCATTGCATCTATTTTACATTATCATTTTTAAACTCTTTCAATATATATATATATATATATATATATATATATATATATTTGTCAAAAATCGGCAACATTTTCAAGCGTTCACCACTGCCTTAAAAATGTGTTAAAATTTCTAGTTAATGCTTTTGGTGTCAAAATTGTCCAATATGGCTGGCTTCTTAATTGTTCTCTTTTATCTTGCATGTAAAGCACTTTGTGACACTTGTTTAAGAATTTAAGCACTTTTTTCTTTCTTTCTTTCTTTCTTTTTTTTTTTTTTTTTTTTGAGGCCATGCATTCTTACTTATTTCATGCATTCTTATCTACTTACTTATCTAATCTAATCTATGTAAAAATAATAATTGTTTTCAAACGAGTTTCCCAGGCAGTCTTCCACTAACCATTATAGAGATGTGCAATGCCAGATTCACAACATTGGTTGAGTCGATAATAAATGTATATACTGTCAAATTAACAAATTAACCTGCAATAAATGCCGCACATCACCTTTAAATTAGGAATACATGCAGTTAATGTGTCCCCTGTTGGTAACCCTGTGCAAATCCGAGCATGTTTTGATAGTCTGCAGAGATTTTCCTGACTTTCACGTTGGAGGCGATAGCAGCAGCAGGTGTTAATACAGAAAGCTCTGTCAATCATGCGAAGGCTCTCCACCCTTCCTTGGGAAACTGCCCATCTCTGCAGCAGGTGACAACATCGTGGCTGGACTCGGCAGCAGATGGTCTGTCCTCCACACTAGTCCACTGCAGAGTAAACAGCCTGAATTGTGTCATATTTTCTGTATATATAGCAGAGACAAGGTTTGGCTTAAACGGAGAGCAAGGAGGAGTAGGCGACGAATGCCATTTCACAAAATCCCTCTTTGCCTTGATGTGACCTGTCTCTCAGTTGATTCTTCAGTTTGGTCATCTCTCAGCCACGGGTGTCTTGTGAGAGACATAATTCTTTATCTAAAGAGTGAATGATTGGCGAGGCAGAGCGCAGGGCCCGGTTTCATGCTCCAGTGCCGCACTGGCTGTAGGCCTCTCCGCATCTCTTCTCTTTCCTCCTTCCCCGGTTCCTTTTCTTCACAGCCCACTGCGCGCTGTCTGTCTCTCAGCTTCCCTCGCTAGGCCCTCTCATCATAAGACAATAAGCTGTGACACGCCACATATTTTCTCAGCAGACCGTAGTTACAGGGCTGGGGCTCAGGAAATGAGACATTATGCATTTTTCAAGTCGTTTATATCGCTTTGCGGGAACCTGAGGGTTATGAAGACCATATGTTAGCCACTTTAAGTTTCGTCCTATGTACTGGCAAGTGAAATAGTGCTTCCTGTGCCCGCTTCGGACGGTTACGTTGGATGTCTCGTCCATCCTGATGAACATCTGGAGGGAATCAGAAGGAGAGCTGGGAGTGAGATTTCCCACCGGGACTTCAGACTGGGAAGGGGGAACGCTGCTCAAGTGCGCAGGTGGGAGTGATGAAGAGATAAGAGAGGGTTGAAATTGTTGTTGACTAGTGCGGGTCCGTTATGAGCTTCTGACAGCAGTATTATTTTAAAATTTAGTCAAAATGCAGTTCATGCAAATTGTGTATTTTTGTAATTTTCTAAAAAATTATGTATTATGCAGTTTTAATATCAAATTTTAGTCTATGAAAAGAACATTTTACTTAACATGACTAATTAAAGCAAATGTTCAAACAATTTATGCTTTTTTTACTGATGTCCTGACTAGCACTTAACAAGTTCACTGGTGCGTTCGCCTCATTTAGTGCATAACCAAGAAGTATATTACCTTCATGATTTATGAGATTAATCTTATTAATCTTATTAATGTTATTGACTGATTCAATGATTTAAACCACTAAAATTCTTTCTAGATTTGTCTTTTTCAAAAATCTTTGTCTAATACCTTGCTGCATATTTTCTCATCATGTTTTCATTGCCAATAATTTTAATGAAAAAATTGTTTCATTATCATTCCTAGGAAAAAAGTTATATATTTAAAGAAAACATTTATTAAGTACAGGAGAAATATGTTAACATATTTACTGACATTTTGCTCAAAACATGCTGATATAAAAAGTACAATTAAACTTTATTTGAAGTGCTACTTGTGCACAGTGCACATTTCTTAAAATGTGTTTTAATGTCATTATCGATCTTACAGTATTTGAAGTGTACCTAAAGAATACATGCAATAGTTTCACTTTAGCACACTCTAATAAACTTCTGTATACATTTAGTAGGACTTAAGCACTACTTCAGAGCAATTAAAGTGCATTCAATACAAAATGAGTTATTCCGATTTAGCATACTTTAAGTATACTAGTTTAGTTTAGCAGAAGTACAATTGCATTTGTATGTATTTATTTTCTACTAAGGTATGCACATTTTTAGTTAATGTTACAGCTTTCAGAAAAGCTTCTTTAGATAGCAAACATTTCAACGTCACAATGTAACAAAAGTAGCAAAAGATCTTTTTTTTTTTATTGTGAAGTACAGTACTGTGCAAAAGTCTTAGGCCACTAGTTTTTGAAAAAAGTTGGTTATATCTATCTTTTGTGGTAGAGTCAGTTAGATAATAATGCAGTGAGATTATTGTCTGACAACAGCCAGTGCTCCACACAGAGATCTGATCTGATCATCATTCAGTCTGTCTGAAATGACATGAACAGAACAAACTGAGACGGAATCCAGAAGAACTGTCGCAAAGTCTCCAAGATGAAGAAAAAAACCCACCTGGAAAGCTATCTGAAAAACGATGGGCAAGTGAACCTTTTTATCAAAAGTAGCAAATATTTGATTTTGTTAATAGAAGTAAATTGATAAATTAATCTATTTATGGCGTTATTTTTGAAAGCATCTTTATTTTACAGCATTTTTACACGAGTGTCTAAAGCTTTGAACAGTACTGTAGCTTTGCAGGTGGGGTTTTTTCTTCATCTTGGAGACGTTGCCACAGTTCTTCTGCATTGAGTCTGTCTCAGTTTGTTCTGTTACTTCATGTCAGACTGGAAGAGGATCAGATCAGATCTCTGTGTGGAGCTCTGGCTGTTGTCAGACAATAATCACACTGCATTATTACAATTAATGACAAAATAAAACTAAAAAATAATTCAGACTTTAATCAAGTAGTTTGCAACGCTGTGGACAGATCGATATGTTCTTTCTTTGTCTGACGTCACCTCTAAGCCATCATCAGTGATGTTGAAACATCTGGCCAGGGTCTGACCGAGAACTACTCGTGGGAAGGAATGTTATTGCTTCTTCTTAAAATGAACAGGGAGAAGCAAAGGGTTTCTAGTTTCACTCAGAGCACCATTTGGCTGTATAAGCACATAAATACTAAAAACCATTTTCCTCACCACTCCCTTTCTCTTTTCTTCCGTAAGAGGTGGAGATAATGATTCGAGTTTAAGAATCAATCTCCCATTTCATTTTTCTTTCTGCACAAATCCAGCATCGAGTTTTCACTTTCAATCAACCAAATCTTGCTCAGGTCCAGACTTTAAATTCTTCAACGAGGAAGTTGAAGAATGCTTGAGCACTCATTTGAAAAGTCCCAGCTCATCCCATTAAAACACCCCATTGCTTTAGCTGTGAGCGGAGACCTTCCTCTGGCAGTATATATGCATTCGGTGACAGGCTCTGACAGATTGAAATGAAAAACTGGTGCACAGAGCTAGTTCATTTACTAGACACAAAGTGTAAAGTGTAAACTGTAATACCTGGAGAGAGCTATCCATTAGAATTCCCATTCATCTCAATGGCAGTTGTGCAGCATCTCATAGAATACAGCGATTTAGAATCAGTCATCTTTGCACAGGTGACCACGAAAGTTGCTTCTTTTGTAGTCAGCAAGCAAGATTTACCTGAAAGGGCAAGGTAACCAGCCAAACTGTGTATAATTGCTAATTAAAACCATATTTTTTCATGGGACATTGTTCAAGAGATGCCTTTCCCCCCACATTAATGGGGTAAAAATGCGCTCGATATGAAATGTGACGTACATTTTACAGATCTAATTTGTTTCCGAAAGATGCTCCAAGCGTATATGAGATGATCACGGCAAATCGTATCTGTCTCTTCCTCTCTTAGAGGAAGATAATGTTGAAATTAAGGTCCTCGGTTTGATCAGCTGTCACATAATTTCCATTGCTCTGAGGCACGGCTGCATGATAACCAGCGTAAAATAAATACCCTGTGTAAGATATTAAAAGCAGACTTGATTTTGGTTTTATCACATTATCATACTCTACTGTTTATTTTCACCTTGTTTCAGCGGACATCTTGATTAGATAATTGCTGGTATTATATTGTTTTCCAAGCTGCCACATGCTTACCATATGCTATATGATGAGACCTTCTGGCACTGAGAGTCGTAAAAAAAGACATCTCTGAACTTTATTTTAGGTTTAGCGGTCTTGCGCTCAGCTCCATAATAAAGGTCTTGTTCACATGTTGCCATTTCTGCCCTTAATAAATTACTCTGCCTTAATCTGCTGCCAAAGTTAAGCCTGCCCTCCAGATAGCAGTTCCTTCTCTTGAGCACACCATTTCATTTTCCTTCACCATCTAGTCTTAATAAATTGGCTTTCCTCGCCATATATTGTGGCCCTACAGGAATGGTGAGATCCTTCTCCTTTATTCTTGGAAAGGGAACAATGAAATTCATTCATTCACCATTTTGACTGGCTTTCATTTGAAACCTTTTTTCCATGAGCTTCATAATTGACCACGGCTAGTCTGTCAGCTGTGGGATGTTGTCCGAAACCCAACTCTTTTTCGCTCCACCTCAAGAGCCCTGCTCAATACCTCTGCCAGTATAAGGGTTGGGGGCGTCCAACTTTAGCTGGTGATTGAGGGATCCGGGAAGCTTGTGCTTCAGCAGAATGTGAGGATGAAGAATTACCTTTTGCGGTAGAAGTAAAGAATGATCAGTTACTTTTAGCTCAGAGCTAAAGAATCACACAAGCTAGTATTTCAAACGTGCGGTTTATTTTAGTGCATTAAACAACCTTTCTGAGTGAGTAAACAAACAATTCAGAAATAAAACCGTCCCTCTGCAATGCGAGAAGCACTTTCAGTTGGAAAGAACTGGTTATATTTACCTTAAAAGATCAACTGCAGTACAGAGAAAAGGCGTTTTTCCTGTTTATATGCCATACTGTCAACTTACAGCCTTGAGGCAGAAAATCTGGACTGGAAACATTACTACTGTAGCTGACATTGAATGGTTAGTGGTTAGAGTCTGTGTACATGCCATAGTCTGATAATAGCTAAGCTCGTCAGTTCTTTTTATGTGCTGCTTCCCGTTTAATTTATTCGCTCAGAAACATAGCTATTTTACCACCATTTTCCACCAATACGGTTTCTATTGTACTCAAAGCCACAACAAAAAACAATTGAAAGCATCACGCATATGCATTGCTGCTTTTTTCATGTGCCTACTTCAAACGCAGAACGTTCAGTTTTAGGGTCTCTGACTTGCTTGGTTTTCTTGAATATGTGCCTAAAAATATTTCCGCTTTGGGTTATCTGATTATCAATAATTGCATTATCTAATGTCAGCCTCTGTTTTCTGAGCTTGCATGAGCAAAAAAAAAAATGTAATCGTAATATTTCCCAATATTACAGTTTTTAATGCGTTTTTGATCAAATAAATGCAGTGTGTTGTGTAAATGTCTGTGCAGTTCAATTAAAACCTGCAATACTTCACATATTTTACTGCAACTATGGATACCGTATTAGCATAATCATATTAGCATAATCCAAGATTTCTGTTTGCATGTGCTCCAATGTTATTTTAGTACTGCTTTAATCGTATTAAACGTAGCCAATTTTGAGGACAATATAGTATAAAATTAGCATTTTTGTAGCATCTTTGCACTTCATAAGAAATACAATTCATAAAAAATGTTGCATAATCGTGATTATTACTCATGCTTGATCCTAAACTTGTTGCGTGTATGTACTGTCTGTTTGCACTTCTTTCGCTGAAAAGATTGATATTGCTCTTGATTCTCTATCAGCTGTGAAAACACAACACACTGATGTACAGAGCCCGCTGACAGGTAAAAGCATTGCTCACACACTGGCGGTGAGCTGAAAAGCAGGGGACTTCACACCTTTGAAACGAGTGTGAAATGGAGTGTGGCACCTCTCACAGTTGTCTTTTTCAACAGTTCCCACCAGGTAGCTGGCGGGGCAGACGCATGCCTCTTTGTTTCAGACCACAATGGAAACAAACTCAGCCCTCATGTCAATCTGCAAACCATGACTCAAACCTTCATGAATACTAAGTCACTGTACAGACTTCAGGCGCTGCTGGCGTTAAACCTCTGCCAACTCGGAGCTCTGAGCTGGACGGCCCTTTCCAGCCAGCAAATATGGCTGCTTTACAAACCTTCTGCTTGACCTTTTCCAGTTGATCAGTCCACTCACCACATCCTGCAAGTCCACCTTAATGCACCGCCTCAGTCCAGATGGGGAAACACAGGTTTATGCCGCTTTCCATATTGGCAGTCTAGATAAAAGAAAACAACCACCATCTGGACACTAAACAGATTGTAATTGCCAGTTACTGTGTCCTGTTTCATTGCATAAATGCTCTTTTCAATCTGCGATGCTTCTCTTGCTTGCAGTCCTTGATTAGAGAGTTATTCCAACATCCAGCATTATTGCAGCCATTTAGGAAAATGTATTTTGTTATTTATAAATATTATTTGTCTGTTTTGTAAACATCTTAAAGGATATGGTAATGAATTGGACAGCAATACGGGAAATTTCTGTTGAATGCATTTTATTTTGTATCATTTGTATCTTTATTTTAAATGCATGTTTTTTGTTGATCCACTATCAAATCAAATAATTAAGAACTAAGAGAAATGATGTGGTGCATGCTTCCGCGGCCTGAAGAAAAGACCAAAACAAGCATGAAAGCTTAAACAGATTCACCTATAGATTTTTATTCTGTCATTAATTACTCGCGCTCATGTCATTTCAAAAACCTTCAGAACACAAATTAGGGTACTTTTAATGAAATCTACACACTTTCTGAACTTGTATAGACAGAAACACAATGTTCAAGGCCCAGAAAGGTAGTAAGGACATTGATGAACTAGTTCATGTTACATAAATGTACAGTTGACGCAAAAATAAAAATGCTCATTTACTCATTCTCAAGTACCTGTATGCATTATAGATTAGATTAATTCAAATTGTATTTATTGATTTTATTTTTTTTTTTGTGTTCAATTTGTATCATTTAATAATATCCAATGTTACTGCTATAATGCCATTTTCAAGTGGACATTTAGTTTTGCAGTCATGAAATTATGTATTTTACTTTCAGTTTTTCACAACTGTTTATATTTATTTAGTAAAATAAACTACTTCGACTTTTTAACATTTTTTAGAGTTTGATGGACAGTCAGTACAACCCTTGTAGAGCTACATAATGAATTAATTATTTTTTAAATCTACTTTTTATATTCCATGGAAAAGCAACTGCACATGATATGAGGTTGACTAACAGAGTTTTCATTTTTTGTTTAAAGAAATATTAATAGTGTATATTTATTAGATTAAATGATAAGTTGCCAGTGTGACATTAGAATAGCAAGCCGTTCATTTTCCAGCTGTTATGTTGATTCTGAAGTACGCATACAGTATATACATTTAAAGTGTCTTTTACAGATTGCAAGACTTCTCTCTCCCAATATGGTTGTGTTTAGTTTATGAAGAGGTAAGACAAGGTGGTCTTCCTCCGCCGCTGCCGTGGGGTTTCACTGCATATTTTTAGCAAGCCTCTGCTCTTCATTAAAAGTGCAAGGGATAATTTATAGAGGGTCTTGTCTCATTTTTTTCCTGCCTCCTGTAACCCTGTAGTGCAGTATTTACATAGTGTAAGAAAGACCATCTATACATTCTCTACAAGCGTCTCTTTTCAAATTACTAAGCAACGCTGTTCTACACTCTTGCTCTTTGGATTCTGTCACTATGGGCCTTACTTACAAGCCCCATGAGGAACAGAATTACTGTTCATGGAAATCTCTGCATTATTGGCTGATGAAAGCAAACTGGCAGGCCCGCTGATGATGGCTGAGTTATTACACATTGAAAGCAATCCAGGATTGACAACAGGGGGCTTTTGGAAAGTGAATTCACAGTTTATCAGCACAAATGTGTAATTACAGGTTCTTTAAATCTGTTAATTCCTTATGTTGTTTTATGTAGCGTTGTTTTCCCGTTGTTTTTCAGTTGTTTCTTTATTTCCATTTTCGTCTTTAAGAGGCCAGCCGAGTTGCTCAAAGTTATTTCGAGCCACAGATGGTATTTGTTCTGTTTGATGGGAAAATATTCTTGGCTGTGGGCCATCTTCCTTTCTGGAAACACGGAGGGAAGCAGGTATATTGTCAGAACAGGAAGGAGCGGATGTGAAAGGCCAAGAATATCCAGGAAGGTAATTATCGGTTGCACTGGACAGTCTCATTTGAAGTTAAGCGAGTTTATGGTTTGCAAAAATTCAATGAATGTCTTTCATTGTAAACCACGGCTTAAACGTTAACTCAGCAAAATAGTTGTTTATATAGATTTTTTTTTTTTTGCTGACTTGTTCCACTGTCTAAGGTGTCCTGTAATATGAAGCGCTGTACTGTATTTTGTTATGAATGAAATGCTAAGTAATTTAAGCTTGCAAATGAACTCCAAATGCTTGTCTTGTAAGCAGATTTCCGCCTTTGTGCACTGGAAAGGAAAAGTTATGAATGGAAGGATCACTCCGAATAGATCCAGCACACATGCTTCACACATGATGAATTGGGTAGAGAGAAGTCTTTAATTGTCAGAGGCAGGGTGTAACAGCGGTCTCTGTGGCTCCCTCCGACCGTCATCAGCGGGAACCATCTCCGGAGTACTAGTTTCCGCCCGGAC
>JAUMHP010000060.1:10609731-10633319 GCA_032361065.1 Enteromius trimaculatus
TGCCTGTACGACTACGTTTCTCATTAAAAGCCGCATATGGATCTTGACATGTCTGATTCTGAGTTGACTACGTCACACAGGGAATGAGCCCATGGTAATATGCTGTTAGGCTTTAATTGCTTTGAAGCGGCAGACTGACAGGGGACTCTCCATCATGATGTATTAGAATGAAGAGCCAGGTGGCAGGTGTTCGCAGGGACAGTTAATTACTTTCTTATTGTTCTTGCACTTGAGTTGGGTTTTCCATGAACTTAAGATTAAGTTTGCTAACTTTTTGCATTTAGCTGTTATAGTTACAGCAGCACTGAAACACTTCATCTTTCGCATGCTTTAATTCTCTATTTTGCAGTCTAAACACAACCACACACAACTTTTAAGATCAAACCAGTTGGATAAATAACTAACTTTTTGTTAGTTTGTATGGTTACATTTTATTTTAAGGTCAGATTATCACCATTACCCAACCATTAACTACAACCTTTCCCTCAATAAACTCCTAATTCACTGCTTGTTAATAGTTAATAAGGTGGTTGTTAAGTTTAGGTATTTGTAGGATTATGAATGTAGAATATGGTTCTGCAGAATATGTGCTAAGTACTAATAAACAGCCAGTATGTTGATAATAGGCATGCTAATAAGCAACTACACTGTAAAAAAAAAAACGTTAAATAACGGTAAAACCTTTATTTCTTTTACGGCAAAAACTTGTACACTGTAAAAGAAATGGCAGCTGTGGTTGCTAGTATAAAACCGTGAAAAATGTGTCAAAAAAAAATTTTGTCAATAGTTTTACGATTTTATTTTAAATTTACAGTTAAATACCATAATTTCTAATAAGAAACCATAATATCTACAATAATGTTAATATACCAAACTATTAAAACAGTGAAATCTGTTTCGTACCTTTGAAATATACTGATAACTACCAAATGCAGGTGGTGATGAGAAAGTCACACGATGAACCAAAGCTCATCACAAGTAGCTTTTAAATAGTAAAACATACAGAAGGTGCTCAGTGTCATTTACACAACACCATCATGGTAAGAATTATTAAACTAAAATGGGCAATAAACATTCATTTAACAACATTAGATGTACCATACAACCCTAATAAACACAACTGATACAAAAAAAAACTAAAAAGTAACATAGTTTTAAAAAAAAAATCAAATTCAAACAAAATTTTAAATGCAATGCAGGGAATTCTGGGAATGTCGGTTTACGGTGTTTCCCTGTAAATTTAACAGGAATTTTAACGGGTTTTTACCGTAGCATTTTCACTGTTTTTTACTGTTAAATTCACAGCCATTTTTTACAGTGTAGTTTATAGTGAGAACTGGTGCTTCAACTAAAAAATTTTTATATTTCTGTATAGCTATATTTTTTATTTGAGTTTTTATTTATTTTACTACTACAACTTAAGCACATCTATTTCTATTAGTTGCCAAGAAAACATTTCAAGTTTAAGCCTAATATTTGTATTTTATTTTATTTGACCATTATTTCAGTTTCCAAAAATATTTTCCCCTTAGTTGTATGCTTCTGTGTCTTTAAGAAATGCCAGCTTTTTGTGTGAAGAGACTGAGCAGACAGTTGTATTGTAGAATTCTATGCTTGAAAGAACCCATTAGTCCTGCCATCCTTCACAGACTCATAATATCCCCAGCCATACCTCCTGGAGCCCCGGGGCGGCTCCTGACAGGTGACTCAGGACAGGTCCAGGGCTTGGAAGGCCAGCAGCTAAAGGCAAACAGTGAAGGCCAAAGGCTGGGGAGAATTACTGGAAATTTCACTGCTTGATTTGACATCATCTTAGCGACCCAAGTGAGGAGAAGCCCATCTGGACTCCATTAAGCCCTACTGCAGTAGAATGACACGGACACACTGTGCCAGACTGAGAGTTTTATGTGTGCCCTTGAATTACTAAGTCTCTCACTCCTTTTACACCTCTCTTTGCTCTCTTATTCTGTCACTGAAACTTATAGCACATTTTTATGAACACGCACAGCTGAGCAAGCATTTAGTATGTGGGCTAGCATAAAATGTTATGCATCTCAGTGACTAATGACTGGCAGTCCCAATAGTATTGCTGACACTGTGACAGGCGCCATTGGCCGTCCTCTGTGGTCAGCAGTGCAAGCCACTTCCTAGTAATCTAAAAAATAACCATTTCAAAATACCTTCTGCAAGCACGTTTATTCATAACCATAAAGGTACTTTCTAATCATTTGTTAAAAGAGACTTAAAATAAATAAATATAAAATAAAATGTGTGGTTTCCAGACTTGTAAATGTCATGTAAATTAATAAAATGCATATAAATATATATGTTAATTATATTAATTATTAGATTTTAATTATATTAATAATTATAAATATTATAATTAATTTATTAATGCATATAAATCCTTCATTAATATTTCAAAGGTTCATTGTGTGTATGAAATCTGTCATTTTCAAAAAAGGTTTACAATTTACATTTTTGTTTTAACTTTTGTGCTACTCAGTATAATAAATTGCTTTATTTTCCTTATTTTTAATTTACTTTGTGAATCAATCAAATGTAATTGGCCTAATTACCCCAGACATCAATGGACCTCCAGACCTAGGACTGAAAGATGACAAGGGGGTGAGTATCAGGCAATTTTTATAGTAAACTAAGTTCACGCACTATAACTATATACTATTCTCTAGTAATCCACAGAAACACAAGTGAGTCCACACAAATATTGAAGCTTTGTCACTGAGTCCACTAATTGCTGAGATGTTTGGATGTGGTTTTCGTGTTTCTATAATCGAGATATCAAAGCCACCCTGTCAAGGCAAATATTAGATCAGTCACGCTTTAGCTACGGTATTTCAAAGCTATTACTTGCAGATACAGTATATCGCAAATTTGTGAAATTGCTGCATAGTAAGTGATTGTGATTAAAGTATAATGGGAGGGGGTTCAGTAAGACAAAGACAGTGATAGAGAAACTAAACATCTGCTGTGCAGCCCACTTCCTGGGCAGGGCGAGAAAGTGTTACAGTGAAGAAAGGGGGATGGGGAGGGCTGCACCAGCTGCTGGAGAAACACCGGATTGGTCAATAAACTGAGAATGTGCCTCAACGACCGGCAGCCCTAGTCAGGTTAGGAAAAGTTACACTGGGATGGAGAGGGCGAATTTGGCATCTCCCTGGTTTTGGATGGAAGACAGCATGCGCTGGTCTCGCTGTGTTTCCTGGGATTTGGATGAGGAGGATCTGGTGCAAGGTAAACTGTATTAATATGCTCCCGTCGTTTAGACGGTCCTTTAAGAATGTTAGCATTAGCATCAAGTAGAGACAGTAATCCATTGGTTTTTGTCCACCAGATGTGTATTGTCCCACTTACAATGCTGTGGAATTTGTCTGCGATTAATGTTTTAGCCGGTGCAGGACCTGTTCTGTATGTCAAGAGACGGTGCCGTGGTTAGTAGGAGGCTGCTCATTTTATACCTCTTCGCTTGTGCCCTCACAGATTTCAGGTTTCAGGACATAATTTTAAACTGAGCTCAGCAGAATCAGGGCATCTGACACCAGCGGTTCTCGCATACTCGGTCTGGTGAAAAGACCAACCCAGGCTCATTGGAATTATGTGCCTCTACAGTACATACATTTCTGCAACCCTGTAATAAAACACATGTTTAATACTTGACCGTGGCACATTTTATTACGCTGGTACTGGTACATATTGCAGTTTTCTTACTATGCTGCTTGAGGTCTGTTTTGCAGCTATTCAGAATTCAACTAAGTGTCACTAAAGATTAATGGTCTGTCGTGTTAGAAATATCCCCTACACCATACCCAAATTTAAACCTGCCCAATAGTGTTAAAAAATGCAAAAGTGATTTTTATTCGCTGATGCAGCCATTTTTAACTTCCCTTAATGCAGATTTTTGTTGAAACATA
Organism: Enteromius trimaculatus; assembly: GCA_032361065.1. Taxonomy (NCBI): domain Eukaryota; kingdom Metazoa; phylum Chordata; class Actinopteri; order Cypriniformes; family Cyprinidae; genus Enteromius; species Enteromius trimaculatus. Next base: position 10,613,664 of record JAUMHP010000060.1, read on the forward strand.
GTTTCCCAGGCTTTGAACCGTAGCTCTTCATCATGTAAGTGTAATGTTGTATTACGTGAACTACCAAGAAAACATACTGAATTAGAAAACCCTTACAGAGCTGTATATGTGACGACAACATTCAAAAGTATCGTCATTACATAACATTCTACAGCTAATTGTGTGAAAATTTGCCTTTATCAATCAAAAATGTACCTGTGAATCATACTTTTGTGTGAAAAGGAACAAAAGTTGTCAAAGGTTTACTGTCTCTAGCAGCAAGTTTTTTCAGTTTTGCAGAAATGTATGAAGAGGCACGTATTTCCAATGAGCCTAGGTTGGAAAATACAGAATCACTTTGGATGTAACTATTATAGCACCGGGGTTGGAAACCTTAGATCAGGGCTTCTCAGTCCTGGTCCTGGAGGTCCGGTGTCGTGCAAAGTTTTGCTCCAACCTTGATTAATCTCACCTGCCTGTAGCTTACAAGTAATCTTGAACATCTTAATAAGCTGGTTCAGGTGCGTTTGATTAGGGTTGGGGGTAAAATTTGCAGGACAGCGGACCTCCAGGACCAGGATTGAGAAGCCCTGCCTTATATGTTTCAAAAATAAACAGGATATTTGTTTTATTTTGTTGTTTTGGTTTGGTTTTTGTAGTTGCCGTAATCCTTTTTTTTTTTATCTTTGTGCAGCTTTTTTGTTTTATTTAGTTAAGAGCTAAATGAGAAGCCAAGTATAAACCTTCAATATGTGTCAAAATTGTATTTTATTTTTGCAATTGCAGTCATTCCTCCTAATCGTCACACTCAAACTGACCTGTTCAATGCTGGCCATCTCTCACAAGTTAACTGGCTTCCATTGGGTCACAAGGTGCCACATGTGCACAGACTGATGATGTTGTTTGGTCTGCTTTTCTTGGCATTTTCTCTCAGAATATCATATTTTTTTTAATACAGGAAGTGTTACTGCAAGTAATGATTTATGTGGATTTCTAAAGAATAGCAAGAAGAAATTGGGTATACTATATACACCATTTTGATATTGCATCAAGCTTTTCAAAAATGAGGGTTTGAGGACTAGAAGTACTGTGATGCATCGCAAGCAGTGTAATTACGTGAGTTTCTCTCACCTATAATTAATTGTCTTTTGTCTTCATCTTCATTCCATCTTTTTAAGAGCTGTAGAATACTCCCCCACTTTATCCCCCGACACTTTCATGAGCAAAGGGGATTCAGATTTAAGCTTGTGTTTTTTTTATGTAACCGTTGCTTAGCAACTAAGACAGTATTCTCTGAGCGAGTAAAGTGCCATTAGACACAACGCAGTCCCTCATGTGGATATGCTATATTATAAGAAAATATTTATCTTCAAGGCGTGTGTTATGACATCAGACTCATTCCTATCATTTTTTGCTGCATGCCTGCATCCCGCCAGTTTATCTCATCCATCCCACAGCCTTCCTCGCATATCAGTGCTGCTCATTCTTTACTAAATTGGGCTAATAAGTTCTGTTTTCTTTTGAGTTTTATTTGAGAAACTTAATGTGGCATAAAGCTTAATGGGCATATTTTGACTGTTAAATAATGGAAAAGCCATGTGAAGTTATGCTAGAAATGTAAAGCAAGGCCATAACTGTTACACTAAACGTTCCTCTTAACAGAGACCCATAATAAGTCCCTTAACTCATTTTGACTAGTTTTCGAAGGTTTAATTTGAGTTTACACTTGCTATAGATAAAATAAAAGCAGTTTGGTGGTGAAGAATATTTCAGTTACGACGTTAGAAAAGTTTTCCGTCCTTACTTCTAACAAATTTGCATTTGACCTTTTGGGAAACTATTTACATAATGCGTTGTGGACATAGAGCGAATGTGTTTTTGATGGTGCATTTTAGAGGGCACATTGATTATAAACCTTTAATGAGCGGTATTTTCGGCCACTTGCAAGGATATTCGTCTTCCATTTGAGCTTCACCAGCTGCTCTGAACGTCTCTTGAGGCTGTTTTTGGTTAAATCTTGCTTAAATATAATCAATGCTGAGGTCTCCATAATTAGGATTCCTGGGTTGTTAATTAAATACAGCTCAAGAGGAGAGCATGTGTTGGAACACCTCTCAAACTTCCCATTGGGGACATGGAGGTGCCGCCGGGGACATCCTGATGTGTTTCAGATACTCCTCTGCCCTAAATACATAGCAAAACTTGCCTCATTTCACCTGTGTTTTTTATTTTAATAAATGTTTTTACAAGAGCAAGGACATTTAAGTTCATTTCTCTGAGTATATATTAATTGATCAGTCCTTTTGTTAAAGGATTAGTTCACCCCATTGAAATACAAATTCAGAATGCTTGAGGCATCATAAAACTATTTTTTTGTGAGATGAGCTTTTTCACTTATAATCTCCAGTCAGATGTCAGATTTACCCAAAACAATGAATCCGGCATCGCCACTTCTTTCCTAAACACTGATGAACTTGCTAGACTCGATACAGAGGGTTTTCTTGTAATGTGTTTTCTATTTTAAATAAATTCTGTAAGGGTTCATTTGTTTATAGTGCCAAGAACTGACAAGATTTCCAACAATCTTTCACGGTAAGCTTCATCTACTCCTCAGCAATCTTCTCTTACTTTCTTGCTCACAGTGACTCATATGGCGGCATGTCACACAGTAGCTTGTTCTCTTTTCCATTATGGTGAATCACATCACTTTGTTGGCTCTAGTGAACCTGACATTGATCCACACTGGCCCATTTCACTGCCTGCAGTCTCTCTTTCTTTTATTTAGCGAGTACCCAGTGCAATGCCGCCCACATCACTGGAAATCCTTCCAGAGTTCGTCCTTTTAAGGAAATCCTAGTCGTCACCCAAAGAGCTTGTTAATTAGAGCCTGACTGGAGTTTCACGAGGAGTGTAAAGTCAGGTAGAATAGAGTGCAATAAAGAACACCTGCTTTTTTTTCACAGCCTTAGTTGCATGCGTATTTTCCCCATTCATTTTCTCAATGAAGTATGTGTACATTTATTACTTCCACAAACTACGCCAACCAGCACTGAAATGAATCACAACATTACAAACATTGATTTAAAGCTAAAAATATTATTTTGAATCACTAAACTGCTTATCATGAATTCCCTTTACAGGGTTATGGATAGCATAAATTGATAGCTCACCCAAAAATGAAAACCTCATCATTTATTCACCCTCAGGTTATTCCAACCCAAGTTTCTTGTTGAGCACAAAAGAAGATATTTGGAAGAATATGGGTAACCAAACAGTTGATGACCATTAACTTTTTGCTTCTTTTCGTTCTTTCCCCCCATCAAAATATCTTCTTAAACTTGAAAATGAGTAAATGATGATAGATTTTAATTTTGGGGTAAACTATTTCTTTAAAATATGTAAAAACTGAAGGGGTTAAAAGATATTGTTAGCTGTAGACGAGATGATGTGTACACACAGTATCTCGTCTACAGCTGGTAATGAGGACAGATCAATCACGCTGTCGACCACTAAGCCAGTCGGCTATTGTCTGTACTTAACATTAATCACATAGAGGTCAAGTGTGGGCATGCATTATTGAAATGGTTGGTTTGTTGGTTCGGTTTTTTTTTTAGACATTCATTTCAAATGAGACTTTATGATGAAGACACCTACACTGATATCCAGTCGCATTCTTCAGGCTAATGAGATGCCCATTTATCATTGTAATTGCCCAGATTTTTCTAGCGTTGTCTGTGGAATCAGGGCACAAATTAGACTTGTGCCTGAGGGGCAGATAACCCCGACAACTCGTTACCACTAGTTGGAAATTTGAATCAAACACAACTCGGATTAGCAAATTGTTTATACTGCAAGGCTAGCGTTAATTGAGCAATTTATTATAATCGCGCCGCAGTTGGGGTCAGAAAGCCAGTCATAGACGGACCCCTAATTGCTCAGACTGTGAGGGTGCAAAAAAGATTAATAGCCTGTCTACTCTGTGTCCTCATCCGGGGTCAAAGTGGTCACAGAATGTGCCTGGAATTTAGCGCTCCTCGCACACATTTTCTCTCAACTCGAACATGACCTTGTGATTTTGTCTAAAATTAGCGTAACCACGTATTTGGTGATCCTTGTACAGTTTTTGCACATGAAAGAGAACGTCCTCTGTTTTAATTGGCTTGAACATGCATATTAATCTCTGAATATCTAAAGTTTGGAAAGGCTGCCATTAACTAAGAATAATTCAGCTTCTCTTTTAGTGACAGTTGGTCCTCCTACCTGTCTGATGCATAAGTAGAGGCCAAAGGCCCTGTGGATGCAAACTTCATAGGCTTCGCAACTTTGATGCTAATTAATGTCACCACATAGCAGGCTGTTAATTATAGGCTTCATCAGAACAGTGGGAGTGAAATCTCTGTGTGCTATTTTGTATGCTTGACATACGTGTCATTTGGTTTCACTTGGCTGTTTTTATCAGTGCATTCACATGTTTTACCCTGCAAAAATATCATCTTAATCTAGTTAAAAACATTCAAACTTGTGAACAGGATGCGTTTGCTTTAGAAGCATTAGCAATTCAAAACGCCGGGGTCAGTTTTCAACCTTGAAGAAATGTTTCATGAGCTCCAAATCGGCAAAATAGAAAATCTTTTAAGAGAACATACATTTTTTTATCATCATTTACTCACCCTCTTGAGCACAAAATAACATTTTTTCTGCATAATGGACATCAGTGGAGTCTAAAACAACAACGAAACATTTGCAAAATAGAGGTTTGCAACAACATAAATGTGGATTATTAATTTTTGTGTGAACTTTCCCTTTTAAAGATTATTTAAGTTCAAAACAAGACCAAAATACTGATGAGGAAAAACATTTCTACTATTCTGTTGAAATTGCAAAGTCAAGTAATACCACACACAGTGTGAAATTTGTCTGTAGTCTCGCAAAAATAATTGAAAGCATTACTTCAATGGCTAATATCCCTTAGAGTCTGCCAGTAGTTCTGATTCATAAGCAAGTTTGTCGTAGTATAGTTTCCTTCCTGCTGTAAATTTATGTATTGCTGCTGGCTTGTTTTGTGGCAGACAGATTGGTATAAGCATCTGTGTGAGTTATTTGTTTGCGCTCCATGTTTGGTCACAAGAAAAAGGCTGACTTGTGAAAAAAAAAAGGTTGTTCTATTATTTTTTTTTTTTACCTTATCACTCTGAGTAATGTGACAAGTTTGCAGCACTGAATGAATCACATTGGGTAGCATAAAATGATTGAATTAATTATCATCCTTAAATTAATTTGCAGTTCTAGCGTATGCTTAAAAATTCATCACATAGCTGACACTCAAAAAAGCCTTAAGACTTAATATGGGACGACACTAATAATATAAACCATGACAGCTTCTCAGAATTAGCTCTAGAGATATTAATAACATCACATATGATCTATCTATCTCAGCCGTAATTATTTGTTTACATGCCCTATTATAATAACCCTTGAGTCTATTAGCATAGGAATTGCTCCGGAGATCCAGGTCTAAATGCTGAAGACCTCTGCAAGCATGATTTATTCATTAGGAATCTTTCCAGGGTCTCGACAGCATCGATCGGCACTTTCATCGCTTCGTCCTAAACACATTCTCATCGTCTCCTCGTGCTGCAGCGCTGACGCAGTCTCGATATGCTGCTGCTGTATTCCCCCCACGTCTCCTATCCAGATATCGATCAGGGGCCAATATGTTACTTTCATTTCCCCCTACGCGTGTTGCAGCCGAAGGAAATGCCTAATGTCATCAAAGCACTCCATTAACTTGAAAAGAGAAGGAGGAGTTGGAGAGACCCCATCCTGGCAGACGGCTATCAACACAAGGCCTGAAGCCAACACTTCCGCTCATGCCACAGATGCCATCGGCACGCTTTCTAATGAGACACCGGAGAAAAAGTGTGACGTCCTTTTGTTTTTTTTACAATAGCTAACTAGATTCAATGTGTGAGTGTACTTTTTTTTGCATTACATTCCTTGTTACTCTGCAGTGAATGGGTGCCGTCAGAATGAGAGTTCAAACAGCTGATAAAAACATCACAAAAATCCACAAGTAATCCACACGACTTGTCTAAGCTGCGACTAACAAAACAATGCTGATATTTTAGCAGACAAGCACACTCGTATTAACTGACAAGACTAGTGCTGTTTAAACAACTAACACAACTGAGTAGTTTGTGTTACACTTATTTGTCTTTGTTAACAGGTTTTGTTGTGAAAAGAGGAAGATAAATATGTCTTGCTATGATCTCCTTTGTTTGCCATACCACAGCAAAGGACAGACCAGTTTTAATGTATAATTCAGAAAGCCAGCATGTTCTAGGCATGGATCAGTAGCACTATGTAAAGTCACTAACGGTTCTCAAACCTTTGAGGCTTTTCTCATATGTACAGCTGTCAGCAGGAGCTCTGATCAATAATTCAAATGTAGTGAATCAGACGTCTCTCTTGAGAACTGCTGCGTCCTCCCAGGTGTGCTTTAATTTTTCATACTATTGTTTTTAGTCCTGCTTTTCACACTCTGGTCGATTTGAGCCTCCACTCTCTGGGGATTGATGTATGGAGAAGATACAGTACATTCCATTTTTCCATAAGTTGCAGGCGGTTCAGGCGAATTACTCTGGTTTCTAATGAAGCGTCATTGCTTTCGTGGCAAGACATATTGCTTTAGAAGCAAATTTTAGCACTTTTCTTGTAAATGTCTGTGCTGGCATATTCAGTCAGCATATTTTAAGTGCTCAAAATGATTGATCATAGTAACATTAATTGTATGACTCATTTTTTAAACTAGGTGTTGTTTTTTTTTAACAATTTTTAGTTTCTATGTCTGCTTTCAAAATCTCAAATAAGGCTGTGTCAAAGCAGCATTCAACCTTTGCTTTGACAGCATTGCAGCATCCCCTTGCCAATTGGAATATATACATACAAATGACCAAAATGCACATCCTTCATTGGCAGCTTGCTAAGACTCGCAGGCTATTGAGTACAACCAATGGGGACCCATCACAGTGAAGCCTGGGTCCCATACTGGGTCCCTTAGCACCCGGTCAGCTGCACTGGACATCTGTAGTGGAGCTGGTGATAAGCCAGTATGTGTGACAAGGAAACTAATCTGATGTACGGACTTGAGGGAGACAGGTCACCTAAGCATCTGCCATTCTCCAAATATCCTTTCACTCCACAAGAATATTAAAAAGCATCTGAATGACCAAGAGATCGTTTCCTCCTTTTCTGTTCCTATTAAAAGCTTTTATAGAGGTCTGAATTGCTTATTGCAAAGTGCCTCTGCACCGGTGTTTGAAAAACTGGCCCTTCTCTTGTGCCATTGTGTCTGTTGGATTTCTTTCAGACATATTTTGTTGCTTTAATCTTTGACGTAAATCCAACCTCATCTCATTGGCACGCTCAGCAAAGCTCCCAAAGTCAAAGAGATGAAGGACTGGTACAGCTGTGATTGGAAGCCTCCATCAGATGAACGTCTCTTAAACCTGGTATTAAGGTTTGTCTCTGAAGTGCTCAGGCGGGATGGATCACTATTCTCTCATGATCACTTGTGAGTACATTTCACAACTACATGAAAGAGGTTTACAAACGGTTACAGAAAAAGTTTCATTGTAAGATTTATAATATGTTTGGACTTCCTTTAGACCATTTACAGTTAAGGCATTTAATGCCTGGGAAACAAACCCATGACCTTGGAAGTACTGTTTGAGCTACAGTTCTGCTAGGAATAGTAAGTTGGACTAGTTGGACCCTCTTTCTGTATAGTTTCAAGTGATTTCATGGCACTCTTAATAATAAATGTAGGGTGGACCATTGTTGGTTTAACGAGAAGGTGCACATAGTTTTGCAGCCTCTGTATTTAATTCTGGATTGGATTGGATGACTGAAATGTAATTAAAGATGTGAACGACTAAGTTGTCAATCAAAGCAGATCAAGGCACAACACCTTTCATTTAGCTGCATTTCTGCTGTCTTCACTGTATTTTGTGTTCATGTACAACTTACAAACCCTAATCATTGGACGGTGGACCGTAATACTGATAACTGCCCAGATTTACTGCACTTGACATTCAGTGAAAGTGGATTCGGTTTGTGCAAACGACTTGAATGTAAAAGGCCGTCCTCACAGGCATAGGGACTTGCATAGATGCATCTCGAGCGCACTGAGATAAATCTTTGAGCATCAGTGCAAAAGAAGATGAGAAGACAGTCTATTTAGGAATAATAATGAAATGCAAAGCAAGAAGCAACCAAATGGGAAGAGTAAGGCGATTCATCAGATGTTGGCTATCTCACATTTCATTACCGAGATGCCAGTCATTCCCTCTCTGCTAATGCACATACTGACAGCTGTAAGCTTTGGATACCCAAAGGGCAGAATAGGCACTTTTCTTTTTTATCAAAGAGAGAAGCTTGTGCTGAATAACATTAATAAATCACTCTCAGTCACCGCCAGCTGATACCTACTGCATACAATTTCGTCGACAGATGCAGAAAAGCCTGTTTTGCTCAATTAAACACAAAGGACAGAGGTCACCAATTAGCAAACTAGCAGTCCAGATCCAGACCCATGAGTGGTTCCAGTGGGCTAGGAATCATTTATCATAAATTAATATAATTAAAATCCACATGGAAAATTCACAGCTGAAGTGAAATGCATGTTTGATGTCATTTGCTTTTGTATGTTCATTTGCCATACAACCAGTCTATAATTTAAAGTTGAATGTCACTGTTCTAGTATCAATAAAACTTTATGGAAAATTGTAGAAATTGCTACATTTGAATAAAATGTATTATTTAAAATTTTGTAATAGACTTTTAATGATTAATTATTTCATCCTTTCAGAATGTTAAGGTTGCTAACCTGAACATTAAATGAATTGGAATGAAATTTACTTTAATTTAATTTTCTTAAAGGGGTCATACAAACCCAGTTTTCCACAAGCTAATATGATTATTTAGGGTCTTAATGGAAAATTTGTAACATAGTTTTAAAAACGCTCATTTTACACTGTTAAAAACAGCTCTTAAGAAATCACTCTGTTCTGTGTACTTCCCCTTTAAATCTTCATGAGCTCCACTGACCCCGCCCCTCTTTTCCGGACGCTCTCAGAGGATCATTTTTTTAGCTGTATTCATAGTGAAGCACATTATTAGGAAAAGCGATTTGCAAAGATTCATTAAAAGACATTACACTCACTATTGTGGGAGTGGCCTCTGTCAGTGTGACGTCACACCGATATGCATTTGAGAATGGCTTGATTTCAGAAGGGGCAACTTATTTTTATTAAATCAAAAGAAAACTACCTGTGGATCTTTATCATTGTAGGGTGGTTGTGTACACACACTCCCAACACACATTTCAGTCCAAACAGCTTGAAAAAATGCATGTACCACCATATGACCCCTTTAACTCTACAACATATTGACTCTTGAAAGTGTTTTTTTGGATCTTTATTAATCAAACCCTTGCTGCCAGGGAAATTTAGACTCCCGGCATTATTTTGAGTTATCAAATACCCCTGACTGAGACCTTATGAAAAATGCTGATCTTTGACATCTATAGCAACAATGAAGTTGAGCATGTTTTAGTTGTGAAAGACACTTATTTTTCTGCTTAAATGTAACTGCTCAAAATGTCAATATGCACTTGAGAAAACAAATTTGTTTGATTATGTTCCAAATCTAGCGGCTAGCTGTATAAGGTGAACGCAGTATTTCTACAACACGCTCGTCTATCCTTCATTGGCAGGTGGAATTGAAATGTCAAACCCCTGTGACCTTTCCTCAAGATCCCCTGTGTGGGTTTCTGACCCTTAAAGAGCAGCTTGGATCATTAGTATCCAGCTAAGCCCTCTGTAACATTTAGATTGCCCTGCACACCCAGTCAATCCCTTCTGAGTAAGCAATCATTCAGATCTGCAGGAAAATCTACCCAGTGCTGTGTAAAGGCCCGAGAAGCACTTAACTAGATAAATCTATCCTTAGGAACCTGCAACAAATCATAGCTGTTGCTTTTAAAATGTTTTCATGTGAAAACATCACTTCAAAGAGCACTATTTTTTTGTTTACCTCCGGCTTTTTTTGCTTTCAGTAATGGACTGTAATTTCTTATTTCTATGTGTTAGCAATGTTTACACCTAACATCTTGTATGTCCTGATTTGGCCTTTAGACATATTTTGTTGACCTTGGAACAACATTTTAACTGTGCTGTAGTAATTATAAAAGTGAAAGCAAAGGGGTTAAATTATTATTTTTTTTTAAGTTTAGCTTTAGGTTTGTAAGACACTATAAAATTATTATATTTATTCTGTGGAGCACTACAGAAATGCACAATACATTTTGTACTGTACATACAGTAGTGTGTATTTGATGTATGATTAAAATATATATATATATATATATATAATATTTGTTACATTTTTAAGTGTTTGAGGTCTGTTTTGATTTATTTGATATTTGATAAAATATAGTATATTAAATGTAGTTTATTCTTGTGAATATGATCCTTCGGAAATAATGTTTATATACTAATGTGATGCTTGAGTAACTTGATATTATCAAATGTTATTACGAATGCTTTTGGAAGTTGTGATACATTTTTACAGAATTATTTAATAAATAAAAAAATGCATTTACTTTCAGTGATGCATTTGCTGATTAAACATATTATTTCAAACAACAAGAATTACTGAACCCATGCTTTCGACTCTTAATGTATTCGTTTATGACTTCAATTTTTAAAGGCAGGGTAAGGGGAAGCCAATGTTGATATTTGAAATCACCAAAACAAACACGCCCCTTCCCCAAAAGGGTCTCGCCCCTATTTTGATAGCTCCGCCCCACACATATGTAGCCTATGCAACCCAGGCAACGAGTTCTGTTAGACTAGCAGAACCAATGTCTACACTGGATGTGAGCAGCGTGACAAATCTCCAACAGAAAACTGCTGCCGCGTTCTGACACAAATTTCAAATGATTTTTAATGGTCGCCTTATTGCGTCTAATGTAGGCAGACTTTAGTTGACGCATCGTGGTGTCTGCTGTAGACTCAATGTACTCACCTATCGACAATAACTAAAGCAACCTCGGCATCCTATCGCAGCCTTTCTGCTCCTTGAGTTATTTCCAGCACGGGAAAGTTGATCCCATATTTACACGGGTCCTACTTCTTGCCTTATCGTTCCACCGACATTTTCGCTCAGTTCGGCTGTTCACTGAACGCACCTCCTTCCACAATATTAGTAGACATGCTGCTTGCTACGGATTGGCTATAAGTTTGTTTGGATAATCACCCCGACTCAGTTTTCTGAAGCATTTTTGAAAAATCGCTTACACTGTCTTTAATATATTTTTGCTGTTAGAACCATGAGCCATTCATGTGATTTTGCAAACAACATATTGTATTTATAACTATTTATGTACTATTTTTCCTCACACGGTACTATATGTATTAAATGGCTTTTAATATTTTACCAAAGGAATCAAGGACAAAAGGAACTTTTGGACTAAAGAAGCAAAGAAAACCACATGATGGTCTCAGATCAGTTTAAAAATCCATTTATTTTTGTATTCTTTACAGTCTCAACTCTTGGTGAATGGAGGACCTCAATAGAGCTGTGTGGAATATGTTGGAGGTATAGAGATGCAGGAGGTCATTTTCAAAAGTCTAGTATCAAGAAAACCTCTAAATGAATACCAGCATCTTGTGTTGTTTTTGACTAGTCCTCTGTCTCCCACTGCTTATAAAAGACTCATATTTCAGCGTTTCCAGCGGATATTACAGAAAGCAGTCTATTGAAATATTTATCGTCACAGCTGACCTCACATGAAGAGATCCCGTGTTCAAAGAGATTTGTTCCTCACATTATTCCGACACGCCTCGTCACTCCGAGCATTCCACATGGAATTGCCTGTTTGCTTTTTATTCTGTTCATCAGGAATGAGAGGTATTCTCTTGAAAGAGACAACAAGAAATAAGCTTGCATTGAAACCCTATGAGAAAGTTAGGTAGGTACCAAACCTACCAAACCCACTTGACTGATAGAGTAATGCTATATCATTATTGCATATTCACCACAAGGCAATAGTTGCAAGAAATTCAATTTGCTTAAACTCATGAAGGCAACTATTTATCAGATATTCTGATGATTCACCCAGGCCCCGAGTATTTCAGAGCGCCACTGACTTCTTTGGATATCTCTAAACTGTCTACAAAGCATTTTTTCCCCACACTAGCCATGAATAGAACTGCAATAGCCTTCTGCAGAGAACTGGCTCTTTGAATCATCGCCTGAAGCATTGTCTTTTGACAGCCATTGTCATTCAAATGGATTGTGCACTTCATTTAGTGATACTTTGGCACCTTTGATAGTGAGCTATCAGTTCATTATCATGATAATGCTTCTTTAATACAATTTACTTGACTGATCCATCATCACCTACACCAAAGAATAGGAGTGAGTAATGAGTTTCCAAGACTTTCGCAGTAGTGTATGGGATGAATGGAGTGCAGGGTGAAGCTGAGGTGGAGGTGAGTCCCCATTCATTCTTTGGAGATTTTTTCTTTTAATAACATTTTTTTTAATATAAATTCAGTATCTTGGCATCCAGAGCTATGCGTTTTGCATTATTTAAAAAGGATATAATCATAACCTGCAGAGATGGCATATTGGTATTAGCTCCTCAAGAGAAAAATGCTATACTTGAACATGCCATCACACACTATAATCAAACTTGGAAAGCAGGGCTTAAAAATGAAAAAAAAAAAAAAAACCCATTCGGTTCACTCTGAGGAGAAATTATATTTGAACGTTTCTGTTCTTGCGTTCTGCATTAAACAATGTGTTCCGAAAATGGTTTTCTAGAAAAAATACCGGTTAATAACGTTATTTTTTTTCTAAAAACATTTTATTTATATATATATATATATATATGTGTGTGTGTGTGTTTGTGTTTGTGCGTGTGTTTTCTTTTAATAACATGCTTGACTTTATATTTCCAAATGATTAAACCAATTTGCATGTTCGTGTTATTTGTACATCATGTGTCTTAAAACCGAAAGTAAACCAGTTCGAGTAAAATTCGTTAAAAATGCGCTAATAAAATATTTTCTTGTTAAATGAGGTAAACAGCCGTGTAAGCGGAATAATGTACAGTGTTGTCTTCGGCTGTTTCACTAGCTACGACCGCATCCAGAGTGGTTTGTCCATCTGCTGTAGATGCTGATCTTTTATTGTTCGTCAGATTAACATATTGGATGTTAACGCTGAATGTGCCTCTGCAGGTTACCGTTATGATTCCCGGCCATTTTGCCCCGCATCCTTCAATTTTACAGCGATTTTTCAGACGATTTGTCATAGAAGAAATATTGACGAAATAAAACCATGCTATATTCACTTTCATGAGATTTTAAACTATAGCAATTCATTTGTTTAATTGACGAATTTCGTTTTAAAGTAATAAATGAAAGATTTATATATATAACGTTATATATCATATACCTTTTTAAATGTATTATTAATGTATATTATTTAATTTTTATTATTTACTGGTAAGGAATTTTAATTTCGGCTGCAGCATCACAATAATTTTATTTATTTGTTTATTTACATTTTTTTCACTAGGTCACAATAGTTATTGTCTTTTACAGTAGGCAATGTATTTATTTATTCATTCAATAATTATTATATTACAATAAACCTCTTTTCTGCTACCAGATTGATTGATTAATTGATTTGTTAGTTTGCAAATCGTTAATTATAATTAATTATTTATTAGAAATTTTATCTCAATTAAAATTGGTTTGGACATGTAGAGTGATTCTTAATACAAATATATTTTCCCTTAACAGACATCTAGCAAATACATGGATTTAGGAAGGGGTAACTGTTCCTTGACCAGCAGTTAATGCTATATACTGCAATCTAATTTATAGTTTGCCGCATATCTTGTAAAGAGCTCTGATAGGCAGTAATCTTCATCTGCTTATTGCTTTTGGGATTCTTCCCACCCCCTGCTTCGTCTGTCTGTGCCTGTTTCATGCTGCTTAATTGCTGACCTTTGTATTCCATCTGCCCCTTGTGTGCATCGCATCATGGTGCTGTTTAATGATCTGAGAACAGACACTGGCCTTTCACGCTGATCCAGAGCTGATTCCCACCCGAATCCTAATCTCGGCTGTCGTTAAAGAAACTGGCAAATCATGTATCATCCCTGCTGACAATACTCGCGTATTTCCATTAGTGTTCCAATTCATCGCAACAACAGTTCCTCACACTGTCACTAGTGTGCTACATTGTTAACTGGTTAGTGCTCTCGCTGGTGAACGTAGTAAAACTTTCCTAGTGAAGTATAGTTTTTCCGATGGATGGATGTTACTGATTCCCTCTGTTGCGTTTTATCCATCTGTGACGGAAGTGGCAGGTTTCTGATGAGGCGGAGAGTGTGTCTTACGAAAGCCTCTGCTCTGGGCACTGGATTGTTTCGGGCTGACAGTATCCGCACACACACACACACACACAGTGGCAGTCAATCACACAGGCCTTGAAGCATCGTCTCAGGCTTAATGTGCAGTGAATGCAGTGCCTATTGATTTCCTCTGTTGTCTGTGACTATAAATACCGATTAATAAACAACATTTTTCCAGCCGTTGGCAACATCCGGTCCACTGGGACAGAACTCAGACTGAATTTCTGAGGGTCGAGAGAAATGATGGAGACTGAGCTTGAGCTTTTAATCACTTGTACCAATCAGGACACTGAACATGGGCCCAAATGGTCTCATGTCTCATACAGTATATATGGTATTCCTGTCCGTCACAAATCAGACAGGAAGTAGACTGGTGCTGAAGTAGAATTTAGGTCTCCAGAATGTTTTGAGTCAGAACACAGACATGTAATTTAAGTATTTATAATTGGATATTAAAAGAATTATAAATACTGATATTCAGAAAGTGTTCATAGAATTGATCAAAAGTGACAGTAAAGACATTTATAATGTTTCATATGATTTCTATTTCAAATGCGGTTCTTATGAACCATATATTGTTTTAAAATCTAATAATATTATTTAATTAAATAACTGCAGCCACGGTGAGTCTTAAGAGATTTCAAAAACAATAAAAAAAAAACTTAATGTTGCTGTATTTATGTGTCACACTCATAGCCCTGGTAGAGCTGCTGTGTTCAATTTAGTACTTGCATGGTCACACTATTTTACATAGCCTCTTGGGACATTTTGTTAGATTAGATTTAAACTTTTTTCCGCTTGGGGAAAAGTATATCACCTGTGCATTTTTTTCCCCTTTTGCAGTTTTCAGCTGGAAATTACATTTGCCCACTTTGTTTCTCTAAGGATTAGCTTATCATGCCCAGGTGACTCTCATTCGCCCGTTCACACACTAAAATTAGATTTGTAATATTAACTCTAAATTTACTCTTAGTAGAATTAATTTGCTTCTGTTCTAGCCTTAAGGATTTCACTGTTGCAGACCAAACATAAAGGCTCTCTAAAATGGTAGCGAGAAGGATTTTTAAGCTTCTGAATCCACACAATATCCTTCTGTACTCCGTCAATGCCAAAAAACAAAACTCTCTCCATTGGAGGGCCCAGCTTTCAGGCTGCCTTAAGCTTTTCTCCTTCCACAAGTTTTTCCGACCCTTCTCACTTTTACCACAACTCCTAATCACAGAGAAGATTGTTTCGATTCATCAATGCCATCTACGGCATAGCTGTACTAATGATACTCTGTAACTGCTGGGTAATGCATCTAAGTGAGAAAAGCTTTTTTTGTACTGTCAGCAATCCTCCACACTGAATTTGGATGAGGTCCACTTATTCGTGTTTGTGTCTGAGACACACGAGGTGGGTGTGTTCATCCACTAAAGGTTCATTCATATATCCTTTAATGAAAAACAGCCCTTTCATTTTTAAATATAGGTCAGGAACAGATTATTTCAACAGGAAATGTATTTTTGATTTACAGGATTGATTTATAATATCGACAATATTGATATTTTCTCTAGCCTCAAGGATCTACGCCTCTCATCGTGAAATGTTACAGTTCAATTACAGGCCCTTAGTTTGAATTAACCAATGCAGACAGGAATGCAAAACCCAATTTGTTTATTTTTTTTATTTAGTGTGCAAGACTTGGTCTTCAGCATTTGTAAATCTTAAACCACACTGGCACTAATGCACATTTAATTGTCTTTATCCAAATTAAATCTTCACAACTGCCAGTGTGTGGCTATGCTGTGGTGAATACTTAATGTAGTAAGAAGGATAAAATTAAGAACAATTGCTAATTTCTTTGCTTTCAATAAAAGTTTATGCAAGTTTTAAGTCATCAACCAGTGTACAGTATTTGCATAAACCTTGCATAAAGCATTTTAAAAGGAATTTTTTAATGCTACTGCTGTTTGCTTGTTTTAATGGCACAATGCATTGACTGTAATAAGTGCATAAGAATCTACTATTTTCTATCATCTAGACCCACCGTTATGCAAGAACTGTTTTTGTATTTATTCTTATATTATGATTTCTCTCAAGGTCCTTTTTACACTTCTATCCACTTACCGGTGTGTTTTCTCATTAACTAGTGGCTTTAACAGAGGATCAAAGACTGTCACGTCCGTAATGGAATGCAAAAGGAGTTTAGCATCAGCAAACATCTGAAGACGGGGATAATTGCAGCTTTATCCAAACAAACTAGGCCTTTACAATTAATCCATCTACTTTCACATGAGTATCTTAAAGTTCATTTAAAACGCACAACCAGAAACAGACCGTGACATCATCAGGCACAAGCCCCTCCCCCTCCACAGAGGTATTTTGAGCAAGGTCAGCATGTGCCTGGTTAAGATGTTTTGAGTGATAGGTTGTGCTGACAGATATTGCATTAATAAGGAAGTGCTGGGGCTCCTGGAGACACACTGATTGACAGTATGCTGCCTCCGAGTCTGGCCAAGTTGACCTCTTGCCCACCTAGGAAAAATCAACCTCTCTGTTGTGTGTATGTGTGGGTTTTGGCTGTCGCCAGAGATATAGAAGTCAGCAGAAGTAATAGCAGTGCTCCCAAAAGAAAGAGCATTTATGTGTAATTGTCTATTAGTTGCATATAGATTCCAAAATCTGTATTTTCACATCCTTTGACTTGATAAGTTTCTATCTAGAATGGAGGAGGCCAATGTACTGCTGCACATGATCCTCTGAACACACCAGATTATTATTTCGCTTTAGCTGATATGTTTGTTATGTTTGGTTGCTTTTGTGGCGCTAATGTGATAGGAAAGGGCAGAAAAATTGTTTTTAGCTTAATGATCCTGTATTCAAACAGAATTATAGCTGGGGTAAGCAGTCTTGATATTCAGAAATGTCTGGAATGTGTTAAAGTTTAATGATAATGATTCTCTAAATTGTCCAAAGGCAATGTGAGGATGGCACTTTGGTGGTATAAAAGGGAAAAATTACAAAACTCTGTAAAGCCTCGTTCTAAATAGTCCTTTTATTTGGTCTTAGCGACAGAAATATTTCAGAAATGAATGATATCAGCAGGGTTGGGTGCAGAGTGCCTCCAATAGATTCATTAAAATAGATTCATTAAAAATCTCTCAAATAAGTCGGCCCTGAGGGGCTTAGCAAGTTGAATCTGAATAAATAGGAAATACTTTAATCAGGGTGGACACAATGAAGTGAAAGAAATACAGACATACAGCCTATTAATTTGAGTTGTATTTATCTACCATGAAACACATAAAAAGATGATTTAACAATTTTTATAATGTTAAATATATATATACATATATATTTATATATATACAGGGACCTTTCAACCTGATCTCATGGCACTTCGTACGTATTTTACGAGGTGGCTAATTCGTACGAATTTGTACGAATGACCTAAACATAACCCCGCCCCTAAACCTGCCCATCACGTGATTTTAGACAAATCGTACGAAATCGTACAAGTTAGGTCGTACGAATTAGTACGAATTGGCACAAATTTGGCACCTCATACAAATACGTACGAATTGCTTGTGAGACTGTGTTGGACCTTTTCATTTTTAGAAGTAATTTTGCAAACTATGCGACTGAAAGGAAGATGTATAATATTGCCCAAGATGATCAAACACAGAGTAATACAGTTTGACCACAGTTCCATAAAGCAGTTCAGTCAATACAGAGACATATTATGTACTAATAGAAGAGCGTTAGGTTAGTGGTCAGTAAATCTAGTTTAGTCTTTATTTAAACAGGTAGCTATTATGGTAATGATTGGTTCATTCTCTCCATTTATTTAACAGCATCTGTGCACCAAAAAGAATTAAGCCTTGAATAATGTGCTGCACTTTACAGCAGCATCTTATTATGTACAATCACTCATGCACAAATACCATTATTTGATTTTGTAACTTGTAAAGTTTTTCAACAAACTGCCTATTTCACTGTCATTAATATGCATTAAGTCTTTCACCTGGCTTTGTCGTGCCATTAGTAACCCAGCAAAGCACAGGCTTGTGAAGGGCCCTCTTAGATACGGGGCATTTTCAATTCATAACGAAAGTTTTTAATCAATACCTTGTAACCAAAAGCGTCTGCAGAACAGAGCAGACATAAAACGCCGAAATGTGATTTCAGTCATTCATCACCATTGACCCACTCCTGAAAATGATGCCATGACACAACAGGGATATTATTGACTCAACCGGGCTAAAAAACATATTTCTTTATGGACCCTTCTTAGCTACGGGGTTCCTATATTTTTAGAACAACGGATCCATGACTTTTAAAATCTGTTCTATTCTTTTTTTGTTGTTCTATTTCTTACATTAAAAAATATAGCATTTATTGCATTCCAGAAATGTAAATCAATTTTAAAGTTCCTGAAATCTTCAGGTTTTCCAAAATTGCAGGGGCCCTCAACCTCAGGGGTCTTTAACAGTCAGTCTGCAAATTTTTGTGAGATCACAAATAAAATGTTGTGGGGAAAAAAGAAAGAAAAGATCTAATTCATTTATTTATTCAGCCACCAATTTTTCACCAAAATAGCTCACAATCAAAACTTATCAATGTTAACTTTATTCTATTATTGATAATTGAATAATGAATATAATTATTAACATAACATTTTTATTTTATTTATTATTTACATTTTTTATTTCTTTATTTTATTTAGAAATTTTATTTTGTTGTGTCGTATTCATTCTTGTTTATTGTTTTATTTTTTGTTCTATATGTACTTTCTGCATCCAAAATAAAGGTTTTTCATTACATAATAAATGTGTTTGTACTGTGTTTATTTATTATGTTATGATATTAAAATACACACATACATTATATATTTGGAAAGTATTTACATGTAAATGCATTTATATATTTATTTTCTTATATTTGATATTATATCAAAATATGCTTAATATATAAACATAATATATTTTCCTTAAATATGTACATGCATGTGTTTGTATTTACTTATAAATATACACAGTACATACAGTACATATTATGTAAAGAAAAACTTTTTTTGGATGGAATTAATCATGATTAATCGTTTGACAGCACTAATATATATATATATATATATATATATATATATCAGCAGTGAAAGACAATAAAATTGCTATTATTTTTTTTATTTTAAAATTAATATA
>JAUMHP010000060.1:10633327-10657206 GCA_032361065.1 Enteromius trimaculatus
GGCTTAAAAAACATACTAAATTGTGTTTTTTTGAAAATCTAAAAATGCACACAGTTTCCTGTAAGGGGTAGGTTTAGATGTAGGGTCAGTGTAGGACAATACAACATACAGTTTGTCCAGTATAAAAACTGTTACGCCTATGGAGAGTCCTCATAAATCACATAAACCAGCATGCGTGTGTGTGTGTGTGTGTAAAAATAATAATAAAACTAAAGTTTTATACTGTACATAGCACGGGGCCTCTTTGTCTCTTATGCACTGTGGAATGAGGAAGAAAAGGAGAAATTTGCTATGTAACACATCCAAGAACAGAATAAGTCACATTAGGTGCTGTGTAAGTGTAAGCAGGTAACAGGAGCAGATACAGAGATAGAGTGGAAAAGGGCATTTAAAGAGACTTCAATTAGCAGCGTCAGTTCATGTGCGCAGCCGGCCGTTAAGTCTGAGCCACGGGAGAGAGGGGAAGAAGGAATAGGGAGTTCTGAGGTGATATCTGTTAAAGGGAACGGATGAATGCTGTCTGACATAATGATGTGGAAAATGACAAGCAGCATTTCATATCTCCTGTCAAAAGCTGTGGTAACTGACACGCAGTGCACACAATTCCTCACGGAAGTGACATACTGGTACACCTCACGTCGGCGTCAGGTGATGCAAGGTGCGTGATATGACAAAAGAGCCATTTATTTATGATGCTCATGCCGAAAGATCGGTATGCCGCCCTCGTTCCATTTTCACAGGTACACGGAAATCCCTCGTGGCTTCAGAGAAACTCTCTAGGCCTACGTTACCGCGCTGAGGAAGGTGATTGATGGTGGTTGTAAATCTCAGCGCTCTCTCGTTCTCATCAAACCAACATTGTAAGCTTTCCCCTTCCCTTTCAGATCCGAGGGAAAATCATGATTCAATGTGTTGTTCCTTGCACTGTATATGAAATTGCTACCTGTCACTTTCAATGCACACTGATTACGGCAGCAGCGTGGGCCGTGGACAGAGGGTGATTATTTGTCTTTAAAAGCCATTCAGTAGATGTGGCTCTTTTGCGTGGTACGTGTCACTGTTTCAGAGTTAATTACAGATGAGCAGTAATAGCTGCGAGATGCTCAGTGAGTCACGAGCCAGAGACGCAGCGACACGCTCCGCACACTTTCGTCGAAGGAGGCCTGCACTTCGCCACCCTCAGCCACTTACAAAGGCGAAAATGTCAAACCTCGCTGTTAGCTTGGACTTGGTGAAACGAAAGAGCTTGGAGAAGCACAGCGATCAAATCTTTTGTGTTTTGTGTCTTACAGATCCTTCGCTCCACCACCGGCAGAAGGCAGTGGTTTCTGATCTCACTTTCCAGACAGGCATGTCGAGCTTGATGGACTTTGGAACTCCAGATTCTTCACTTGACAAAGGTAAGATCTCCAAATATGCGTAAGCGCGATGTTTCAGTGCTTATTTTCCTCAGGTAATTCATCACCACGCCGAAAGGTAAATAAAACAAAACCATCGTCCTTCGGATTTTCAGCTTTTTCCTCAACTGCCTATGTGGTTGCGAGGAGAAAAATGCATATGACTAAAGGACTGCACTTCTACAAATTGCGAGAGAGTCATTTTCCGAGAAAACAAAAAAGCTTTGTCTGATTCGTGTAATGTCACTCGCTGCGGGGAGGCGTCATTATGAAGTGTATTGATCAAACTGGGAATTGAACAGAATCTCTAAGTCTTATTCTAGACATCCCATTTTCCACACATAATGACGCCTGTTACTCTCTATTGCCTTTCTCCGGAGTCCTGTCCTCCTAAATCATAATCTTTATGTCTTTATCAAAGCCAACATCACAAAGAAGCCAAACTACCCTCGTAGGATAATAGAGGGTCTTCATTTTAACCAGTAACGGGAATCATTTCTACTTCACTCAGGCTGATGATGAACATTGCATGCTAATGCATCGAAACACCCGTGGCATGTGCTTTATGCTAGTACACACACACACACACTAATATACATAATCATTTGTATTAGTTTGTGTAGTCTGTTTTTTCCACTCTTTTCTTCATTTCTTTTTTTATTTAGTTGTTTTGTTCTGCTGTTAATTTTTAATGTTTTTAGCTCTTCTGATTCATTCTGTTCTGCTTGAGTTCAGTTCTGTGTTCAGTTGTATTATTTTATTCAGTTCATTTCTATTATATTTTCATGTATGATCAGCGCTGTCCTTTTAGCTTTCTTCTATTTTGTTGTTTTCTTCTGTTTTTCCATTCTATTCGTTTTCTGTTCATGTCTGTTTTGTTCTTTTTTATTTGGTTCTGTTCATTTCTGGGGTTTTTTGTTCTACTTTACTTAACGTTTTTCTCTATTCAGTTTGTTTTGTGTTCTGTTCATTTCTATTCAAATTTATGTTCTGTTTTGCTTGTTTGTTCTGTTCTGTTCTATTTTACCAAAAATACTATTACTGCATAACTGCTAATAGACATGGACCTGTGTTTTGTTTGTAGTGACCCATTTGCTGGTCATGTCAAGGGTTAGTTCACCCAAAAATTACAATTCTGTCATTAATTACTCATCCTTGTGTCGTTCCAAACTTGTGTCTTTCCATTAAGATATTGTTGATGATATCAGAGAGCCATCTGTCCCTCCATAGACAGCAACACAACTGAATTAATCCGTTGATAGTCTCTAAAATGGGGGAAGACATAAGCCACAGGAGAAGAGTAAATTATAGTTTTTTGGTTTTATTTGCACAAAAAGGTATTCTCATAGCATCGCAAAATACAGGTGTGTCCACTGATGTCACGTGGACTGTTTTACCGGTGTTTTGAATCTGGGACTATTTCAGTTGTGTTACTGTCTATGGAGGGACAGATGGGTCTCTGATATCATCAACAATATCTCAATTTGTGTACCGAAGATTAACGAAGGTCTTATGGGTTTGAAACGACATGAGGGTGAGTGTTTAATGACAAAATGTTCATTTTTGGGTGAACTAACCCTTTGATCAACCCCTATTTGAGCATTTTGAGATAACTGGATGATGGCGCTGCCTGCTGCGCAGCTGTTTTATATTTTTGGGTATATCTCATCCATATGATAATTTATGTCATATGTCACGGTATTTTCTGACGCCAGCATTTTACATTGAGGCTGTCACAGGATCATTCTATTCTATTTTTTCTCTCTTTCTCTCGGTTTTTTTTTCTATTCTGTTCCCTTACATTGTTCGTTTCACCCGTCGCGGAAGGCATTATTGATGTTGTGCTTGCTGTCAGTACTTCATTATTCCCAGCCGAGCCTTAAATTGTTTCGAAAGATAATGCTCAGTCTGCCAGGCAACTGTCTCTATGCAGTTGAGAAATAAAAGGAAGCAGGCAGCCACATTAGAGATGCTTTAATGTATTAAATTCAATACTTTCAGCCTCATACAAGCTCACTTACGCGCAGCACCCCTCAGAAAACAACAGCTCCACAAATACTCTCCAGCTAAGCGTTCCCTACTAAACACGTGTACATTCAATCAACACACAAGACCTCTTGGGTCCATCCTGTCTGATATTAAGGCGGTCACTCATTCATTACACAAACAGCATATGCTTCAAAGTATCACATCGGGTTGTTTGTGTATGAACTGGTCATTTTTTTTCCCAGCAGGCACTCTGAACTCAACACCAGCATCCTGGTCTTTAAGAGAGAGTGATAAAAGGAGAGATGAGTCAGTGTTAAGACCCTGAGAGCCCTTGAGTCTTTCTGCCTGGCTGTATTTGAGGCTGCCACTCGCTGTAGGTTGAAGCTGGTGCACTGTGACAGAGAGTGGGCCCCTATCTGCCGGTGGCTCCATTACTTTCATGAGAGTGAGGACACTCAGCCAGCCCTTTGTCTGACAATATGTCCCACAGATTCCTGCTGCAAAGAACTATGGGATGTGGAGGGAGAAAGATGGTGGACAAAAGTGATAAGAATTTTAGTCCAAGAAAGAGCATGTTTGTGGGGTTTATAAGGGTCACAGTGACATGACTTGACAAGATATTTCAGTCAAAAATGACGGTTCACTCATCATTTAATCTCTCTCAGGTCATTCCAAATGATAACATCCAAATGATCACTCCAAATTCTTTCTTAAATGAAAGGTAAACATTGAAAGCTCTTTTCTACACTATAAAAGTGAATGGCTCCAATAAAGGGAAAAAACACATATATATACATACACATATGGTCCATTTTATATCTTGTAGTTCAGGGGTGTCAAACACAGCCCTTATTAATCTGATCCAGCTAATCAAGTCATTAAGGCTAAATGGTGTGTGTTGGAGCTTGTGACCCTCCAGGAACTGAGTTTGACACCCCTCTTGTAGGACAAATACAGTATTAATAGGTTTGTTAATCATCATTTCTAGCTAATTTTGAAACAATGTTGTAAAATATGTTCAGCATTTACATAGCATCGTGGGCGTTCAATCTCTATACAAAGGAAATGAAAAGCTCAGAAAATGACAAAGGAATCTATATTTACTATAGACTTGTATATTTTTATTTATAGACTTATATTTACTATTTTATCTATATTTACTATGTAGTTTTTTTACATTTTTTTCCTATATTTCTTTTTATACATTATTTTATATTCTATATTTTTTTCTAATTGATTTGTTTGATTAGTTTGATAATAGACACATTTTAGCTCATTATATATAACCATGAAAATTATTTAAATATAAATATAAAAATAGCAGAAACGGATCATAGATATAAACCATTATTTTATTTGATGTTTTGACTTATGTTGTACTTTTAATTGTAATATTTAGCTACCTTTAAATAACCCCAAAAATAACCCCAAAAACATATATGATAATTCAGGTAAATTCTAGTGGTATGGACTACTTTCATGTTTCTTATAAATCTTTTTGGTGCTTTATGGACAGCCTTAGTCCCCGTTAACTTTCATTATATGACAGAGAATACAGTTAATATGAGTTTGAGTAAGCAAATGATGACGGTTTTTTCATTTTTGGGTGAACTGTTCCTTTAACATTAAAAGAGCAGTGAGTCTGTGTCTCTGTTTCCACCATTAGATGGAGCTGCGGTGCCTCTAAAGAGAGACTCACCTGCCCTCTCACCTGATCAGAAAAGCTGTTTGTCTCCTCCCCCTGTCCTTTGAATGCGCCTGTTCAAACCCGGCTGGGAAAAGCAGTGCCATTTCCCTTTTGAACTTTCTGCACATTTTAGGCCAGGAGGAGTGTGTGTGTGTGTGTGTGTGTGTGTGTGTGTTCGTACAAGAGAAAGCAAGAACAGGTAGGAAGGGAACAGAGGGGGTGGGGAACTTTAGAAAACGCCCAAGAGAAACTCCCAGAACAGGTATACAGGCTCAGAGAGGAAGGCGGCTCAAACTTGTTTATACACCTCCTAGTAACCTGTCAGGGAGGAGCGCACGGGCAGTGGTAGGAGTGAACCGTGTACCTGTGTGTGTGAGTGTTTGGGTGGTTTAGTTGAATTTTCTTGCTATGAGAAGAAGCACCGGCGGTGACAGTGGAGCCTGCCGGAGCCGGCACTGTGGGGGGCATGAGATCTGAAAAAGAGGAGGGCAGACCAGGTGAGTGTTTGTCTGTGTACGTGAGTCCAAGATGGAAACCACAGGTGTAACGCTCCCCTGAATCAAATAACCAGCTGACGAGGCATGTAAATCTATGCACAGAGGCTCTTTAGGTGTACGGCAGGTGTTGGGTGACCTATATCAGTGATTCTCAACCAAAAGCTTCTTAAACCTTTTGACATTCAGTGCCTTTTTGAGGAAATCCAATCAAATGAAAAAGATCACGTTTCATGTTTTGTGTGTTATGGACTTGCTGATGGGGCAAACAAGTCTAAAAAGATTGGGCAATACTGACCTATATCCCATACTGCCCTTTAGTACTTTCATGGATGACCAACTTTTAGACTATTTGATGAGTCAAGCACATACAAGGCATGTAGTTGTCTTTAATGTCATGTAATCTTGAGTAATACTATGATTTAGCATGTGTGACGTGTAGCTCTTACCCAGTAATCAGCTGTAATTACGTTAGTGACACATATGTGAGATCATATGAGACGTCTGTTTATGTGATTTTTGCGCATTCCTTAATCTGATCAATAATATGTCACAAAAACCTGCTTTGAATATATGAAAATGTATGAGTGATCGAGGAAAGTGGACGTATGAGTGGTGAATTTAAAAGAAAAACATGTTTAATTTTGTATTTTTTTTTTAAGTTGTATTCACCTTTTATTGTAAACGTGAAAACATTTCATGGGCATTTCACAAGCTCGTTGTTAATCCCTTGCTTTGGTCTGTTGTGACATTTTTAAAAGTCTTTACAATCCTCTCTCATTGGTTCACTCGCCAAACAATTAAAGCTGATCCTGAATCAGCCCCCGTTTGTGGTGGCTAGTAATAATCCCTGCGTCTTCTCCACACCCCGGTAAATCAACACTGCCAGACTGATCTTTACACTCTTTATTCAAAGTCTAACAACAGACAGAGCAGGAACTTATGGATCATATTTAAGCACCTTGATAGTTGCCATCGGCAAAACAGGAGGAATGTGAATCACGGGGACAGTCGTTTACTTAACGTTACACTGCACATACTGTGAATTCACTCCCTTGAAGATAATTATACAGGTGATTCGTGAAGTCAGGTTTCATCTGATGCTGCTCGGCTCTTGAATGCTTGGTTTATTGTGAATAAACTTCCTGAAACTCTCCTTTGATTCATTGGAATTTAAGTGTTTGATCTCGGTGCTATGACAGTGCAGCTTGTGCCTTTGAGATTTTTTAGGGTAGGGTTGGATTGTTTTTGATTGACTGAATGATTTAATGTTGTTACTGCGTTCTTGATTAACCTTGCCTCAGGACACCTCCACCGTTGCTCTTTGAGGTCAGTTAACAAGGACATTGATGCTGGTCTGTTGTTATGAATGGTTTCTAACATGCTGGTATTCACAATTATTGTCGCTAATGTTTGGTTTTTGTAACTATGGTAGGGCTGAACAAAGAAAGCTGGTGATATTCATATCTGTGTTTGTGTGTTATGTAGGACCTTAAGAGGTGAGATTTTTATTGCGTTTACTCTATTTGCATAACTAACAGTTATAAATAGCAGTGTTTACCTATACACTAGCATTCAAATATTGGGGGCTGAAAAAGTGTCTCATGCTCAACATGGATACAAATACGTAATCAAAAATGAAGTAAAATGGACTGTACTGTAGTAATATTTAAAATGACTGGTTCTATTTTAATGTTTTAAAATCTATACAGTCCCACATCCACTTACGTATTCGTGTGAGGTGGCAAATACAATTTGAGTGAGGTCATACGATTTTGTACGATTTGTCTAAACCCCAGTGACGGATAGGTTTAGGGGCGGAGTTAGGTGTAGGTCATTCGTAAAATTCATACAAATTGGCAACTCTCAAAAATCATATGAATTTGTATGAATTAGCCACCTCGTAAAATATGTACGAATTGCCGTGAGATCAGGCTCTTTAAAATACAAAGCTTTTCAGCGTCATCACTCCAAACAGAAACCTCTTTTTTAACACTGTAAAGGTCTTTAACCGTCAGTTTTGATCAATTTATGCATCCTTGCACAAGTTGTCTTTCATTTCTTTCAAAAATCTTAATCTTTTAAAACTTTGGAGGGTAGTGTGTATTTCATAAACCATTTTGATATTTTTTGCATGATGATGGTGCAAATAAATGATTATTTAAATGGGTAAATTGATCTGATTCCCAGAAATGAATGACTAATGACATTTTTAACCCTTTATAGGGCACTCACTGAAATAATGGGAAATTCATAATTTCAACATTGAGGGTCCGTTTCGCCCTATGCCTGATTGTACGAGACCTGACACCGGACATCGTTTTTTCCGAGATCTGAAGCCTTTCAGTCTTAAGTCACGTTGTCGTTTGATCCATTGTCAAAGGCCATTTAGCCTGAGGATGTCCTAAAATGTACACCGTATGCAAGTCTAAATATAGACATACAGGCACTTACCTAAATAGGGCGTATGATCAAATATGATTAAGTTACCAAATATAGTTCCTTGCCCGATAAAGGGTTAAGTTGAAATCAACTAATGTTAACTATACTAATGTTAAGTATAAAAACCTTTAATCTAATGGCCAAATAAAAAGTGCATCCCAATACATAATCCCCCGCTTATTTATGATTTATTTGATTCCTTTCTATTTACATTTTAGATAGTGTAATTTATATTTATCTGCACATTACATTTTACCCAGAAGTGCATCTGTGTGTCTGTTTATTTCATTATTTACTAACAGACATACAGGTGCACCTGCTAGTGCCGGTGCGTGTGCGCCCATGGTCTAATGGTATTTTGAGAATATTGTGCCACCGGCACCAACAGGGCTTGGCATGACCTCTGCGGCTCACTGATCTACTCGGTGCCAGTGGTTACGCTCCAAATAGATGAAGATAATGAGTTTGACCCTCCGAGCCCCTGCTGCCAGATGGTTCTGTCAAGCTCTGCCCTTCTCTCCCACCCTAAAGTACAAACTACAAGTTCACACTGCAGCTCACGGACAAGTTTCATGCTGCCAAAACCCTGTCTGGAGCACCCACGCTGACAGCTACTACAATATGTTGCATTCCGTCACCCCAGCCAAGTCCACAGGGATTTTGAAGTGAGACACTTCACTTAAATGTTTGCGTTACGTAACAGAGCAAATGATACGTCCTGGAAAAAAAATAGTGCAGTCGCAGACGACTGTCCAACAGGATTTGCTGCTGTCAAGCTATGACAGAACAAAGTGGTTTTATTCCAGTATCAGAGGGAAGCATATGCTTGAGTAGGAGGTGAACAAAAACAGCAAAGTAAGAGTTATGAATATTTGAATTTAAGCCCTTATTACTTCACCGTCGCTGGCGGGCTGTTTCCAAACACGAATCGGGCATGTAAATGTGTGCAGGAACATGTAAATATATATTGTCGGAAAGTTCAAAACAAGCTGTTTATTTGCAGCCAACCCAAAAATGTATTTATTTAATTTATTAATTAATTTAATCATTTACTGAGAGGCTATTATCAAAACACTATAGTACAGTTTATTAGTAATTGGTTTATTTTATGTGTGTGTGCTTCTTTATTATGTGACATAATATTCTCCATTTTGCATAAAAATTATAACACAATGTATTTATACACATTTAAAATAATATTTATATTTTGAAAAAAGTATTTTATGCTCAATAAGGGTGTTAAAATAGAGATAGATAGATAGATAGATAGATAGATAGATAGATAGATAGATAGAGAGATAGAGAGATAGATAGATATAATTACTAACTAACTAAATTATTACATGTTAAATGTATAAAAGCACCATTACTCCAGTCTTTAATATCGCATGTTCCAACAGAAATCATTCTAACATGTTGATTTGGTGTTCAAGAAACCATAATATAAATATGGTTATAAAGACTTAAATGTAATTAATAGTAGTACTAGTAGTAGTAATATTAAGGATTTATGTGTGTGCATGTTTTGGCCAGGCACTTCAGCTGCCCATCCGCTGGCTTGGCCTAATCTGTCCTTAATGAAAGTGTGAATCAATTACCACTATCTCCAGTTGGCATGGGCTGAACTTGCTTGCGATTTAAACACAGAGCAATTAATTCTGCACAGCTGTTGCCCTCAGATATCCCTACACAGAGGACCAGAATACACACACACACACACACACACACAGGTTTTCTCACTCTTTGTCATCATACAAGTACAATTTTATATGAATTTTGCACAGATGCCATGCTTTAAATCATCTCTTGATCTCAAAAATGCTATGCAAAAACCAAATTTTCTCAACAAAAGGCACACGAGTCACCCGCAGTATCTCTGCATAGCTTGAGATTTGTAATGCCTTTTCATGCATGTATTTTGTTGCTGGCTCAAGGAGCTTTTATAGTAGTACAGCAGCCCACACCTCCTACTGTACCTTTTAATAATACTTCTATCACAGCTCTGATTTAGAAAAAAATGTAATTTGACGTGGGTGCTATTTTTGATATAAGCTCTTGTGTAGGTTTTAAAAGAAATGCTGATGTTGATTTTCTTCGCCTATATGGGGCAGCATATTTGGGTCAGGCTGGGGTTTTATGTGGAGTACGCAAATATTTCATCCGGATTAATAAAACTGTCTTGGAATTATTCATTTCACTTGATGTATTAGTAACTGGCTCATTTAGCATTTTTGGCAGTTGTTCCAAATCCAAAATCGAGCTGATATTTAGTGTTTCTGACAGGCTTCTCTTCAGAGACTGTGTTTTGCAGTTATGGCTTGGCTCACTTTTTACAATTCCATTAACATTTATTAATTTAGCAGATGCTATTATTCAAAACAACTTACAAATGAGGGGAACTAAAGAGACAGAAACATGAGGGCCATGATGCAAAGTTTCACAGTTTGCTCTGGAAAGGGAAAAAAAAGAGAGAAACAGGTGAGATCCTGAAAAACAACAGAGAGATAATAGCAGTGTGCTTTGTTTTAAAGGGGTCATACAAAGGCAATTGTCCACAAGCTTATATGATTCTTTAGGGTCTCAATGTAAAGTTTGTTATATAGATTGCTTTCTCAAAGCATTTCTCAAAGATATTGTAAAAAACGCTCATTTTACCCTGTCAAAAACAGCTCTTTAGAAATCACTCTGTTCTGTGTACTTCCCCTTTAAATCTTCACGAGCTCTGCTGACCCCGCCCCTCTTTTCCAAGGCACTCTCAGAGGATCTTTTTTTAGCCATAGCCTATTCATAGTGAAACTTGCTAATTAGCACATTAATAAAGGTGATTTGCAAATATTAATTAAAATATATTATACTCACATATAAGACATATGCTTCTGTAGGTGAGGCTGGATCATGAATGATTCGTGCGGACATAAACGGTTAACTACAGATCAATATAGATGGTTTTTATGCTTGTGTCTGATAACTAATATGTTTTATGTTTTATTTTTGCTTTTTGATGACTTGAAAGTCATTAGTCTACAACAATGCAAATCAAATACATTATGAATTTCATAAAAATAATGTAACAATAATAATGTTTTAAGCACTGTCATAACATGGTGTATTTCAGCATAAATAAATCTTAGTTCTAACATATGTAATTATTAATTGATTACCAACAAAATTTCAATTAATATTTATAAATGAATGCTCAGTTTATTAAGATATAAATTATAATTTAGGATAAATGCATCCTGTGTAAATTATTTTAAAATTCATTTGATTCATATTTATTATTTTTGACTACTGATGTATGTTTGTTTTTGTATTTGTAAAAGTATCACCTTCTAAAAAGTATAAGATTAAGAAAATATGAAAATGTTTGTATGAGATTTTTTGATGAGGGCACATGATGATGTGCATGGATAATTAATTACATGCAGTATTCCTAAATTTAAAAAAAAATATTGATATTATGTTAACTGTAAGCCCAGTGGAGGCACCAGCATCCAAAATACAACAAAAGCTGGTCTTTTAAACGCAGCTGTTTCTTAGCATAATGCAAAACATTATTTTAATTAACCTTTCAAACGCATTTAGTGTTTCTGCATGCAGAGCAGCTCTGTGATTGACGGGAGGTCAGAGAGGCTGCGTGGCTGGATTCACTGCTATCAAAGCTGGATAAGAGTATCACTCTCTGCCTCTCTCGACCTCTGCTCTTCTCTCAAGCCACAAACGAGAGCCGTGATTTGTGCTTCTGTAATTTGGTTCTCAGCGTAAGAGGCATTAGCAGCATGATCCATCAGATGAAGAGTGGCCCTTATCATCAAGGCACCAACCTCTGAGGTCTCCCGCTGCAGCCCACGGAATCACGTTCTTTGCTTGTGAATTATATCCATAATCATCCAAGTCGAACGGCTCACTAGGAAGCCAGTTATCAGTCTGCAGGGACGCGTACGCGTCAGTAGCTGCCCCGCTTATAGCATTGTGAACTTTGCCGTGGTGAGCATTAATCTTTGCATACAGCACATTAGTGTGTCTCTATAGATCAACCCTTAGAACCGTTTTTTGTGTATTTAAACATACATTTAGTTGAAAAACAAAATTGCAAGACTTCAAAGAGTATATCTTATTGTGCTTCTTTATTTTAGTCATTTCTGGTTGTGAGCGTAAATCTTGAGCGTGGTTCAAGCTTGAAACAAGAAAAACTGGTTAAAAAATAAGCCTAATTATTCTGACTAAAACAAGATTTGCGTGTCTTTTACGTCTTTTTGCTGCGCTCTTGCTTTAAAGATATTTACATATTTTACTTTACATTTTAAAAAAGTCACATTAGAGCACTTTTTAAGGAAAGTAACAATTTCCATTTCAAATGTAAGCTTATATAAAGATAAATAATTATGTTAATTAACATTTATGCCACGAGTGATGTGAACTTAACCTGCACTGAGCCCATAATATTCCTTTAGGAAAATAACGTTTTTGTAACCACAATGAACAAAGACCTCACAGACTGACCTGGAACATCTAAAGCCAGATTTTCCCTTTGGTTTTAAAGCATGTAATATCCTCAAAAAGATTTACACTGACTGTAACACAAACCTCCACAAGGACTGCTTCTCATACATGTGTGGGATGCGTATCACACAGCTCCTGTATTTGCTGTGAACTTGTGCTCCTAAGGATAAAATGTAAAAAAAAAATAAGTGGCGAAAAAGAAAGAATGTGATGAAACATTCTTTTGCATTGATCATAATATCTCAAAGGAAAAAGCCGGAATCAAAGAGAGCCTTAAGAGCGGGATAGAATAGTGTGGAATCGGAATAATCCACGTTAATGATATTCTCTTTTGTGTTTTATCGAGCGAGAGGTTTTTTTGAACTCTTCCCAGCATGCTGCTCGCTCATGTTAATCAATGATTAAAACCACTGCAGCTCACAGTGAAATCCCTTGCTGCTTCATGGTCATGGACTCTCCCCAAAAAACTCCCATAATGGACTACCAGAATATAACCTCTTAGATGGTCATATCAGAGCCAGCATCAAAGCTAGTTTGGGAAAGCATTGTGGGAAAATGACACAGACAGTGTGCCCATGTCTAGAGGAAATGCTTTCCATTTTTAATAAAAGATGATTTGGACTTGCAGTCACAGCAAATCCTTGATTCATGTTTAATCCGTGGTATTAAATGTTTCTGTAGTACATTGTTTATTTAGTAAAAACCTTTGTTTTTGGGACAAACTGTGGATCCTTTTTATTCGGTAGGCTTTTTGCATGCAAGATGCATTGTGTGAAGAATGGCTATTTAATATCTGGATCATTCCATGAATGCAGCCGTCCCTTGAGATTTGGAAAGTGTGCCAAAGCCTGGAGACACCTGCAACCTCCCCATCATTGACCTTATGTGGTCTAATCTGGGTTGGAAGTCTTTTAGGGCCATCTGGACCCCAGAACTTCATATAAAGATGCGCTTAGTTTTTGTAAGAACCAACTCAGTGATTGATTTCTGTGCTACAAATAATGCTTAGTTTTTCCGCCTATGCACTACTTTTTTTTTTTTTTAGAGTTGCCTAAGGACCCAGTTACGTTTACAGGTTGTTTGGGAGTTTCATGAAGGTGGTTATACATCAGAACTTGTCTACAGATCCGTTGAAACTTGCATTCTGGAGTTCAGCCCTTACAAAATGCTTTATCACAAGACTGCAGAACCGCAGGCCAAAAACTGTCAGATAAAGACAATCTTTTAGTAGGAAATATCGCTGCCGCTGCAAGGTTTATATAGCTGGTTACTGTCATCGTTTTATGTGGCACCAGACAGCAGCATCAGTGTGATTGAGATTTTACTGGCCTATTAAATTAAATTATTTTCCTTTTCATGAGTGTGGTGGAATCTAACTTAAACAAGCATTTGGTGCTTTGCATCGACCTACTTGATTCTAGTTTGAACAGCAGACTTGATTAAAATGAAATCTTGAATAAAAAGTTTGGTAGTTTTACAGCTGAAAGTTTTATTGTGCTGTCTACTGACTCATCCATAACTACTTTTTGACTTCGACGGCTTAGTTTTTCTTTGATTTATCATCACACTGAGGCTGCAAAGCAAAGAAGCACACGGTTGGTTTGGCTCTTGAGATGATAAGTGAGAAGGAGACATGACGCCAGTGAGAATCGATTGAACACTGCATTTTGGGGAATTAGGGGCCTGATTGCTTTTGTGTATATCAGCCTCAGTTCTTACAGCATAAAGACCTAAAGACACTTTCTCCTTTCATGATGTAGTGATGAGATTTCTCACAGACCTGCGACTGCAGACTCATCAGCTTCTTCAAACAGAGACTAAACCCATATTTCAACTTGGTTCTGACATTAGGCTGGCATTTAGATGGCTGATAATACTTGAAATGGTTATTAATTTATTTTATTACATAAATACTCTTTGAGACATTCTGACAGATAATTTCAGCAGTCTTCCTAATATTCTTTATCATTCACGTCAATGCTGTGCATCAGTCCGTTACTGCTACTGCTACTTTTATGTCTTGTATCACACAAGGACTCACAATGACACTTTACTGCCTTTTTATTTTGTTAAAAAGCTATTTAGCATCTTTAGCCCCTGCCAAATTACGTACTGTTTTTTTTGACAAACACCAAGGTTGTGTGTTAATTTAATTGTCACATCTCTGAGTTTACGAGAAGAAATCGATATAAAAATTCAGTGTTTGAACCCTTTTTGAGCACTCCACTGTAAATAAATCACTATACAAATCCATATTTTATCCATGAATCCATGATTTATTTTTACAGACATCCATATGAGATATAATAACCATCCGAATCAGGATTTAGTTAGTGAAATGTATATATACGTGACCCTGGACTACAAAACCAGTCTTAAGTCGCCGGGGTATATTTGTAGCAATAGCCAAAAATACAGTGTTTGGGTCAAAATGTTTTTTTGCCAAAAATCCTTAGGATAGTAAGTAAAGATTATGTCCCATGAAGGTATTTAGTTAATTTCCTACCGAAAGTATATTAAAACTTAATTTTTGATTAGTAATATGCATTGATAAGATCTTCATTTGGACAACTTTAAAGGTGATTTTCTCTACATTTCGATTTTTCTGTACCCTCAGATTCAGATGTTCATATAGTTCATATCTCGGTCAAATATCGCCCTATCCATCCAAATCATACATCAATGGGAAGCTTATTTATTCAGCTTTCAGATCATGTTTGAATCTAAATTTAGGAAAATTAACACTTACGACTGGTTATATATATGTCTTCTGGACAGCACGCCAAATATGCCAAAGACACCTAAATTCACATCATAATGAAGCAAGAACTCATGAAATATAGAGTTCAGTAACCAAAGACGATTTTTAACACAATAACCACAATCATTAGTGGACATTTAGATAATACACTGGTACTATCAAATATTTTGACTAAAATCAGTAAAATCTTGCACAGTCTTTTATTGTGGTTTATTGATTTGTATTGTTTGTTTTGATTGTAATGTGCCTGTAATTCCTTTTGCAAATTCCTATTCCTTGTTGAACTGTGCAGCTTCCCAGATTGTCTCTTACGCAACCTTTGACTTTTTTTCTGAACCTCTTTTATATCCTCAAGACGTGCTGTGGACTGCTGATTTGCTTGGATCTTAGGAACACTAAGAATGAATAAAACTGAATTGTTTGTATACTTCAGCATGTCACCATTTTTTTCCCCCATGTTTTTTGAGTTTTCAAAGATGGACACTGGTATGCGTTTGCTGTAAAATGTGGGATTTTTATGATTCATACACATGTAATTTTATGATTCATACTCTTCTCAGCCCAAGAGTTTGGCACAGACCAGCAGAACTGCTGTTATAGAGCGCAGAAGCTACATAGTTCTCATACAAATACTGGTAGTAAGCCAAAGCTCTGTGTTTGTACTGGAGCTCAGAGAAGGACAACAGCTGGACCCACCTCCCCAAATAAGTCTCCGCTGAGTTAAACAAATGAATAAGTGGCTTTGGTCTCCAACGCGACAACATGAAAGATGACACTAACCAGGAAAAGGAGCTTTCTGTGCCATGTTAAAACCCGGCTGCTTGCCTCTCCCTGGTAGTGGGCACTGACCAATGGGCTGTCCCTGTCTCTGTCTTATCAGTGGTGCTGCAGACGCTCACCTTGTCAGAGGCTTGCTGAAGAAATGCCTTGAGCACCTGGTGCTATCTCTGCTCGCGGCCGGCCCCCTCTCTGTCTCGCACGTTAAGAGTGGGATCGCTTCCAAACATCCGCTATCGAATTGCGACACTAGTGGTTTAAGTGATTTAATTGTCAGTTTTATCTGGAAGAGCTTTCATCGAGTGTTCTCATGTCACATTAAAGTGGAGGTGAGGTACCAGCGGATACTGCACTCACACAGAGTCAGCTGGCAAATGCCCTGCCATTAAATACAACTTACTAAATAATTACATCTTTGATGACTAAACTGCTCTGTTAATTTACATAAAAAATATATATACACAGTATCAAAATATTTAAGGGCTGTTGATTTTACACATTCCTTTGGTATAGTTATGGAAAAAATAACATGTTTTTTTTGTTTTTTTTTTTTAATTAATGTCATTTTTAATTATTTAATTAGTTTTGTATTAGTGCATTTAACGCACCCCAACAGTTACTGAGCATTTTTTACCATTTCATATTTAATATATTAAACTTCTCTGTTAAATTACATAAAAAGATATACACAGTATCAAAATATTTAATGACTGTTGATTTTACATATTACTTACGTACATTATATTTACATATCATGGTGTGATTAATTATGGAAATAACATGTTTTTAAACTAATTTGATTTAATTGTTTATTAATGCATTTATCACAAATTAAGCATATAATATAAAAAATATATAATTATATATTTAATATATATATTAAGCCGCTTTATTAAATGACATAAAAATATATATACACTATTAAAATATTTAGCGGCTGTTTCTTACATATTAATTTGGGGTGATTAATTATGGAAAGAACATGTTTTTAAATTAATTTGATTTCATTATTTATTAATGCATTTAACACACATTAAGCATATAATATTAAAAATATCTATAATTTAATATATATATTACACCGCTTTATTAAATGACAAAAATATATACACACTATTAAAATATTTAACAACTGTTTCTTACATATTAATTTGGGGTGATTAATTACGGAAATAATAAAAATAAAAAATAATAAAAACATTTTCAATTAATTTTGTATGATTTATTTATAATTTATTAATGCATTTAACATTTTATTTCATTTTATTAATGCATTTGTAATAATATATATGAATTCATCAGAAAGCAGAGGAATAAAACATCTAAAATTGATAGTTTACCTGAAAAATGTTGTCATTTAATTACTCAAAACAACTTGTGTTCCAAAGATGAACAAGTTCTTTTGGTTTTGGAATGACGTGATGGTGAGTAATTATTGACAAAATGTTCTTTTTTGTTTGAACTAACCCTTTAAGTTTATATATTTAACTCCTGCTTTGTGTTTATTGTTGTGTCTTATGCACACAGGACTGCAACTGCCACTCAAAAGCAGAAAGAAAAAACCCCACACAAAACCCATACATGCCTGGTGGAATGAATTCTACATTACCATGTTGCACTCCAAGCAGAATACCTCATTAATTGTATTGATTGCTCTTGATAAGTGCTGTGGATTCATTTTATCCCAGCCAGGCCTTCATTGTCCAGGCAGCAGCGTGGGGGCATTATAGTTGACAGTTAATTGAATTCTATTACTTGATAAGCTCCCTCGTTTCCCTTGAAAAAGATGGATGTCGCAGCTGTTGCCTGGTAATGCAGAGTACATTGAGCGAAGGCCCGGTTTAATTTATTCACTTTACTGAGCGTATATCAGCAGAGGCAGAGCGCACCTGACTGGCAGCCCGGCTAATTCAGTTTACTTTCACAACTCAATGATGTTCTGGGAATTTCCGCCACATTAGAGGGACAAGACTTGAAATGAAATGTTGACAACAGAGAGTCGCCACATGAGCTTTTGAAAGTCCTTCAGTCAGCTTCGCTCTGCAGTCTCTGTGCAGGGTTGAGATATGGGCTGCTTTTTTTGTTTGTTTGTCATTCAAAGTAAAGTAGGCAACACTCTTCCGCTCATTAAAAAAGGCTCCAGAACATTTTTTTGTCCTCTCAGCCTCCCGTCTCTCAATGCCTTAACAGTTTTGCTTGTGTATTTGTTGATATATTGCCAGTTACCGCTGTTTTGCTTTAAGTGGGCCTGTGTCCCGCTCTTGTTGCTGTGGTTTCGCCTCTCGTTCCTAATGTGTCTGTTCTTCAACTCCCTTGACTCAATGAAAGAGCCTTGAAAATGGCACAGAAATTGTCTCTCACCCCCTCCAGATCTGAATGCTGGTTTTTTATTATGTGATCTGCTTCTCTGTGATTAAAAAGGGATGAAAGATAGCATTGTTTAAGAGAGTGAGAAATAAAAAAATTGAAGCATCTCAACAGCCACTCTTTGTTTGTCATAATTATGCTGTTTCCTCTTAGCCTGCTGGCCACTTGGAAAAAAATATGTAGCATCTAAACAGAAGACTTGCTGAGAGCTACTTGTTAGTAAGTGATTTCTTCATCTGTGTCTCTCTGGATTTCTCCCGTAGTGTTGCTGAGGGAGGAGGTGGCTCAGTTGCAGGAGGAGGTGCACCTCCTCAGGCAGATGAAGGACATGTTGAGTAAAGACCTGGAGGATTCGCACGGCGGCTGTTCGGCCGACACGCTCTCCGCCGCAGAGCTCAAGGTGCAGCTGGGGGAGAAGGAGCAGGAGCTGGAACGTGCCAAGGAGGCCTTACAAGGTCTGAACCCCAATCACAAAGCCAATATTGCAGGATTACTAGAGAAATCCCCCCTGTGTGCTGTTCGAGCACTTTGCTCTCCCTAGACCTTATTCTGTTCAGTGCTTTGCTACAATCTGTATTTGCTACAAAAGCCCTATATAAATAAAAGTGATTGATTGATTGATTGATAGACTCATCAATAGTGCCCAAGTTTACTCAAAGTCATTGTTTCAATAATAGAGATGGGTCACCGTGGGCATCCAGCTATGTCTAACTAGTCGATAAGTGAGGAACAAGAAAAGGACAAGAAAAATGTACAAAAATTCTGGTTGCACTTTAGTTTACAGTATGTGTACTTACATGTACCTATAATGTACTTACAGTGTACTTCCCCAAGAATATAGGTATAAGATATAAAGGGTAGGGGTTAGGTTTATGGGTGATTATTACCTAGTTATTGTAAGTACATAGTATGCACATGAGTAACAGGACCGTAAAATAAAGCACTACCAACATTCTCCTAGTCACAATTACATGAATTGATCTTCAAGGTGCTACAAAGAGCATCATTGCTGCGTCAAGTATTTTCAAAGAAAGACAGAGTGAAAATAGGACAATAAATTCAAAATATTACCTTGAAACGATTATTCTATTAATGAACGATTGTTCTATTCATGTGTTTATTCACTCTCACAGTACAAGGTTTGTACTGTACATATGCTATTAAAGGTGGGATTTCCTATCTTTGTGATGTTAAAAAGGATATTTTCACAAAAATATGTAAAAGCAGTTGTATGTTGCTTTCATGCTGCTGACTGGACAACGTCATGTGACTACACACGTATGTTTTTAAGGGGGAAAGACAGGGTTATCAGGCTGATGTCATGGTTTGTTTTTTAATCTATTTTTTAGTCCAATTTTTTAATTAAAATAATCTCCCTTTGCACAATTCTGACGGAGGGGAAAACTCACGATTGGGTCTAGTTTTGAATAGCAATCAGATTTGTTTCTTTTTTACGGACCTGGCAACCCTGGGGAAAGTATTAACAGGGTTAAAAAACTGAAATAACCAATGCGGGAAAATTATGTCAGTTAGAGGTTTCGAATTTCGACTCGCCCTCATGTCGTTCCAAACTTTCATTCATCTTCAGAACACAAACGAAGATATTTTTATTAACTGTTTTATTGACGATTTACTATGTTTCTGGACCTGGATCATTTCAGTTGTGTTACTATCTAGGGAGCTCCCCGATTTCATTAGAAATATCTTCATTTGTGTTCTGAAGATGAGGTTTGGAACGACATGATAGAATTTTAATTTTGGGGTGAACTAACCCTTTAATTAATAAACGAATCAATAATAATAATCAATAATAATGTATGATTATGAAATGACATAGTATGTTTTTAAATATATAATGCACAGTATAAAGCTGAAATTACTGATGTTGTTTGTCAAGAAAACAGTTTAAAGATGAAAGAAATGCCGTCAAAAGAGAACTTTCAAGTATGTGTGAGGCGTATATTTCAGTTGAGAGTATAATAGATGCCTTTTCTACCTGTCACCAGATACTTGAATGTGTGTGTATGAGCTAGCTTATCTTATCTGCTATCTGTTTATCTGCTGTGTAATGCTCCTTTAGTGTATTTGAGAGACTTGTATAAACAGAGGACATAAGCACTGGAAGAAAGAGTTGGGTTTTGATATATAACGTCATTCGTTCAGAAGTGTGTCTTATCAGTGCGTTCCTGCAGTGTGAGCTGGAGGTGCTTTCAGAATGAAGTGTGAAGGGAGGCTTTTTGAAATGTGCTTTATGACAGCATTAAACTCAAGTGCTGCTGACATATAAAAGTGTCATGGCAACTATTGTGTTTTTGCCATAAAGTGATGATCAATTTATACACAGCCAAAATTGTGGAGCAGTGTTTTATTTTTTTATTCAGCAGATGTTTCAAATGAAAATATTTGTATATAATTCTTATATATTATATAAGTATGATTGCTGAAATACTATAAGAATAAAGTGTTATAAAATGAATGCAGCTATCGTAACACTCAATAGAGTTGTTGATAATATTCATATTAAAATCATCTCAGACTTTCAGTATAATGACAATACTGAGCACAGTTTAAGAGATTGTTGAGCTCCACTGAATCACATGAGATGGCACCCTAGACGTCCTAGTAATCTAGATAACCTGTATTTTTCTTTAGAAGAAAGTCTACATTTGCTCTCGATTTAATCTCCTTTTGTCGGCGCCCCCTTAAAAATACGTGTTGCTTAATATTTTGTCATAACGTATTGATATTCTGGTAATACTTCACAATGAGGTTCATTAGTTGACTACATTAGTAAGCATGGACTATGAATGAACAATGCTTCTGAGGAATTGATTGAGCTTCAATATCAATTTCAGCGTTTACGAATGCATTATTAAAATCGCAAGTTGTGTTTTTCATTTCATTTTCATTAACTAGCATTAACGAAGATTAATAAATAGAGTAATAAATGCATAGTTCAACGCTTGTTTGTGTTAGTTAATACAATGTTAGCAAATGGCATCTTATTGTAAAGTGTTACTGACAGTCTATTAATTGTTCAGTATGTTTTTACATCGATAACTTCAGCAAGTTAAACAGTTTACTCTTTTGTGTCTCGAGGCTATGGTTACATTAACAGGACAGGAGCTGTCAATATCTACAGCAAGCCATGACGCCATGTTTTAGTCTGTACATGTTTTATGATATCACAGCGTTGATCAAAGTATTTAAAAGAAATCACTTCAAAATATTCGCTTCTAACGGTTTTTCAACACTACTAAAGGAGATCTCCTGTACACCCTGCATTCAGTTTTCAGACACTTTACTCTAGGTCAACTAGTGTTACTTGACACGTAGTCATTTAGTCTGTAATGTTACACCTATAGTGCCTAAACAGGAGTTGGAAGCAAACTGCCAGTCTATTAAAATACTCCACACACAGCGAACAACACTGTTTTCAGCTAAGTTAACTGGATTTGGCTCATTTTGGCCCTTGTGGAGTACAGAGAAGATGGGTTAGAGAGAGAGAAGTGATGGGTGGCAGGGTGCAAGTGTGCTCATGAATGTCAAAGCTCTCCAATGATAGTGGAAAAACGGGTTTGACTGTGGAACGAGGAGCCTTCTTCAGTTTGAGGGGGAAAGAGACGGTTGCCTTAAGTAAAATAAATGATTTACTGAGCTGCAAGAGAACAGACCTGAACACTCTTAAATTAAATGTTAATAAAAGATATTGAATTATGAGGTGTTACGCCTCACACTTCCTCTCAAATTAAACCCTTGAAACTGAATGCATTTGTGTTTGCTGTTAATTATTTTGTAACAAACAACACTTTTTTGTGTGTGTGTGGGGGGGGATGTTTATAGTGGAGCATAGTGCCCCCTGGAGTCTATTTGGAGCAGCGCATTGCACTATTTTCAATAACAATGCAGTTTTTATTAATGCAAGTGATAATAATAAAACAAAACACAAAAATGATAAAATATAAATGTTATGATTTAGGAATTTAGTATTTTATATATTTGCTATAAGATAATATTATTACTGCATTTATTAATCGAATTGTGCATGGTTGTGTGTAGCTATGAAGGGTGATCGAAAGCGATTGAAGGCAGAAAAGGCTGACCTGGTGAACCAGATGCAGCAGCTGTACACTACACTGGAGAGCCGAGAAGAGCAGCTCCGAGACTTCATCAGAAACTATGACCAACACAGAAAGGTGAAGTGCATTATCTGTGCATCAAATTCACCACCGACACTTCATGTGCATCTTCTGACATAATCTTGCAAAAATTTAATCCGTCAGTCCAACATTAAACCCACCGTGCTATAATTTTTTTGTTATGATCTTTTGTCAGGAGTGTCACTCTTAATTAAAAGTAATGAAAAAGCAATGATTTTATCTATCAATTATTTTATAATTTTTGTGGGTGAAATTAAAAAAAAAGATAAAAAAAGTAGTATTTTCTTTATGGAAATGATTAAATAAAATTGTATACAGTATGTATTTTTACAAATATACTATTTATTAAATATCTTTGCTTTCATTTTTTATTTTTGTTGCTTTTGTCACTTGTTTAAGTGAAGATCATTAAGATGTTTTTTATCAATTTCTTATGTTTTTATTTTAAGTTTGTTTAGTTTTTTTTAGCAGAATGCATTTAGTTGTATGTGCAAGATATAGGTAAACATTTCAATAGTACTGATCGTCAGTTTCTTGAGCGTGTAAGAAAGACATGACCAACGCTGACTGTGTGCTGTCCCTACAGGAGAGTGAGGATGCGGTAAAGGCTCTGGCTAAAGAGAAGGACATGCTGGAGAGAGAGAAGTGGGACTTGCGCCGGCAGACCAAAGAGGCCACGGAACAAGCCAGCGTCCTGCGCTCCCAGATAGACATGAAGGAGAACAGAATCAAAGAACTGGAGGCAGAGCTCACTATGGTGAGATAGCATCTCTTTTCATCTGTCTCTCTCACATGCCATAAACACTTATACCTCTTATCTAGTCTCAACTCATTCTCTATTAGCGGTTTGTGTCTCTTATCATTTGAGGCTCTCAAATTACGTATCAGCGGCTCGGTCTGCAAATAGATCAGACTCTAAATTCATCTGTTAAGATCCATAGATGGTTCATGAAACCCCAGCTGCATTGCGCAATTTTACATTTTGCTGGATTGGCAGTACGATGTGTAAACAGCCGTATGGACTCGTGCAGTCCTAAAAAAATTCCCCATGAAGAGGCACATGGATGTCAACAGTGCAGTAATAGCATCATTACTCACTTCGTCTGCATAATCTTTTGTGCCCCACCAGTACACACACACACACACACACACTATCTCAAGCGTACTAATGATTTCACTCCCACTGAGATTTTGAAATTCACTGTCTTTCACCCCGAGCGATCTGAGGGGTTAGATGTTTTATAAGCCTGAACATCCAGACACTGAAAATTAAAAATATATATTCTTTCTTTTTCCAAACTA
>JAUMHP010000060.1:10657306-10667777 GCA_032361065.1 Enteromius trimaculatus
AACTGTAATGTCAAACATTAATGGCAAAGCTGAATTTTTAGATGAAGAAACATTACTTATTATCATCATCTGTCAAAGGATTAATCATGATTAATCACATCAAAATAAACGTTTTTCTTTATATAATATATTTGTATGTACTGTATATTTATTAAGTATATGTAAATACAAACACATGCACGTATATATTTAATGAAAATATGTTATGTTTATGTATTACATATATTTAGATATAATATCAAATATAAGAAAATAATAATAAATAAATGTTTTAATATAAACATAATAAATAAACACAGCGTAAACGCATATATTATGTAAACAAAGACTTTTATTTTGGATGTGATTAATCATGATTAGTCATTTGACAGCACTAATTTTATTATTAAAAAAAAAAAAAAAATTAAACCTACTGTGACGTCATCCTTTGTAACCCTCTGGGGTCTGAGGGTGTTTTGGGGGCCTTGAAAAGTTTTGACATGCCCTGACGTTTATGCTTTTTTTCAGTTGCTTATAGACATAAATGGTTTATATATAACAACACTGTAAACCGCTCAAACTGGGTTACAATAATATGTTAGCATCATTTATGTACATGATTGTGTTTTTGAGAAAGCAATGTTTATGCGTGGTTAATGAAAACATACATTTTTGATTACATTTAAAAAATAATTGTGGTCTCACAATTTTCTACTCAACTTTATATGATTCTTGTGCGATACCGTATGTTTGTGTCTGTGCTGGTTTTGTACCCCAGGCAAAGCAGTCTCTGGCCACCCTCACTAAAGACGTGCCAAAGCGTCACTCTCTGGCGATGCCATCGGAGCCGGTGGTGAACGGCAGTCAGGAGTGGGTGATGCAAGCAGACCTTCCCCTCACTGCAGCAATCAGACAGAGTCAACAGACCCTGTACCATGTGCACCCCGCGGACAGGCAAGGTACAGTCCTACACAAACCACATGCTCCGATACACCAAATGCCTTCCTTTAGCTCACTC
Source organism: Enteromius trimaculatus (assembly GCA_032361065.1). Taxonomy (NCBI): domain Eukaryota; kingdom Metazoa; phylum Chordata; class Actinopteri; order Cypriniformes; family Cyprinidae; genus Enteromius; species Enteromius trimaculatus. The sequence continues at coordinate 10,658,304 of JAUMHP010000060.1, forward strand.
ACACCACCCATCTCCTGCCACCCCAGCTGCTTTGAGGATCAGCCCCTGTCACTCCCGCCAGCCCTCCATCATCTCTGACGCCTCGGCTGCCGACGGCGACCGCTCATCCACCCCGAGCGACATCAACTCGCCCCGCCACAGGACTCACTCCCTCTGCAATGTAAGAGCTGCCTGGCACCCCCGACCAAGTAATCAGCCTTCCCAACTTGTTTTTATCTCCACCTTCACTCTTCTCAAATTTTCAGTCCCTGCGCTGCTCATCAGCATGGCTTCAGGGGCCCGTTTTGTTTTGATGCTAGTTAATGCAGATAAATCAAAAGAGAGAATTTGTACCTGTGAGAATTAGCTGTGCTCTACAAGCCTGAACCGGGTATGTTTTGCACATTTGGCATGTAGAAGCCAATGTTAATTAAGTATGAAATATTAATTTATATACTATTAAATATACTAAGTTTAAATTATGTTTTTAGTTTTTGTAATTTTAGGGATTTAACTTAAACTTATATCAGTTAGTAGTCAGAACAAAGTTTCTACTTATGTGTTTTAAGTAAAAAAAAATTAATCCAATATATATATATATATGTTTTTACTTTATTTCCATAAGTGAAAACTGTTTTAAATAGCTTTTGTTTTTTACCCTAAATTTAAATTTTGTACCAAAATTACCAAATTTTTTTAAATAGGAGCATTATCCTAGAGTTCTGAGTATCTCTGGGTCTGGCGGTAGCACTTTTAGCTGCAGCTTAGCATAGATCATTGAATCTGATTAGACCGTTAGCAATGATATGACACAGCGCCTGAAAATGCTGGGGAATATTTTCAGGTGTTGCGTAATATCATTGTGCCTGCTGCAAACATGTTATGGCAGCACAGTTTAATGAGAGTATAGTTCCTAGCCATATCAGCCTCGAAAATCGCAACTTTTCATTTTCCCTAGTACATGATATAACGACAAAAGAGTTTTATATAGGACAAAAAATTAAACCAAAATGAAAAAAGTCATTTTTAAGTTAGATACTGTGGTCCAATTAGATTCAATGATCTTTACTAAGCTGCAGCTAAAAGTGCTCCGGCAGATCATCTAAATGGATTCACGAGGCATGAGGAGCTTTGCTATACTAAAAATATAGCTATATATGTATACAGTATATATATATATATATATATATATATATATATGATATAACTTACAGTGAATTGGTCAGTTATTGTGACCAGTCATCATCAAGGACACACTATCCATTTCATAATAGTAAATATTGGCTCTTCATATGTGTTGGAAGAGAAAAATAAAATATCTACATATGCTGGATTGCAGGTCTTAACTGGTCTTCCAGTTAGAAAGACCAAAATCTACGAAATAGCATCAATAGAATGGTTTAACAACAACTAAATCTCACGATAGTATTATAATGTGCTGCCAAACCAAAAGTGTGATGTATGTAGCATGTTGTTAAATGACAATGGGCCAGTTTCCCGAACAGGGTTTAAGACTAGTCCTAGATTAAAATAAATGTTAAGAGCTGTCGAAACTGGAAAAGGCTTGCACTGAGATATCTTAAAATACATGATCGCCATTGTTTGGTCTTAAAACGCTGACAGATAAAGCATTTTTGTAAGACATGTTTCTAAAAATTCTTAAATATCCTAAATTAGCAAAGGTCTAGTCCTGTCTTAATTTAATTCCTATCCGGGAAACCGGCCCTATAAGTGTAAAATCTCATAATCCAGGATAAGAGAGAGCGAATAAACCAAATTTGGAGTGTGTGGACCCCTGAAGCGATGCCGATGAGGGAGTGCAGATATTCCTGAGATTCCTGAAGAAACCACATGACTGACCTGCCCCCATATGTCCACCATTACTTTTCTATTCTCTCTTCTCCTTCCTCTCTCGCTGTCTCTGTTTCTGCCTTTTCTTGTTCTCGCTTCAGTCCATGGAGGACCTCGAGGACCAGAAGCGTAAGAAGAAGAAGGAGAAGATGAGTCTCGGCTCACTTTCTCGAGTGTTTGCCCGGGGAAAATCGCAACGCAAGTCCTTGGATCCGGGCCTGTTTGATGGTACTTCCACCCCTGATTACTATATAGAGGAGGATGCTGACTGGTGATAGTGCTATTGTGTGAGCGTTTAGATGTGTGTGTGCGGAACGTACGCCTGGATTTGTATGAGTTAACGTATGCGTGTGTGCGAGCGTGCGTAAGCGTTTGTGTGTGCCTTCAAATGTATTCCCCATGAAAAATACAGGAAAGAGGAAGAACTGCTGCCTCCTTGAAATGTACATAACGACACTTAAAAACATCTATGTAAATGAAATATATATTTATATATGTATGCATATGTACATATGTTTACATTCATATAAATATATACATGGGATCATTTGCGTGTGAATATGTTTATGCTGTTATTATGCTTTATTTGTGGTAATATATGTCTCTTTTTTTATAAACTGGAAACTTGAATTACTGCTGAGCATTTGTAAATAGGAACTCTTGTGCACCTTGTGTTTGCTGATGTCTTCATGTGGAATGCTTCTTTTTCATGACTGCTACTACCATGAACCCAGAGCTCCAGGCTGTCTTCATACACCATAGCATGAGGTCCATCCGAAATATTTAAACGTGCACTCAGTCATTTTGCCTTAATCAAAACATTTAAAGCAAAGAGATGAGAGAAAACATGATCACTTGAGATGTGAGCCTTATAACAGTGTACATGGAGCAGGTCACTTTTATTTAGGTAATCTATACCTATTATCACTCAACTTCACACTATTCTGACTGAACTTGACATTTCTACATCAACTGTAAACTATGTGTGTGATGCTGCTTCCACGCCAGTAGAGGGCGGGCAATGCAACATTAACAAAAAATTACTGAGTGCACTTTTAAAGTTACGATCTACTCGGCTACATCCAGATACAATGGGTTTTTTTCTAAATGTTTGCCTTAGCTGTTCACCTCAGTAATCTAATCACTAAAGCACATCTGCTTGAATGTGGGGTCACATTTGGGAAATTCAACGAGATGTCGCGGGCAAAAAGAGTCACTGTCAAGTTCTGGTCAACGAGTTTAATTGCGTTTACCAGTTTTTACCCTCACGCTAAACTCCTATTAAAATAAATTGATCTTCCCCGCACACATCGCGTTGAGCAATGGTAAATGTGACCCCGCCTTAGCAGGTGAATTCTGTGCATTTACCTCAGAGTTACATTCAGACAGATGCCAAACCAGGATCATTTGAAAGCAAATGTTTTATTATGTATTATGTCTTCTTGCAAGGCTGCACCAAGGATCCTTTTAATCTTGACAAATGTGAATCGAAAACCTCCCTAAATCTTTGTCTAAAATGAAAATTTGGTTCAATTATGAAGACAGAGTAATTCAGTTATACTTGGACTGAAGATAAAGTACGTCTCAGACAGGCCGAGTTATTTTTGCATGGTCCAATGTGACTGCCCCCTTTTTGCTAAAAGATATGTAGCATTATTTATTCGACTGTTTCCGTTTTAAAAATCACATATTTTATAACCTGTAAGGAATAATGCTAGATTTTGAAGTGATACCAGGGAAGCTTGTTTCCACCTAATGTAGATTATTTACACACAAATCTGGACTGTACTTTAACCAGGTGCTGACCTTACATCAGTAAAGTGCCAAAGGGTTATAGTGCAGCTGGCAGTACATAAACAAACACATAGGAATATATTTTCCTGCTTTTCTCAAGTGTGCAAAAAGAATGTCTATAAGAACTCATAACACATCCTGCTTCCATAACATTATTTTCCATTAATGTTAAACCCAATGATGTCCTGACTCTTGTCTCGCTGACATATCACATATTTCTTTCTGTTTCAAGCTTTCCTTTGCATCTTGGTGGCACTGAATTTTTTTTTTTTTTTTTTTTTTTCCTTTTTTATTTTCATCTCTTAAATTAAACTGAACTTCATTCCTCATGTCATTTTAATGAGTTTATGTTGTAAGGTTTGTAAAGTAGATTATGTCAGATATAAGATTAAGTCTATTAAAGAACTTTATTTAAAGATTAGAAAAGAGGTCATTTCAATGAAATCTTTGGATTTACAGACTTGGAGGAGGTTTTAACATTCTGGAGATTTAAGGAGAAAAAAAAAATCAATTAAAATAAAACTTATTTTAAAATAAAAACACATAACCCAACATTCATGTGCCTTTCTTCTTGACCCTGTGTGTGTGTTTGTGTGCGAGTTGTCATGTAATGGTTTCCTCTTAACCCTCTTGTTCAGGGGTTGCCGTGGTTTGGGGTGACCCCACTCTACTCTTCATTTGTAATTACCCGCCATCTGTGTTAACACGTGTCCTAACATTGTCTGACCTCAGTGGATGAGAATGCCCCAAACTCACTACATTCATAACTCATATGAATATGTCAACTGGAACAAGTCTATCATGTACACCCTTATCCAAAACATGAGCACGGTCATGTGCACCTCTACCCAAAACATCATCTCATGACCAACTGTGTTCATTTAGTTTAAGGGTCTATTTAAAAATGCTACACATTTATTGAGTGATATATATTCAGATATCATAAGTACATTATGTAGGCCTTCTTGATGAGGGTTTTCTATTTACAGCCTCGTGAAGGACGCTGGAGAGGTTTGCTACAGTAAATTCAGAGCGATTGGGTTTTTCTTTCTCATTACTTGAAATGGAAACAGATTGCGATCTCCATTAAAATCCATTTTTCCATAAAGCCAGCGGATGCTCTCAGATGTCTCAAACAAGGTCAAGGCTCTGTCTTTCTTAGACGAGTACCTATTTCCTCTAAAGGTTGGAATAGGTGTCTTCTGTCCTGATGCCCATCATATAATGAGTTTTATAGGGGTAATTTTTTCAGCTAATTAAAATCTGATGAAGAGAAGGATTATTCAGTCTGAACCCTCAGGGTGACTTCAATCTTGATTTATACCCACCAGGACACATTTTAGCATTAGGTGGGCTATATTAGACACCCAATAATCTAAACAATTAGCTATACATCTAATTCATACAGATTCTACTGAAAGTCAAGCATCTTGAGAATGACTCACTGCAACAGCATCAGAATAGAGTTTATAGGGCGCCACCTGCTGGTATAAATATGTAACTGCATGTGTGGGTTATGCAAATTTCATAAAATGCCGTGACTTTGGTGTGGTGGTTTAATTGATGTGCTAGCTATAAATTACAATATAGGGAACGTCTATAATAATATGTATGATATTAGGCTAGTAAACTTCACTCATAATAACAAAGGAATTACAGTATTATAAAACATGCTACAAATCATTTTTACTTCACTTGTTTAAAGTGTAGTCAATGCACTATGTATCACTTCAAGTACTGTGATAGCAAACAATGCTGTAAAATAGAGTATCAGTAGAGTATCGTAAAAGTAAGTAAATTCAGCGTTAGCTTCAAAGAAGGTCAAGTGTTTTAGTTGTGAAAGTCTGAGGTAGTAAATTTGGAAGTGTTTTTGCTTCAGAGGGTTAAATGAAAATAGATAGGGCCTGTCGATGTTGACCACAGGCCTTATCACATCCGCTGGTTCTTGCTTGAAAACAATGATTCATTTAAGAAGTATTTTTAAAAGCAGAAAATACTGAAATGAAACAGGAGTATATGGAGGTGGGTGCTTTTCCTGGCAGCAATAAAGCAAAAGCTTTCATGTGCAGAATGGATAAGTCAATTTTGTTTTGCTCTCAACCCCTCTGAACCCCTTAAACTCGCCCCTCCCCCTCCTATTCCTGCCCCTCCTGACCAATCCAGACTCAGACAGCCTCTCCAGCCAGAACCATCCCAGCCTATCAGATGGCGAGGAGCAGTTGGAGCGGCTACAGCAGGCGGAGCTTACACGCAGCAAGCCCATGTCTCTGTGGAAGGCGGTCACTGTGCAGGCCTGGCTGGAGGTTGTCATGGCAATGCCCATGTACATGCGTGCCTGTTCAGAGAATGTCAAGAGTGGAAAGGTAAATGCTTTTTGCTATCGTGTCTTTTATTAAAGATCTTTTTAACGCACTACATGCAAAATATTTTTTTTTTTCATGCACTGCTCAGTTTTGAGATGGGAAAGAAGGCATAAAATACATATTCATTTTATCACGCTATTTCTATTTGGATCTGCACATTTCTATGTCTGCCTGTGAACATTTAGCGTTTATTTTTTTAGATATCCAAGATCCCTTCTGTAAAACCATTAACACTTATATGCATAATTAAACTATTTCCAGATTTCTTTTCTGGAGATGTATGCAAATCATTCCTAATTTCATTTAGGCAATGCATTATTTGCGTATTTAATTAATTAATTAATCTGTAATGATTCACCTGCTAACAAGCCATTTATAAACTTTTCCTTGATTAAGTGACTTTCTAAGATAACATTTTCAGTTCTGACTGATAACAACAAATATTTACTTACTTAATGCCTCCAATGAGCCCTGACATAAAGCTAGTTTCTGATTACTCAGTGTACCTGAATTATCTTGAGATGTTTGCTCATCTGTGGGTGATGATGTCACAGCGAGCTGCTTCTTGTTGCAGGTGTTGCTGGGGTTGACAGATGAGGATCTGGAGCTGGGTTTGGGCATTAACAGCCCGATGCACCGCAGGAAGCTCCGTCTAGCTATTGAGGACTACAGAGAAGCAGAGAATGGACGGGGGTGAGCAGGCATATCTACTCACAGGTGGCACACATTAAACTGCATTGGCACTGATTTTGTGTTACATTTGTGTCCCTTAGACTTTCCAAAGCTGCTGATATGGATCATCACTGGGTGTCTAAGACCTGGCTGGGTGATGTGGGGCTTCCCCAGTACTCGCAGGTCTTCAACAACCAGTTGGTGGATGGCAGAGTACTGAACTCTATCACCAGAAGAGACCTGGAGACCACCTTTAACGTCACCAACAAGTTCCATGTTACAAGCATTCTGTCAGCCATTCAGCTTCTGCAAATGCTCAACTTTGACAAAGAGGCAAGCATTTTTACTGTAATATTAGGGCTGCAATCGGCTAAATAATAATGTGCCTTTGCATTATAAGTGCTCAAGCGCACACATAAAACTTGCAACAGCACACTGGCAGAAGTAATGACTGAACGAATGCGTCAGGGAAAAGCAGCAAGGAGGCTGGATTAACGTTTTAATAATCTATTGATAAATAAGTGCTTTTTTTTGTTTTAGACTTTGCAACGCAGCTTTAAGTTACATCTCCGCAGTAGTGATGCGCCTACATAATCATTCTGAGAAAATTTGTTTTACATTTGAATTGGTTCATTTAAAGGTAGACATTTCAGTCTCTTTATAATATGTTGGTGATATTGTAAAATATCATAACTTCTCTGCAGAATATACAGGCGCGTCGTGCTCAATGTGAAAATCGAGATCTGGATCCGGTGGTCTGGACCAGCCACCGTGTCATTAAATGGATCAGGGACATTGATCTTAAGGTAATAAAAAGTTCATATAGGCCTACAGTGTATACTACCATTCAAAAATTTGGGATCGGAAATTTTTTACATATTTTTGAAAGAGGTCTCTAAAAGGTAGCATTTATTTGATCCAAAATAATCTAAATAAATGCTGAATTTTCAACAGCCATGTTCTTGTGTTTGAATTATGTTATCAGTGTTCCCATTACATAATTGGATACTATTTTGGACTGTGTATAAATATGTCTGATAAAATGTCCAATCTGTTGAAATAATTATCTTTTATGCAGGAGTATGCTGACAGCCTTCAGAACAGCGGCATTCACGGTGCAGTGATGGTTCTAGATCCGACCTTCAGTGCAGACACCATGGCCAAGGCTCTAGATATCCCCAGCAATAAACACATGATCCATCGTCATCTATACGAGGAAATGAAAGTACTTCTGAACCCCGCGAGGTATGAAGCTTCATTTCAGTATAGTCATAAGGACTGTTTTATAGTCCAGCTGTATATAACAATCTAAATTGCATATGATAGTTATTAAAGCAGAGTCATCATACTTAAAATCTGCTTTTCAAAATCCTTTGCCTTTCTTCTTTGGAATATTGGATTCTACTTGGTCAATCGTGTCATCTAGCGATCACTGTGTAGACCACAGAAACACTGTTTACAGCTTTTATATCAGTCCGCTGGTCAAAACAGACCAGCGCTACTTTCACATCACTGATGAACATCTTTGCTACAGTTGTAATATTTGAACAGTTTTTGGGACACAATGAGCGGTCAGGTCAAAAAGTATATTTGCTTTTGAACATTGCATGCCTTAACTCTCTAAATAACTTTAATTGAAATAAATAAACCTCATTACTGTATATCTAATATATATAACTAATATATCATTATACTTCAACTCAAATTAGTATTTCATGCGCTTTTGTTTAATTAGCGAGTTATAATCACTTTGCTGAACAATAGCTGCATTAATTAGCTGCAACAAGTGTGACTGAGTAGGCCTATTTCTGTGCAGAACTAACCAGGCTCAGGACTACAGGAAAGACGGGACTCCTACAAATTCCCCTGTCTCAAACTGCCGCAAAACTGAGGAAGGATTTTCTCCCAGGCAAAAAGTTGGCAAGGTATGGGTTATTGACACAAAACAAAATCAAGACGAATGGTGTTTGTCTGTGTGTCTGTTCATGTTAATGATCTGTAGAAAGATAAATAACCTTTCTGTCATTTCTCAGAGCCCTTTGAGATTCAATCCACTGGTCGCTGTTGGAAGAGAATTGACTTTTCAAGGTGGCTGTGGATCACCACCCAGAGAAGATCGCATCAAGATCCTGCAGAGGACCAAGGGCAGTCCCATGCATGGTTACTCGAGCATAGAGATCACTAATGTCTGAGGGCAACTCAGATTTGCCTCAGATGAACTAGGAAGGATGAGCCTCCCGGAACCACTAAATGGACCAAATAAGCTCAATTATTTGTAAAAGTGTTTTGAGAATTGACCATTTGCACTTTAGAGAATTTTATATTGGCAATAAATCATAACTAAGCACTTAATTAAAATTTTATAGACATGCTGCATTAAAAAGCTAATATTTTGTTACTTACATAATACAGAGATGAACTAATTCCTATAAATTCCAGTCAGAACTGTAGGTATGCAGCTTAAATCAATACCACATGTTCAGATGCCCATTCCCTACATCAAGGTCATCACAACACTGTGCTTGTTTAAAGTTGCAGAAAATGCTGGAATGAGGAATGGCGCTGTGAATTTATTGTGAAAACACTTTGAATGCCACAGCGAAGTCTTTTCTTTGTTTTAATACATCTGCTAAGATGTTTGTGTTTTCAGAGTCTAGTTTGCATATGAAATTAAAAGCAACCACAACTTAAATAGCAATGTAGTGTGGGTAATAGATTAGTCTCATAAGGATCATTCCAGTTTGATTGAAATGAGTTTCCAGCATTTTATATATATATATATATATATATATATATATATATATATATAAAACTA
>JAUMHP010000060.1:10673246-10728122 GCA_032361065.1 Enteromius trimaculatus
TAATGAGCGTCAATGGGTACCGGCTGTACTGACACTCAGCGTGCTCTTCCCGAAACTATGTAAAAACATCCCTTAATGACATTCATTGAAAGATTTGGTTGATGTTATGGAGTGCGTATGAATGTGGGAAAGATTATAAAAGTGTTTGTAAATATTATCTTTAATGCACTTATTTTATCACATTGAAATGGTCCCTATATTTAGTAATGATGCTGTCATCTGAAAAGTTCAGTAATCATAATTTAGATTTTTGGCCATTTCATATTTTGTTTCTCTTTTATCACATCCTTGTGCAGCCAAATGAAGATCCCGAAAATGTTGACGCTGATGCCTTATCTGTGTGTTTTATTATTTTTATACTGCCACATATACCGAATGATGGGAAACTTTTAAAAAGTTTAAAAACTCAGAAGTAACTTCCCAGTTTCAAATATGAACCGTTCTTTACCTAAAATGCAGAGATTTGAAATCGGGAGGATTGTGACACAATTTCCCACTTGCCGAAGTGCCTCTTAACATGCATCATCATCATCATCATTTTTGTGCAAAAAATGTATAAACTAACTTTGAGAAACAAGAAAAAAATTCTGAAACTGTATTTCATGATCTGTGATCATTGTAATACGTGAGGGCTCATATACAGATGAAAGGAGCAGGGTTTTTGTAGTCTAAATTGAGATTACGAGGTAAATATGAGTCTGACATCATAAACAGTGCTGAATTTTTTATTTGTATGTGACATTCTTCTTTCAGAAGAAAGCAATCAGAGTTACATTAAAACCTCCAAGCCTTTCAGTGGGACTAAGCGGGTGTTTGCTGTATACAGTTTGGAAGACATTAAATAAAATGCATGCATCTGAAATAAAATGAAACCGGGGGGGGAAATAGAATCCTCCTGTAGCGAATCCATGTGTTTTTGTAAAATAAATATCCATATTTGAAATGTATTAAACACACTTTTCTCTCTCTTCCGCTGACTGTGGCACACTGAAGCTGTCCCGGCAGATGATGTAAGACTTACTGCATTGAGTGACAAGTGCCGAGAGAGAATAAAAAAATAAAGAAAATAAAGAAGCATAAACCGAGGATTTGTAAAGAAAAATGTCAAGCCAAGATGAGACCATTTCTAAAATTGACTTTTCCATCCATAATTTTTAATAAAGCTCCTACTGGATTCATCTGAAAGAAGAAAGTCACATACACCTAGGATGCTTCGAAGTGGAGTAAAACACAGGCTAATTTTCATTACTGGGAGAATTAACCCTTTTAAGAGTTTTACCAAATTTTGTAATGGCCTTACATGGTAATCCTTTCCTTGACATGCTAAATGCTTCTATTTGACCTCTATAGTGGCATTGTGCCAAAAGGATTGTTTTTTTGCTGTGAAGTCTGTCTCCAATGAGCTGAAACACAAAAACTATTTTCTTCTTATACTTGGGCCCCATTCCCAGTCATTTCCAGGAAGTATTTCCTCCTCACTGAGATGTTTCTAACGTTTGCCTCTCTTTTTTTTGTCTTGTTACAGTGCTAGTCTCATCCTCCACATTTGGACCTCCCTTTCCAGGGTAAGTGTGTCTGTGATTAGTGAAGAGGAGCGTTTACAGCTATGTGCTACAGTGGGCAGCCTCTGTGTTCAGGAAACAGGCGTTCACCCGCCAGTAGAGAAGCCAGTAGCTCAGGCTCCCAGTATGCTCTCTGTGCACTAGGAGTGGGCCTGGTGGCACTCGGTGTGGTTATGATCGTGTGGAGCATAGTTCCTTCAGAAACACAGTTGAACAATGCTACAACCACAAGTGACGGAAGTGATGGGAAGACATCATCTGTTGCATTTGTGCTGGTTGGATCTGGTGTTGCCATGTTGCTCCTTGCTATATGTCTCGGTGTGAGGAACAGGAAGCGAAGAAGACAACAGGAAGCTACCCGTGTACGTGGTGCAGATTATGCGGATCGTGGCCATAGAGATCAGGATGAGGAGTGAGTACTGCTTTATACTCATTCAATTTTATTCCTTAACTTAAAGAAACACAAAATTCTAACCTATCATTGAAACTAAAAGGTAAAAATATATTTTTGATGCCTGTGTCCCTTTGCTGTCCCACCATAGATATAAAATATACACACTCTCAAAACAATATTGATAAACAAATTAAAATTTGAAATAAACTGTAAAAAAAAAAATAGTAATATTTCATGCATCTCTAGTTTTTGACCAAATGTCATGTTTACCTGCATGCAACTCATGTCATAATTTCTCTTTGTAAATATTAGTTCAACTGATGAACCAACGCCCAGCTATGACGTTCCCACCTATGAGGAGGCAGTCACCAGTGGACAATACCCTGTTCGGCAGAGCAACTTGCGACAGAGCTACCAGCTACCCTCGTATGAGGATCTGATTGGTGCTGTTGAAAACGAAGGCCAGGTGCCTAGAGAAGGTAATGGCCAAGAGGCCCCACAGCCATCTCCTGGCCCCGGACCTCAGCCTGCAGCACCCGCCCGCAGCAGCAGCAGGGCCAGTCGCATCCTCAGACCTCTCCGAGTGCGCAGGATTAAGTCAGAAAAGCTCCACATGAAGGATGTTCGTTTGAATATCCAAAATCCTGGACAGACTGGGGTGGTGACCATCGAACCACTGACCCCACCGCCACAGTATGAGGACAAGCCCCCTCAACTACCCACAGAAGCAGTCTAATGATTTCGATCACTGGATTTTGTTGAGTGTTTGCATCTGTGGGTTGTTTGAAAAATGTTGACTCACCTGTGCAAAAGCGAAAAGTTTTAGCGAGAGCTATAAATCTGCCAAATTACGAAATAGGATACGTTCACGTGTGCTGTCAGTTCTTGGACAAAACACTAAAGCCTACTTGAATGTTTTTTAACAAGCTTTTTATACATCTGAAGAACGATTTACAGTAGTGTATCGCATTTTTTATTTAAAACTGTTTGAGTAAAAATATGAATGTCACAGCACATCTCTTGAGAGCGCCTGAGAGAATTACTTCACAGTTTACTTCCAAAGAACTACCCTGTATATTGAAGAAAATAAAAAGAAAACAAATTCTTATGAAAGAATAACTTACTGCCAAATGCTAAGTACATATAAAAAATCAAAAACCTTATTGAAGTTACTTTTTTTTTTATGTTATTCTAAAACTGAATGTCAAGTTTTTCTGCTAATTATTTTTATTCTAAAGATATAATACATTTGAAGCAGATACTGTGCTGTTGCAGCCATGAAATCCAGGGATGCAAAACTTATACATTCACAGTAATTTACTTAACTAATTTATTCAGTGCCACTCCAATTAATCTAATTAATAATGTAATTGATGTTTCAGTGTGTGTTTAACAATGTGTCGCTGTTCTATTTGCAGTTAACTTTATACTTTTTTATGTATTTCTTACTGTATTTTAAGGGTGCAAAATGAAAGTGTATCGTAATAGAATGTAATTAACAGTATTCTTAAAACTCATAGGAAAATTTAAGTCTAATGATATGTTAGAATAAATGCTGCATTCATATAAAATTCTAATAAGTTTCTGTATAGCAAACAAAAATGCACCTTGGGGGACTTCTTGGGCAACTTAATTTAGTGCAAATGAGAATTTTATAGATGGGCTAAGTATTCCACCTGCAGTTTGATTGGACAATCAAGCTGCAGATTGTCCTTTTTTAGTTACAGTAATGTGGTTAACATTCTTGTTATCCAAACTGAACAAGGACCTGTTGATGTTCTTTTGTATGTAAGCTAAATAGCCTTAAGTTGAATTGCATTTAATTCAGTTTATTTTATTAAGGTGTAAAATCTTGGAGAAGGGATGGCTTTGTTGTAGATTTGCTTTTGACAAAAAGGATAAGATTGTGTAAGTGATACGAGTAATATTTTAACGCAGAAAAGCTCTGTACATTATTTATTTCTTGCGGGACATAATAAAGAGTTTTTAATCTCTGGTTTTGTTCATCTTTATGGTTCCCAAAGTTGAAAGGTAATGTCTGCTGATTTGTAGGGCCACCTAGTGGCTCGAAATCGTACAAACAACAGTGAGTTACTGTCCGGGGTTGACACATTTGATCGCACTTTTCCAGTCTAACATTTAACAGATGCTGTGTGACATACTGAATAATCATTTAGGCCTTCCAGTAAGATGCTCATCAATTGCCTTTGTGACTAGTGTAGAAGAGTGGATGTGGTAAGAAGCACTATATAAAGGTGAGTCAATGATACATGTTATAGTGTAGTGTAGCCTACCATTAAAACAACAAAACACAATTATTTATCTTTTCAGAGCTGAAAATTTAGCCTTATCCTCAACTTACGTTTTCTCTCTCGTTTCAGACGTCAGCTTGTGTGGAGCGAAACCAAGGGGTGTCTGTATTTAAAACCAAATGAAGCTGCATTCGTGAGTTACCCCTAAGAGCCTGACACAGGCCATCAGTCATTACACGAACCAGGAGTTCACAGAACGCTGATTGAGATGAGTGCTGATTTTAAAGCAACTCCACTTTATAGGCTGATGTGCCAAAATGAACCATTAGACAAATGCTTGCAATTTTCTGAGTTCCATGAAAAACAAATTAAGCTGTTACAATAGCACCCAATCCAAACAAGCCAGTATTCACTAAACCATGCTTTTACATTTTAGAACATTGGTCATAATGACACCTTGAGATAAAAATGACAGTATTTTCACATAGCTTGGTTTTTGTCCAAAAATAGGTCAAAATGAAGCAGTATCACACTGAATGTTATTACAAATAACCGATTACTATTTTAACAGCCTATATTTTACAATTTAATTTTAACTCCTGTGATGGCAAACAGGCTATACATTTTCAGCATCATTCTTTAGTGTCACGTGGTCCTTCAGAAATCATTCTAATATGCTGACTTGCTGCTTGAGTAGCATTTCTTTCCAGTGATTAATTTGTGCTGCCTAATATTTTTGTGGAAACCATTATAAATTCATCAATAAACAGTAATATAAAAAAAAAACAGTATTGATTCAATTTCTAAAATGACTGTGTTCTTTCTTAATCACTGACCAGTTTCAGACAAAATGTATTTTGTGTATTTCTATTCGCTTAATATTTGCGTAACACTTTAAATAACCCTGCTTATAACATTATTATTAGTTGCAGCCTATTATATATGTGCCTCTATCTCATTGGCCCTAATAATAATTACATTTTAATGTAGTGTACCTTTATGTTTGTCTTTTTTTATGTTTTTCTTAGTGGGAACCTTTGCTTAATCTCAGATCTTGTCCATGTTTATTTGTCTACTTGTTAAATAAAGTAGCCTACAAGATTTAGTTAACTAGGCTATTAATTTCACGATCATTTTCGCTACTTTGATTCATATCATTTCATATGCAAATATAGTCTGCCCTTGCCGTTAATGACATGTTAATGACCTCTAAAGTTTGTTAATGAAAGTTACTATAGCCGCTATAAGTTAACTCCTCCTCCCTCTGCTCCGCTGCAATGGTTCTACGTGTAGTCTGTGTTCCCGCTCGTGCAGCTGCTCAGGCTGCAGGGGGAGGGAGGACTTTTCGTAGAACAGCGAGCCCAGGGAGTCAGTCACATTCTTGGCTGGGATTCAATGACTGAACCAGACACAAACAAACACTGAGAGAGAGAGAGAGAGAGAGAGGGAGAGAGAGGGGGAGTGTGTGTGTGTGAGTGAGAGAGAGAGACGCTCACACTCTCATAGTAAAGCGAAGGCAACTGCGCCGATGAGCTTTACACAAGGCACACATTTTGTGCTCGAGTTGCACAGGGTCTGTGATACAGCCGGATTGAGAATTATTTTTCGCTCAAAACTTCACACTTTTGGGAGGATTTTCTCGTCGCTCGGAACTCTGGTTCTTTCTGGTACGACTTAAAATTTCAACATGAAGCAGTTGAATGGATTACAAGGTAGCGTTTTACGCTTTCCCCACTGACATGGACTGTAGCGACTCTTTCCGTTCACGTTCACCGAATCTGTTGTGATTAGACTGCCCAGGTTTAAACATGGAAGCTCCCTCCAGCTTTCAGCCGCATCCAGGACTTCAGCAAACTCTCAAGCAGTTTCACTTGAGCTCCATGAGCTCCCTCGGCGGACCGGCAGCCTTCTCGGCCCGGTGGCAGCAGGACATGCTGTTTAAGAAGGACGGTAAAGGCGCCGAGGTGATGGTGAACCTCCCCGCGCAGACGCCGCCGGTCATGCCGGGGCCCCTCTTCATCCCGTCAGACCGCTCCACCGAGAGGTGCGAGACGGTCCTGGAGCGGGAGACGATTTCGTGCTTTGTGGTGGGCGGCGAGAAGCGCCTATGCCTGCCGCAGATCCTCAACAGCGTCCTGCGAGACTTTTCCCTCCAGCAGATCAACTCGGTGTGCGACGACCTCCACATCTACTGCTCCCGGTGCACAGCGGACCAGCTGGAGATCCTCAAAGTTATGGGCATCCTGCCCTTTTCGGCCCCGTCGTGCGGACTTATCACCCAGACCGACGCCGAGCGCCTCTGCAATGCCCTCATCTACGGCGGCACGTTTCCTCCGCACGCCGATAAAGACTTGTCGTGCTCCATCGAGCTGGAGAGGACGGAGAAGAGCTTTAAAGTTTATCACGAATGCTTTGGGAAGTGCAAGGGCCTGTTCGTACCAGAGCTCTACTCGAGCCCCAACGCGGCGTGCATACAGTGCTTGGACTGCCGGCTCATGTTCCCGACGCACAAGTTCGTGGTGCACAGTCATAAAAGGCTGGAGAACAGAACCTGTCACTGGGGCTTCGACTCGTCCAACTGGAGGGCTTATATTCTTTTGGATCAAGACTATAGTGAGAAGAAGGAGAGCAGCACACTGCAGCAGCTCCTTAATGAGTTAAAGGGAAAATTCGACCTGGGGAACAAGCACAAGACATCTTACAAGGTGAGCTTAAATCTGGACCACTTTACTCTGCATAGTTCACTCCTAAAATGTAAAATAGAATTAACAACACAGTTCATGTGTTTTTTGCATTTTACTTTATTGATTCTCATACACTTCTACTGACCTTTTCTCTTTGTCTGTTATCATGCAACACCTATTACACCTTGTGCCACCTCAGAAAACTGTTCTATAGATCTAGCAGCGCTTCAAAACCCAGATTACACATTGAATATATGGATATATTGTGCCACCTCTAGCACATTTTTCAAAACACATTTCACTTTCACCTTACAAGTCACATACACAAGCCATAATCCTCGTTTCACCCAGTATTTATTTAGTCTGTCATTTTGTCCTGTTATTTTACATAGTCTTTCCCATTGTTTTTGAGCATCACAACCCGTCCTTGTTGAAATCTAGTTAATTCAGGGTTTGATTTGATGCACAACCTTCATCAGCAACAAAAATATGGTAATTTTATGCACTGTAGTTTATGCAATCCTGTTCTACCCTTACTTCTTGAGATTATACCAAACCAACTGAGAACCATTGATCTATAGTGCATATATAAATATTATTATTATTCGTATGTAATAACACTATATTTGAGCGTATTGAAATGAAGTTGCAGCCAGCGAGTGTCCTGCCCCCAACCAACCCCCCTGTGTGCATGTGGATGGACTCAGGGGCATCTGCATATGACAAATGGAGCCTCAATTATGTATTTTATGGGAGCCAGAGATAGAAAGAGAGACCTGGGGAAGCCTGTAGTGGAGGAGGAGGAGGAGAGTGCTGTGTAGGACATTGTTTTGTGTGTATGTTTTGGGTGGGGGGCAGGTTGGGGTTGAGGTCACTCTCAAAAAAGCAGTTGGTGTAGGGTCAGCGCTGCCCTTGGGTCTCCCACTGTCTGATCAGGCTCCACTCCAGGGTCAGAGAGACGGTGAGCGGACAAAAGCACGGGAGTCTCGGGTTGGCTGCTCTCTCCACGCAGCAGCTGTTGAGTGTGATCGTGCTAATGGGTCTACACACATATATGTATGTGTTACCATGGTGTCACTTCAGCAGGCTTGGGATGCATGGTGTGGCAAACGCAGTTCCATTACTGTGGGAAATGTGAGAGACATGGCACATTTCAGAAATGCAGTGTCATGTATATTTAACGACTGCTTCTCTATGGGAAAAGTGTTGGCTAAAATTTGTCACTGAGTGGCTAGTTTACACTTTGCTGTGCCTTGCGTCTGGTTAGGCTAAAGAAACTGTTTTTTAACGGTTTCTATGCTTCATTGACCCAAAGGTGTCCCAGGTAGCAAGCTGTTTGGGTCAATGGGAAACTGTATCGTCTGACCTGTATATATAAAAAAAAATTCACCTAACCTCAACTCAATTGAGATATTTATTTTATTCATTTTTCTTTATCTTTATGAATATGGTAACTTTCCAGTCTCATTGAGAATGTTTGCTTTATGCTGTCTATTGCTTTTTAGAGAACTGCTGCTTCCAAATATTACTTTGATGAGAGGCTGGTCACCATGGTTATAAGGTTTCTGAATCCCCAGAATTTTTATGTAATATACTTGCTCGCAGCATTACAGTGTACACACAGTTTGCTTTATTTTATAATATCAGAAATATCTCAGAGCTGAATATATTTAAAATCCAGTTTAGGCTGGCTGACGTAATGGGAGAGGGTGGTGAGTTCTCATTAAGAATCTGTCGCTCCTGTCCGCCAGGGCCTTGACGTGGCGTCAAAGGGCCATGACATGTGACCTCTCTCCAAAGCCAGTCAACCAACAACCCCCCCTCCTTTCAGACAGTCCGGCCAATCGTGTTTAGCCGTTAGCTCTTCAGCTGGACAGATGGTTGTTTAATAAAAGACTGAAAAATGCATTGCAAAATAGGCAGCAAAACATCGCACCAAATTGGTGTCAAATTGTATTTAGACAATTTATATAAACGTATGACCTCAGCAATATTTTACAAATTTTAAATAATAATTTAAATAATATTTTTACATTTAATGTTTTTAAAGAAATTATTATATTTTTTTATTTTAAAATAATTTATATTTATTTATATTTTATGTATTATTTCACTATTTCTCTACTTTGTTTTAAAATTGTTTTTGTATTTATATCTAAGACTAAATAAGCTGTTTTTTTCATCAAATGTTATGCAATTATTTTCAATTTAATAAAATAAAAAACCTTTTAGACATTTTATTATAACTTTTTTTTAAATATATTTTCTATAATGATCTGAATTATATTATTAAAGTCTTATGTTACTTTTTAAATAGTTGTGAAACTGTTTTTGCTTTAATATCCAAGACTGAATTGGTGGTTTTGAACGGATTGATGATGGTTGTGTCATGTTGTTTTATTTGGAATTTCAACTTTCCCTTAAACCACATATTTCAAGTGCATGTGCATTGTCCTGCCAGGAATGAAGTAAGACTCCAGTGAGAATAGTGTTGTGTAATAAATTGGACACGAAGGGGCCGTGGAGCTTTTAAATTGGGGTGAGGGGTATCAAACTCCCCTTTGTTCTGCACCCTCACTTTATCAAATTACGGATGACTCCCAACCTGAGACCAAACCAATCAACTGAGTGTCCGAACCGAGATGGCCACGACCATAATAAATGTGCACGCCTGGGGGATGGAGGTCGCCATGTGCGTGCGAGTTTGCATTTGTAATGCCTGTATCAGCTGTGGGGGAAAAGATTAAAATGAGCGCACTGCCTCCTAATTTCCATTCCCATCTGTCTGCTGACCTCGCCGTTGTGGCCCGCGCTGTGTCCCACCAGCCACGCTGCCCCTTGCTCTGCATCCAGACTGCCAACAATTCCATCCTCCCCCCTCCACCCAAACACAGCAAGTGCTACTTATTCATCCAGTCCAGTCAGGACACTCATCCCTAGTCCGTACCACATAACAGTAGCCGGCAAACAACCCCCACTGCTCAGAATCAGATGCTCAAACAACACTGGCTGCCTGGGGATTGACTTAGCTGAGTCAAAACCCACTTTCGGATGCCTATTCTCTCTGAGCGGCTGAATTTTAAAAGGGCTGCTTGATAGCTTAACAGTCCCCAAGAGATGCTGTCTCATCTCTCCCCTGGAGGGATGGAGGTGAGGGGGTGGTCAGGGGCTCTCAGAGGTTGTGCCCTCTATTCTCTGTCGTGTGACCTCTTGTTTAAAGGGCGTCAGCTGGAGCTCTCCGGTGGCTGATGCTGGGGTGAAGACCTGCCGCCTCTTTTGTTCCCCACAGCTTTGTTACTCAAGCCGTCACCTCTTATTGTGTCTCCGGCTTCGTTTTGGTGCCCGTTGCACGACCAGTGCCTTCATGGTAATGAGTCTCAAGGCTTTTGTCTGCGTCTGCTGCCAACATGAAATGCATCTACCGTGGTGCTGTGCTGATTTGGTACCACAGTAGCATTGATATTTAATCTCGGGGTGCAATTAGCAATGAATGTCACTAAATTAAGACTCTGTTTTGGGAGTACGTCTGCGTGATGATGGCATGGGCTGGCACTGAAAATCCTGGCCACTCTTTTAATAAATGAATGGGGCTGCAGAATGACCAAAAAGGTTTGTATTACTCTTGCAATGCAGTGTATTTTAAGTCTTCTAAAGTCATACCATTGTGTGAAGAACAGACTGAAAAAATTATTAAAACGGCAGTGCTGCAAACATATATTTTTTTTCTGCAAACCAGTCTGAATCATTCTTTTAGCGTTTAGACTGATTTGGTTCTTAAATTATACTTATTGGCTTATTGCACGAGTAAAAATTGATCCGTAAACAACTTAAGTATTGGTTCATTTCCTTCAGATAACTTTAAATATAGCGCACTAGTTAAACGGGGTGTTTTCATGATGCATTTGCTGTGCATTTCCATCCCTTTTATGCTTGCTCTGGTCCCATCAATTGTATTTGTAGTTGCACATTATTTAGTTTTTTCTCCTTTTGTATTCCAAGGAAGCGGTGTAGTGTTGATTTGCTTCCACAACAATATTCATCTTTAATTTGGATGGTTCACAATAAATGTCACTAAATCAGGCGTCTGTCTTGTGAGTAAGTCTGTATGATGTCTGATGACACCATCGGATAAGGTTTAGAGTTGCGCAGGCTGGCACTGCCACCAGTCTGTGGGAACAGATGGCAGAATGATGGTGGTGTTGTTTTATGATCAGTTTCTCAGATCAGGCCTCTTAGTCGATAGCGATCATCAGCTTCATGATTAATATGGCAACCCATCTGCTGTGGAGATGGAAAATCCTGAAGTACACAGCTGCCACTGTGCCAAGAAACCCACTGCCTTAATTGAGCGGCTTGCAAGTCCACTAATCCGAAACTGTTCTGCGAAGTCCACTCGGACGTAATTTCGTTCAGAACGAAATGGCTTAAATGTAGCTTTGCATCTCTTTCTTGCCCTTCCTTATTAGATGCACAACCTTGTATGACTTTATCCTCCCTCCCTGATCCATCCTCATGAGCTGTAGGATGCAGTTTTATTTAATCTACTTGGAATTTCAATTATTTCTTGGCCAACCAGAACAAATTAGTAATATTTAAAAAAAACAAAATTATTCCTGATCAGAATGCGGTCGAATTTCAGATATTCACCCATTTTGTTTCAGCCAAAAGAAATGAGGATTTAAAACAACCCATTGCGTATTCCTGCATTGTGCCTTGCCTACAGTGATTATTTGAAATTAAATTTTGCACAAATATGCCAAACTAAACCGCTGCTGAAAGAACCTGGCGTTCTGAGACATACTTGAGTGCATTTACTTCTTACAGCTGTCGACTTTTGTTAGTCCACCCTTCTCTGAGCAGCTCTATGTGGTAAAGATGTTTCCTCAGGGTCTGTCTGTGGGCTGATGCAGCTTCAGTCTTCGTGCGTGTGCCATATGACAAACTGGCATGTTGCTCTCGCCTACAAACCTCCCACTGACCGCCCCCAAAGCTATGAGGATTCGATTATGAATCTCATTTATTTATTTATTTATTTTTAAATGTTCAAATAGCTTTAAGTGTGCATGTACCACTGTTGGTCAGGTCATATCCAATCGTGTCAAGGATTGACAGTGAGCACTCTGCATCGGTAATGAGGAAGAATCAACATTTTAGCCAAGCAATGATGTTTATGATCATTTTATACTATTAATAGTAGCAACTAATGTCAGAGAGCTGTGGTCAAGCTAATGCACATGACTGCTTGTGCTGTGTAGGTGAAGTAAGGTCAAATCCATCCGCTTCCACTGTTTCCCACACTTGCAAATGAAATTAGGCTAATAAATGAATGGGGCCGTCAAACCCTATGATTAAAAAGCTCCATAGATGCACTGTTAAAAGTGAACCATACAACTCTTGGATAATTTTTCAAACTTGTATAAAATAAACTCAACTGTAAGTCAAAATTCACTAAAAATCTATCTATCGGCCCTTGCCCTTTCCCTTTTTTCTCGAGACAAGTAGAACTGTCATGTGATCCAGCTGTTCTTATAAATTATTTGACAAAACAAGTCCTTTGTAAATTAGGCAGATCGGGTTTTGATCCATTGTTCCCATTAATAGCCCACATGTAAAAGCATGTAAAGCTGTCACAGGTATTTGGAAGACTTGGAACAGAGCGTGTAGTCTAAGTGTAATGGACTATAATGCTTTCCCTGTGCTTTTTAAGCTTGAAAGCTCCGGTCCGCATTCATTGTAATTGCATATTATATAGACTTTGTTCCAAAGAAGCTAGAAAGTCCTATAGGTTTGCAGCAGCATGGGTGTAAAAAAAAAAAAAAAAAAAAAATTCACTCGCAGCTAAACTGTACTTTTAAATATAAAATAGTGGCATTTTAATTTAATTATGAGCAATCTGTATTTTCTAAACCACACACCGAAAGTTGGTTCGCCAGGCTGAGGAAAAAAACATCAGCTGTCTGGGCCTTTTATGAAAAGAGGGATTTTGTGTTTTTAAGCAGCCTGTGACCTCTCGTTCACTTCTCAGAAGCACGCAGACGGCTCTCGCTCCACGTCCAAGCAGCATTATTCAAAAAACTTCTGTGATTGGAGAGTCAGTGTAGTTGCTAAGCAAAGCTGCTCTTCCTGTGCTAAATAAGAGCTTGATGCTTCCTGGCTGGTGGGCTGAGGAGAGCGTGCCAGCTCTCTCATGCTCGCTCACTCACTGCTCACTCTGCCTGTCTCTCTCTCACAAACGCACACACACACTTTCTCTCTTTAACACATACACAAACAAGTCTCTGCAACACGCGTATCCAGGCCTTCTCATAGTGATTGTGTTACTGAGGAATACGAGGTTCTGTCCCAGCCTTGGAAAAAAAAAACAGAAGAAGCGGTGATGTCAGGATGACCTGATCCATAACCTCCATTTCCCTATGCCTCTCGGCTTTGGATGAGTGCGAGTCTGTCTCTCTCTCCTGCTCTCTGGGTGGTGCAAGGATGGAGGTTTTCCTGCGTTTGCCCTCCCTGTGTTTGAGGCTTTGGGTTATGAGGCACATTCAGATTTTTCCAGAAAGGCTGATTCACTCCTCCAGCCCTCAGACAGCTGGCAAGGCCTCCATTTTCCACTCGATGTGATGGTCCACCGCAACATGGTGTTTCAGAAATGCTTCTGGAACGCTCTGCAAGATGGCGTTCTCAAAAACAAAAAGTTTCTCTCCTTTCATATGTAATATAAAATCGCTTTTCTACACTGCACCTTTTTAAGGCTAATGCTGTAACTGGCCATGTTTAGTCAGCCAAAATCTACATTTATTTAACAATTGACTACATGATACATGCTGTGAATTACTTAAAAGGGATAATTTACCTGAAAAAAAAAGATTCTCATTTACTCATATTATTTTTCATGCATTCTGTTTATTATAAGTACGCACTGCATCTTTATGTCTGCAGCAATAAATGCTTGAGCCAGTAGATTCTGATCGATTTGTCAATGTTTGGAAAAAAATGTTTTAATGCTACAATGTCTTTGTCTTTTTATCATTATAACAATGTCATTTCATATTCAATGGAAGTTATGACAGTTATTACAAAAACATTATTGTTTGTGAAAAACCATAGCACCATTTGGATGCACATGACTACTATAATATTATTCTTCTAAAACCATACAAATTTGTACGAGAACCTGGCCAAAATTTACGTTATTACTCTATAATAATTTCCCCACTGCAGTGACCTTTTGAAACTGTCGCTTAAAGGACCAAAGCAGTCTGAGTCATGGATCATGAATTGAACTTGAGTCCATTCCAAGTTTCATTTGTGATTCACTGTATCATTGCCTTAAAAACCAAATCAGATTTACATTAAAATATTACATTTAGATTCTATTGTGATTTAATTGGAGACAAATGTCCCTTCAGAAGTGCTACAGTTGTGTTCCACAAACACAAGTTTGCAACAACATGAAAAAAAATTCAATTATGATAGACTTTCCATTTTTAGGTATTAGGCATATTTCTTAAATGTTGACTATATTCATTTCTATTTTTTGCAAAAGTATCAGTTTCCATGGTGCAGAGCACAGTACACATACATACAACATGAAGACTTCTGTTCTTTGTGATTCTTCTGTTTAACCTGTTTTTCTTGTTACTCCACTTAGTTCAAAGCTGATGAATAAAAAGAAAAGAGACCGTTAAAAGGATACAGAAAACTTTTATGTTTCTCAGTGGCACCAACAAGCAGACCTCTTGTAAGCCATCTCCCCCAGTGGCTTGAGTGTGTGCCAGATTTCTGCTTGGCACTGGAGATCAGGTATTAAATGCTAGCGAAGCACAATGAAATGTGGTGTGCTGTTAAACACATACTAAATTTCTGCTATTGGAGCCTTTAGCAATGCGACGCGAGGCCTGGAGCGAGAGCCCATATCAAACGCATTCAGCACGGCTGCCTCCTCGCTCTATACAGCACAGTGAGGTTGTGTGGGACTACTTATCCAGTACCAAAACTGCTGCCACTTTCCTTTTTTGCGGATGACACCCCCTCACTGGCTACTCTAATTCCAAGCATCTGTTCCATCGCTTCTCGCTCTTTCTCCATTCTCTCCATTTCTCTTTGGAAGAAGCTTTATTCAAACAGCCTGATGTGTTGTTACAGACATGTCATCCTCAATTACTCAGTTGTGCTCTGCCTTGGCTTCTTTCTCTCTCCTTTTAATCCATCCATTCTCTCTCTCTCCAGTAAGAGGGACACTTACGGGGGAGGGACAGTCAGCTCAGTGTATTGTAGATATAAAAATTTGATTCTGATGCCAATGCTGTAAAACTATAACATTTTGCAAACTATAAACATGCATTAAATTGATCAAAAATGACATGTTCGCAATCCCAAAAAAAATATGTTCTGGTTTCCACAAAATTATGAAGCAGCTCAGCTGTTTTGAACTATGATAATAATAAGGATAAAGTTTTTTTTGAGCACCACATCACATGTTAGAATGATTTCGGAAGGACCATGTGACATCAAAGACTGGCTTGCTGAACATTTTCTATCTGAGGTGTCTTTCCTTCCTCTCTTTGGCTTGTAGGGCAATGTGATAGCGTGCCTGTACCCAATGTCTGCTTTTATTTATAGTGCGCCAGTGACCACAGATATGGGCAGCCTTAGCTCAGGCAGGCCAGAGCAGAGCAGCCTGAAATAGGCAGCCTCTGATCCCATAATGACCCAGCTATTATCAGTCCTCTGTTTTAAACTAGGGACCCGCTATCGTGGTCAAGGAGGACAGAAAGCTAGCTGCTAGCTTACAGCCTCTCTTTTAAAAATCCAAGCTGCTTTGCAGCTTATTATAAACTGGGTAATCACTGTTCCTTTCATGCGGCTTCGGCTTAATTGGCTTCGCCATATAGCGCTCTTGATTTGCTTGTCTGCGGCTGTCTCCAGGTGAAGCCAGCAGCTCACCTGGGCTACAGCGCGATTGGAGGCTTTGATATGTTTGGGACTTTGGTTAGGAGGAGGCAACACTGAGGAGTGCATGCAAAAGCTGAAGAGGTTGAGTGTGAATGAAGTGAGGAATGTGGGATTATGGTGTGACTGGACTGACGCACAGAGCTTTGATGTGTGGTAGACGTGAAGTCAGCTTGTAAAAGATTCGCTCAGCATGCATAGAGGAGGTGATAGATTCATGAACAATTGCCTTGTAAGGTGTCCAAGGGCCTTTTTTTCTCTTTAGCTGTCGTTTTAATTAATGTTTGGCATTGCCTATGATAAATACTAATGTCATTGATTGTGTAGTTTAATATAGTAGAATAATTCTGTAATGCAGAATTCAATTTTAAAATAACTGTTTTCTCTTTTTTTTTTTTTGTTTAAAATGTAATTATGACAAAGCTGAATTTTCAGCAGCAATGTTTGAAACGTTTGGTAACATTGTGGATAATTGCATAATTGGTTTTGTGGCTATGCTGGTCATTTTTAGCCATTTTTTTGAACTCTCTTTTAGCCTGTCTACAAAGTCTCATGGGCAAAAACAAGCAGAGTCTTATGCAAGTTCATACCGCAGGACATACACATAAAAACTGGGTATGATAGGAAAGGAATGTCTGGGTCAAACCATGCAAGCATGATTTACAAATGCAGTAAAACTGCTGTAAAGTTTCTGTGAAACGGTCACTCTGACAAATCTGAGGCTACGCGTGCTGCTCAATTCACACATTTTAACCGGTCCTAACTGTACGGGCTGCTGATAGAATTAGTCTTTCCAAAAGGATTAGTCACCCTATCATCAAGCCTTCTCCCTAATTTATCTCCCTTTGTTGTGGTGCAGGCTGCATTAAATGGGATCAGGGGCCTTGGCCAGAGACAGTGGGAGGAAGTGGCCCTTTGTGTGCCTGGCAGGTGCACATGGGTGTGGAATGACACTGGCATTTGCCTGTAGTGGGGTTGAGGGGGGAGACTGTGCGTTTGAGGCCAAACCTGTTGGTTCGGAAGGGAGTTTGGTTGGGAATGCGTTTTTTACCAAACTCTTTCATTCTGGCTGTCGCTGGCTCTTTCTTCCCCTAACCAACCCCATCACTGGATAAGTGCTCCTGAGATATCCCAAAAACCCTTGCAACTCCACTTGAACCCTTAATCAAAGGACTCCTCTGGGGTTGGCAGTAAATTCTTCAGGCAAATGTTTTTTGCACTCTCCCTGTCTCTCTTCCTCTCACTCTCTCTTTCTTCTGTACTCCCTCCTCTCTCGGTTTTCTCCGCTCACATCTGGTGCGCAGTCCTTTTATGCTTTTACTGTTCTGAGGTCATTTTCATCCTATGAGGAAAGTGAAACCTTATGAGGGGAACTGCCAGGGACATGCACATCTAGGAGGGGTTGTTACAGGCCACTTTAGTGGGGCTCCATTTATTTATGCTGTTTTACCAATGTCTGTTAACAAGGCTGTTCTTGGCTGTTCAGAAATGTAAGTTGTCTTCATTCCAAATCTCATCGCGTATGTGCTACAGAAAAAAAACAACTATGGAGATGTATGGAGTGCTAATGAAATGTTTCATGAAAGAAACCCACAAGAGCAGATTTTGCATAGGCTTTCAACTCTTCACCATCTTATTTTTTTGTATTGTTTTTTTTTTTTTTTTACCAGTTTTTCAAGGTCGTTTATAACACTATTTTCATTTAAACCCCTGACAAGCCTTGGCTGCGTTTTGCTTGCAGAAGGCCTCACTGCAAAAACCTGAGACAGCTGTGGCCGCAGAAGTGTTCAGCATTCAGCAAGGAAACCAAGTGCTGCATATGCAGAAAGTGGGAGACGTTTCCTGGAATGCAAACAACCTCCCTGTCTGATTTTTACTGAAATGGGCCAAAGAGGTGTCTTTTGGAAGGATTGCTTCTTTATTTAGATTCAGAAATTCAGACTGTCCTTTATGTATGATTTCCGCTCCATTAGCACCACCCGTTCACTGTCTGTAATCTCTCTCTTCTTTCTTCCTCTCCTCCTTTCATCTCTCTCTCTCCTTCTTTTCCACAAGAGAATATGAAGAAAATGTGCTGAAGCTGCATTTGTCCCTGCTGGCTGACACAAAAAGCAAATTTAGAGCTCCCCTCCCTTCTTTCAATTAAAGCTTCTCATGAATATGGAGTTTTCTGTCCATGGCGGAGAAGGACGCCAAATGAGAGCTAGCCTGTAAAAATAAGAAAGTGACTTAAGCTCAAGCAGTTGAAGAATTTAGAAAGAAGATTAGGGAACAGGCTGAGGGCACATGGTGTTGGTAATCATATTTATGCATATTAAAGCCCAAGGGGATTTTCAAGAATGCATGGATAATGAGTTTCTTCGGCCGCCTTTAGTCAGATGTTACTGATTAAACTGGTCAAATTCTTGTATCAAACCCTGTTAGATCAGGAAGAATTTGGCGTTATGCTTATGAAATATTTTGTGCTTTTCCTGCATATTTTGTTTCGTAAACAGCTCATTTGTCATTAAGACTGACAGGATATCACCTCAAGTTGTTATAGCTAATACACATAGCTTCAAAACAAACCCAACTGATGCCATTTGATGTCATTCAAATGGTGTGAAAAGGAGTGGTCCGGTTCTTTGTGTTTTACAGCAGCCCTGTCAGCTTAATGAGGAGAGTGTTAAGCTCTATCACTTCAATTGCCTGCAGTCCCAGCACCCCTAATGGCCCAGGAAGCCCCGGCCGGGGTTGTAGGGAGGTCAGGTTGAATTACAGGACATAAACAACAACACAAGCCTCCTATCACCAGAGAAAATAAAAGCAATAGCAGCTGAGGTAAGAGGGTGGAGCTGAAGGCAGTTGTTGTTTTTGAGGGGGGTTGGGGAAGCAGCTAATCTCTTGAATTGATAACTAGCAGAGAAAATTATTGATTGATTGATTTTTTTTGGGTCAAAATGGCGATCTTGCACTTGTAAACTCTCCTTGACCTGGATGTGGACAGTGAAGTAAAATTTTGATTGATTTTTAGGTTTTATAGATAGTTGGATGCTTAAAGAATAAATTCCTACGATAATCAACAGATAGATATCCAAGTAGATATAGATATTCAGCTAGATATTTAAATCAATAGATGGAACAGACAGCTATTCTGATAGATATATGGCTTAAGAGAGAGTGAATGTCAGTTCACCGAGGTCAGCTGGTTTTACTAGAGCTGGAGACGAGTCCAGAGACAAGGGGTCCAGGGGCACACAGACTCCCCCACCATCTGGCAGCCATAAAAGGCTTGGAAGTTGGAGTTTTAGGGGCTTTTTTTATGGCCTTGCAGGGTGAGACATGGCAAGGCACTCTGGATGCCCCCAAGCTCCTCAACTTCCTCCACGGCCTTCTATTGCAGGTCAGAAGTTCATTGCCTTTCTCCCCTTTAAGATATCTCAGAGCTTTAGTTGGTGGGAAGTGGGCTTTATGCAGGCATCTTTTGCATGTGTCTGTCCGCGAAGGGAATTTTACAAGGCAGGACAGCAGACGTGATTCACACAGATGGCGAGAAGTTGGACCCTGGTGAGTCAGCGAATGAGTTTTGTGTCGATATGCGTCATCATGTGCCTCATCAATTCGCTCTGTAACTTCAAACAGCCCCACTGACGAGGAACGGAATAATAATGAGAGAAGTCATTTAAAAAATCTCTTTCTTGATATCGATTCAAAATAGCATTCGGATTTGTGTATATTATGTTGCTACAAACAATTCAAAAGGTCAGAAAATAAAAAACAAGGATTCATACACAACTAAATTCCAGCCTGATATTCTACCGTTCTACAATCTTATTTTGCATGCCTTGCTCATTGGGCTTTTCAGGTCTGATCAAGTCCGGATTCCTTTAGAAATTATATCCTCCACAGAGGCTGAACCAACTTTAACACCTTCGGCAGCTCAAGTGACAATGCTCTCTCGTAAATGTCAATTAACAGGGAATCAAACTGAGAGGGTGTAAAGACAAATTTGATCCTGTATTTTTTCCATTAAGAAATTCAGTCAGAAGCACAATGACCTTCTTCCAACTTCTTGGCCTTGTTTTGGTTTCCTGTCTCATTTCCATCTAGCGTATCTCAGCCTGGTTGAGTTTCCAGTCTCTTTATGACCCCCACTCGTTTCAGCATCCTCTATGGAGGATGAAAAATGCTGACAGTGGAAGAGTAAAAACTGTGTTTGGCAGGCACGCCCTTGAAGGTTTCTGTGTCACTCAAGCCCATTGAATTTTTAATTATTTCCTGGCTGTGGTATTCTGCTCTACTTCACTAGGGCGCCTGGCTCCATGCTGTCTCACAGCTCAGATGGTAGACACTGTGTTAGACATTTGCGGTTAAATCTGCTCAAATCCTTAGACGCCCACTGCAAGCAGGTGAGACCTTGGTTCGAGAAGCATTTTAAAAGGCTAGTTCACACAAATTCTGTCATTGACTCACCATTGTGTCATTCCAAACCTCTACGACTTTCTTTCTTCTGCAGACCACAATGAAAATCAATGGACTTTCTCTGCATTTCTTAAAAATACATTTAAATAATAATAATTCCTACAGATTTGGAGTGTCTTATGGGTGAGCAAAAGATTAATTGTTTGAGTAAACGATCACTTTTCTCTAGGCTACTGTATCTCTAGCAGTCTCTGAAGCATGTTGGTGCACATGCGAAACTAAATTGCCCATATTTACAGCGCCAGCGTTTCCTGAAAGGGGGTCTGCTGGAGACAGACGGCGCTTCCCACTTCGCTATGAATCCCGCACGCAGCTTTTGTCTCTCAGACTGATGCATTTAGCATTCAGATCCATCATTATTCCCTGCCCGGCAGACAGCAGTAATGTAATCTTTGTTGATTTACGGGCAGAAGTGTGCATCCCAACTCCCAACAGCTGGATCTGCTCTGTTTCAGAGCTGTCTGATCATGCCTATTGGATTTGCCTCTTATAATTATTGTAATAATGACTTCAAATGCATTTGACGCCAGGACCTCTGATTGCACTTGACAAGAGCTTCTCCAGGCTGGTGAGTTGCACATCAAAGACGCGTTCGGAGGGTGGTGCGATTCAAGCGTTTGGCCCGAGATTTATTGAGAGGCTCTTAACATATTTCAGGCCGTCTCTCCCTCACTTTTCCGTGTCATGTCGAGGTCTCGCGAGCTCCAAGAGAGGAAAAGAGTAATAAGAAAGAGAGCGAGAGCAGGAGATTTTGAATAAACGGCTGGAAATAATGATCTCTGTTCTGAGTTAGTGGTTACATCAACAGCAGTGATTCAGGGAGGAAAAATGCGGTTTATGTCTCTTTAAGTCTCTAGGCTGTCTGCAAAATGCATTAGTCCTGTGGAGCAGACACAGGCCAGGGCAGAGGGAGGAGCCCAGGGCTGCAGAGGGGGGAGTGCTGGAGGATGGAACAGCCGCAGTCTGGGCCTCCAGCCTCCTGGCTAGACTGCTCAAAGTTATTATTGAGTTCCTGAGCTGAGCCTCCCCTCCCTGCCATACTGGTGTCTGTTCACCCTGTGCTCTCGTTCTCTCGGGCTCGCTGTGTGGGTATACATGTGTGTGTGTGTGCTTACTGACTGCCAATTCACCATTGGCCTTATACAGTAACACAGCACACTTTAGCATATTTAAAAGGAATCTTTTAATCTTTTTTAAGAATTAAAACTTAATGGTAGCACTTTGCACTTGGCTGACATTGATTAATGAATTTGTATCCAGAACTAACAACGAACAACATAATAACATATGTTTGTTTATTGTTAATTTATCTTGATTTAAAATACATGGAACTAATGCTAATTTATGCAACCTAATATTAACTGTATTAGTATATCCAGAAATCAACATTAACCTTTATATCTAATGCATTAACTATAGTTAATAAACTGTTACCAGTTTAATTGAAGGTGATCGTTATAATTATTACATTTTAATATATTCAGTTAGTATTACAATTACTTAATAGGTCTGTTTAAAAATCAGTCAATAATCATTAAAGCTAACATTTAATTATACAGATTTATTTAAACTAGCCTATTTAAAAAATGTAATTATGATAATAAAAGTTTTTAATAAATGTTAACTCAAAACATTGCCAGCATACCAGTCACATACTAATATTTGACTTTTTATAGTTTGCTATATTTTTATGTTTAAAAATACCATTAATACAAAAGATTAATCATTTAATTATACCGTCGTATCTAATATTTAGCAGATTATTATCTATTTTCATACTGTATTGTAATTTTGTGATTCCTAAATTCACTTTCACAAATAACATTAAAAAGTACTGGTTTTAGTGTTTTATTTTTAATTTTGTAATTTGATTAAATAATAATAAAAGAATAATATCAGTACACATGCATCATAAATGTTCTAGCATATGGTCTTATAAGGTATAGAACATATGAACAGACGCAGACAGACAAATGTGCCTCAGCTGTTCGTGGACAGGCCACATGGGTCAGTGTGGATTGGTGCTGGGAAAGCTGGGAGATTACATGCTGACCCTATAGGCCCTCTTTAGAGGCAGGGCTCAGGACAGAAGCACCGGGCCCTAATCCTTCTGACCGGATCAGACTGAACAAATTAACACACAGAGCAGTGTGTCCTCAAAACACAGGGAACATACACACAGCACACTGAGGAGACATTTATATAACACACTGGCCTGTATCTTTATTCTCTCTCATGTGTCAGACCTGAGCTGGCACTGACTCACTGTTAAGATACTCTGTCAGCCATTTTGGCACAAGTTCAGAAATGCCAGATTATCTGTAAACCAGCCACATTTCGGTCTAAATTAAGGTACTTCACAGGCTTTATGGGTGGAGAGTGCTAGCAAAAGTACACGCTTAATGGATGTCAGGTGTGGGGGTCCATTTTAAAAAGTGTCCAGTAGGTTGCCTGGTTAATGTAAGCCGCGGAAGCAGGGCTGGGAGAGGGTCTGGTCTGCAAATGCCTTAGAAGTAGAGATGGCGAATTCTGTGTTTTGTTGGTTGAGTCAGAGCTGATCTCAAGATGTTATGCTGTTGCTATGGAGAAAAACATTGGCCCTTTCAGATTCAGAGGAGCGCTGTAAAATGAAAATGGTCCAGGAAAAAAAAGTTTCCAGGAATTTTCAGGGTTACAAAGCAGACAGCACATCAAATGAGCAGAATAATGTAATGCCTGGTGAAAAAAAAATGAGCATAGCTGGTCCACTCCAGTCTCCAATTTAGGATGCTGTTCCCCCACCAGCTAAACCATCTCCAGACCAGCATAACATATAAAATTGGGTCTTTTTTATCAGGCATGCATCATGTTCATTATCTGACAGGTTTGTAAATTGAAATCCAATCGCACAAAAAAATAATTTTGCCATAATTTACTTACAGTTCCAAAAATCTATGACTTTATTCTCTGGAATGTACAAGAAGAATTTTTTTTTTTTAAATGGTTTGTTTACAAACATTCTGCAAAATATCTTCTTTTGTATTCTTCAGAAGAAAGTAAGTGAATGGTGACAGAAATGTCATTTTCTCACACATTCACACCTTTTTGGTTTCGTGGGTTTCAGGCATTGAATCTGCATCTTCAAAGCAAAACTTGACTGGAACCAGACAACTTCCAAGCTTTTATTTGAAGGATGCATTGTTTTTTTCCATCGTTAGGTTTCCTGTCTTGAAAGAGCAAGTGTCCTTCTTTGTTGCTTCATGGAAGAATGAGCCTCTCTGTTTCCCTATTAATCTCTTTATGTAATCATCTGCTTTGTTGAGCTGCGCTGAATGGGTTCCATGTGGATGTAGGTACTACTTCATGGAAAAATGGAAAAGGGATTTTTCCAAAATGCAGGGTTACTATGTACAAATGTGACAGCGCTTCACACAGTGCTGTAATAACACCCAATTTCAACCTTGTATGTCTTGTACTTTGTATGTCTTGGAAAAACGCTCAATTACCCCAATTTTTTTTTCCTTGTACCACGCAATCCTCTGTTTTTCCTCTCCTGTTGTTTCTAATGCTTCCTGTCATTCTGCCGCACTTATGTTTGTTTTGACGAATGCTGGGGGAACATTGGGCTTTCAAAGTGACTGTAAAACAAACTAAAATAATCCATTCCCAGCCTTGGCTGTATCAAACCTTAATTATAGGGCCCACTCCCCATTTCTGCCTCACTCGCAAATGCACGGGCCCTGAAAGCCTTTCACAGAAAACTGGCATGTTTTCCATTACTGTAGATCCACTTGCAGTGATTAACCGTAGTCTTAAATGGACTACGCTGCTAAAGGTCAAGTGATGGACTCCCTGCTAGATGGTTGCACATTATTGTGCTAGGGCTTTGAGTTGTGCGGAGGATGTCTGTGCCGTCTTTACAGCACCTCTGTGTTGTCAATTGTCAGCATTTAGATGGCGTCAGGGCTTGAGAATGCCAAAGGGTGGTTGGAAGCGGTAAATTTCAGATGGATTTATAGCCCCGCTTGAGCCAATTACCAGCACGCTACCCCTCCCCTATCCCAGGGCAGACATAGTGAAGGTGCTGTGACATCGTTGAGACCCTAAGCACTGACCCTAACTTCACCCTGCTGCCTCACTGCGGGAGATTTTACAACTTTAGCAGCCTCTCTGTACCCTGACACCTCCTGACCTCCCCTTGGCATTCACTCCCTTATGACCCCTCCAAACAAATCCAGGACTGCAGCTTATTTGGTGGAGGAGTCACAATTATTGCCAGCAGTCTGCCATACACTGCAAAGTATAAGCTCTCTTATGTTCTTCCAGGAGCATGTTGAAGTTCCTGGTGTGTGAGGGCTAGGTGTTGTTGAGATTATGTATTCGGTGTCTGACAGACCAAAGCAGCTCCCTGAATTCCAGCTTCCTTATTTAACTGTCTCGACTGATTGATCACCGACTGGGGCATTACGTATGAGTGAGAGCAATAATAATGCATTGGTTGCATTCCATATATGTGGTGAATATTTCTACAGTGTTTGTGCCTAAATGTTTGTCACTTTTACAGTCGTAATTTGCAATCCTTTTGTTATTTTGTAGGACTTTTGTTTCATTTAACATACAGTGGATAAGGAAAATGGGAAAGATGGGAAACGTTGCAACAGAAAATGTTGCGAGCTGGACTTAAAGCTGTGTTGCCCAATATTAGCTCCAAGGCTCCTGTGTTGTAGGATTTTAAGCTGCATATATTTGATATTAAAAAAAGTACAGTAATATTGTGTAATATTATTTCAAATTCAATTTATTTAATGTTTTAAAATGTAGCCAAATTTATTCCTGGGATGGCAAAGCTGAATATTTAACAAAATTTCGCCAGTCTACAGTGTCACATAATTCTTCTTTTTTTATTTCACCTTTAATGTTTTACTGCATCCATGATGATTAAATGTATTATTTCTTGAAAACGTTTGAACGGTCGTACTTGTGCCAACTCTGACAGCATCCTGATCTTAATTTGCCCTTGTTACCCTGTCACCATTTTTGCTTTAGTTTCTGTGACTTCTTTGCATTAGGCGAGAGATTTCACTAGCTTTTTAACAGCGGCAGGAGGGGCTCTTCAGTGAGACGCACAGCTGCTAACAGAAGTCCACACTCTCACTAGAGGAACTAAAGCCCCATCTGCTCAGTCAATCACTCAGCCACGAGAGCCAAAGCCAGCCAGCCATTCCACCCTCTGCACACTGGGACAACTAGAAACTGCAGCTAGAAAGGGCGGGAAGATCATTTGACTTGGTGTTGGTTCAGGGGCTTGTGGCTGCCTTGAAGCTCTTTTACCTGACATGTGATATTATTACTCTCTTTATTTCAAGCCCTTGTGTTGGTATGGTAAAGAGGAGATTCAGTGAGACTTTAATCGTCTTTCTGCACTTAACTGCTTGTGCATTAGCATTAGAACTAAAGCACACAGATTAAAAAATAGGCACAACCAGCACACATCATTTTTAGGGAAATTTGTCTAAGGATGTCCTAAACCCATAATAATATGTGGTCGAGACCAAAACTCTGAAACCAATTTATGCAAAGGTTCTTCATATATGACCTATTTTTGATTTTTGTTCTCCCACAAGATTTAAGAATGATCCAAAAAGCATCTTGTGCTTAATGTTTTGCTCAGCAGAAGCAAAACATCTGTATAAAGGAGTCACGTGATCAATATCACCAATTTGCTGCCTAGAACTACTGCCAAATCGTATTCCATTTATCCTCTTTTTTTTTAACGAAGTTGTTTTCAGCTTTTACATTAAATTTAGTTTGTTTGTTTAAATTCTGTTCTGTATCCCCAATTTAAAGCATGTTTGTATACTTCTGAACCCCACTGTAAGCCCTTTAGCAGGCTTCATCAAATCTTATCCTGGAGGTCCAATGCACTGCAGATCTAACCCTAATCAAACTCACCTGAGCAGTGTATAAGGACAGGTAGGTGAGTGTTTTATCAGGGTTGGAGCTAAACTCTGCAGTGCATTGGACCGCCAGGGTAAGATTTGATGAAGCCTGCTTATGAATACAGCTTATTCAATCTATACCACAAACAAATTGAAAACCTACTAGTAGACACCGATTAGCTGCACTGAGAGGAATGATCTTTAGTGGTGAGCGTTCAAATTTCTACTACAGACATTTACAGTAATGGAGTTTCTTTCTCCTATCATGCCTTCAGGCTTCCTGGTTTGCATGGTTCTGCATTATTAGTGTTCTAAATGTGAAGAGAAGCAGAAAGGCATTGTGTGAATGTGTGTGTGCCTTGTGGGGTGTTTTGTCTTTGCTTCAGTGTAAGCGTTACTCTCCACAACGTGCTCAGTTTAGACACAACCCATTTCATATCAAGAGAAATTTTGGAAGAGCTGTGTGAATGAGTTTGGGGATGCTTTTTATTTGCAGTCTGAAGGTGGACTGGTTAATGGAGGACTTCTTAAGAGTCCGATGAGATTCTTACGTGCCTGCTGGAATACAGCATGTTGAAGCAGATGGATTCCTCCATCACTCTCAGAGCGGGATTATACATTACGCTTCGCCTTTGCCTCAAAAGTCTGTTCCCTCTTCAGCTCAGACAGCAACAAAACTCCCGTCCAAAGGCTATTAGCACAATCCAATCAAGGTTTTCCCTAAAGCTCCATATCTGACTTTTGGAAGAGGTTGGACTTGAAGGAAAACGTATTGGTGTGTGTGTGTGTGTTTTCAAATGGCAACGATCTGGCAGCTGACACCTGGTGACAGCCAAGCTTAATATAAATTGTGGGACCCTCCAAAGCACTTCCACTTGCATGAGGACAGCTGGCATTACCTTATCCTTTCTCTCTCACATACTCCAATGTGGACTCTTACATCCTGTATGGTCTTCCAGAAGCCCCCTCTTAATCAGAGCACCGGTCTCCAGCACGTTTCAATAAAGCTTCTACCCAAGTGCGCTTCACCAGTTTTGCCCTTGACTTTGGCAGAGCACGACGAAGCACACACAGATCTGGGGATTACATGCAGGATTTCCGTGGGGGGAAAAGAAAAGCTGTAATAGGAAACTTGTTGTGCCTGGTTGCTGTGCACCACTAACGCTACAGCTCTTTCAGGCGGCGTGGCGCATTATTGTGAGGATGTTAGCTGTTTGAGTAGGTTCAATAGAGCAGACTATTTTTGTTGCATGTAACTCCTCTTGTTTGGCTTCCAAGTAGTATCAACAAAGATTGGGAGCATGCACCATCTCCCTGAACAAACTGAATGGTTTGCAAACGTCGATGTTTGCTTCATTAGTAATTCCGAAATCAGAAGCAAAAGTGGTCAGATGTTATCCAATCCAGTTTATGACAACATGCACCCATAGCTCTTGGACGGAGCAGTGCATTCCAAACTGTTAACACACAATATTTGTCTGGGACGTCTGCACATCTTGAACCATTTGGCAAAAATGTGATTTGTCAAACACAGCCCAATCATGTTTTGTATTGTTTCTGCACACCGCAAAAAAAAACTAGTGATGCATGATATATTAATACACACCTAAAAAATATAGGTTCCTGTCAATAACATAAAAATAAAGAATTGAATTCATGAGTCGATTCGTGCAAAGCCTTCGGTTATGTCTGCGCGAACATGCACGTTTCATTTGTGTATGTGCAGCCTCATGTTTGCCGTAAAGCACTCTTTATAACCTGCCTTCAAAGAAATCTTGCACAATAGGCAGTTGAAAGGGCATAGGATTGAATGGCCACTTTAAGAGTAAGCCGTACTTGGCCTTCAAGTATACATTCCTGCTGCTTTGTGTTTCCTCTGTGGTCCTGCTCCTCGAACCCGCCCACTCACATTCAGGAACCAGACGCTCTAGGTTCCCACAGGGCCATCAGCCAAAGCAAACTACAGAGAGGAAATGTGGCTCACTCGCTCACTCTTTCTATCACTCACTCATGCACTCCATCAGTAATGGAGCCCTTGTTAGGGATTTTATTTTTTTTCATAGTAATTTTCTCAGTCGTGATTAAGAATATTTAACGTTTCATCTTGCGTTATTATTTTATCTGCAGTGTAATGTGTAGTGCTTTGCAATCACCATGTTTAGAAATTTCCTAAATAGAGTAAATCCAGATGGCCACGGCCTTCTTTTAAGGTTTATGTAAAATGGTAGTTTGGAGTCCAGATGTTGAACATGTCCTATTCTGCATCCATTGTGTGTTTGTGTGGTTTCGTCCAGCTGTGTGATACAGTCTGCCGTGCATATGTGTCACAAGGCCACGCGTTTGATGTGGTTGTGAGCGAGGGCCGTATCACGGCTGCCCTGATTTCAGATCAGCGGACGTTGCATCACCGGCTCCCTTGTGGTGTCTGGGAGGGTGCACAGTCAAAGACTATTATGTCTGGGACGCCCTGCCGGTCTTCCTGGAACTCCAGACCTCAGGGAAGGAACAAACACAGACAGACGTTCTTTGTTGGGAGTGCGGTGGTTGTTCAACACTTGAGTCATGTTTTGACTTTACCCATCCGCATTTTTTGAAGGGGAAAAAAAACGGATCTTTGCGCAAAGCAGGCAGGTCTCCAGATTCAATAAATAAATAAATCCTAGGATCCCCTTAGCTCCTAAAAGTCTATATTCGGGGACACCAAATGACTTTTAGTTGGAAAATAATAAATTGATGAATATGTTTAATCAGAAGCCATTTAACCCCTAGTTGATGCTTTTACTTAAAATAAGAAACCAGTACGCCTATACATTGTGGCTAAGTAAAAAGAAAAACTTCTTTGTGTATTTTAAATGCGTTAATTATTTCAGCAATTATAAAATTATATTGTATATTTACTTTCAGCTGTTTAGAATAGGAACTATACCAGACTAGTTGCCAATTAAACTTAATTGGTAAAACCGGTTTATTCATTATTCAGTTTCATTATTCACAATCACAATACAACCAAGTACTGAACGGGTTTTAGAGTTTTGTCACAAAAGAGCTGCAAAAGAAAAACCTATATGGTTATATATATATAAAACTAGAGTTCTTTCATGGGTTACAACCATAGTGTGAATGCTGTGCTATAACAAGTGTCTCTTTAGCAGTAAAAGGATTTATAGATCTATTTCTTTTTACTCTTGTAGTATATATTTTATACTATTTCTGCATTAGAAGACTGCACGTCCTCTGTCGTTCTATGGCTATTTAATCATTCAGAAAGTGTATTGATTCAGTAAGAGGCTGCTCTCACAGCCGCTACACTCAGCCTGAAGAGTTCTTGATCATGAATTGGTTTGCTCTAGTCCTCTCTGAAAGTAAGTGTGTGTTTTGTGTGTTTCTCGGCTCCAAGGTAGTTAAACCCGTCACTGAAGCTGGACATGGAGGCAAGCGTGGAGTCAGATCCGCATTAAAGAAATGGGCTCCAAACAGCCCCGGTCACAAACGTGCACAAACGTATTATTGTGAATAATAGTAAGGGTTTATTATTATAGTTCGCTACTTAAGATCAGATGCGAAATAATGTGTAGCAGGGTATTAGACCAAATCCAGCCCGATATCTCCCCCTTGTGTCGCATCATGGTCAATGCCTGACCTTATTTATCAAGTCATGATTCTCACGCGTGGTGTTTTTCACCTGAAAACACCACATTTCTCATTGATTGTGATTCATTTTTGTATCAGCACCTCCTCCTGAGTTTATCCTCACCTAGCTTTCACTCTAACTCTGGCTGTCTGGATGTTTGGGTTACGGGGGTGTTTTAAATTCCTGAACTTGAGTCAGAAAGGCACAGGTTTGGGCAGGTCATTGATACAACAAAGGTAAACACATCCTGGATCTGACATGCTGAAACCTGAGGGCAAAGGGGAGGATTGGGAACCTTTTTTAGTTGCACGAATAGCTGTAGTGTTTGGTTGTTATTTGCACTGATGCTAAATATACCTCTGATTTCTCTCAGTTATTTGCTGAAAGCTGTAAGTCGGTTTGACACCTACATGGTCAAAGCTGTACCTCGGTGCTGGTTTCTTGGCTTCACGTGGTGTTATTTCATCTCACAGAGTGTGTTTTCTTTTCTCTTCTTTTTTATTATACAGGCGTACAGTCCCATTCCCTTCAAAAAGTCCAAACATGACTGCTCAAGATCCCCACCAGTGGATAAAGAGAAGCAAGCTGATTGGCTACAGTCTCTGGCTGCATCTGCAAATAAGGTACATTTTATGGGAATATTGTTTTTTTTAATGAAATGCATTATCCAGATAGTGATAGTATTATTTGTCATTCATAATTGTGATTTGAATTTATTATTATTGTTGTTATTATCATATTAGGTAAATATTTAATTTACATATCATATTAAAAACATAATATGATATGATTAATATGAAATGACATGCATAGGGGTATTTTACACCTGCAGATTATGATTTTAATGAAAATGTACTGCTCTTATCAAATTTATTAGCATCATTCGTGTTGACAGAGATATTGAAATTAGGGATACCCTAAAAACTAAAATCAAGTGAATTCAGGCATCACAGCAATATATTGTACAGTACGAAGAATGAATTTATTTTTGAGATTATTGATTATTGTTTTTAAAGATTAACTTTATTCTATCTTGCATCTTTCTAATGAAACCGTCTTATTTTTCTTAGGATTTTAAGCAGCTCCAGTTCAAGCAAAGACCTTCAGCTTTCAGGCCCTGGTCTCCCAGAGTTCCTTCTGCTGAGCGAGAAACACCTAGCCTCACATATGAGAGGTACACTACTGATTAGTCAATTCATGTAATTCATGGAATATCTCCTATTTCCTTGATTGGACCCTTTTAATTAACATCTGATTTTCCCCTGGCATTTAGATCCCTTGCTAAAGAACAAGACAGCCGGGTAGTCCCAAATGTATCACCGCCCATTTCAACATTAAAAAATAATGAGCAGCCACCGCAACGTTTCTCTCAGCCCACTGAGAGCCACAACACAGGCAAGACAGAGAGCTCCAGACCAAGAAAGAGGTGGCCCTCTGCAGAGAAACAATCAGAGCCAGTGGCCAAGACCTCTCTGTCCTCTCCAGTAGTCAGAAAGCTTCCTCTGGAGAACGAGGACTTGGACACAGAAATCGAGGTTGACAACAATAGCAAAGGTAAGATGAGCGAGGACAGGTGATTAAATACATCTGGAAATCCTGTAAAAATATGGCTATTGGAATAACGTCTGGCAACTTTTATTTTACTGCTGTTATTCTGCGATTTCAGTTTCAGCTTCCCATTCCTTGATGTCCCCTCCCTTTACCAATGGTGCGGGGGTGATGTACCTCAACGCTTACAGCACTGCAGAGGTGCACGAGGAGAGGGTGAGACCGGGGCTGGCTCCTTACTCCGAGCTGGAAGTCCTCAAGCAGATGCTCTGCAGTGACCTTAACTCTAAGGAGGCTAGAGAGAAATTCCTCCAGGAGGTCATCCGCATTCGAGTGAAGCAAGAGGAGAAACTAGCTGCTGCTCTACAAGCCAAACGAAGCCTTCAGCAGGTACTTACTGCGAGGTCCAATAGTCTAAAAGTCTGGGATTCAAAAAATGATTGAAATAATTTTAATAAAAGAATTACTTAAAGAATTACTCGTTCCATACCCTTAAGACCTTTGTTCATTCGGAATCCAAATTTACATATTTTTTTTTATATCTGACCCTTCATAAAAGGGTAAAAATTTAATAAAATTAATAAAAATTTAACTAAATTAAAGCCAGTTAACAGAAAATTACAAAAATAAAAGCTAATTTGAAATATAATTAAATACTATGAGTACAAAAGAAATTCTACAAATAGTTCTCCATAATCAAATAAGCACATTTGTGATGCTGCCCGTGTAAATTGTTTTGTACAAAAGGTGTCAGGTTCGTGTGTTATTTTATAATAACATTGACCGTCTTCCGCAGGAGCTGGAGTTTGTCAGGGTGACTAAGAAGGGCAGGCTGAGGGAGGCCATTGAGGCAAAGCGCAACCTGAGGAAGGAGATTGAGCGCCTCCGTGTGGAGTGTGAGAAGAAGGTGCGAGATGCCAACGAGTCCTGCGGCAGGCTGAAGAGGGAGCTGGACAGAGAGACACAGCTCCGTGTGTGTGATAAGGGCTGTGAGGCAGGACGTCTGAGGGCCAAGTATTCCTCACAGGTGAGATCTGCCACATCTTGTATATAATAAAGTATGAAGACAGCAAATAGGACGTGCACAAAATTTGCTTGTCTTTTTCGTTCTCTCAGATCGAAGATCTGCAGGCAAAGCTCCAGCAAGCAGAATTGGACCGTGAGCAGTTAAGAGAGGACCTGCTGAAGGAGCACGACACCCGGCAGAACCTGGAGAGGGTCGTCAAAGAGCTCCAGGAACAGCTGGGCCACAAAGTAGAGACGGAGGGACGCACAATTTCAAACACACATCCGACTGAGGGAGAGAAGAAAGAAATGAGAGATGAAGATGTATCTTAAACTTTTAATGCATCTAGTGTATGGCTGTAGTTGAAGACTTTGATTTGAGGACGAGTAGAGGATGCCTCTAAAGCCAACACTTTCAACACTTTACTGGAGCACGGGAGAATGATCATAAAAAACAAGCATTTAACAGTGTACGTTTACCAAAACCAATGGAAACTGCAGCCGTAGTTCATGAACTCAAGTAACTGGAAAGAAGCTTGCTCGCTCCTTGAGAGGGAGATGCTCGGAGGCGGTGGCATCGCGTGGAACTGACTCTCCTTCAGTTAGCTTCTTTAAGCTAAGCTAAGGATTTTTTTGTTATAAGCTATTTAATTTTTTTTGCAAAGATACTTGAATAATATTTGGGAAACGAACATGTTTTCTATTCACAATACGTTGACAGTAGCAGGTGAACAACCTGCTAGTGCCGCTGTTACTCTGTAAACTAGGAAGTGTTACAAGCCAGAATTCAGCATAGTACACAGGTGTTGTCATTACAATGTTCTGCTCGCTTTTATTTGACCTTTTTGTTCGCTGTTGTATTGAAATAGTTTGCATGAACAACAGTGCTATGGTGCAGCAAAGCTTTATTATAAACCTACATTCAAATGAGCTTTTTATCTTTGTATTTTTAATTACCGTGTACTTTAAACCCTATAGTATTGGCAACGATCAATATGGGCTGAATCCTATCCTCTGTCCAGAACTACAATAACAAGTATTATACTTTACTAATTACCAGTTTTCACAGTCCAAACGAACATTACAGCACGGAGCATGATATTGATCACTCCATGCTTCTTGTTCGACGGTGAAATCAATGTTTTGGTTTTTTTCCTTCAGAATCAGAATTGTGACAAACATCTAATTTTAGTCACTGATTTTAGGGCTCATTTAACATTAAAAATGCTGTTAATGAAAATAACATTTTTACTTATATAGAAAATAAGGATATATATTTTTTTACTTTCTACCAAAAAAAAAAGAATTGCACTTTTAAGAAAAGATAGTTGTATTGTGTATTTGAAGCCCTCTGGTTTTTCAAATCTCAGACACCAAGTATTGAATAAAAAAAAGTTTTCATACATTTGTTACAGATGTGAATACCACTTAAACATAAAACACAATGTAAATATGACAGCGTGCTTTACACTTTACTCTAAATGCTTTTGCTCCAAACCAATAGACTGTATGTATAAAAAATTTAACACATAAATGAATTTCTCCTATCATAATTTCAACTAGAGGGCATTTACTATATAAAATCCTTATGTAATATTAACAAAAAACTTAGATCATTATATTTCTGAATAAATGCGGTCCCTTTGGAAATCACTTTATATAATTACCAAAGCAAAGCTTCACATTCTGAGTTTTTATGGGG
The DNA here is from genome assembly GCA_032361065.1 of Enteromius trimaculatus. Taxonomy (NCBI): domain Eukaryota; kingdom Metazoa; phylum Chordata; class Actinopteri; order Cypriniformes; family Cyprinidae; genus Enteromius; species Enteromius trimaculatus. Next base: position 10,707,350 of record JAUMHP010000060.1, read on the forward strand.
GATATGTGACCGATGAGCTGTAAAGAATATTTGCTGAATTTCTAATGATATTTTATCTCCATTACCCCCTCTTGAATAAACCTGCAGTAATACATATACTAACCTTTTCATCTCTCTATTTATTCTGGGTACATTTTTCCTTCCCCTTCTATATAACAAGATCCGTATGCTTGCCTATGTCAGTTTTTAACCTTTTGATGTTTTCATGGTCACACTAGAGATATGCATTGTGTTCAGGGTCTTGTCATAGTTTTGGTTTTGATGTGGGTCATTTTCGTCACTTGTTTTAATGTTCCCCCACGTATAATAACATTAAACAGAATCAACCATTCCTCTTGTGTTTTCTGATATTTTTTGTGCCCCATAATATTAGGATTATATAAATCTAAGACCACTGTTGAGCCTAGATTTGATAGCAGCATCAATATATATAATGATATATATCATGTATCTCATATAATTAATGATATTTGTTTAAATTCTGATTCAGAAAGACTGGAAAACAGGGCCAGGCTTTCTTTGATGGTACTCAAAGGGTTCAGAGAGGTTGTTATGTGGGCATAGGAGAGTCCATGACGTGGGGTCCCACAAGGCTCAATTTTTTGCACCGCTTTTGTTTAGCCTGTATATGCTCCCACTAAGAATCAAATTGCCTATTAAAGCTATGCAGATGATACCCAGATTTACCTAGCCTTATCTTTAAATGACTATAGCCCCGTTGACTCCCTCTGCCAATGCATTGATGAAATGAACAGTTGGATGTGCCAAAACTTCAGGTAAACAAAGGTAAACAAAGACAAACATGAAATAATTGCATTTGGAAATAAAGGGAAGGTGAAGGTGAAGGTGAATGCATATCTTGACTCTAGGGATCAAACAACTAAAGATCAAGTTAAGAATCTAGAGACAGACCTTAGTTTCAGTAGTTATGATCAAGTCCGTTAGAAATATCAAGGGTTCACTCAAAACTAGAGGAGTCTGCTTTCAGAAGAGATCCGATGAGGCAAAATATTAGACGCATTTAAATCCTGTGCATTTATAAATTAGACACTGTGCTACGTCCAAACTGGTTGCAGTGTATTTTATGTATAGACATTGTTTTATTGTTGTGATAATATTTTATTATTTTATTTCCTTTCATGTAAATGACTTTGAGTTACCATTGTATATGAAATGTGCTATATAAATAAACTTGCCATATATAGGCTATCTATCTATATATATATATATATATATATATACATATATACACATACACACACATCAATAAGACTTTCTGAAGATTTCTGCGATACTGGATTACAATTAACTGGCATAAATCCATTTTCAATTCATTTTAATTTTCATTTTGTCTTATAAATGAAAAAGAAAATGAATTGAAAATGGATTTATGCCAGTTAATTGTAATCCAGTATTGCAGACATCTTCAAACAGCTATCTGATCTGATCTCATCATTGATTTTGAATATATTTTGATTTGTGTATATATATATTTCTGGCATGAAACTCTAGATGGCACAATCTGATTGGTCTACTTATTACATAGCACAGCTAACTGATTCTCTCCTGTATATGTAGCCAATGAGCTTGCTGCTGAACGTTCAGATATGACTAGAGGTTTCTGTAGCAGTTTGCAGCGTGCTTCAAAAATCCTTCACCTTCCCCAGCTCCACCTGCTACGATGGTGATTCATGTATCTTATTTCATGTATGTTATATAACAGTGTCACGTAAATTAACATGCCAATCCCTCCAAGAGTTGACATGACAGAAATATAAACATAATTTTAATAAAAGACTGGCAATGTTTTTACTTTAGTAGCATTAAGAAATATATATATATATATATATATATTGATATATCAAATCAAACCTATCCTTTTACTCAAGTTGACCAATGAGACGTGGAAATCCCTAGTACGGGTAATGCCTTCTCCTCATCCTGGATTAGAGATTTACTGATTGCTGACACGTGTGGCTTCTCTTCCCATTCCAGTTCCTCCTAAACTTGCAGCCACAGCACACAAGAGTAGTCCAGCTGAACACTCACACTGGAATATCTGAAGAAAACGTACTATCAATGGACCGGAGGGAGGGTCAATCACTAAGAGGATCAGTCAAACAAGGGTGCCAACTGGGATTAAATCATCTGTCCACATGCACATTGCTACCCTTGAGAAGTGTTGGCTCATCATTTCAGTAACCCCTGTCTCGCTGGTTGGAAGAAAGCTGACCTTATGAGTAACAGGACTAATACAGTGGACGAGGGACATGACCAGAGGTCTATGTTATGACCACACAAGAGTCCTGCAGTAATGAACACATCTCCAGGAATGGCACCATCATCTCCAGTCTTGTTTTCGCCGTCTCTCAGCAGGCGGCCCCCCAGTCCTGGGAGGAGGTCGCCTTCACCTTTCAGATCGCCCTCTCCTTCTATAATGACTTCACCTAAACTATGGCAGAAAGCTGCGATATCACGTTTGGCTGAGGAGTTCTTCTGGATAGGGGGAAGTATCGTTGCATCCCCAAAATGGAGAATGGGCCAGATAGGTAAGAATTAAGACACCAAATCTGGCATTTTAACTCTTTTTCATAATAGTATGATATGTGCAGGGTGTAATTCTAAAATGCTATTGTTTCATACTTTATTCAGCTTTTAAGTGCACTTATAATTAGATAGTTTTAATAATAAGACAGTGTCCTAAATTGTCCATCGTGAGAAACACCTCTCCGGGCGGCATATGGACACAAACAATCCGCAGAGATTAGACTGACTAGCTACGTCACATGACCCCTCTGTCCTTGATCCGCTCCTCCAAAGCGACTTTTTTAAAAAAACATACCCTGACTTGACTGTTAAAAGTAACCTTTAGTGACTCCTGGTCCATTATCATGTCATTCTGGCATATAAACAGGAAGTGCAAGAAAATAGTAATGTATTATAATAATGTATGGGCCCAATTCAAACATCACTGCTTTAAAATATAAGTGGAAGTGTTTTGTTGGAATTTTTTGCATAAAAGAACGACCAAATCATTTTGATGAGAACATCTCATTATTTCCCTGTAAGAGTTTGCAATCATTTAAGTACTGTTTCCATGATGCATGCCATCAGACAGAAAACACCCTCATGAACCAGTGTGTGTGTGTGTGTGACGCAGCTGCGTAATCTGATTGAGAAGGTATGCTTGATACATCTCCTTGAACAATTAAACTCTGACATTCAAGGATTTTCCTAAAGGTGCACTCAATAAAAACACTAATGACTTAGTAGGAATTAGTATTATTACGTATGTAAGGCAAGAGGCTGGAGTTAATAAGCTTTTGTCCAGGATGGGATTTCTAAACATATGCTGGTTTGTTTTTGTTCTTGTTTTCATACTTGCGAGCAAAGTCTGAAAACTGGTTTGACCAATAGGCAATGTACATAATTGATCAATAGTGGCAAGAGTTGTAAAACAAAAGCCTTAGGCCATTTAGAAATATTAGCCAAATATTACTAATAAAAATCTCCTTTTGCTTTTTCAGTGGAGAGATGCATTTGCAACATGCAGGCCGGATCTCAAATGATTAAACTGAAAGGAAAATCCAAGGCTTTAGTGCGCCTCTTCTATCTAGATGAGCACAAGTCCTGCATCCGCTGGAGACCCTCCAGAAAACATGAAAGAGCAAAAAGTGAGTCACATAGAAACCCGCTTGTTCTGCTGAGGCACGCCAACACACACTTCTTATTTGCAACATGCCATTAAATCACAAGACAAGCGCAGTTTGTTCGCTTATTTCCTTTTGAAAGAAGATATAATGAAAGAATCAACTCAGCGCCTTTGTTAGAAACTGATGTCTTACAATCAAACAATGAGTCAAGAAACAAGAAATCATTGTCATCTTGTAAATGAAAGGTCAAGCTGAATATAGCTGTAAGTGAATTCTGCTCTGTATTGTGTATCTGTGCATATATAAAAAAGCATACAAAGTGCTACCATAGAGAGATAGCATGCTGTTTGAGCATAGTCCTTGATTGGCTACATTGTCTCTGAAGATTATTCTGTCAAATAAAAATGCTTCAAGTTCAAGTCTGAGCCACTGAAAGAAAAAAAACAACAACGATCAAACAAGAGCACTGCACTTGCACTTTATTCCTGTTCTTGTTTTATTCAGTCACCATAGACTCCATCCATGAGGTCTGTGAGGGGATGAGAACTGAGGTCTTCAGGCGATTTGCCAACAATAACTTTGATCCAAACTGCTGCTTCAGTATTTACCACGGAGACCACGTGGAATCTCTTGATTTGGTGTCTACGAACGGAGAAGAGGCACGGACCTGGATTACTGGCCTTAAATACCTGCTGGCAGGCATCAGTGATGAGGACAGTCTGGCAAAAAGGCAACGCACACGAGATCAATATCCTTTTAATTGTGTCTACTTATGCTCTGAATCCACCCATACCCCTCCCACCTCCATGTAGCCCATTTTAGTTAGTGTACATTGTATTCTATAAGAGTGCATGTTTCCTTATATCTTGTTGCAAATGGTTGAGACAGACCTTTTCAGAAGCAGACAAAAATGGAGATGGGAATCTAAGCATTGGAGAGGTTTTACAGCTGCTCCACAAGCTCAATGTGAACCTTCCAAAGCAGAAAGTCAGAGAAATGTTCCAGGTACATTATATCTTGTCAACAAGGTGTTATTCGTGCAGTTATTAGTGTTTTGATCTGTTACGCTCCCCAAGGCTGCATTTGTTTGATCGAAAATACAGTAGTAATATTACAATTTAATATTATTTTAATATATATTTTAAATTCTGATGTATTTCTGTGACAGCAGAGCTGAATTTACAGCAGCCAGTCTTCACATGATTCATTTTTATTACATTACTAATGATTATCAATATGGAAAATGGGTGTTCTGCATAAAGTTTTGTTGGAAACCATGATGCATGTTTTGTAACATTATAAATACATTTGCTGTCAAGTGTCAATTTAATGCATCTTTGCCAAGTATTATAATAATAATTATTATTAAAAACTTTTGAACAGTAGTGCAAGCCTATACATCTAAGTTCAGTTCAGGCTGCAAACAACCAAGCATAATTCTACTATTTCTGCATAGCTTGTGTAAAATATTTGTTTCAATGTAATCATTGCCACTATATTTGTTTAAAACACTTCCACATGGTATTAGCAAAAACGCAGATAAGTACGCTCAGTGCGTAACATATGGTTCACTCTGAACAGATGGCGTTGTCTGAAACTGGTAGAGGTCTTAACTCTAGAGCCTCTAATCCTTAATGGAGACATATATTTCTACTGCAACCAATATTTAGTATTCACTAAAAGGACAACCAGTGCTTTCTAAAATATCACTTTACATGCGTATTTTATTATATTTCTATATTAAATATTGGTAAGATTAAGGTTTACACATTTTTTGCTTGAATGAAAACTCGATGCGTTCACAGGAGGCTGACACTGATGAAAACCAAGGGTCGTTGACATTTGAGGAATTCTGTACCTTTTACAAGCTGATCTCAACACGCAGAGATCTTTACTTGCTGATGATCACCTACAGCAACCACAAAGAGCACATGGACCTGAACAACCTCCAACGCTTCTTGGAAAATGAGCAAAAGGCTGGTGTGATTCATTTTGCACATCTTCACGTAGTTACTTGATGCGGCTCTTTTGATGGATATGAACCATCTTATTTGTAATTGGTATATGTTCTCTTTTCCTAGATGGTAAATGTGACCAAAGAATACTGCAAGATGATCATCAACCAATTTGAGCCGTGTTCTGAAAACCAAACACGTATGGTGCTGGGTATTGACGGTGAGAGACTCTTTCTTTGCTCTTTCATCTTTTGATCTGGTTGTTGTATAATTGGACGTTTGTAACATTAACCTTGCTTTCTAAGGCTTCACCAACTACATGCGTAGTCCTGCAGGGGACGTCTTCAACTCAGAACACTACAAAGTAAATCAGGACATGACACAACCGCTGACCAATTACTATATCGCATCGTCTCACAACACTTACCTGACCGGAGATCAGCTGCTGTCTCAGTCTCGGGTTGATATGTATGCGTATGTGCTTCAGACAGGCTGTCGCTGCGTGGAAGGTAGAAATACTTCTCTCGATGTAAAAGCTTGGTGTCAACATGCTGTAGATCAAAGTGAATGCCTTTTTGGATAAAGGATTGGTCAAAGTAAAATACATTTAAATGGGGTGTTAACAGGCTTTAAACATTATATGTTTTCTTACAAAGACTTCAAATTCTCTGCCTCTCCAGTTGACTGCTGGGATGGTCCTGACGGGGAACCGATTGTGCATCATGGTTACACACTTACCTCAAAAATCCTGTTTAAAGATGTTGTTGAGACAATCAACAAATATGCATTTGCCAAAACTCAGTAAGTAATATTTAAGATGATTGAAATTAATAATAATAGTAAAAAATAAACATAATATTGTATAATAAAATACAATTAGAGCATAAGCAAAATTAAAGTTTTTCTTAACATGATATATTTGTGTATATTTATGTATAAATACAAACACATGTATATGTGCCTGTGTTTATATTTAATATATTTATAAATAATATCAAATATACAAAAAAAATATTTGTAAAATTTATACTTTATGCGTGTGTTTTAATATATACATAATAAAAAAACGCAGTACAAAAACATATATGTAAAGAAAAACCTATATTTTGGATTTGATTATTCACAATTAATCACGGTTATTGTTTGACAGCACTAAATATAATATAATATTATATAACTAATATAATACAACCAATTCTTTCACTTTCAGATATCCAGTGATCCTTTCTATAGAGAACCACTGTACTGTGCCTCAGCAGAAGAAAATGGCTCAGCACCTCATGGAAGTGCTACAGGACAAGCTGGACCTGTCAAATATAAATGTGAACGAGTCCAGGCGTCTGCCATCTCCAGAGCTTTTAAAAGGGAAAGTGCTTGTCAAGGTGAGGTAATATATTTTACTTTCTGGAAGTTGGAATTTTTTTTTTTGTGACTAAATCATGGAAAACCCTGACATTGCTGCGTTTTCCAGGGAAAGAAGCTGCCAGCAAACATTGATGCTGAAGCAGAGGAAGGAGATGTGTCAGATGAAGACAGCGGTGAGGAGGATGAGGAGGAAGAGGAGCAAATTAATGGAGATGTGAGATGCTTTTTCCTTTTTTTTTTTAAATTTGGTCATTCCCCCTCTGGAGTGCTTAAGTAAAAACTGCTGTGTTCTGGATTGCAGACCACAGAAGGAGCACCAGAGACGGGCGATGAATCAAAGAAACGCTCACGGAGGTTGTTCATGGACAGCTTCAGGCGCAAGGTCTCCAAGGACTTTCCACTAGGCCTATTACATTTCCAGTAATTTTGGAAAAAGCTCACTAAAAGAGCCTTATACTAGTGTTATAATGTTCCATGATCTGTGTTTCAGAAGAAAAAGAGGGTAAAGTTAAAAAAGAGGCCTGTCCTGAGTGACTCTGATAATGAGCAGGAAATTCCAAGCAGTAATGATAAACAGGTCATCAACTATGGCAAGTGAGTATTTCAGGAGATACTGTTCATTGTTGAACAATGTTATATATATATATATATATATGTATAGTAAAAACCAAAACAGGCATGTGAGGTTGTCAGAAAGTAGTTCCATTACAGGATGGCATTTTGGTGCTTGTGTGTGTATATACTGTATATATATATATATATATATATATATATATGCATGTAATTAAATAACATAAAACACAGCATAACTCCCCCAAGTACAAAACATATAACTAAACTAAGAAACTATTTAAATCAAACTAAATATGATGCATTTGATACTTTTGATACTATGTTTCAGCTATTTGCTGTATTTCTCATATTTTAAATATAACAAATAATGTTAAAGTATTGTATACTAAATAAAAGAATAAATAAAATAAATATAAATATACATTTAAATAAAATAAAATAAATGTCAACTGTGATAAATTATGTGAAAACCTAAACTTATTTGATTTCACCAAAATAGCTTACTGTATAAAAAAAAAACATAAACTGAAATAACTTAATAATGTAACTAAAACTGAAATAAAAAATAATAAAAACTATACAAAAAAACTAAACTTTAACCAAAATAAAAACAAAAGATATTTTAAAAAAAACAAGTTTGAATTATGTAAAACTATAATAATATCTCAATTATACTAACTTAATTGTGATGATACTGATAAAAATTAAAAACATAAATGGTTAACATTAATTGTTTTATTAAAAAAAATAAAATAAATGGAAAATTTAAAAATGGAAAAAAAAGTAAAAATTCACAGATGCGTTTATCGTTCTTACAAATAGCTTTTGCATTGTGTAATACGATGTCCGTTGAGTTTAATAATAGTTTGTTTTATGCTAATTTCTTTGCAGAAGAAGGAAAACAATGAGACTGTCTCGTGCCCTCTCTGATCTAGTCAAATACACAAAATCAGTGCGAGTTCACGATATAGAAACTCAAGGTAAGTCAAATGTAAACAAAGTTGCAACCTCAATAATGTCCACGTAAGTGATCTAGCCATTCCATGAGAACAAACTGTAGAAGTGTTCTTGATGTATATGTCTAAATAAACTGCATGTGTGTTTCAGCATACATGTGCAGCTGGCAAGTGTCCTCCTTAAACGAAAGCCTAATTAACCAGATTCTGCAGCTAAAGCCTGCCCAGTTAGTCCGCTTTAATCAGCGACAGCTCTTACGAGTCTACCCTTCCAACTACCGCGTTGATTCTAGCAACTTCAATCCTCAGCCTTTTTGGAATGCAGGATGTCATTTAGGTATGAATTAGCTTTTTTCTTTCATTTATTATGAAAAATTTTCTTTCTAATTATCATCAAAGCCTGGTGTTTTTCATTAATGATCAAACGGCAACAACTTTGATTTGAACAGCAATGGATCCTTGCTGGCAAATCTCTCTCTCTCTCTCTCTCTCTCTCTCTCTCTCTCTTTTGTAGCGTATCAGAGTAGTGCCATGCATTTGTTTGAAATGTTGTTTCATCTTTCCAGTCGCTCTCAACTATCAAACAGAAGGCCGTATGTTGCAGCTGAACAGGGCAAAATTTGCAGCGAATGGAAACTGTGGCTATGTACTGAAGCCAAAATGCTTGTGTAAAGGTAGTTTGGTGCATTTTTCTTTGATGTATTAAATGTATTATAGGCACTTTTCACGACACATAATGATTGTCCTCAGGTGCCTTTAATCCTGTTCTGGAAGACCCTTTGCCAGGACACAGGAAATCTCAGCTAGTGCTCAAGATAATTAGTGGCCAGCAGTTACCGAAGCCAAAAGACTCCATGTTAGGAGACAGAGGAGAGGTGAGTATACTCATACTTAAATTAAAGTAAGTGATACAATGTTACGAGTTGTCTGTGAATGAATGTTTGCTGTCCAGATCATAGATCCCTTTGTAGAAGTGGAGATTATTGGATTGCCTATCGATTGCAATAAACAGCAGACAAGAGTAGTAGATGACAACGGTAAGCACAAAGCTGAATACCAACAGAACTTGGCAGTGCTTAATGTGTTATTAGTGACTGACTGATGGCAACAGTATGTGATAATAATTATTAAATAGATTTTTAAAAGTGTGTTTTTAATTGCCACTGCACTGTATTTAATTGTTTTTCAGATAGTATATTATTTGACTGTTGCACCATAAAATGAACAACGATCTTATATGTAATATAAAAGGCTATGTATATATATATATGTATTATACACATGTTCTGCCCATGTAACAGGTTTTAACCCCATGTGGGAGGAGACACTTGTGTTTACTCTGCACATGCCTCAGATTGCCTTAGTACGCTTTATGGTTTGGGACCATGATCCAATTGGACGAGACTTCATTGGACAGAGAACCATAGCATTTAAAAGCATGATGCCAGGTAAATAACATGTCAGTCAGTATATATTTATATTGTTGTCAATAATTCAGTCAGCCAGAATTGTATTATTTCCTTGTTCCACAGGCTATCGACATGTTTATTTAGAAGGTATGGAAGAAGCATCTATCTTTGTGCATGTTGCCATTAATGACATTACAGGAAAGGTAACTTTTTTTTACATTTCTATTCGCTTTTGCATAAATGTAGCTAAGGAGAAGTTCATTTGCAGAATGAAAATCATCATTTACTCACCCCCTTGTCATCCAAGATGTTCTTTCATCTTTCATGTCTTTCTTTCTTTAGTCACAAATAAATAAAATTTCTGAGGAAAACATTCCAGGGTTTTTCTCCATATAGTGGACTTTAACCGGTCTCTATTCAGTCCCATCTTAGGATTGAGAGTCTTATCAAAGCAAAATAATCAGTAATTTAAAAAAAAATAAAAATGTAAATACTTTTGAATCATAAATGCTGGTCTTGCATTAGGTTTGCAATCGACATGCCCCTCTTCAGGCATTGTGTTCAGGAATATTTATCTGTGTACTTTGATTCAAAGGGTAGGGCAAAAAATCTCATTTTTTTCCAACTTCAAAAATCGTTCTTCTGAAGAATTCATTCTTCTCAAATGATATCCGCTCCAAAGTAATAACGCATAGCTGATACCACTTGTATGTTTCAAATCCCTCCGCACCGACAAAGCTTACCGTTTGGCGCCAAACACTGAACAACCACAATTAACAATGGAAAATATATCTGTTGTTATATATTCATATGTAGATGTTATAAATTGTCATACTAATTTTTGAATGTTAGTCACGTGGTATTATATCGTTTCGTGGAAGGATGAAAATTTTAATTTAAAACAAATATGCCAAAAAATGTTTCAAATTCATATTCATGTCCAGTTTTTTTTCTTATGTGGCAAGCAGCCCTGTAATAAGCGGGGCAGGCAGCCTGTAGTTATCGCAAAATAAGCCCCGACAGTGAGATCGTATCACGCTGAAGGGGCTTATTTCGGCTACCTCTACATTATCCCTTACATTACGTAAACACTGGGTCAGTACTTCCACCTACCGTATTCCATAATGCATAAGATCGAGCTAGTGCAAGAGCATTTGTAGTTAAAAAGTATATAAATTTGTGTTTTTCTTCAAAAATGACGAATCATTTCATTATTTAAGACTCTTATTCCTCGACTGGGATTGTGTGTAGACAACTTTTGAAACTGCACTACGTGTAGAAAAATCTGGAAAATCTCTTTTCGACTGAATAAAGAAAGACATGAACATCTTGGAAGACACAGAGGTTAGTTCACCCAAAAATGAAAATTCTGTCATTATTTCTTCACCCTTGTGTCGTTCCAAACCCATAAGACCTTGATTCATCTTCGGAACACTAATTAAGATATTTTTGATGATATCAGAGAGCCATCTGACTCTATATAAACAGTACCATAACTAGAATAATCCCAGATTCAGAAACATAGTAAAAACACCGGTAAAATACTCCATGTGACATCAGTGCATCAACTTCACTTTTGCGATGCTATTAGAATACTTTTTTGCGCAAAGAAAACAAAATTTACATCATATACTCATCCATTCTTCTCCCATGACTTATGTCTTTCACCATTTTAAAGAGCATCACTACGTACATGTACACTTTCCTCTTGGCGTAAACAGCCGCAGATCACGTACACGTTCATGCTTTCCCCCAGATAAAAAAAAAAAGGCTGATTACGGTGCAAATATGTACGGTGCATTGAGATACTCTCTAAAATGGTGGAAGACGTAAGTCATGGGAGAAGAATAGATAAATTATGTTATTTATGTTTTCTTTGCGCAAAAAATTATATTCTCATAGCATCGCAAAAGTGAAGTTGAGCCGCTAATAACACATAGTTTAACCACATTTCTGAATCTGGGATCATTTCAGTTCAGTCTAAGGAGGGACAGATGGCTCTCTGATATAATCAAAAATATCTTCATTTGTGTTCTGAAGATGAATGAAGGTCTTATAGGTTTGAAACGACATGAGGGTGAGTAATTAAACAGAATTTTCATTTTTGGGTGAACTAACCCTTTCATTCTAAATTTCATTTTGAAAGTGTACTTCTCTGTTGATCACCATGTTAGCATAATAAAATTGTTTTGCTGATATATTGATAACCAGGTCAAATCAAGCAACGCAGTGAAGCAGCTAATCCAGAAAAACCTTATGCAGACCTCTGAAGATGGCACTAGGACATCCTTTGGCCCGAACTTCCTGCGGAAAGGAGCTGGAAAGAACCAAGCAAAAGTGGTGAAGACCTCAGCTGACTGCTACACCAAAGAAGACTTTCTGAACAGACGTTACAGTGACGATGTGAGCTCAAAGGACAGCAGGAGCACCTCACAGTCTGCATCCTTGCTCAGAGGAGCTCAGAGTGAACCCCTTAGAAGGGCCTATAAGGTCTGTTTTCAGGAGCCAGAAGGATTTCACGAGGCACGGCACCGCCGGTCCTCCATCACATGCTCTGGTGGAGCAGGAGTGGCTATAGACTACACCAACTTAGCATTTGATTCAAAAGACGGTTCGGATTTGGACATTCAGACTTCCGTGGTTCAGTCACACATTGAGGAAACAAAAGAGCTGACTGTTTCAAAACTAAATAAACAGGAATATGAGTCTGCAAACCTAGCGACAACGAAGATAAATGTTCCTGCTTCTACGCTGAATAATCAGTCCTTGTCGGAGCAGATCTCAGATGTTAAATCGGAGGATTTAGAGCAGGAACCTGAGATGTATGAACCTCAAGAGACTCTGAAAATTCAGTCCGAACCTACAAAAGAGTGTGAACCCTTACATTTCCATCCGATACCCGATGGCGTACTAGATCTTTCCAGTGGAACATTACACAGCAGGACTGTGTTGCTCAGAAATAAATCTGGATGTTCTTTAGACGGTAGGCTCAACCCTCAGTGGCAGCCGCTGTCAATCCCTGCAACCCCTGCGCTGAGCAGACGGATGAATGACCCAGATACACTGTCTTCCAAAGATTCACCATTTAAAGGACGTAGATCACAAAGTGTCCCGAGACACCGTCCGCCCTCGCCACCAAACACACCCTTCCTCAACCAGCACGCACTCCCTCAGTGCAGTCACTCTGCACCAAAAAACTCTGTTTATAATAATCACAACCTTGCTGAGAGTGAATCAAGCAGCCTAAGTAGTTTGGACAGCCTTGACCTAAGTACTCTGCCATCCCGTTTCCCTGACAACCAGCAGCAGACAATGGGCACACTGCAGAGGGAAATGAATGCTCTGTTTGAGCAGAAAATGCGTGAGATTCGCTGCCATTCACCACTGTTTTTCGAAGGTAAGTCGTAAGGTGCAGAAAAGTGTCTAAGGGATCATTAAATGAATGCCATTTTCTTTCTGGTTTAGTAAAACAAAAAAACACTTTTATTTGAGCATGCAAGAGATCTTTGATCTAATTTGTGATGGGTTTTTAATCTTTTTAGATTCTTCAACGTTGTAAAAAAGTAACACGCATGTGAAACCTAAGAAGAAACAGAAATAACAAGATTCCACACTGCAATGATGGGTATGCACAGATGCTACAGGAAGAAAAGCAATTACATAAATACATATTTGTATTTTATACAAGTATTATCTTGATTTAATCATGCAATCTGGACTTTTTTTTTTTTTTTAAAGGAGCCTGGAATGGTACATGTGTACTTTTGCTTTTGGAAGATGCAATTCATAATTAATAACTAAACATATATTTCTCATGTTTGTTAAAAATGCAGTCACACTTTGGTGTTAGATCAAGTTTATTAATTCATTAATATACATGGTGCCAGAATGTATTCCTCTTTTATGGCAGTTTTAATTTAACATTTTTAAATTGTCATATGTTACGTCATTTTTACTTGCATGAAATGTTTTACTTTCCAAACATTTTCCTTGCATTTCTGAATTCCCTCTGGTGCACAGAATTTGTTAACAAACATAAAATCAAGTTTACTCTTTGTTCAGCTGTGGTCCAGTCTTTGTCATTCATTAGCAAGTAGATTTCACATTTAACATTAGCCTCAATGCTGGTCTACATATTTCTGTTTCTATATTGTACATGATCTAATACAAACAACTGCATGAGATTTTGCTGCAAGATTTGAATTTAAAGAAAAATAAGATGATGTATTAAAACCTCTGCACTTTAGTACATTTTATCTAAATCTGTTTAAAATATGTTAAAAATACATAATTTTTTAAACTTGGGAAATAGTAATAATACCTAGCACCAGATAATGTACAAACCTAATAATGTAAGACTTGCATACTGTATTACATCTGTTGTTGAGCATTTATGGCTTGTTTTTGTCTGAGGTTTCCTGGTCTCCCTTTGTGTTGGTCATTCTCAAACGCTGACTCAGCTCCTGAGTCAAAACCGCACAGCAGGATTTCTGTATCGATAAGAACAAGTTTATTTTCACTGATTGTATTATAATGGGGGAAAGCACATATCTAAACGTGCTACTGTATAGTGCTTAAATTTAACAGTAATGAAAAAACGTAAATGTGTGGTAGTTCATTGTGTGCAAGTTTATGTGGTTTATGAGGACACAAATGTCTTTAATGACATGGGTATGAAATAGGTATTACAATATGAAGGTGATTTATGAGGACATTTTCAGTGTCCCCGTAATTCAAAAGGCTTAAAAACATACTAAATAGTGTTTTTTGGAAAATCTAACAATGCACACAGTATAGTACAGCATAGTATTTGTCCAGTATAAAGACCATTACGCCTATGGAGAGTCCCCATAAATCACAAAAACCAACATGAGTGTCTGTGTGTGTGTGTGTGTGTGTGTGTGTTTATTTTGGCATTACTTGCCTTCTGCTCCCCTGCCGTGCTGCGAGATTTTGAGGTGAGTTCAAACAAGGAAAGCAGCACTCCAATCCCAAGGCCTATAGCCAGAACCAGGAAGATGCCCTTCATGCTATGGGCCCTCAGAGACGAGCCTTTGGCACTATCCGGTATACAGCTGCTGGCCCACCACTTGGTGCGCAGGTACGCCAGCTCCCCAGCCTCGCTCAGCTGCAGGATGGCCACGCTCAGGTTCTTCAGCATTGCAGATCCTGTCCCATAAACACTGTGGTATTAAAACCGTACTACAGAGTACCGCACATGACATGACAAAAATGTACACTCGATTTGCTTATTCATTACCTCGATTTCCCTTAAAATCACTATTATTGGTAAATTAATAAATCGTACACTCAACTTAGCTTCACGCACAGGGCTCTGTACTATTCACTCTTAGCCTGGCTTCCGTGATTATTAAGCTCATAGGAGATTAGTCTGGGCAAGCTACCTTACTACCCGCCTTCTGGGAGGCGGGCTTAACCTGCGTCCATCAGATGCCTCTGTATACTACTGGACGGATCTACACCCAATCAGACCACTTCCGATGACGTACAGTATGCATAGCAACAGAACCTGAAGACGTTCAAAGATGTTTGAAATGGTTCTCAGACGCAGAACTGCTGCCATCGTGTTACAGGGGGAGAGCTCATTTCTCATTGGTTCCCACTTTTTTGGGAACAGAAATGCTCTAAAACGGCAGATTTGCCAGACTGACTTTGCTCGTGAAATTGAATGTAGCATCACAGGAAGTATGGGCAGGCCCAGGCTAATTCATTCTCTCTTTGAACATATTATTCAACCAATGATATTTTAGGAGTAAACTGTAAAGCAATAGATGTTTCGTCTGCCTGCTTTGAGGAGCAAGTAATTTACTATATATGAGGATTATGACCTAATTAGTGATATTAGGTTCCGGTTCATGAGGAAGTAACGATTTTGTTCTCTTTGACTAATGATAAATTTCGCCAAATCTGCTCTAAAGAAATAAATGATGGCCTGAGGATGAATACATGAATACATACTTGTATTTTTTGATGAACTATATATAATGTTAGTTTATAAACACTGAATTTACCATAGAATCTTATGAGAGAAGAAAGACTAAGACTACTATTTTATATTATAACGTATTCCAATAATCTTTATTTACAGCATTTAAAACTGCGTAAATATGTTGGTCTCACCAAGAGGAGTTACAATGCTGTAACCTCTCATCCCGATGACCTCATGCGCCCGGACCAATTCACAATGACGTGCCACAGCCAAGTCTAAGGACACTGATTCTCCAATAAAAGCGTAGTTTCCTTCCTTCGCCTTCTGCACACCCTCATCCATGGAGGACACAAAACTCTTCCTCCGCTCCATGTGCTCATAGATGCGACGATAAGATGGGTTATTTGAGTTCTGTGCAAAAAGAAAAAACGTTAGAAAATCTTTTCTGCTAAATCTGGTAGGAGTTAATTTGAGTAATCAGAAAAACGCGCAGAAATAATTCATGTGATCAGACCTTAAAGAAGGCAAGAGTGGAGGAGCCGGCAAGTGTTCCGTATTCTATTACGTCTTGATTAGCCAAGTCCTCAAAACCTTTAATCATGAGCGGTGCAGAGTCAGGCCCCTGAGAGGAACTGAGGCTGGAAAAATAACAGGCCAGGAGCACCACGGCAAACAACCACCAGGTACAACTGATAACTCTTCCTGACACAGCTTTAGGGTGAGGGCCTGCACCTGCAGAAGGCCAAACAAATGAGAGGAAAAGACATTATCCTCCCATTATCAATGGCTGAAAGTAGTTTAGATTTAGAGGTGCAGACTCTATAAGGGCATGGTGTTGATGATATTATGAAGGTTTGTTTGCACCAAAGCACCTCTAAGAAAGAGTTCCACTTCCTGTTTGGCACCTTCACCAGAAAGTTAGCAATACTTTCACTTAAAAAAAAATATGAAATGCTGCTGCTTTAGTAGCATGTACTGTTTAATAACCCATTTAATCCCACAGGTCACAATTTTTTTTTTCATTTGTAAAGCTCTTAAAGCTTTACTTACTGATGTTTTAGTGCGCTTCCTGCAAATATGAAAAAAAAATGAAGGGTTTAAATTAAATATTTAACGTTTTACACAATTAGTGCAAATTATCAGATGACCTGAAAAGTTTATTCCTGTTTGCACCTTGAGAAAAAGATAACTGCATCAAAGCTCCAAAACGATTGGCAGGTAAAGTATGTTAACATAACATATGACATAGATTTCTGGTACATATTACCTTTAGGGTGTCTAGTATTAATATATGAATTCACTTTTTTTTTTCTCGTTGTTGTTGTTGTTGAGTGTGGTCATAGAGTGGAAAAAATCTTGATGGTCACAATATTGACCGGTGGGAAGCTAGACAATACAAATCCAATGGCAGTTTCTATTCAATTTTATTTTTATTATTATTATTCTCACTGTTCCTGTCAATGTGCATAAGTTGTTTATGCATAATAGAAACCATAGAATGTGATCAAATTGTTTAAAATAGCTGTGCTAAGATAAATAAAAGTTAAATATCAATGCAAAAAATGTAATTTTATTTGTCACTTTATCCCACAATTGGGATATTTTCATGGATTAAACGGGTTAAGGAATGCAGTGTTTTTTCAAGGCAATAAAATATTTTTGTTAAACATATTTAATAAAAATTAGAAATGGTGAAATGGCAACGAACTAAAATATAGTTAACTTGAAACACTAAAATTGGAAAAAGCTAATTCATCATAATGAATATTATAGTATATAAATACTAGAATAAAACTGAAGGATCTAGCATAAACATGAAATACAGCTTGACCACTCAAAAAATAAATCATTATTGTAGGAAAAACGTCCATAGTGGTTCTGCAGAACAATGAATAAAAGAGATCCAATAAGTGATTATTGTGAGGCTTGATTTCACAGATTGCAAAATGTTTAGCAAAACAAACAAAAACAAAAGAACAGAAAAAGAGCATAAAATGGGATGTGGTTGACACTGGACAGATATCATTAGGGCTTTTTAATGCATGACCACTAAAAACTGCTATAACATTCATACAATTATACATGATTCATACGTGATTACCTTGCAGACTTAGGGCTCCTGCAGTGTACCACAAACTGTGGAGGAGAGTGAAGTGATTTGTCTCCGTCTCAGGCTGACTCCACTCACACGGACTCAACCTTGAAATAAAAACACAGATGTAGAATTGAGTTTCCGAATCCTACTCAGAAACTGCAGTTTTACAGCTATACTAATAAAGTGTTTTGTGCAGTAAATAAGTCAGTGCTCTTGTTCTATGTATCTGTGGTCTTCTCATCCTTTCTCTGACCTTCCCACAATGCAGATGCAGACTGCAGTCACAAAGTATGCAATCAGGATGCCGAACCAGGTCTCCCCAGAGAAGGGGGAGAGGAAGTCAAAAAACCCGGCCTCTTCAGAAACGATATCTTTGCGGAGGAGGATACTGATTCCGGTCTGCATGTAAGGTTTTGTCATTCCCACTGCCTTCTCCCGGGCAGCGGTGAGAGTGAGGGGAGCCACAGCCAGATCAGCTTCCTGTGAACAAAATACATGGAAGTTTTGACATCATTAATATCATCGAGATGATTTTAATTGCTATAATGTTTTTCAGTTTATGCGCATCAGTATAGTACAAGTACTGCTGTGTATTTTTCATCCAACATTCATCACATACCCCTCTAACAACCTCCCCGATCATTCCGTTCCAGTTTCCACTTTCATCCTGCCGGCCATACGCTCCATCCTTCACCAGGTGAACTTTGTATTTGAAACCCAGTTTCTTAGCCAGCTCAGTGAGCAGATCCATACAGTAGCCTTCTAACTGCGAGCCCTTGCTCATTGTGTAGGGGTCTTGCTGAAAACAAAAAAAAGAATGATGTAAATTAACAATTAAAAATAGTTTTTAATAATGTTATCATTTTAACTTATTTTAATCCTTACCTTGATGGTGGTGACTATCAGTTCTTGACTTGCTGAAATGCAAACATCATATTATTAATATAATTAATTTATTATAAATACAAATATACTTAACAATATTGCTCAAAAGCATCGGTGCAATTCATCATGAATTAAAATGATCAAAAATCAGTATATTGTGTACATTTAAAAAAAAAAAAACAATTTCTATTTTAACGTATTTTAAAATCGAATTTATTCATGTTGGCAAAGTTGAATTTTCAACAGCCATTACTTCAGTCTTCAGTGTCACATGATTCTTCAGAAATATGAAATAATATTCTAGCTGATTTGCAGCTCAATAAATATTTGACAACAGTTGTGCTGCTTAATATTATTTTGGAAACCATTAATAGAAAGTTGAATAGCTGAATTCAAGTATTAATAAAAAAAATTAACCATCTTACTAAATCCAAACTTTTGAACGGGAGTGCATAATATAAGAATCTCATCCCTGTTCATAACTTCAATAAACTTGAAGGGATTGAAGTGGATAAACAAAACGGAGTCCTACTGAGTAAACACATTTGAAGACCTCAGATCTGTTGAAGAGTGTGTTTGTTCAAAAGTGACCGCAAGTTGACACAGAAAGACATGGCCAAGACTTCAGTGTCTCCTCTATTGATCTGCCAAATCAGTCCTCTGGCTGGGAGTCTCATTTCCTGCTGCATTTGTGTCACAAATAGCTCCATCTTAAATTAGCCAGAGTCATCAGAGAACCTTTTGTTCGGCAGCCCCATCCTCGCTCAGTCTGCAAATCTCGGGGAGATAATGATGAGTGAATGGCCCGGCTGCGTTTGATGCTTCTTAGGCAGCTTCCGGGTTTCCGGAGCCCGCAAAGTTTGGCTGCGTTTTTCTCTTTTTCTTTCTCAGAAGTGAGAGACAAGATGTCATTGCAGGGCAGAACTGTGACTAATTGGAGTTACTGTTTTTTGTCACTTGATAGCGAAGGCCTGGTAAGGGCAGTCAAAGAGTATCTGAAGCTAAAGTTGAGCGAGGCCCTCAGGACTCCATCAACACCATAGAGTGATGCTGACACTCATCAGCTCCTACTATTGAATTTATGACAGACACAGAGGGTCCTCGACGTGCTGTCATAACTTGGCACGTCTTAAAAACTGTTCTGCTTGTTCAAGACTTTGAATTGATTTATAACCGTTTTTGAGAGGGTTTCAACTGGCTGACTTCCTCTCTGTCAGAATGGGGTATGAAGTGTGCCAAGCAGGATGTGGTCACCATCTTTGATGATGTGCCCAGCTGACTGTTCAGCCATTTATCGTATGACAGGCTTGTGAAATTCAAGAACTTCACGCAGCGAGGGACAAGACAACTTGGCACAGATTCCATCGTAGCTGCTGTTTATTAAATTACACAAAATACTGTAAAAGTAACCAATGCCTCTATTGTATTTCTTTCAGAAACAGGACTGATTCTAAGCATACAGAAAATAATTTGATGTGCTTCTGTGTGATGCCGTTACATCATAAGAATTTCACATTAGACAAAAACATAGTAACTGCAGAATGCAAGAATGCTTAATATTTAACTTAATACTGTATATCCATATTTTAACAAACTTTGGAAATACCTGCTATGCAGATCTCTGACCCCAGCAGCAATACGATGCATATAGAGACAATTCCCATGTTGTTGATCCTGTCCTGCAAACCAAACAGACAATATGGCTGTTTACATAAAATGTATATATTTAAATATATATAGTATTTAAATTAATTACATATTTTGCATTGTTTTTATGCTATGTATTCTATGTTATTACAATTATTAATACTAGATAGCCATCCCTCCCTATACACATACACATAGGCTATGTAATATTAATTCACAAAATAAGTGGTCAGGAGGTGTCTTTTATATATATATATATATATATATATATATAGATATATAATT
>JAUMHP010000060.1:10740362-10782848 GCA_032361065.1 Enteromius trimaculatus
AGATTTAAAGGGGAAGTACACAGAACAGAGTGATTTCTAAAGAGCTGTTTTTGACAGGGTAAAATGAGCGTTTTTTTCTTTGAGAAATTTTAAAGCAAAATATATTACAAACTTTCGATTAAGATCCTAAAGAATCATATTAGCTTGTGGAAAATTGCCTTTGTATGACCCCTTTAAAATGTAACTATATTTCACAATATTACTGTTTAACTTCTCAACACCGGTGTAGTTTAAAAGTAAAGAAATCACTGCACTTCCTCTTGATTGTTTGGATCACCTGACGTTAAAACCAGGTGCTCAAGGTGCCTGTTACAAGAGCTTTGTATTTTAAAAACATATATCTTCTAATGTTCTCTGCAGTTCCTCACCTCCAAAACGCAGTCGTGGTAAACCAGCTCTCAGCAAAGTTCCTGTCGATGAGGAGGAGAATGGTGTTTCTAATGCAAGTGAGTATTACAAATACTATATTGCTCTTCTTTCATTCGTTTTGCTCAACCATCGTTATCTTCATCATTGTAGGCAAAGACACTTCTCAGAATGATGAGTTGGAACCTCTTACATTGGTTTGGGCAAAATGTCGTGGATACCCCTCATACCCTGCAATGGTAAGGATCACATGGCGGTGAATTTATACATGATACACTTGTATTTATGATTTAGAATATCCAGCCTATTCTATCCTAAAGCATTGATGGTTTTCAACAGATTGTCAATCCTAATATGCCCCGGGAAGGAATTCTTCACAACGGCATTCCCATCCCAGTGCCTCCAGCAGACGTTTTGGTTCTGGGTAAACGCAGACAGGAGGAGACTGAGGAGAAGCTGTTTCTTGTGCTGTTTTTTGATACAAAAAGAACCTGGTAAGGAGAAACGACATATTACATATTTCAAAGTCTGTTTTAGGTCTGCTAAAGTCACCGTTTTGTTTTAAATTGACAATCAGGCAGTGGCTGCCGTTGGACAAGCTCCATCACATGGGCATCGACGACACTGTCGACAGGCTGCGTCTGATGGAGGGCAAGAAACCGAATGTGCGCAAGTCTGTACACATGGCGTACGACAGGGCGATGACACACCTGAGCCACGTGAAGGAAAACTCAACCTTTAACCCCTCAAATTTTATATAAAAGTCTTCTATTAAATGTTTGTCTAAACTGACTGTAAGATACCAATGAAGGTACGTGGATAACATTCAGATGTTTATTGGTTTTTATACCAGTGACCGGCAGTTTCATAAGCTCTTTTTTTTTTAATTTGACCGTTTTCCTACCCTCCGTAACTCCATCATAAATCAAACCTGGTTAACTTCTAACATTCTCCTTCAACCAAGACTTTCAAGAATGTTTTTAATGCACTTATTTTTGTTATGTTGTCCGATTTTGGCCGTTTTCTTGAATGTGAGGTGATTGTATCACTTATGTTGCCAATGCACCAGAGTGTTCGGGGCAGTACAATTCAGGAACTTTGTGCTAGAATGCATTTTGTAACTGTTTACTTGGACACCTCTCTGGACATGGGATGTGCACAAAAAAAAAAAGTTCTATTGCCCTTAGAGCTGCTGGTTAATCATTCTAGCGTGATCCTATGTGCTTTTTCGTCTTTATCAGATTACAACTTCTGAGCCTCTGGCGTTTTCACGACCATGGCGGTTTTAACCTACTGTGAGGTGCCACTAAATGAAAATATTTCTTTGTTTGGCACTGCTTACACCGAGCATCTATTTTGTGTCTTTTTTAAGTTAACATGTGCCCTTTATTTTAAAGAAAGGCTGTGTTTGTTAAAAAGCTTGTAATTGTGGGTGGAGATCACTGTGTAAATATAAATGCATGTATGTAGAAAATATGCACAGATGTGTTTTTTTTTTTTTTTTTTTTTAATCTGAAAATGTAAATTAATGACAAACTTTGTACATGTCATTTTAATTTATTTGGAGTGGTTATGGAAAAGTTATTTAATAGCTATTGAGAAGGTTTAATTTAACAGCTCTGTAGAGCTTTATATTGTTCAGAAGGCATTACTGCTTTAATGCAATTGTTCCTTAGTGGTCTACAGTGAGAGAACATTATAGAGTAAAATACTATGTAGTCTCTTAGATCATGTAAACAGTAAAAGAGAAATGTGTTTTTTTAAACAAGCCTGTGAAAAAGCTAATAGTACCAAACAAAAAATGTCTGAAGCAGTATTTTCTCAAATGAGAAATAAAAACACTGTTGAGCTTACATTTCCTTGTCATCTGTTTACTAGTTGGTCATGCGTTTAGACTAAATTTAGCCTTCATGTGAGTAAATGAGATGTACTTGGAGCAACCTCAGATTTATTACAGCACCAATGTATTATTCCTCTTGAATACAAATGTTTTGCCAGAAAAAAAAAAAACTAAATCCAACTATGTAGTTCTCCAAATATCATACATTGAGGATTTTCCTGTTACGCGCAGTGGCTTAAAACAAACATACTTCGGTGATCTTGATTTTGACACCATCATAGTGCACATGCCAGAGGAATAAACGTCACAATTCATATCTGGCATGTCAAACAGGAAACGAACAAATATATACAACAGTAAACCACACATGCTGTGCAGTAATCTTGCTAAGATGGAAATCGATGTACATTAATTCCACAGTAAAGACTAAATTTTATAATCTGGTGATATGTTTTATATCAAGACATTTTCTTTCATTCAAACGAAGCAAGTTTTGGTCTCAAATAGAAAACCATGTAAGACAAAAACGCAAGGAAACCTCTAAAAGAATACACCACAAGTCAAATAACGAAGGTGCAATGTGACGATGCACGGCTCAAGCAGCCATGCTATATTAGAGACTTTGTCAGAAAGCCGTTAAGACCATGAGGAACAGCTCCAGATTCAATCTTTTAATTTAATATCATCTAATCTACGTGCAATTGCATTTTTCTAAGTAAAACAATCCAGTTATAGCTTCAATAATTGTTCACTGCCACCAGTTGAGAAGGAAAAAAGTCCACATTTTATAAAGCTCAAAATGTACACAAAATAGTTTTTCTTCCACATAAAATCAGACCCAGTCCAAGATGTGTGTGTCAAATGGTCACAGACACAAAAAAAACGAAAAGCAGCGTAGCTTTACATAGCTTTTTAACCCACAATAGATTAGGATCTTCCGGTTGAATGATTTCCACTGTATTATTAAACTGAATTAAGTGTGAAAGCGAAGATGCACGTCTCGCTTTTTCAGCGGTCAGATCGCAGCGGGTTGGTCTGGTTAGTGTGCATCTGAAACCAAACCAAAGCAAGCCGTCAGCAGATGTAGGGAGTCTTGTAAACGATCAAGAAATCATACATCTGATTCAACTGGACTCTTACCTCCTTTAGAGCTCTTACTGGGGTTAGGTGTGGTGGAGTATTTTGGAGGGTATCGGATAAACAGACGGTCTTCCTCCTTCTTGATCCAGCGCAGGAGTTTAGTGATGGCATTAATGGCACAGGTTTTCGTGACGAGGGGACTGAAGCACGTATACAACTCGAATTTGCTCGTGACCTGGAATGACAAAAATGAAAGGAGTAGTTCAGCCAAAAATTGCTAAAAAAGAAGATAAAAGGTCCTCCCATTAAAGTCATCCAAGACATAGATTTGGAGAAATGTATATGCTCTGCAGTGAATGGGTGCCGTCAGAATGAGAGTCACAATCTAAATGGTGCTTGATTTTTGAGCAACAGTTTGAAGCTTAAAACATCTTACTGATGGAGTTGTTGTTTTTTTTACAAGTCTTTTTTTTTTCGTGAGACATTAATTGATGGACTGAACACTACTTGTGGATTATTGTGGGATCTAAATCAGCTCTGATGGCACCCATTCACTGCAGAGGATCGACTGGTGAGCAAGTGCTGTTGTGCTAAATGGAAAAAAAACTCATCTACATTTTGGATGGCCTCAGGGGACATTTTCAGGAAATTTAAATTTTTTGGTGAACCGTTCCCTTATATTACACGGAATTAACCTGAGAATATTACAAAGCAACTGCATTTGGAGCAAGGTCAGGATCCTAATTTGCATAATCTGCATTTGCAAATTTTGAGTGCTGCTCGGAGGCCTTGAAGGTAACTCGATCTTTCAAGGTCTGCGCAGAGAGCGTGTGAAAGCGCCGGGCGAGACAGAAAGCACAGCATCAACATGTTTTGCTCTCGGAGGACTGGGAACAGATGCGTGTGACAGCAGTTATTATTCACATACCCAGGCCAGCAGAGTCTCACGTTCGGCCACGTGGTAGATGAGCTTGAGGGGGCGTGAGGTGCTGTGTATTCGGCTGTGCATGTCTCTGTACAGGTCCAGGAGTCTCATTTGCTCCTCCTCACTGCTGTACGGCGCTTCCATCTCTGGGCTGCAGTAACCCATGAAACACAGAGGAAAACAAACAAAGGTTGCTTTGTGCTTTAGATCTCAACTCTTTGCCATTCATCAATATTTTTTTTATTTTAATTTTGTTAGTGTATATTACACTGTACCACATGACACACATTGTGCTTCCAATAAAAGTCACTGGCGTCTGTTGGCATCAAACAATAGTATGAATTAAGAAAGCATGCTTTCAATTACTGTCCTCTGTGAAATTCATTTAGGAAATATGTGTGAGCATAACCATGATCTACAGCTCACAGATACAGTTCAAAGGTTACTTCATGAAACCAGTAAACACAGGCTTTAAATAAATACATCTGAAAGATTGCCAAATAAACCACTGACAGTGTTTTTAGCACTGTTTACATACTATTGTATTATTTGTTAATAAAATTTTAAATTGGCACATTTTAACTTTTTTTCATATTTATTATGAGATTTATATTTTTACTATCAAGCTTTAATTTGTATCTAGTTATTTTAGTAGACATTTTAGTTATTTATCAAGGCATCCAATATCACATTTCATCCAATGTTTGTTTATTTAATCTTATTTTATTAATAGTTTTCTATTAGCTAACTATCACAATACCACATCACAGCACATACTCTATATTATATTTATAACAAGTGTTCACAACAAGTAGAGGTTTAAAAATGTGGGTTATTCTCATAACATGTCCAGATCGCATTTTATACAAAAATGAAATAAGAAAACAATTAAAAAATAAAATAAAGACAATTATGACTTTTACAACGTAACATTATTTTAATAATGATTTGACATTTTTAGATTATTATTTTGATATTTACTTAATCAAAATGTCAAAGATTAATTAATCAAAATAAAAGCTTTTGTTCACAAAATGTGTGTAAATACAAAATATTTATTTTAAAAAGAAATTATGTTTATATAATAATATAATTATATACAAATTATATAAATATAAACATATATATACATATATATATATACACACTGTATGTGTGTGCTTTTAAATATACATAACAATTAGAGTACACACACCTATATTATTTAAACAAAAACTTTTATTTTGGATGTGATTAATCATTGGACAGCACTAATAATATATGTAAATATATAAGAAATAATTGCAGTCACAAAAGCTTTTAACTTAAATTAGTCAAAATTGAAAGCAGCATATCAAATACTACCATTTTGTAAAAATGCCTCACAATTTACATAAAAAAAGGGGTTATTAAAAAATGGTCAAAGACACTTTTTGCATCACAGGGAAAGAAAACATGCCTTAAAGCTATCACGTTTTTACACAAAACTGAAAAACATTTCATAGAAATTCTTGCTCTGTTTTTTTTCTTTTGGAAAGAAAGTGAGCGAGACACTCACCTGGTGAACTGTGTTAGCTGGCGATGGTTGTCGGGCACATCAAAAGGCTTGTACATGAAATGCCTGAGGTCAGACACTCCCACCTGACTGACGCTGTACGAATGAGCTTTCGCTATAGAGTTGAGTGCATTCTGCGTTTGCATAGCCTCCTCGATCTTCCTCTTACACTCTGCCACCGAATAAAACGCCTCTTTATCAGTGGAGAGGAGAACCAGACAAACAGTGCATTCAGGAGGGTCCAGATACGAGATGTATGCATAAAAGTAACAGTCAGGGTTAAAACTGGGCAGGCAGATGGGTGTCCAGATCTCCCCAGCCTGGAAGGCAGACGAGGCCCCGATGAGGTTCAGCAGCAGGTGGAGGTCAGCAGGTTCCAGTCGGGCATCGTCGATGACCATCTTCTCTTGCACAATGGTGAGCAGCTGGTTCTTGGCTATAAGGATGGAGAAGACCAGGTTGGGTGTGATG
This sequence comes from Enteromius trimaculatus, assembly GCA_032361065.1. Classification (NCBI taxonomy): domain Eukaryota; kingdom Metazoa; phylum Chordata; class Actinopteri; order Cypriniformes; family Cyprinidae; genus Enteromius; species Enteromius trimaculatus. The sequence goes on from JAUMHP010000060.1 coordinate 10,746,579, forward strand.
GCCTTCTGAAGAATCTGACTGAGGGAGTCCCTGAGAGACGGGGCCAAGGGGAGACAGTGCACGGCGGAGAGAAGGAAGCTGGGGTCGGAGTCCACAAGGTTAAGAAGGCCGTCGAGGATCTTCTCCGAGCCGGCCAGCAGGCGACGCAGATCGTAGTTCTTCTTGTGCTCGAAGATGCGGGTGATGCTGGCCTGCGTGAGCATGCTGACGATCTGGTTGTAGACGTAGAGCAGTTCGTTACGGAGCTGCTGCTCTGACTGACGGCTGCTGGAGACGGACACCAGCACCAGAGGACCCCGCTGCATGAACACAACCGTGTGCTCATCTATCAGGAGAGAAGAAGAGAAGCAAAGAGACCAGTTTAAGATATTTTACTTACGTATATGATTCATTGTTCTCGAGTCTAACACAGCAATTATGCAAGAATTTGTACTAAATGTGTTCACATGTGTGGATGTAAACAATACACATTAACATTCAAAAGTCTGGAGTCAGACTTTTTTTTAAAGGATTATGTTCATTCAGTAAGGACAACTTAAAACAAGAGTGACAGTAAAGACACTTAAATATTAAAGAGCTTTTATATTTTGAATAATTGCTGCTTTTTTGTGTTTATCGAAAAATCCTGAGAAAAAAAATAGATCACTTTTTTCAACAAAAATACTAAGCAGCACCAATGTTTTCAACATCGGTAATATTTCTTGACCATCAAATGAGAATAATAGAATAATGAGTAAAGTTGCTGAAAATTCAGCTTTGCCATTTAAATTAAATAACATTTAAAATATATTAAATTAGAAAATACTTAAATTGTAACGATACTTCACAATATTATTTTTTCTCACTTTTTAAATCAATTGCAGCCTTGTTGAGCATAAAAAAAATATTTATATAGGTCTAAAATCTGAACATTCTCGCATTTTTATTACATTAAACATATTACAGAAAAGGAAAAAAATCAATTAAAACTACAGTTTATTTTTTTCTTTAAAATTCTATTCTATTCAATTTTATATATTTAATGTTTTTCTGCAAGATCCTAATGAATAAACATAAAATCGTTCACACTTTATATTAGGTGGCCTTAACTATAATGTACTTACATCACAAAATAAGTACAATGTACTTATTGTGTTTCATATTGTATTGTAAAACACTTCTGTTGCTATTGAGGTGGGATACAGATATGGTTAGAGATAGGTTTTGTGGTATGGGTTGGGGGGGGGTTAAGGTGTAATGGATGCGTCAATAAATGTAAGTACACAAATGTGAGTAAATTCTGTGGGCCAAACATTCCTATGTCACTCACCAGAGTAGACTGAGCGAATGATGTTGTCTCCACTTTGAACGAAGGACACAAGGGCCATCATCACTCCCATGGTGGAAGACAGGGCCTCCTCACTTCCATATCTGGAGTAAATGGGTTTCCCAGCTTCGCTCAGAACAAACACATGCTTCCTGTGAAGTCTCCAACTCTCCGCAGTCACATCCTCATTCCTGTGCGAGGGAGGTCCCAGAGGTGTGCTGGTCTCGGACAGAGGGGACGAGGATCCTTTCACACCCATTCCCTGTTCTTCCAGTTTACTCCGAGCTAACATGGTTACAACAAACTCGCCCGAGTCATCGTGGCCATTGTCGGCTAATCCAGAGTCCTGAGACGCTTTTCCAGAATCAGTCTCCGAACCCCCGGCGCACAGAGATCGGTCTTCATCGGTGTGGAGCTTCTGCATATCTGTTAAAGGCTCTTGTGGTTCAACGCTCTCTACTGATGTAGCATCTGCTGACTCCAAGAGCCCCTCTGGGTCTGAAGGCATCCTGTGATCTTCATTCACACAGTGGTTTTCTGATGTGACGTCACTATCGGAGTATTCAACATCTGGAAGGCCAAGTAAAATCAGGACTGTAATGTTAGCCACTATAACACAAATCATAACCTTTCAAAATGTACCTGTCTGATCAAGACATTGCGGAAGGATGGATGGATCACATATCTTCACCTCCTCCATATCCCCACTCTCTTGACTCCTCTGATCCATGTCAACATGCAAACAGCTGCATTCAAAATGAGAAAGTGATTTAATAACACCCAGTCAAATGACAAATATATCAGTAAAGCAATTTAATTGTTGATGGTTCGTACTTAGTGTACAAAAGTGAAGACTAAAGCCGTTTAATCTGATTACCGCTGTTATCCCATATCTGCACCGCTCTTGGGGTTTAAACACCGTCACACCGTCTTCTGATGCCGAAACGTTAACAATACCCAAAGATCGCGATTATTTAAATAATACGAACTGGTTCAAATACCCGAGTTATTGAGCAGAACACAGGACAGTAACTTGAGCTAGACCAACGTTACGTTATTTATGGGAAAAGCTTACGATCCTCCTCCATAAACGACTCCCTTTCGTGAACTGATTCACTAACGTTACTCGTCTTAATCGCAATCATGTCTGATCGAGGAAATTATTAACGAAAAATCAAAACCAAAATCATCTTTAGCTTTCGCTCTGCGAAACTGACTCAGCCGCCGGTGCTCCAGGAAGCTTGCCGTTAAAAACGCTGCAAAACAAATATCCACAACCATTTCCGGTTAACTTGTTTCAAAATAAAGGTAATTAAATATCATATATTTAGTCATCAAGTGCTTTTATTATTTGAGCAGAATAAATTATACTAATTAGTATGAGAATGTTGAAATGGTTTTGCTTTTTTAATTTTTTTTATTATAAAATAAATACTACTGTAATTAGTTACAGTTACTGAGAAAAATTGTGTAATTAAATTACAGTTGTTTTGAAAACGTTAACGATTATAAAGAGGGTTAATCTGAATTTTTACACACACACAGTGAGACACCAATGTTTCTGGAGTTTAGGACACATGCTTATTTCCTATTTTGTGTTTATGGCACATGCTTTATTATTTTTTTTATTAATATTTTTTTCCATGGCATTGTTTGATGCTAGTGTGTCTTGTCATGACTATGCAAAGATTTGATTTCAGAACCAGTATAATAGCTACTGAACAATTTCTAATATTTTAAATCTGTATTTAACCTCAGAATGATAATAAGACGTCTTAAGCCTAATTTTGTGGTGACTGTGCTTTAAATTAAATTATAATCTTAATTCAAGTAATGAAGGATTTTGAAAGTCTGACAGGAAGTGTTGAGTGCTACTCAAAGGTTAACCCAGCCTGATTTAAGCATTTTAAAATGTTTAACAGTTATCAAAAATATAAGAAATTTAGAAAAGTAATCAAATGTAATAAGTTACATTACTATAATAAAGTAATTGAAAATTCGCACTACTTATTACATTTTGAATAGGGTAACTTGTAATCTGTAACCTATTACATTTCCAAAGTAACCTTTCCAACATTGGATACCACAGATCCACAAGTATGCCTCTCTTTAATATCTCCACATAGTAGTATTTATTTGATGTTGTTTATGAGGACACTACCAATGTCCCCGTAATTCTAAAGGCTTTAAAAAAACATACTAAATAGTGTTGTTGTTGTTTTTATCTAAAAATGCACAAAGTTCCCTGTAAGGGGTAGGGTTAGGTGTCGAGTTTGCTGTAGGGCAATAGCACATACTGTTTGTACAGTATAAAAAACATCACACCTATGGAGAGTTCCCATTAACCACAGCATGTGTGTTTGTTGCATTCTGTAGTGTACAGTAAACTATAGAGTGGTCTCACACTTCTTACAGTCAGGTCCAGAAGTACTGACACTGAAAGACTTAACAAGAAAGGAAGGAAAGGACGTGGCGTGACTTACAGTGTACCATACTTGGAATTTGTGCTCTGCGCATTTAACCTATTCAAGTGCACATATACAACAGTGAGGTGTGGACACAAACACACACTCCTGGAGCAGTGGGCAGTCTCAATGGTCTCACGTCACATCAGCAACCTACAATCCCTGCTGGACAAGAGACTTGAACCCATGACCTTTGACTCTCTATCCATTAGGCCACTACTGCACTGTGACAGACCAACAAACAAGCAACAACTCTGGCTGCAGTGAAGACCTGGCAAAGCATCTCCAGGGTGGAATTTGGGGATTCCCATGGCTGTTGTTAAATGCTTTTTTGTAGAATCTCTTAAAATAAATCTGAAAGTCTGCACTTTAGTCACATCTTCATGGATTTATTTTAAATCTATAGTGGTGTATAAACAAAAAAAATCACCAAATCTCAGTGTCCAAATATTTCCGGACCTGAGTGTAAGAAGTGTTTATGTATATGAAATTTTTTGCAAATGAACTCTTATATATATATACTCAACATTTACAATTTGTGCTTTATTCAAATATACATGTAGATATATAATATATATGTAATAATGTAGTTAGATACCCAGTAATAACTAAGGAAATCTCAATTTCAATAAATCGTCTGGAAGGTTTACAAACATTGGAGCAATTTGAATTGTTTATTGTTAGTCTTTAAATAACCAAAACCTGCAGCTTGCTGTGCTGCATTGGTCAATATTGAAAAATTAGAAGAAAAAAAAGCAAAACATTTTCAACATTCTTATACTAGTAACTGGTATAATTTATTCTGCTCACATAATGAAACCTGATAATAATAAACAGTTGAGATGATATTTATAATATTCATTTTACAATGTTTAAACATGCCTAACTAGGTCCATGAAGCTTAATGAAATTAAGGGAAATGAGTTAGCAAAAACAGAAAAATACAGTGGTATTTATAAAGAGGAGAGAGGAAGGAACATTGCAAGGTGTAGAATATAGAAATGCAGCTGTTCTGTGGTTTGTGCTGCAAGCTGTGCTGTCCAATATATCAACTGCAGTCTGGAGAGGATTCTCTGTGCATTGCATTTTTCTTCAAGCTGTCGAGGTATTCTTGTTGTGAAGCAGCCAGAACTGAGGCCAGAACGTCATCGTCTTCCCAATCAGTTAAACCTAAAAAGGTAAACATCAAGCCAATTAATGAAGCTTGTATAAAGATCAACAAACATTTATACTGAAACATGTAATGCCTTACCGAAGGCAGTAGGTGACATCTCCTGCATTAGAGTCCTGTAGCCCAGGGTAGGGTAGAGAGACACCAGGGAAGAGTTGGCAGAAGACTGATGACTTGGACCTTTAAAATGAGTCCAGGAAGAACCCGTTAGTAAGCAAGTTATGTGCATTAGCATATGTAAAGAAAACATACATACACACACAGACCTGGGGCACATGGTGATGGGGGTTTGGGTAGAACCAGAGAAGCTCCAGCTGGAGAGGGGGGTTTGACAGGGGGCTCAGGGTGAGCCGGGCCTGGATGCTCTGGAGAGGGGGCAGAGCTGCGCTGGCGGGGAGACCGGCAACCCCAATCCTCAAAGCCACTGGATGTGGCGGCTGTGGCAGAACTGCAGGTGGCACTAGCTTTACGAGGCTAAATGGAAAAGCAGAAAGGGAAATGTTTCAATGTCATAGAAATTTGCTTTGATTTCGATGGCTGGGAAGGTTTTATACCTGTCTTGCTTGCTTCTCTTGGTCCTGAAGCCACTGCAAGTAAGACTCACGAGCCACCTGCTCCTCGATGGCCTCATTGGTGGCCTCCCAATCTGTTGCTCTCTTTTTGTCCTCCAGCATCTGCTGCTCAATCCAAGACTCCTCAGACGTCTTAATAGCATTTTTCATTTGACACTGGTCGGCGTACTGCACAGAGACAAAATAATAGATGTTAAAGCCATAGTTAATAAAAAAAAATGTAAATATACTGACCCTTAGGCTATTAAAGATGTAGATGTCACCAATGGATCCTCTGCAAGTGAATGGGTGCCGTCAGAATGGGAGTTGAAACAGCGGATTAAAAATACCCCAACAATTCACAAGCAATCCACACATCTCCAGTCCATCAAAAATTGTCAATTGTTTATTAGCTGCTTAGTTCTCACTCCGATGGCACCCATGCACTGCAGAGAGTGTCTGAAAAAAACCATTCACATCATGGATGGCCTGTGGGTGAGTAAATTTTCAGCAAATTTCCATTGTTGAGTGAAAAAAAATCACTAACGTATATTATTTACAACACTTACCCCTGGTTTGAAGGAGGGGAGGCCCAGCCCCACACCAATGCTAGCTTTGCAGGGATTCACTACAGAGTTATAATGGATGTTCTTGTGGTAACTGACACGTATCGGCTCATCTTTATTCTCTTGAATGCCATGGAACGTATTTATTGGCTCTGAAAAATAGGGGTTTTCAAATATAATTTCCTCTTCTATCCTAAAATATACTAATGATATCCAGTAAAGACAACAGGAATTCAACAGACATTGACTAACCTATGCCATACTGGTAAACCTCCACTGGGCGGTTGAACATTTCTGCCATGGCCTGCATCTCAATGTGGTTCCCATGACAGTTGTTCTTCCTCTTTCTGTTAATGTATGTGGTAAAGTCTTCTGTGACATAACTGGAGAAGTAATCCGCATTTTTCGTCTGCAAAGTATAAACAAAAAATCAAAACTGCACCTTGCTCGATAATTAAAAAGTGTAAAATTCACACTTCAAAGTTAGCTATATTGTTAATTTAAATCATTTATTCTTAAATATTTAACTGACTTACCAAATAATCCATACATTGCTTCCGTACCACATCATGCATATCTTGGTCCCCATAAACCTGATCAGCTTTTTAAAAAAAATGATAAAAGCACATAAACTTGTATTAAATGCTGTATTAATAATGCAAAAATAACACTGTTACATGCTTAATCCATAGATGGCAACTGTCAATGAATTTTCATAACTCCCCCGGTTACTTTTTCAAAATCATTTTATGCACATTGCAACTACAATTCAAGGTTTTAATATTTTCCATGACTACTTTAGGAGAGAAAAAAAAATGATATTTGCCACGGTATGGCATCATGCACTGTAATAGCCACATGATTACATCTACACTGCTAAACTATAATTGAAGAAAATTCAAAGCACCTCTTTGTTGTTCTTAAGGCAAACTGACTCAGCTTTCAATTAAACAACTCCTAAATACAGGAGAGAAATATTACCGACTGCTCTGAAAAGACATGCTCCATCTTCCTTCATTTTTTTGATTTCATAGCCTTTATTTTCCCTTAAGGCTTTCTCGAACCATTCTTCTTGCTGTAAGCCAAAAGCAACCAGGAAAATATATTATAGTACAATGAGGACATATGTAGTATTTATTCCAATCAACAAAACTGACAGTGTCCCCAAAAAGTATTTGGACATAAAGATTAATAGAACAGCTGATTCAAAAAACTGATTTATTTGAAGAAAACTTTCTGCCTAACATTCAGCTTCCACAGAATAATGACAAGATCTGTCACCCTCCAATTTCAGTTCAGTTTTCTGGTTCGTTTCATGAGCTTACTTACATCATTTCAATTTTTTTGTTTCATGGGTCAAGTTTTATATCATAATTGTGAGTGAGAACCCTTATTTCTTTTCTATCGTTAATGAAAACACATTTACAATAATACAATGCCATGAATGGTGAATTTTAAACCTTTCTATAATGCTTAGAACAGCACTTAATGTTGCCAAGTATCCTGCCAAATGCCAGCATCCAGTACCTGCTCGACTGTGGCAGGGTCCACAAGCTGAAATCTGGACGCGTTCTCATACTCGTCCTCACTGTTGTTGCCTCCAGCTCCCTCCTCTGGTTCCGAGACTGGACTACTGCCTCCCCCTCCTCCTCCTCCGCCGCCGCCTCCCACTCTTCCTCCTCCACCTGTCAAACCGCTGGAGCAGACCGCCTGTCGTCTCCGCTTGCTGAGTCCGGGTCCCGAGCAGCAGCTTCCAACGCCACCTCCGCCGCAGGGCAGCTCGACGCGACCTGCGACCACAACCGAGTTCGCGCTTCCTTCGCACTGCACGACCGGTGCTCCAGCGGGTTGCGGGGAGGCCGGCCGCGGGCGAGCGCTCGCCTCGATCCGCCGCTCCTCTCTTGAAGTGTGCGGCGTGGCCTGGTATGTCCAAGGCGGCGGAGAGGCCCTGGGTCGAGACCCCGACCGTCCTGCGAGGGGATGAGGGTGCGACTCAGAGCCGCCTCGTCTGTCGGGTTCGTCCGTGTGATCACCGCCACCGGCTGTGGAGGCCGGTTTCTTCTTCGGGAGGATTGTCATCGCTGGCCAGCTTGCGGTGATTTGTTGTTATGAGTTACACACAGAGAATAAACGGCCGTTTTTGCTTGTCTATGAACAGTATGTTCGCTGCGTGTATGGCTACACCTGTCCTAAATTAATACGAGGTGTCCGTGTATTAATACAGTCGTCACAGATCGAGTTTATTCCTTCGGTTTCGAGGTTTTTCTTTCGTAACAACGACCTACCGAGAGTTTGACACAAACATCAACAAATCACAACGCGATTTTTACGTCACTTCCGACGCTTGCGCTGCTTCGTGTTGACAAATGGGTTCATATCGCTCTGCACTGCCCCCTACCGCATTAACCCTTCTATATTTTGATCCGTTTCCAACGAATTGTAAGTGTGAAATTGTACTGTTATATATTTTACTATTTAAAATTTTAAAGGGTTAACACAGGGTTAAATTTAACATTTAAAGGAATAGTTCACCCCAAAATTAAAATTCATCACATAAAATGATTTACTCAACTATATGTTGTTCCAAAATTGTACAAGTTTCTTTTTTGAATACAAAAGATTATTTGAAATATGTTGATAGCAAAACAGCCATTGGCTTCCTTTTTTCTTTTATACTATGAAAGTCAGTGGCTAGTGTCAATATTTTAGCTATCCAAATTCAACATGTCCTTTTTTGAAGAAAAAAAAAACGAACACACTATAAAGGTTTGGAATGGCATCGGGGTGAGTTTTCATCTATGCTTGAATTATGTCTTTAAAAAAATGCTATGAACTAGTTTGTTGGCGACATAATTAATATGCCACATTACTTCAGCTATTTCTAAACACCCACACAGCAGACTAGCAAAAGCTGTGAAACTGTAATAACAATGCATTTAATATCAATAGAAAGCATGTTTTGCACAACAATTTCTTATAAACTCTCCAAGACACCCTTAGCAATTCAAAAGTGATGCTTTCATACTGTAAAAGAATGTAATTTCATTGCATGTAATTTTGTTCTAAAACATGAGAACAAGAAACACTCACAATCATACTGATTTCTATAGAATAACTTGATTTCTTCCACTTCCACTTTTTTTTAGGATTTTATTAAATCATTTTTCCAACATGCATTCAATCAATACTATTTTATTCCAGTCTTCTATTATATCTCTTAAACGAAAACAAGACACCCACAAAATTTAGAACTTAGAACCTGAGATTACAGTAACTGCATGGTCATCATTTAATATTAACTGCTTCTTGAAGTGATACAAGTCACTGAACAATTCAACCCCCCTACCCCCCCAGCTTTATTAAGATACGAGTAACTACTCTGAAAGCCAGTAGCATGAGACAATGAAAGTATATCAAAATCAGTCTCTAAAATGTTACGATTTAAATTTAAATGAACCAATAAATACCGATCAATAGAATATAGTTTGTTTAAAAACAGCATCTCTTGTTAAGCTCAAGGAAACATCAAATCTCTGATCAAAACTTTGTTTCATTACAGATTGTCATTGCTTTTTCTTGGTAATGTATCATTTTTAATAAATATGTTTAAGAATACAGGATATTGCCTATGAGGACTGCACACAAGACACTTAAAACATTTATTCAGAAACAAAGTTATGGCACATTTTTAAAAGCAAAGAGTTCACTTCAGCTGTTGAAACACATTTGATCCCAACATTGTCTCCGTAGCTCTCATTTGATCTTTATGATATGTATTGAGGATAAGGGGATAAGGATAGAGATGACATTGAAACTGAACGTGACTCACCGATGAGTGCCCAAGTTTAAGTCCGATTTGATTGAGCACATCAGATGCAAACACTTAGTCCTTCAAAAATGCTGGTGGAAGTAATTTCCTATAGTTTTTTTTTCTCCAAAGGGACTCTGTATGAACAGTCTTTTTCCTCGTGAATTCATGAATCTATCATTTCAACTCAACCGGTGATGCTGTGGCGACAAGTGAAATATTAAAAGGAACAAATACTTCCAGTCTCAATGCTGATGTGAGAGTGCCACATCACAAAGAATCCACTGATCCTATATTTTCTGTACATATTGTACTATTAATTTATACATTACATTAGTGTTTTGTCATCTAGACTCTTGTATTGCAGAAATTAGCAATAACAGCACATCCTCTGGTGATCCTCGTCCATTAGTGGTAGCAAAAGTAATGATTTAGCAAGCAGCAGTTTGCTTTGACTATTTCTTAGACTACTTCATTAGGATGCACACAGGCCTGAACACAGATAGATCGCATCTCTGTTAATAAACAAATAATATATATATTTTTTTTTTAAGAAAAGAAAACGAATTAATATAAAACAATTATACTGCATTTTAAGGTAAGCACTCGCAAACAATTTATTTTAGCTACATTTAAATAAATTTTTTTTTACTTAACTAAATGTGTTTATTTAAATGCTGATAATGTAAATTGATTGCAACCACTTAGCTTAAAAAAATTAGTATATTCAATTAATCTTTTTTTTTTCAGTGTACTGGTCATTCCACAAAAGCTGTGCCTTTTGCATCTCTAAGAAATAATGTAATTTAGATTTAATAAAACAACAAATAAATTTGCAATTTAAAAACAATACTATGTCTCCTTTCATCAATATTACATGAAAAAATCAATTAAATATAATTTTTAATTACTCTAATAGAATTTATGTTAATAAGGGTAATGTTTGTGGCCTGTCCCCCCTGCTGATTTTTCGTTTTCAGTAGGATTTTTAATTTGCAAATGAAGTCAACATGATATAAAAATCACATTTGTTTTAAATATAGGCCTGATAACATGTCAGCCCTGTTACCCTCATCCAAAATAAATAAATAAATTGTAAAACAATGTACATTCATGTGATGTCACTTCTAGGAGGTTATATCATCTCTCAGGACTCCTACACTTAAAACACAAGCATGCTTCTCCCTTATTCTACAATGTTTTATTTCTATTATTATTTATAAGGCTTTACTTGGGGCATCATGAAGTGTCAACACTGTTACCTTTTTTAAAAATTACAAAAAATATTTATTACATTTAATATAATCAATATCAATATAGTAAATTCCTTTCAAAAGTGCTTTTAGTAATCAGCAAATTCAGTTAAAATTTTCAAACCTATTACTGTCAGCCCTGTTACTTTTCAGGGTTACAGGTTTTGACTTTTGGGTAACAGGGATCATAAAGATTAGGTTTCACCCTGTTTTTAAAGACTGTCTGTGTAAAGGATGTAATTTTGTGCTAATGCTTATATCATTCAGTGGCACAACAGGGTTGAGTTACATTTTATTATTGGTATTGTTACTATTACTATTGTTGTTTAAGACTGGGATAGAATGATTAGTCTCGGTAAAACTCATTATTTTCATAACTCATTGTGAATTATCCATCCATGTAAATTAAATTACAAACAAGAGCAGCAAAGTGACCGCAGACCCTTGTCCCAGTCGTGCAATGTTCCAGAAAGTCAATATCTGATCATCTACCTTGCCTAATGTTTGAACCAGATCAGTATATTTAAAGTTCTGTAAGGGAACACAGACAAACACATGGACATTATGTGTTATTTAATTATATAATTACAATAACCTTCAAAAATTAGACCTCTTTGAAATGTAATATGCTAAATCAACAATAAACTAAGATAAGCTAAACACTCGACTGTTCATTAGCATACAACTATGCCAAGCAAGTGCAAAACAATATTATGCATTTTAAAATTGTAAAACTGTACAGTATTAAGTAAATAAATATGTGCTGTGTGTGATCAGTCCTGTGACTCTCCTGTTACTGTCATTCATTTCATATAAATTGTACAAATTTGATACAGCTCTCCAGGTTTTCCCATTGTAAGTTTAACTATATTTTATTTTGGACAATTTTTTTTTTATCGATCTTGTATATATATATATATATATATATATTCCTAATTGACATGTGATCACTCTCCATAATTAGGATGTTCATTTTCATCTGAATGACAAGTAAAAAATTTGAAACAGCAAAAAGAGGTGAAAACTCATATGTGAAAACTATCGCAGAGTTGTAATTAAACTATAGTATCTAGTAATGCTTGTGTTGGTAACAGTTGACAAAAACACCAAAATGTGAGGTAGAAAAATAGTCATAAAATAATAAGTTACAAAGCCTAAGATGGCACAATGCAATTTTCTCTATTTTAAATCTTCATTTTATAAATATTTTTAAAATGTTGATTAAACTTCTTTTAGTTTTTACCTTTTTAAGTTGAAAAGGCACCGATTTCGTGGAAAGACCCATGTACAATTTTTCTATATATGTTCTATATATTTGTTTACCTCCTGGTCTTTATTGAGATCTATCTGGTTCAACTTTGGTCTCTCCATTCTGCTTGTCGCTGGATTTCTGTGAGAGATGAGTGGAGACGGTGGCTGCCTGGACCACGGCTTTGAAGCTGCGCTTGCGCTTCTGAACATTCTGCTCTGGGAGGAAGATGATGACATAGACTTTGGGGATGTACAACATGCCCAGGGACACCGTTGCGCTTAAACTCATGGACACGGTCAGCGTGGTGGTCTGAATGAACATCTGGTTCAGGGCAGAAAAAAGATTAAGAGTAATATTTTAGCCTGGCCTCAGCCATGACCTATCACATGATGTAGATCAGCCGTCAGGGCTTTAGCGCTGAGATATCACTGCACATTACACATACAACTCTGTTGATTGTCACAGTGCATTTCCTGGAAATCAGCATAATGACTGTTAATAGTGTAAGACAAAGGGCTGAAATCACCCACGTGCAAATAATTCAATCAGTTTATGCATGTGTAATGCGAGCCAAAACACTGACCCCTTATATCATGTGTTTATTGTAAATGAGTTTATTGTTAATTCATAATAATTAAATACTGTTATGGAGACCTCTTAAATTTCATGTAATTATGCAGCATGCAAGCAAATAATTACTGCTTTAAGTCTAATATCAAACAAGAAGATGTTATGGTAAAACTGATTTTTTCCTATTAGAAATATAAAATATACTTCAAAATCAATATGATGAATTTGTAACATAACAGCACACAAATATATACCGCGGCCCGCTTTATAGTCTGGTGTTTTATTCTTCCATGCTCTTCTTTTTATTTACCAGAAATGAAAAGACTTGAAGACAACCTGAGGGCCAAAAGCTTTGCGGTTGACTGGCCACTAAAAGACCTCTCTATTAGTCAGAGTATACTTTCCATTTTTAAATCCCTGTGCTTTGTAAGCAAACCATCCCCCACAGGATGCATAGATGTGAAAAATTGAATGACTAAATGCATGAAGTGTGGCCAGCACCTGAACAACTTTTAGGCCAACACAAAACAACACAATTAAATAGCAATTATGTTTACCTGATATTAGATACAGTTTTAGGCTTCTATTATGTGCTTATGGCAGAAGCATTCAGAAGAAAATGATGCAGCATCATTTAGTGAAACAGAACCTTCTAATCTAATGAAATGCATGTCTAGACACTCTCAAGGTAAAGATCATATTTCTTTTCTGACATGTTAATTTCAGGCACTAGCGAATATTCTACACTTAGATCACAGTAACAAGACTCATATGGGTGACTACATATGGGATTAGAAATACCAAAAGACACAAAAAATAAACTGTTAATAGTCAAACAATAGTAAAATTATGGCAAAGTATGTTACACATGTGTCTCCAGGAATATTAATTAAATGCAAAATGGTTTGTAAGAAGATTAATACGACTTCTCTTTTGTTTTAAATATTTTCTTAGATTTTAATGAGTAAAATATGTAGCAATGAAAAAACAAAAAGTATATTTATTATTTACTATTATTAACATTTGTTTTCCGTATAGAGTTATTACCTATTAAAAATGTGAAATTCTCTGTCAGAAATCTAAAATACATTAACAATTTACCTTTTCTGTGGATTGTGCTGTCCCAAAAAATATGGGAACAAAGGCCAGCCAGATGATGCAGGTGGTGTACATGGTGAAGCCGATGGGTTTGGCCTCATTGAAGGTCTCAGGAACCCCTCTGCTCTTAATGGCGTAGACTGTACATGTGACCATCAGCCCCATACTGTAGCTCAGACAGCCAATCAGAGACAGATCTGACATATCGCACTTCAGGATCCCACGCGCATACTCAGGGTTGGGGGGATGTAGCTCATCAAAGTCGACAGTCGTGTGAGGGGGAACCACTCCAAACCAAATGAAGATACCCAGGAGCTGTGAACAGACATGAGGTAGGTAGGAATGTTTAATGTCCAAGTTATATCAATTCACTAAGAATTCAACTCCAACAATTCTCTGAACATCTTTCAGAAAGAGAATCCTCAAATAATATGCATTAACAACGTTAAAGGAACACCAAAAAAGAGAGAAGCTTTCAGTGAAATTTCTGCAATGCTACGATATACTCTCAAAATATTGCTTCATTAATTATTCAATGCACAAAAAGTTCTCAGACAAAAATGCCTTTCGGGACATAAAGCACAGTGACAACCCTTGCTCAGCAGTTACTCTGAACAAGAGTAAATTAAGCGCAGATTATTACGCAAATAATTTAAATTAACATTGACTAATATTATTATTATTATTATACTACATGTTATAAAAGCTACGTTTATTAAATGAGGAAAAACAAAAGCTGCATGTTGCTCAAGGTCTGGTAACTCGCTTTGAATAAAAGCACCCTTTAAATGAAGATATGTACATTTTTCACGTTTATAATAAATACATACACGCACCTGTACTGAGATCAAAATGAATGTGATGATCAGCTGGGATGTGGGGCTGATAAACTTTGGTGGTGTGACTGATTTCTTTCCCTGCTCAAAGATCCTATAGATCCGATTTGTTTTGGTGAGCATGGCAGAGTAACTGATGCACATGCCCAGGCCCAAAAACAACCGGCGAAACGCGCAGACCACCGTGCTCGGCTCAGCGATCATGAGGAAGGTGATGAGATAGATGAGGAAGATGCCCGTCAGGAGAACATAGCTGAGCTCTCGGCCCGAAGCACGGACTATGGGGGTGTCGTTGAAGCGGATGAAGGTAATGATGACTCCTGATGTAGCAAGAATGCCCAGCACTGCCAGAAACACTGGGATGATGGCCCACGGAGAGCTCCACTCCAGCTTGATGATGGGAGTGGGACGGCAGCCCGTGCGGTTAGGGGTGGGCCTCATGTCAAAGGGGCACATATCGCAGTTGAACTCATCCAGGAGATACTGATAGCCGTCACATAGCTCACAGTGCCAGCAGCACGGCACACCCTTTACCATCCTCTTCCTCTCCCCAGACTCGCAGGGAAAACTGCAAACCGAGTCCGGAACCAGTTTATCCCCTCCAGACCACTGCATGTCCTCAGCCTTACAGAAAGAGAGAGGAAAATTTCAAGAACATGCATTCAAAAATGTTGCAATCTACCAAGGGGCTTAACACACTTACATTGAGTCGTAAGTGGTTGGTCCACTGGCCGATGATTTTATATCCCGGGTTGGTGGTATTAGAAAGCTGGTACTGGAAGATATCGTATCGTCCTGGGGCGTCACCGTTTTCATTAAACATCACACCTGTCCCAGCACTCCCTTCAGCGTAAACACAGGGTTTTGAAATTCAACATCACTAGTGATTACTTCAAAAGCAATCATTTGAAACAAGAGAATTGAAACGACCATTTCAAGGGCATAAAATTGCACTAATGCGTAGAAATACATGCTTCTGCACTCCCTTTGATTTAAAAGTGAAACTGTCAAACGTAACTTTTTTTTGCTTACAAGAAAATACGTAATTCTGTGAAGATAGATGATACAACAAAGCGAACTCAATCTCATGTTCCTTTCGATATATAAGCCGCAAATCACGAGGGACAAGGTCTCCACGCGGCGTGTTTTGTTCCCCTTAGGCTCTCAAAGCTGAAAAGATTTTCATACAAGAGTGTGAGGACGTCCACAGTGCGTAAACTGAATAGCTGTGCTTTTCATAGAAATCTCTCAGGAGTGAGTGACGAAAAGAAAAGGCATTTTCACCGAGAGATAGCGCTGAAAAAGGAAATGCTCCTTGTGTTTGGAGAGAGGCTGCCCCAGGGAGAATCAAAGACAAGGAGAGAGACGAGTGGAGGGGGTTAAAACAAGTATGTGCGCTGCTGCTGCATTGTGCATTAGTGGATCTCTTCAGGCTGGGATTGAGTGCTGACCTCTCTCGCCCCACTCTGACTAACCCATGGGACTCACAGCCCTCCTCCTTGGAAACAGCAGCTTCGTTTCTGGCCTTTCCCCTCTCGTAGAAACTACTTTTCACCTGTCAGTCTCACAGTAAAGTCTCAAACCTTCGATCTGGGATTGTTTGGCAAAAGCAGCTTTATTATGTGTAATCTTCCTGGCAGATTCAAACAAAAGCGTTCCTGGGATATATAAAAGCTTAGATTAAAATTCCTGTTATGTTCATTAGTCTTTTCCTGTATGAATACAAACCCATTACTGAAATTCTGACTCTTTCAAGGTCTCTTCGCAATGTTTGGAATGGCTCACATGCTTCAGCTCTGTCCTTGAGAAGGCTTACCATTAAAATTGACGGCACGGATGTAACTCAGCAGCATTCTTCCATCCACCGGGTCCATTTTGTCGCAGACGCCCATCGAACCCGGACAGAGGTCAATGTGCATGCTGTGGAGTGCGTGGGCCATGGCATACACGGCGTCGATCACAAACTGCACCTTCCCTTCCTGCTCGTATGCCGAATGCCGGCTGATTCGTTCCTCTCCTGAAAGACCGAAAGCTACATGACAGACATCGAAAAGCTTTGCTGAGGGAATAATCCACTTAGATGTGCTTTACACATCTTAAAAGCATAAGAACGTATGATAATTCAAGTACTACTGCATTTATGGGAGCAATTTGTTGGAAATTATTTCCTCGCCTGTGCATTTTCTCAGCCCGCTGTCGCCTCGGATTCCAGGCCGTGTCAGTTTGCATTTAAAGTCGTCCTCCCAGAACTCGGCGAACCAGATGTTCCTCCTGTTGTTTTCCAGCGATCTTGTTGTGAAGTACTGGTCAAACCCTGAGACACAGTTTTAATAGGTATGAAAAAATGAAGCATTTGTATAATCATTACAAAACTTTATTTTCTCTATGGAACACATAAGCAGAACTGTAGCTGTACAGCAAAAGCTGCATTACTATTCTTTAAAAACAGGTTTGCAATGACAGGCATGATTCCAGTATTTTTGGTTGAACTATCTTTATATAATAGTATGGAAATGTTAACTAAAATTGCATTTAGATGGATTTCGCTGGATTTTGCTTCATTGATTTTACAATGGCTTGTGCTATTATTCATACCATCAATGGATGCCCGCTTGGGGAGGATAGTAACCGCACCCTCAGCCACATCTTCCAGGGTTAGAATGGGTGAGTTTTTTGCTCCCCAGCTATCCGATCCCACAAACAAAAAGTGACCTGTAAGATTGGCTTTTTTTGCTGATTCCAGGACACGCCTACAATAAAAGAATCCAAACATAACAAACACCTCACAAAAGCCAGGTTTAAGATAATCACATTATAGTTAGGAATCTGCTGATCACTGCTTATTTCAAAAGAAATTAAATCCATACTTTAATGCATTTAATGTATCCTTAATTAATAAAATAATCAAAATAATCATATTTCCAAAAGTATTTCCACAAAAACATTAAGCAGCAAAAACTGTTTTCAGCATTGATCATAATAAAAAAAGTTTATTTAACACCAAATCAGCATATTAGAAATATTTCTGAATGTTCATGGAACACAGACTTGCTATCATAGTAATAAACTACATTACATAAAATATTTATAATATAAATATTTCAATGTCAAATAAAATAGTTTTAACTCGATATGCATTGGTGGATAAATGTGTAGGCATATATATATATATATATATATATATATAAATATATGTAAGCAATAGATCAACTTTGCTAAGACGTGAAGTGAAATAGACAAAATGCACTGAATAAGATATAGAATGTAGTGTTGTGCCTTTGGATGTCAGAATCAAAACCCAAATTTCATTTTTATAGAATTCTGTTGCCAAAAACATTATTTGATGCTAAACGAAGACGGTTAAATGCATAGACTAATGAATGAAACCTGCTATGATTACTCCACTTTTAAAGCATAAATTTGATTTAAACAAATACTCTTCATAATACTCACATGCACTTCATATAGAACATATATTTTCCCAGTTCCAGCATATAATACTATTACTATAAAATACTATAAACCTATAACATTTTACATTTACCTATTTTGTCTTACAATTCTGACTTTTTTCTTGCAAATACAACTTTATATCCTGCATTTCGAATTTGCAGCTTGATTTAACTCAACAATTTTGAGTTTGTCCATTATGAGGGAAAAAAAGCCAGAAGTGTGGGATGTAAACTCGAAAGAGGAAATGACGAGTTGATTTCATCCTTATCGAATTGTGAGACATAATCTCCGAACTGCGATAATACTGTCAGAATTTTGAAAAACAACCTCAAATTTACCATTTATACCATTTTATTCCATAGTCTCCATTGGCCGCAATTTGAAAACTCTCATTTTCTGCAACCAGCTAGGCCCCACCCACAAAAAACGTCATCACTGTTTGCAAGCAATTTATTGGTTTATAAGATACGAGAGGCTATGCTGTATCGTGAATGAATCACGGCTGAAGGGCATTAGTAATAAACTTGCAAAAGTGTTAAAAACCTGTACAGGTATGGTGTATGGAGTGTAGATTGACGTGGGGAAAAAAGTAATTTAATGCAGCTTACATAATGCAGCAACATTACAAAATGTAAAAAAAAAAAAAGTGAAGGGGTATGAATACTTTCGCAAGGCACTGTATATATATATTAGATTTAATTACAATGTAGCGTGCATTCATTTGCCATCATTTCATATTTTCTTCCAAGACTCCTGATATTCCCATTGAAGGGTGATTAATCTATTCTCTATTCATTTATAAACCCTTCCAAGGCCATAGGTCCTGCCTCAGAGAGATTTAAAAGTACTACTAAAAGACTACTCACTTGATGTCATCTTCATTAGCGAAGATAATAACCCCCCTGGCATTGGATGTCTCCATTAGCCTTTTGATGATCTTGTCAAACTCTCCTGGTCTTGGCTCCCTAGGAATTTTAATAGACTGTGCGATGCAAAGACCTCCTAAATGAGAAAAATTAAAAAGGATAGACAACCTCAAGGACATTGATAAAAGAATGATGATAGCAAGGTCTTTCAACTGAATATGACATGCAGGTCAGACTGTAGCACGTCTGTCATTACATCTAGGTGACTAATAACTTGTTTACACAGAGAAAATCACATGAAACCTTTATCCCCTGATCATTATCCTCTTTCCTAATCAAATACAACACCAGACGTGTTAAATCCTGGGACAGACTGTGATGAATTCCACTTATAGTTATGGAAAGTCAGTGTATGGTAAATCTGGGTTAAATGAGCTACAACTAAACCACACACACAGACACTAGCAAATCAGGTTTCTGTACCTGCTTCCCTGGATATCTGCATGAAAGCATCTACACCACTCTCTCCATAGTTCCCCTCTGATGCCAGAGTAGAAACATAGTTCCAGCCCATGGCTTTGACGATGTCCACCATCGCCTGGGCTTGGAAGGAATCAGGCGGCACGACTCGGGAGAAAAAGTCGTAGCGATTGTTGTCACTAAGCTCAGGTGCTGTTGAAGCATAACTGATCTGAGGTATCTGTGAAATGGAAGATACACATCAGTGAGCAACAGGACTCGCTGCACCTTTTCACATGTAACTGCTGCAAAAATACATCATATTTATTTCTGTTCTGCAAAACTTTTTTAATTTACTTTTTTTTTTTTTTTTACTGGCTTTTGTAATTAGTTCAAATCCATTTACACACCAGGACAAAAACAATTAATTGTAATAAATGTTTAACCATTTGTGTCATTCTGTCTATTTACAGTTTGTTTAAGAGTTAGGGGTGTATCTGTATTTCTGTATGTCACATTGTTACATTAGTAAGTGACGACAAATAAGTCTTTTCAGTCTTTTCACTGGCGCCATCCATATATTAGGAATATGAGTGGAATGTCTGCATTCACAGTATTCCTAAAGGATATTTTTAATGGCAGATTGACAACAGACAACTAAGCGGAAATATAGGTCTCCACACAAAAACTCAGTAATAACTGCTAGTAAATTTCCCAAACAATAACAAAGAAATGGAAAGTAACAAATTTAATGAAACACGTTTGAAACAACACACATTTCTAAAAATCAAATAGTGTTTTTGTTGTTTTTAACACATATTCTAATAATCTTTGTTTTATTTACACCTTTGAGTTTACATTCTTGACTGCTCTTGTTTATTGAACTGTTGCATGATAATCATGCATGAAGGGCATTCAGCAGACCAGCACATACAGTAGTAAAGTTATAGTAATATTATCCTGGCAAGTCTCCTATATATCTCTAGCTTAAGTGGTAGTGTTTGCTGTAGCTCATAAAAAATCCTGGGGAAATACAGATGGCACGAGCTACCACTGTTAAAGCATTTGTTCATAAAAAAAAAAAATGGATGAGAAGATTAATTTACTGTTGTGCTAGTTTCTTAATGACGCAGCTGATGTCATTGGACTAGGCTTTGCGCAGACTAATGTCTGCCGAGCCCGTGTGGCTTAATAAAAGGTTCTTTAAAGATGCAGGCCGGCGGACTGTGAGGAAAAGGTGGATACAGACCGGAGAAGGAGAGAAGAGGGAGAGGACCATTTGACAGATTATCTGGAAGGATTAAAGGGGTTTTAGTCAAATTATGTTAAGCACAGAGGGAGAGAGACAGATCAAGAGACAAGGTTGTCATTTCTCAGCCATAAGCCATACAATATATTTAATTCAACTAGCTCACATGCTACGACAGATTTAACCACCCCTCCCCCTCCTACAACATATACATTACAGTCTGTGGCACTGCTGCTGATCCACCCATGACCATCCAGACACTTGTTACATCTTGCATGAAATACAATATTTAAATTCTAAAACATTAGAAAGCAAATATACAAAGGAAAGCATTGATATAACGATACTGATTAGTTGCTATGCACCATAAAAATTACACTTCACTTGAGTGATGTCATCGTTAACAGCAATCACATGCAAATATTTCCTGGAAGTGTTTCCTAACGTTTATCCTTGTGTAAATATGAACATCTGCTTTATTATGTCATGACCTTAAAATGATTTTCACTGGTGGCTGGATATAACCCAAAATATTCAGGTTGATTCATCCAAATTAAATAATATTTCAGATTTTTTTTTTTAAAAGTTTATTTCGAATACATTCTAGGTTAAATGACATTATTATTAACGATATAACATATTTCCTGATTTATTAAAGATATACAATATAATTATTTTTTTTATAATGACGATCCTAGTTTTTCTTTTTAAAATGTGACAGCTTTGCAAGATAAAATCCAGTTAAGGAAGAAAAAAACCCAAGTACTTATTACATTTTATGGCACTTAATCCAATTATACAAAAATTAGCAGACATCTTGTGTTGATGTTAAAGCTACATTTTTTGTGAACGTGTGACCAGAAGGCTGAGGGCCACCCATGAATGCTGGCTATCTTTCCGTTTCGATCTATGTGTTAAAGGTCCACTCTCATTCAGCTAAAGCGACAGAGCAGAAGCTGCTTGTAGCTGATAACAGGGCAGCTGCATTTCTCTGGGCTCATGAGTAATTTCCCATCAGGATTCTGAGCTGGTGAGTGGGCTTTAATGGAGAGCGGATCCTCCGTAATGCTGTAGTTTATATCTGCCCTCCTTAGTACTTACCAAAACTCAGTAAGGAACATGGGCATAAACTAGTATGAAGATCAGTATTCATAGAAAACGATTCAAGACGACACTTTTATGGTTTCTACATTTTTAATCTAATAGTTGTGGCACTTCCATACACACTGTCCTTTTCAATTAATCGATTTAAACTCTTAATTTGCTCCTTTTTTATCATTATTAAAAATAATAATAATTGAAGTCTCTTTGTTTTTATTGTAATATGTGATAAAACACGGTGTAAAATGTTGACGTTTAACATAATTTTTTACCAAATTGTTAATTTCATTTATAAGATTTAAAGGTATTTGACATTTTTGCACTCAACATTAACTAAACTAAACATTAGCTTTTTGGTAGAAATTATAGTTTAAATGATTAAAAAAACATCTTGGCATTACATCAGAGGAAAACAAGGCAACATTTTTAGTGATACAGTAAATATCCCCATACTTCCCCTGCTGAGTTTTCTAAATATAATGTTAAATAATTTGCAAACCTGAACACTAGAAAAATACTAGGTTCAAAATACTTGTTTAAGTTTGTTTAAAAATTATAACCTATAGAGAGGATTTTAGACATATATCAATGCTGTCACTAAAAGTATAGTCTGTATCAAATACTGTCAACAACCAGAATAAAATGATATGATACAAATGATATATGAACAACTTCTTTTGTGTAAACAATACACTACACAAAATATAGAAAGAAAAGGCATTTTTGATGCAAAAGAACATGATTAATGTTAAAAATCTCTAAATTTAAAATCTCATTATTAAGCACTACATAAAAAAGCAATGGCTTTGCCTATAGTGTTTTGCCTTTTAGAGGTAATATATAAATATCAAGATTTTTGCAAGTCTGGGTGACACTTTTTACTCCAGCAGAAATGTCTCAAGGTTCATTTGTTAATTTTTCATTTCCAATCTCCTCTTTATCCAATATTATCAAAAGGCTAAAAAAAATTAGATATGATTGTTTTAGCTATATAAGCCAGCCCTGTTCCAGAATGTATCACTAAAAGTAATGAATAACCACAGCAAAATATGATTAGGATGCACAAATTCCAGGTATAATGTCCTGAGAGGAACCTAATGGAGCTCTGACTAAGTCACTTTTTGTGAATTGTTTATCTTCCCTGAAACTGTGATGACTGAAAATGATTGCAGATAACTCCTGGGTGAGGTTGTCAGCTCACGCACAAAAGCACACACAGCCTGGAGCAGTGACCACAAAGAACACTAATGATTAAAATGAATAAATAAAACAAATTATAAAAAGAGGGCAGAGGGCGGAATGAAATTGAATGTAGATCAGGTGTAGGATTTGCAAGCTGAATGACGATCTGAAAATGAGAAGGGATTTGAAATTAAATGATGTGCGCACAGCACATGTCACCTTTGTGGTTGCCAGTGTTTTAAAGACACAGGTCAATGGTGCGCACAATGCAAAACCGCTTTTCTCTTCAAGGAAAATCTGATACACTCTCTCTCAGAACATAAAGGAAGAATCTATATCGTTTAAGAAGCTCTTGCTGAGAGGCCAGTGAGCTGAAACACAATCCAAACCTTTTAACAGAATTAGTTATACTTCCTGTAGCACTAGCCCTATCTGCAGCGCTGCAGATTCCAGTCTTGCAGCAACATCATGCAAGAGCCCCTCACAAAATAAAAGGGAATCCAAAAACAATGAGTTCAAACACAACACAAAGGCTCTTTTGCCAAAATGAGCTTTTTTCTCATGCACTGTGTCTGAAATCTTCACTTCAGTTGCACCAATCTTTGCAGTTTTATTCCTGTCTATATTCTGAAGGAATGCAAAAAAAATCAGAACACTAAAAAATTGTGACCCTGGACCACAAAACCAGTCATAAGTGTCAGGTTTTTTTTTTAATTGAAATTTTTACATTTTTGAAAGCTATAAAGAATAAATAAACTTTTAATGGATGGCTGTTACTGTATTATAGGACTATATTTGGCCGAGATACTCATACATTACTTATCAAAACTTTTACAGTAGAATTAAATTAAATTTTATTTACTGTAGAAAATGTACTTAATTTACAAAATGGCACAAACTCAAAATCAATCATTTTACATATTACAACATATTTTGGGCTATTGCTACAAATATAACCCAGCGACTTAAAACTGGTTTTGAAGTCGAGGGTCACAACTGTCTTCATGTACTGTCAATAATAAGCTGCTATGAAAAGTTTGGTCATTTTTAATATTTCTGGTATTTTTTTCACCTGCCTTGAAGCCTTTGTGGAGCCTGGTACTGAAGGAATCAACATTAAAATGTAGTTCACTAACATTAAGTTAAAAAAATCTCTCTCACCGCAAACAACCGAAGAACATTGGCCACCATTATAGACACTGAGCTGGCTGAAGCCCCGATGACCCCTACCACACGCTCTGGTTTTGGGATGATAGGCGGTTCTCCGTTGGAGCATCGTACATCTGAGTTGTCCTTCTGGATGAGGGCCTGGACAAAGGTGAGGGACTGTTCCAGCGCGTACGTATCCCTGGAGCACGTGTCCAGTATTCTGGCACCCAGAGTAATGTTAGGCAGCAGGTCTGGGTCGCTGTTGATCTGGTCTAGCGCATACAACATGGCCTCCATACGATGGATCCCTTTCTCCTTCTTAATTTCTCCACATGGAACACCAGCGGGGCCCCTGGAATGCACCGGAAAAAGGCCTCCTAAAGTGATGTCACCCTCGATCTTTATGGAATGAGGTTGTGTTTCTAAGGAGGCCCAGGTTTCTGGAGTAAATCCTATCATCACTATCCACATGACATGAACCAGGAAGCCCACGTGTTGTCCGGGTGCCCCTCTGATCCTGCGGTGATGACATAGTGAAGGTGTGTGGTGCTGTGATGTCATAGTTGCTGCCATGCAAGTGGCTGGTTCTACTACAGCACGATGCTTTCTTCTCTACCTGTGTCTCCTACGAAGAAATGAGATAGAAGGAATACGTAAAATAATATGGAAAAAAAACATACCTTGAGACAACATCGATTGGCAGACAAACTATGTGATACTGCGGCTAAATATTTGACCCTTCTGACTCAAACTCACTGATATTATAATGATTCAATTACAAAAACTACTGAGAAAAACATTTCAAAAAAATTAAATGTAAATTTAATTAAATATAACAATTACGTAAAATAATTTACTTCATTAAGTAAAACCATTTGTAGAAATAAATTGTAAATTACATAAATGTTAGAGAATGGGAATGAGCTATATTTTGACTAAAGATGTGATAAAACATAAAGCCTATTTACAGTATTTATTGTTAATTTACACACACACACACACACACACATATATATATATATATATATATATATATATTAATTAATTAATTAATTTATGTATTTATTTTCTTCCAGTCCACAATTTTGTGTTTTTAACTTAAGGATTAAGGCTTTGATTTTTCCCATTCCATTTGTTCCACCAGAAATATTCAATAAAGACTGAAAAATCTACCAAACAGCTTGGTCACATATTCATATGGCACACTGATTGATATTGTATTCTTTAAAAAATATACCATTGTATTGCCATCATAGCAGTAACCAAAGACAAGGTTTTACCATGGCCATTTTTGTAAGGGTGCATATTGTTTTACATCTTTTATCTTTAGTTAAACATATTCAAGGACGTTCAGCAGCCTATTTTTATAGGCCTATACCGAAAAGCAGTGCATCTTTTATTAATTTTATATTTGATTATATTTGACTTCTTCTTATTTTTATAATCATTCTTAAAAGTTATGTGTTAACCCAAAGTCTCTGTCCTTTAGAAAGTCTATTATGAACTCACTTTGCACGTCTTCGCACTCAACAGACCGCTGAGAATAGAGGGCATGTATAGGCATGCATTTTAATAGTTTATGTAAATTAACTGATACATATTCAGCAACAGGTGAGCGGAAAGAGTGCTATATTTGGATTAAAAGCTGAAGTTCCCACGGGAAGACACGCACACACCCGTTTGATTAAGTGTTGAAGGAAACAGCAGCACTTCAACAGCAGTCTTCATTATTTATCGCGTTACCTGCACAGACATCTTTAAAACATCCTAACATTGCACGTAGCCTAAATTTACATTCGATATATTATCACAACGATCTTTCATGTATTCGCTTCTTTAAAATGCCTCACCGACTGCTGCTGATGCCAGTGTGCGCCCATCTGGAGCTGAAGTTTGATGGGTTTGAAGCACGACAGTAAACGTCCCCAGCATCCGAGTCTTCAGCTCTCATCTTAAAATGCCCAGAGTCTTCTCACACACAAAAAACAATTTAAAGATTCTTTGGATTAAGACGAGACTTCAATATAGAACACATTCAGCGCTTTAGTAAAACGCGGGAAAAAAGTGGAAATGCCCAAACATTCCACAACTGTGATTCTACAAATCACTGTCAAATCCTTTAAAAGCCCCCTCACTCTGTCTCTTTCCCTCACTCTCTCCGTTTCTGTCTCTCTCTCACTCACTCCCCCACTCACTCACTCTCTCTTGCTTGCTCTCTCTCAGTGTGCACTAATGGGCACAGATTGGGATTACCACATGCATGCATTTGAGAAGTCTCTGAGAGAGATGGACCCGTATATATTTTTAATGTGAACACTGCTGGATATAGTTCTCTGCATTCAGACCGTCTGCTTTTACGCAACAATCTGGCGCGAGACCCTCCTGGTCGCGTCATAACGACTTATACGCTTTGTTTTGTACGTTTTAGAATGACTTCTAAGTCTTTTTATAAAGACAGATAATCTAGCTGACCTCGCGGCCACGTGTGGTTTTAAATGATAGTGTATAGACTTACTCTTGTGCATAATACCACCATCACAGAAACACATGGCTGTACAGTGAGTACGGAAAGTATTCAGACCCCCTTCATTTTTTTACTCGTTATATTGCAGCCATGTGCTAAAATCACTTAAATTCATTTTCCCCTCATTAATGTACACACAGCACCCCATATTGACTGAAAAACACAGAATTATTGACATTTTTGCAGATTTATTAAAAGAAAAACTGAAATATCACATGGTCCTAAGTATTCAGACCCTTTGCTCAGTATTTAGTAGAAACACCCTTTTGATCCAGTACAGCCTGAGTGTTTTTGGGAAAGATGCAACAAGTTTTTCACACCTGGATTTGCAGATCCTCTCCAGTTGTCAGGTTGGATGGTAAACGTTGGTGGACAGCCATTTTTAGGTTTCTCCAGAGATGCTCAATTGGGTTTAAGTCAGGGCTCTGGCTGGGCCATTCAAGAACAGTCAGTTGTTGTGAAGCCTCTATCTTTTGCTTTATGTTATGAATGAATAATTGAAATACATTAATGTAATTTCTATTAAAATTTAAAGCAAACCAGTGATCGAGTGGCAAGTATTCCCGGTCCACAGATCATTTAAGGTGCTTGTAAGTAATATTGTCATTTATTTATTAGTGTGCATGGGGATGAATTGAGATCAAGTGGCTACCAGCATTTCATTACTTGTTTCGTGTTTCATCTATTCTAAATCACAATGTATATTTTAATGGGCTGTAGCATTTAATTTGGAATGCAATTAAATATTTATAGCCGTCAATTCAACTTGTGGGATATAACACAATATCAAATCTGAGTGACATTCAAACATAAAATAAAATTGTCTTGCATTTTAAAACAACGCTCTGAAAAATCAATGAAAAACAGACTGAATGAAAATGGTTTTAGAACTGAGTTAACAAGGCAAATAAACATAAAAATGTTACCTTTGCGAAGTTAAAATACTATAAATGTGATTAGAAAATTTATAGTGAAACCTAACATGTGAAAAGCATACAAGAACATGCATCAATTTTTCGAAGAAAAAAAAAAAAAGTACAATTCATATATGGTATTATCAATCCTGCAAAAATACATAAAATCAGCACACTCTAATGTCACTGTCATTATCATCGGAGTTCATGAGCACAAAGGGCATTGTTTCAGTTATTACAGAACGACCTTAAAATAACCCCAAGACCCCATTTTCTGTACAAATACAAAAATGTATATTACAAAGTCATTGGTACAAAATGGTTTAATTAAAAAAAAAAAAAATAATAATAATTCAGGTTAAGCTGTAAGAGGAATCTGGTCTAGCCAAAACCACATAATTCATTTAGCTATTTGAAATGTGATCCTACCCTCTAGTGGAACAGATTGGTAACAGCCTAGTAATATGCAAAACTGATGTCCTGATTCACAGACTTTAAGTACAATACATGATAATAAACCATTTAAATTACACCTCATGCTAGGTCTCTTAGCACTAACTCTTAGCAAAAGTCCTCTTTTTAAGCATATGAATCATCCCTGTATATCTCTAGCCCAAAAACACAGACTTCTCCAAGCCGTCCTCTGCCTTGGTGTACTCTAAATGGGATTTAAAATAGCAGCTTTTATAGGAAAGGCTATTGCGCACATATTCAAGATAGTCTGGTACTCCCGGACAGATCACATTATCAGCAAGCAGAACGGTGCCTTTCCTTAGCAGACCACAATCCTACAAACAAAGAGGAAAGAAGTAAAAGTAAAAAAATGTTAGTGAGTAAAACCGAGAAAAGAATAGTGGCAACAGCAGTAAATTCATGGGATGTCTGGACACTTTATCCAAAGCACACATTTACATCAGTTTTTGTGTTTTTAGCACCTTAGCATTGTTAGTGCTATGCTGAGATTAAATGAGATTGCAGTGGACATAATTAAACACACCTCCATTAATTTTGTGTCAGGGAGGTAATGGTCCTTCCAGTGGTCCAGAAAAACAAAATCAAATGTTTCAATTCCAAAGTGCTCCTTCATGCGTGGGATCCAATCTTCAGACGCACCTTCTACAAGCTGGATCTGATGAAGTAATACATTAGCTCAAAGCACGCTAAACAAGAAATTACCCTTATAACATATAGGTTACAAACTGTTCACTGTACAAAATGTTCAGAGAGTGAATGAGGATTACTGTAATTGAACAATGTGTTTGTGGAGGAACGGGGCCCTTACTTTGTCTTCAAGACCCGCCCAGGTGATTACTTGTCGGGCAATTGCAGCATAATCTGGATTGAACTCCAGTGTTATCAGACGAGCTCCAGGAGGTAGGAGTCGAGCGATGCGCACTGTGGAGTATCCACAGTATGTCCCCAATTCTAGGACCTTCTCTGGGTTCATCTCATTTACCACTGAGTCCAGGATAGAGCCTGAGAGTATACACACGCAAATATACATAAAACACAATTACAAAGCTACAACTAGCCTAGTATAAGATCCACAAATGATTGAATCTCAGTTGATTGGATACAGATTCCTATTTGAAATACATTTTTATTTCAACTTTTTTTTTGTAATATATTGTGTACAATAAATATAATGTTGACATTGTGGCAGATGTTTTTATTCAGAGCAATCTACATTTGAAAAATATATAAACTACCATTCAAAAGCTTCGGGTCGGTTCCTTTTTTTATGATAGGTTTGGAACTTTCTAAAACTCATCAAGACTGCATTTAATTGATAAAAACCACTAGCCATATTGTGAAATACTTTTTTTTATATATTATAATTATTATTTATTTATTTTCTTTATTTATTAATTTGTGTTATGGCATTTCCTATTTTGGATGTGACTAATTGTTTGACAACACTCATTTAATTTATATATGTATATATATATATATAAATCACATCTAAAATAAAATAGGTTTTTGTTTGCATAATAGATGAGTATGTAATGTGTAAATATAAACATATATGCACAAAAACATGCATGTATATATTACAGAAAAATATGTTATGTTTATATATTAAATATATAATATAAAATACAATAATATAAATGTATAAATCTAAATAATTTTCAAAATGTATACTGTATATATGTGCATTTGTATATACATAATAATAAACACAGTACACATACATTTATTATGTAAATGAAAACGTTGGATGTGATTAATCCCAATTATTGTGACAGCATTATTAATAATATTTCTTTGAGATTTTGTCCTGAAATTCTTAAAGGAAATAATTTGACAAGAGATAAAATGTAAATATAAAACACTTCTCTGACCTTTCTCATCCCCAATGTTCATAGCCCATTCGCTGTGTCTGCAGAAGTGATCAATGGCCGAGATCACACTCTGAGGGTCACCTCGCGTTGCATGTTTCCGTACTGCTTTCAGCAGACGCTATTCACAACAAAGAAAAAAAGAGGTCTGGTGATGACTTTGCTTACTTTAAGGGCCTCAAAAGTCAATAAACTTCCTCTAGTTGCAAATAAAGACCAGAGGTACACATCGTGTTAATTGTGGTGTGTTAGAGAGCTGTGTTTAACCAGGACTGATTGAGTCACCTGTGGTCGAGTTGATCTGGTCAGACTATCCAGAGCGCGCTCAACAATGACGTCGTGCCAGAGTAACGCCAGACTGCCATTGAACTGCACAGCGGTGGGGATGAGCCAAGAGTACAAGACGTATAAAAGCACTGCAGCCCCGACGCACCAGCACAGCAACACCAGCAACATACTAGAGCCAGACACAGATTCATCAAATATTGATTCAAAGTGTTGTTTACTGTCCTTACTTTTGGTTTTACTTTATCAAATTATCAAACAGTAATGTACACACTAGCAATATTAAGAATTATATCATCATATACCAGAGATCATTTTTCTTTCATCCTAAATCCATCCCTTATTATGCGAGCTAAACTTCAATGAGGTTCTATAATGAACCTTTCAATACAACTGTAAAACAATGTAACTATAAAAAAATGCAACTAAGCCAGATATTGCTGTGCACCCGTTTGAACTGTCTGTGTAAATTAAGTGTTACTCATCTGTCAAGACAGAACACATACACTACAATATATCCAATATGATTAATCCGTCTGATTACTCTGGTACAGCGTAGGTCTGTACTGCTGCAGGTCATGAGATGAATACATATGGAAATTAATGTTCTCATCCACTGCTGTGCTTTCATCTCTCCAGTCATTCCTCTATTGTGATGGTCTAATGAGATGGGTGGTTACTATGCAGCAAATAAACCCTGCATTGAAAATCTCTCTCATGTGATTATTTGGTTGCATTTGCTGCTAAATTTTGCTGTAGCTCACTCTGTCCATAAAGCAGTTTGAGGTCTATATACTTCCTGCATTTTTCACCAAATGCAAACTTTGTGACCAAACTTTCGATCCGCACTGTAAATATTGCAAATCCAGCATTCATTTAATTGAATGACTAGATAAAGTGTGGTCTCCAAATGCCCTCCTACTTTGTAAATCACATGAATTAAATGTAAAATTAAAAGTTTTTCCACCACAAAACAAACTCTATATATCTTTGTTGCTATGAATATTGCTATTTTAAAAACTAGAAGAATTGGTGTGCTAACAAAAACGCAATTTACGTTTTTACAGTGGTTATCGGTTGAAAGGAGCACGTGCTTTTTCACAAGACGTTTCGTTAATAATTGATCTGTTAATAAAGAACAGTAAACTAGTCATGGAGAGTAAGAATTGCAACTCTAAAGTGGGATTTTAGAGTTGCATGGCAACAAGATCAAGGTTAAGAGCTATTAGACAAAGAGTGTGGCACCCTTGAGAGAGGACCATAACAAGTGCTTCTCAGGCTTTCTTTAAATATAAGCACAAATGTAGCTGGGGTATGGAGTGGAATGTAGAGCTCAGCCACTTTGCAGGACGGCCATTGTTAGTGAGAAAATCCTCTCAAATGGGTGTTAGAAAGGAACGAGTGACGCACAGAGTCTGGATTTAACGAATGCACTGCTTTAAATGCACTGGAAAAGTATATATTCTGCTAATTCCACACAGCAACAGCCAGTATCAGAGCAATCAGCAGCGTATTTCATTCACTTCGGTAATACAAATAATTTACAGTGAACAATAAATGCAATACACCGAAAAAGAGTGAGCACAAATAAATATGGTGAGCACTGAGCAAAAACTAATACGGTGGTACTGAATCAAAAGTACATGCTGTCTTTGGTGATGTGAAAACATCATAATTGTTATCAGCTGACCAGAAAACGCACTGTGAGCCATTTACTAAACTAGATTTAACTAGTTCCAATTTTAGACAAGCCAAGAAAACATCTACAAAACTGAGCAAAACACACTGACGCAGAATAATAAAAATATAGTTATTCAACTAATGAAAGAGCTCGAAAATGGCTTACATGTAATATTATTGTGAACATTTAAAATGTATTAATTAATAAAAGGCACCTTGGCAGGACACTTAATATAAAAATACAATGGAACTTAAATAGTCTAAACGATACAGAAGTACGGTGTTAAAAGAATTGCAACAAGTGACATAAATGTTAATAAATGACCACGTGAGAATAAAAAATAGAGAGAAAACACTTACTTTTGATGAGGGCCTCTCTTTTTACCTCTTACAAAATAGAGCTTCTGTTAAACTGAACATGCAAGCCTGCAAATGCACATTCAACTGCTCAGCTGTGCTCTCTCTCTCTCAGCTGACCCTGTGATAGCCTCTCTCACCTCTCCTGGGTAGATCTGAGCAGTGAGGAATGTCTGGCCATAGGTCTTGTAGATGGATATGCACCCCCAGACAGTAAACAGAACTCCAAACTAGGCCAGGGATCAAAAGCTGTCATGTTTGTGAAGCAGCTGCATGTAGCTGGCGGCAAACAAGCGAGTTCACCTCAAATTGAATATGGTCATACTCACTCTCATGTCGTTATAAAACTATATATAGAAATATATAGTTATAGTAATATATAGTTAGAACAATTTTCACGCAGAATTTGTCACAAAATACCAGTAAACAGAAGTTAAATAGAAATAGCACCGTAAATAAAAGGACTAAACTGAAAGCATATCGAACAACATTCCGATATTTACACAGCTATTTAAAGTGATTTAAAGCAAACCTATAAGTATTTTTAAATATATTATAGAAAATGCCGGAACAGAAACACACGCACAGTCTAAGATGCACGATGCATTTAATGTCTCACGTGCACGCTCTTGGTCTAGATTCCGGGATATTTGATCCAATTCGCGGGCATCATTGAGCCTTGGAATGTCTGGAAAAAATAAATGTAGCCAAACCGCAAAGTTTTATTTATTTTTGCCCGCACAAAATCCAAAAACACATTAAATGGAGTTCGAATAAGCCCTCTTGTGGCTTGCAAGGGATAGTTCACCCTCAAGTTCTTCTAAACATGTTCCTCTTTCTTCTGGTGAACACAAGAAATATTACAAAGAAGTAAAACTCTTCAGAGCAGGGCCATTATAGAACTAAAGAAAAATTTCAAGTAGTTCTCGCGGTAATTTTTATTTTCATTGAGTAATGACAGAAAGACAAAAAAGGCTTAAATTAATGAAAGAAGAAAAAAATTGTATTCTGAGAAAAAAAAAGGTCTTTGTGTGGTTAGTGGAAAAAAAAACATTAGTTTAAATAAGGCCATTAAAATATACTGAATATTTGTTTACAACACTATTTTTTTTAAGAAATGTTTTGCATTAGAAAGACCATGACCATTAATATTAATGCAATTTGCACCTTAAAAAGAGCCCTTCATCAGTGTGGCTGTAGTCTGTAAATGTACTTACTGTAATTATGATATAAAGCATTCCCTTGAATTAATCTAACAAAAATTGCAGAAAGTACCATTCTGTTGAAATAAACCAGACTTTGTGAGGTAGTTTCACTGAGCTCTAGCATGACAGGAATATTGCTTCTCCATCATCCCATTCAGACCTTATACAATCAATAAACGAGCAAAATAACTAGTGATTAAAAAGAAGAAGAAACAGTAGGAGCAGCACAGAGAACCCGTGACAATTTTTACTGGCATTGCTACATAAGGCCCCTTATCGTCCTCTTGAACAATTTAGAGCCATTTAACACACACACACACACTCTAAAAACAGCCCAGCTGAGTCATGGAAATGAAAAAATACTAACTGAAGGTCAGCCTTTTCTAACTTCTGAAAAAATACTGAATGTTTCTCCAGTTTTTTGGACAGTTCCTTCAGGAGACAATTTTATGTGGACAGAAAAGCACTTAATATATCATCCTCCATTCCTGACAGTCTACTAAAAAAGTAGCAACAGGCAATATTCACAAAAATAATCACTGTAAGCCAGTATTACATTAAGTTACTGCTAAATTGTGTGTGGTTCTTCGACATAAAAAAAAAGAAAGATCAATACATTTAAGATATATTTACAGATAATTTTAAAGATAAATTAAACCTTACCCAATTTTATAAGCTTAAAGTTCGTATATGTTTTTTCAGGAATTTTGGACAAAGGATGAAGCATATTTTAAAAAGAGAGCTGCCTGTGCAATGAATTGAATTAGGAGAGGATCATGTGAAGCAACTGGAAAAGATTCCAACACATTCCAAGTGTTCAGTACGCGGAAGTGATGTGAGCAACGATTAAAACAAAGAATGTGAACTGAACAGCTTTTCTTTAGCCAAAAATAGTTTGTCCTCACGAACTGCATTAGGGTTAAAATATGAATTTAGGTATGAATCTTTACACATTAAAAAGAAGCCACACAACGTGAAAAAACCCAAAACAAAACGAAAAAAAAAATAAAATTATTTATTATAATTTTTTGTCCCAACAGAATATGGCTGATATGAAAAATATGTATCAAAACAAAACAATGAAAAACGTGTATTTAAAAAAAAAAAAAAAAAAAAAAAAAAAAAAAAAAAAAATCAAGTGAGGCATGATCCCAAAATCTGCAATAAAACAATTTAAATCCAAAACACGGATTCATTCATAACGAGGCCAACATGAGTCCTATTCCCTGGTGTAAACAAACCAGAACCATGTACTGTGCAAATAAATATGTATACAAAATCGGATCACTTCATATATATACAATATATATTGTTTATTCAAGTTGCTACATATAGGTATTTTTCATTATTTATAATTAATTACAGTACAGACATGTATGTCACCAAAATACACTAAAAGAGACTAGCAATGCACAGCTGTTTGGTCATGACTTTCAGATTCCAGCTGGAGGCACCTCATAAACCCGCAAGATGAGAAGTAGGATGAACTCCTCGTGTCTAATTAACCAAACATTAAATAAACCATCATCATTAGAAACTTAAACCATCACGTCCTATGTTCTGCAGTTTTAGCAATCATTTGTAGGCTTAACCAGGGCAGAAATTACCCTGTAGTTTTGTATTTAATACAGTGCGCAGCAAATTGTACTGATTTCGAAGATAATCATCACAACCTGGTAACTGGTAATAAGATATGGTTTTGCCAGAATTAATTATACTGCATGTCAAGGAAAAACTAAGTCAGGAACAGAAGTTGCCAAACTTCTTGGTAAACAGAATAATAACATACTGACCATTTAAGACAATTATAAGGTATTTTGCTCCCAAAGAGAGGTAACATAAGACCAGCTTATGCCACTGCTCAACATGTAAACTACAGTAGATGCTCACTTAAGATTGGTCAAATATTTAAGAATATCTATTAAAGGGGTTACCAAGTCGGATGCGACTAAACATGAAAATATAAAATATTCGCAAACAATTTTTGCGCCACAACTATTCACATTTTCTCACTCTTAACCTATTTGGCGTACCAAATTTAAACTAAAAATAACTAAATAATAAAAAACATGAATAATCATTCAAATATTTCTGACTCTGTATGAAAGACTTCATCGGGATGCATTTTTCTTTTTAAAATCTTCTCATGCACCTTTTTTGACTTAGTGTGAACAGGCCTCAAGACTACCACTTCAGAATTCAAGATCTCAGTATTTTAGGTCAGCGGCCCTTTTCAAGTCCTTTGAAATTGTGGATTTGATGACTGTGGGGTAAATTGTATAAATCGCTGTATTAGAGCTTTAAAGTTCATTTTGGAGTTCTGGCATAAGCTTGTTTGCATGTCTCAGACTTCAGAGAACATAAGCCCTCCAAGTGAAAGCTCATCCTCACTTCAAGGTCCTCTATATGAAATGCTTTTTAGCATACTCTTCATAGCTACATATAGATATTTAGATATATAGATATAAACAAACAAGTATGCAACACATTCACTGCTGTTATAGTACATTAAAACGCATGAGTTCGTTAAACTCTGAGTAGACTTGTATATAATTAAATTACTGTTAACCTGAAACATATTAGTTACAAAATAGTAATTTAGAATACATACATTTTATAATCCATTTT
>JAUMHP010000060.1:10782948-10818564 GCA_032361065.1 Enteromius trimaculatus
GATATATATATATAGATATAGATAGATAGATAGATATAGTAGTCAACATTCGAAGCGGATCAAACCTTTCATCAAAGTTGTCCAAAAACAATACATATTCTTGTCTTAGGACAAATTTTATGAAACGTTTTGATCTGCATTCGAATGTTGACTACTGTCTCCTGTATCTTAGGATGAAGTGCAGATATGATTACCTTATATTTTGTTTTGAAAATGTAAATACATTACAATAACATCCCAATAATACACACACACACACAGACAGATTATGGAGGAGGAAAAAAAGCTCCTTGTAAACACTAGTTTACAATCAAGCGCTGCACTAGATCTATGACAGCCAACACACTGAAGACTCCATTTCAGTTCTGTGCTGTTACGGATGCGTCCTTTTTTGCTGAACAATGTTGGGATGTAACAATGCGCAGTATGATAACTGTATTTTTAAATAATGCTGAAAATGTAAAAGTATATTCAAATTATATACACTACCGTTCAAAAATGTGGGGTCAGTAAGATATTTAATGGTTTTTAAAGAGGTTTCTTCTGCTCATCAAGGCTGCATTTATTACATTAAAAATCCACAAAAAAAAAAAAAAAAGAAAAAAAAAAGTGTAATATTGTGAAATATTATTTCAATTCATTTAAAATATCTGTTTTCTGTGCGAATACATTTTAAAATGTAATTTATTCCTGTGATACAAAGCATCATTATTCCAGTCTTCAGTGACACATGATCCTTTCAGAAATCATTCTAATATGCTGATTTTTTTTTATTATCAGGGTTGGAAACAGTAAGAAGCATTAAAAAGCAAAAAGCATTAAAAAGAAGCATTTATTTAAAATGAATAATAATGTTCAAAACTACTGTTACAGTAGTTTACTGTTTCACTACTGTTCAAACATTTGGGATCAGTACATTTTTATTCTGTCTTCTTTAAAAGAAATTAATACTTTTATTAACCAAGGATCTATTAAATGAACAAAACAGGTTCCAAAAAATATATTTAGCTGCACAACTGTTTCCAGCATTGATAATTCTAGTAATAAATCAGCATATTAAAATGATTTCTGAAAGGATCATGTGACACTGAAGACTGGAGTAATGATGTTTTGTATCACAGGAATAAATTACATTTTAAAATATATTCGCACAGAAAATGTATCATTTCAAATTGAAATAATATTTCACAATATTACAGTTTTTTTCAGTTTTTTTTTTTTAACTAATAAATGCTGCCTTGATGAGCAACTTTAAAAAACCATTAAATATCTTATTTTTGAATGGTAGCGTGTTTCTCCAATCAAATACCATTTTGTCCTGCTTTCATTGTTTGTGTGGCAGCATTTATGCTAAAAAGATGCATTTTTCAAAGTTTTTTTTTTTTTTACATTTTGAGCAAATTGACAAATGCATCCCTAAAAGGTGTTATTTTGCATTTAACATTGCAGCATGTTGCGCTGGGGTGCTGGTCAGACCAGTGTTCCAGGTGAAGGGGGCTCAGAGCCAGACTCCTTCTGAGTGCTCCCCTCTAAGGGGAAAGGTTCTGGGTAGAGAGAGAGCTCCACAGACCTGTCATGATGAACAGAGGAAAAATGTCACCAACAAGAAATCATCTAACGAATAAAAAACAACTCAATTCAAACCATCACATTAAATATAAGGTTTTTAAGATGACTTAAAGAAAATTAAATTCTTGAATGAAGTCGTTATTATTGTTTTCTTTGTAAAGAAAACATTCTTGCAGCTTTATAAAATTATGAGTAAACCACTGATTACACATGGATGTCCTTGCCATGTTTCTGAGCCTCCTAAATCATGTAAGGATCAGAGGGTCAGAGAGCTCTCGGATTTCATCAAAAACATCTTTATTTTTGTTCTGAAGTTGAACGAAGGTCTTACGAGTTTGGAACAACATGAGGATGAGTAATTAAATGACAGAATTGTCATTTTTGGGTGAATTATTAAGTTATAATTATAAATCAAATTATAATAACATTTCACAATTTTGTGGCTTGTTCTGTGTTTTGATCAAATAAATGCTACCTTCGGGAGCATAAGATGACAGTAACACAAAAACAAAAAGTAACATTGTAATTTGTAGGTTATTATCATTAATGTTAATATTATTATTTTCATTAGTAGCATAATTACTACTAATAACAACAATATGTTTTTCTGGATGGGATTCCACACCTTTTGCTCAATCCAAATTTGACCAGCTACAGAAATATTTTTAGTATAGATATTTGCATTGCTTTTCCAGTCTCCCATACCCCCTGATCTTTTCACGTTATCCATAATCACTGTAAAGATCTTAATCATTGTAAAGAGAAGTAAAAATGTGGAAAGCTCACCTGGCATGCAAGGGATGCCCATGAAATGAAGCTGACTGAGGTATTTGACGGTGCACAGAGTACAGTGGGTCAGCTGTAACGGACTGAGGCTGGTGCACGAGATGGTGAGTATGTGAGTCGCGCATGCTGAGTCCGTCGTGACCTTTGGCTGTAGTGGAATAACCTAAGGCGTTCCTCAAATACCAGTCTCGGAGTCCCTCCAGAGCCAGCGCCTTGTGCAGACTCCGGGTGGAGTCCTCAGGGGTGGGCAGAGAGAACTGAGGTGCTCTGCGGCCAAACGCTGCAGCAGTGGACAGCTCTTTGTGGTGAGGGAGGAGGTTGGGAATAGAAGAAGCGGTGGACCCTGCGGAGGGATGTGATGGATCGTATGCCGAGAACAACACAGCGTCCTGTGGGTGTTGCTGTAGAGGGATGAAGGGTCCACAGGATTTCGTTCGTGTCACTTTGACGCGACGGGGTTCAGCCTCTTGACCCCGCAGTAGCATGGGGCTATAGGAAGGAGGGGCGGCAGCCAGATGAATCTGCGAATGGGAGAAACCATTGTAGTGCGGAGGGGTGCCTGATGGAGGAGTAGAGAAGTCCGGCCAGATGCGTCCTGCTGACTGGTTTTGTTGAGCCTGGGTGGGCCTCTTTTGCTGTTTGCCCCAAATGTAGTCCATCAGAATCTCATTGTAACCTGTGCCACTGCTTTGGCCGCCGAGAGAGGAGCGCATTCGGCCCTGTTCTTTAAATCCCATCATCTGTCTCTCTGGGCTGCCTTGATAGAACTGACGGAGCTTCCCATCCGTGAGGGACTCCGAGCTCTTATATGGTCCAGCTCGGGGTGGCATGCCGTTCCGAGGGGGGCCGGGCTCAGGGAGACTTGAGCGGTCAAGCAGCGCCTCGGAGCTGTTGCTACGACGGGCCCGGGAACTATAGGGGCAGCTGCGGCGCTCAGAAGATGAGCCCTCCAAAGAAGCCAATGGGACAAACTGAGGAACATCTGGACTGCCACACCACTGCTTAAGTGCAATACCTCCAGACATCTCCGGTCTAGGAGGAAAAGATAAGACAGTAAGAAGTTGTAGTATAGTAGTAACAAGATTTTTATTTATTTTTTAAAAATACATTTGGATGTAATGTGGATCTACAGTGATAATGTAGTAGAGCTGATATTTGAGGGCACCATAAGTGCACTTCTGACATTAGGTCTGTTGCAAAAGGCAGACAACATAATATATAATATATATATATATATATATATATATATATATATACACACTGTTTCATTCTGTACTAAAAAAGTATTGATAAAACTGTTTAATTTTAATATTCCCAATATTTGTTTATATTATATTCAAAAGTTTTGAGATCGTAATTAAAAAAGAAAAAAAAAAGGTTAATTAGACAGGATGCTTTTAATTAAACAAAAGACATTTATAATATTACAAAAGATTTCTATTTCAAACCGATTCTGTTCTTTTTAATTATTTTAAAATGCAGTTCTTTAAAGAATCACATAAAAGTGTATCGTGGTTTCCACAGATATATTTAGCGGCACAACTGTCCTCAACATTTATAATAAGTAATGTTTCTTAAACAGCAAATCAGCAAAATAGAATGATTTTTGAAGGATTATGTGACTGGGGTAATGTCTTGCCTTTGCCATCACAGGAATAATATGTAATATATGATATATGTAATATTTTGCTACTTAAACATTCATATGCTTAACAAGGATGCATTTAAAGTTTTCAAAAAATATACTATTTTTGTGTAGATGTAAATGATTATTTAATGTAAATGTAAGTTCGGGTATCCACGTAGCAGTTGGAACCTCACTAGCTATAATAAGAAGCCATTACCTCACGTGAACACTGATTGGTGCAGTGCGGGACAACAGCGGCGTGGCTGGAACACTTCTGCCCTCCACATTGGATGCACTTCTTGGGAGTGAGTGACTCGGACTGAATGAACATCCAAAAATTCATAAGTTATAATTGCGGTGTAAACCTCACCCGTTTCAGCTAGCGGACATCTCATCCTCCCCCTCCACTCACCTCACAGAGCTTGAGGCGGAGTTGCGGCGAGTCCTCATCTCGTAGTAGATCTCCACAGGTGACAGCTTCCTACAGAGCCTACTGTCAGGACTGCCTGGGGCCAGCCGGGGGTGCGACAAGGAGCGATGCTCAGGTGCCACACTGGGAGACGAATCCTCTGTAAAACACAGCCAACAGGGTTGTGTATCAAAGTGGCAGCCTGTCATAAACAGGCAAGGGTGGTAAAACAAATCTGAATATTGAGATGCACTTGAGATGTCTTTGTTTGATAATGTTAAATGGCCTCACCATTGTCATGTGATGTTGAGTCTGACATTGAACTGCTCTCTGACTTCACGGTTTCCTCTAAAAATTAAGGAAAAACTACTATCAAGTAAAATACAGAGAGATCAGATTATTTCATGGTTTATAATATAATAAAATATTTGTACTTATTACCATTTCTACATTTCATACGACTTGCACGTCAAACACTTCTTGACCAATGTTTTTTTAAAGAAAGTCTCATACTCACCATACTCATACAGTTACAGTTATACAGTTATAACAGTAATATTTTAATATATTATAAAAATGTATTTTATTCTTTCAATAGCAAAATACATTTCTCCAGCCTTCAGTGTCACGTGATACATCAGAAATCATTCTAATATGCTAATCCTCTTGGCATTTAAAAATAATGTGATATAATTGTTGAAGTTGAAAAGCTGTGCTGCTTAATATTTTTGTGAACACTTTAACTTTAACCAGAACTTGACTGATTTTACAATACATTTAGTGTAAATGCTTTCAATCTTGACTTAATGGGCCGGTTTCCTGGATAGGGATTAGATTAAGCCAGGACTAGACGTCTGCTAATTTTGGACATTTAAGAATTTTCAGAAACACGTCTTACAAAAATGCATCTGTGAGCATTTTAAGAGCAAACAATGACAATGATGTATTTTAAGATATCTCAGTGCAAGTTTTTTCCAGTTTAGACAGGCCTTAACATTTGTTTAATTCTAGGACTAGTCTTAAACTCTGTTCGGGAAACTGCCCTAAAGTGTCTGAAGGCAATCTAAAGTTTTTGTTTAAGCTTTTAAAACACATAATCAAGTTATTTATATCAAGATCTGTCAACATGTGTCCTTTGTCCTATTCAAGCTCTGGCAACAGTCTTGGATAATGGGGGGAAATGACTCATTTACCACGCACTTCCTTATAGAGCCATTTTCAACTTATGCCCTTTTTTACCAAATTACCAATGTTTACCAGAAATGTTTGGTGCTTACGTTACCTGTGTGGCATCCCCGATGAACAGTCC
Source organism: Enteromius trimaculatus (assembly GCA_032361065.1). NCBI lineage: Eukaryota > Metazoa > Chordata > Actinopteri > Cypriniformes > Cyprinidae > Enteromius > Enteromius trimaculatus. The sequence continues at coordinate 10,788,649 of JAUMHP010000060.1, forward strand.
TCTTACTCTGCAATGCATTTTGACCAGAATCGATACTCCGGCACAGGGCACCACTGAAGAGAGCCTTCATCTGCCGTCGCTGGCCTAGGTCATCCTACATGGACGACACATATGGTCGTTTTAGTGTAAACCTATAAGCAGAGTCCTTTTATTAACTTTCAGCAAATAGACTCACCTCTCCTTTTGAGGTGGCATGAGGGGCCAGACCAGCTCGGCGCTGAACAAAGGGAGGTCTTACCCCTTCTTCTAAAGGAAAATCCCGTGGAAGCTTCCCCGTGAGCTCCTGTACAGACATTTCAAAAAGGAACACAACACTTTTTTTGCAAATTGGCTCAAACAGTCACAGTTTTACCAGTTTCAAATCCATTCAGCCGATCTCCGATCTAAGCTAAAAGTGCTCCGCCAGACCCAGAGATCGGCTGAATGGTTTAGAAAACTGAACTGTTTAACTCTAGGTGAGTTGGAAAATTAGCCTATTTTCAAAAAAAGTGTTGTGTTCCTTTAAAAGCTTTTACTGGGGATGTCACAATGTTTGCTGCCATTTGTTAGAACAGATGGTTCTAATAAGTACACCCTTTTCACATTCCTCGCATCGATGCAAACCAACACTCACACATCAAATAAGAGAATTCATTTTTAAGAGAGAGAGAGAAAAAATAAATAAATCACGTAGGCCTAGAAACTTTGTGAAACAGCTTGGTGCAAATTTTCTTTGCTGCTCAATCAGCATTTTGCATTTGTTCTTTTAAGAGAACAATTTTTTATAGCGACTGCCAAGAAGTAAAATACTGTCTCCAGTTTAATAAACCATCTCACCGCCTCCAGGAGACACACTTGTCGCAGCTCTCCAAGACGACTGTTCAAAAGGCTCTGCAGACTCTGCTTTCGCTCCTGCAGCACTGAGATTCGCTCTGCTTGCAGCTTGCTGTCCTGACAGCCCTGGACGTCTGTGCATGAACATGAGAACATTACAGAAATTAGATTTACACTGCCATTCTACACGTCTGTTGTTTTTGATCAAATAAATTCAGCTCTGATGAGCGTAAGAGACAAAACAAAAATTATTGTTTTACAACCGAGCATGCAAAATTAAATCTTCAGTGGAAACTAACACAAAAATCTATAGCACATATTATGCTTCCATACTTTATTTTCAAAAAGAAGAAATGTATGCTCACCTGGAGCCCCTAAGCCCATGGCAGTGATCAGGCGACCTTTGACCTCCATAGAATGGATTTGAGGAAGTCTTGTGAAGTCTTTAACTCCCAATTAACCTTCAGCTTCTGCAGACAAAGAACGTAGAGCTAATAAATATGGTATAACGTGAGGAACAAATTAACGGAGACTGGTCTGAGAACCTCCAATCACCTTGTAGTTTGAGTCACGTAAGGCATATCATTTAGTGCCGGGGTCCACAATGCTACAGTATCCCAATGGCCTCCAGGGGATGCCACTGTGCGGCTTCTCAATTTACTGCTGAGCCCTTAGTAGGGAGGAAAAACATGTGTTTGTTATACACACATTAAAAACGTCCATGTTCCTGTTGGCTGTTACACAGTCCTCGAAAGTTGGCTAATATAAAAGTTCAAAGACTTGGTCTACCACAAAACTCAATCGGAAAACATCACAATACATTCACTTAAAAGCCGAAAACATACAGCAGCATCAAAATTAATAAAAACGGTCATTGTTTCCATACTTAAATTACTGCTGTGCCTCCAAATCATTTATTGAACAACTACGTCTCTTCTCACTTTCTGGAAGTTACGTCATGTGAGAGTGTGAAAGTAAGAGCCCGTATCAGGTCATTGTGCAAGCCTACAGTTACCCAACAAGTGTTTCAATTTGCTGTGACCAAATACCTCATATTCATATAAATGAACAACAATTAATAAAACTAAATGTAAATACAGTGTAATAATATTTAAATAATAATAATATTAAAATTTAAATCACTAATGTTTTTTTTTTTAAATTATATTAATTTGGTCAAAAACATTATTTGCAGGTTTAAATTTGCGACCTAGATAGATTTTAAACATCTTGATTATTGGCTTTATTAATTAATATTAGCAATTAAACAATTAATTAAAAATATTTTGCAAATATAAAAAACTTTATATTTAAAATCACTTTTGATCCATTGTACTTACACCAACAAAAAACTGTTCATGAATCATTGTTATGGTATAAAGGCTGCTGGCAAATCTTGGACATAACAAGCAGGATGTGTACTTGTTTGTGAGGAAGTGGCATGGATCATGTGGTACGGTGGGTGGCTGGGAATGCACCAAACAACAAAACAAGGCATGAAATCACCATGTGCAGGGTAAACAGACGACAACAAACAGCAAGTATAAATAAAAGAGGCAAAATATTAAAAACAAAAAGCTCTCAAAATTCATATAGGAACAAACGAACAAATAAATCAAACGCTACAAGAACATCTGGGGGACGCATGCTAAGAGATAACGCACACCTTTACTCTTGTAGAGACCTGGCAGAGAGCATGATATGAGGATAAATGCTTAGAGATCAAAACCTGACTGAGAGAGATATAAACAAGGGATTTATGGGAATTTGATGACAAAGCACCCAATGTCCTGGGACAAAACATGTGCAAGAGATAAACTGTGAGAAAAGGGAAAGCATGAAAGCTAGAGATCTATATACAGACCACAGCACTACAAGCATACTAGATACCAGTGTCTCTTTTGGAAAAAGCAAGTAAATAATACTAAATACTAAATAATACTAAAATGCAATTATATGCGCAGTAAAAGGTTAATAACAATTCCATTAAAAACATCTCTGAAAAATTAAGTGTAAAAGACTAATTATAATAATTCCACATTTGGCACAGTGTCTGTTCCATGTACTGATAAATCACACTTATATGCTGTTTTGTTACTTTTGCACAGTGTAGGCTTGCCAGTAAAAACTGTCTCAAAGGGTTAAATTTGACAAAAACTTTCAGCAGACAGTCTCAGACACCATTCACTTCACATTCAGGGGGGGAAAAACAATGCAGACAATGCATTGGTGAAAATGGCTGTAAACTTCTGCCCAACATTTTATTTGGCGTTTAATGGAACAAAGAGTATACACAGAAATTGTTACACAAGTTATGAACTATATACGTATTACTTTCAAGACCATTTCACCTTATTTGTCTTTGACAGACGACTGATTTGAGTTACTGTTTACATCCATCATGCAACAAAACATACAGTGTGAATTGACCTGTTAATGACAGCTGTGGCTGGTGAGACTGTATACACAGCTGTGACTCCAGTCGTTTCAGAAACATCCATGTCTTTCTGAATGAATAAGAACTCTTTTATTTGTTTCTGAAAAAGCGATGTGAATATAAAGTGATTTTTACTGATTGTATCACCCTTAACTAAACTGCAAACATTTAATCGTATTAACGTAGTAACATTTTAAAAGCATGTTTATAACCTTTGAGAGCCTGAAAAAAAATCTTTGCTTTATGCAGATTCAATGATAAAGCCTACCTTGTTCAAATTTATCACGGAGAAAATATCCACACAAGGACAGAAAAAAACAGACTTACTTTATTGCATGTCCATTTTCGCTAACATGTTACTCTTGATCTTGTTTCTTGTGAGGGAACTCAAAAGTTGATCGCGTTTCCTCTCTTGCAGAAGCCGCAGCTCAAGCAAGTAATTTCTACAAGCCCTAAAGGCAACAAGGACGGAACCATCTGCACGCGGGGCCGGAGGTTAGCCACTGATAAAACGGCTGGAAAATATTAAACACTTTTCAATTTTAAATGTTGTAAGATATGGTAATCTTCCCAGACTATTCAGATGTATATACTTAAACCGCATAAAATCGCTTTAATCTCCATATTCGAGAACAAGTACAGATTATCCAAATTCTTTCAATGGTTTCGTCTGAAAAAGCGAACAGGTGAGGCTGTGACGTCCGTAACAGCCATATGGTTTCTAACTTAAACGTCGCAGACAGGATCGCTCCGCCCACCCCCAATTTCATTGGTTTATAATATAGCAAAGCAATATTAGTATTTATATTAGACGCTTGAGCATGCGCAGTCTTTAATACACGTTTTTATACACGTTAATACACAGTTTTTTAATTTTTTTACTTAGGACGAATTAGTTAGATTAAGTTCAATCAAACTGTATATGTGCCGCTCAGGACATTTTGACTTTTAAGGAGTAAAAGAGACCTTCCCTGTGAATAATATATTTTTAAAGACTATAATAACTACTAAAAATCTAAAATGTGTATTCAGATTTTACAGTGATGCTGGTTCTTTCTTTTCAGCAATTTGTGAATATAGCTTATATAAGTGTAAAAATGTAGAACAGAAAATATATGAAAATTTATTGCTTAAATACACACTTAATTAATAATATTTGCTGGTCAGATTTAGTTACAGATTTTTTAGTAAACAAAAACATGCAAAAGTGAAAATTGTTTCAGCAAGATTTTCATTCCCATAAATCCACACACAAAAAATCCAGTCCACGCTGACGCAGGGCTATTTGGTATTATTGTATTGGCACCGTGGTTGTTAATCACAATAAAACTATTTGGAAAAAAGAAAAAAAAAGTGAAAGAAAAAAGACTTACTGAACTACATTGTATCATCATCATAAGTTTGTGCTTAAACAATATGCATATATATATATATATATATATATATATATATATGCATATTGTTTTCTTGTATTATTTTACCTTTGCATCAAATTAAAAAAGATAATTTACGCTAATGCAAGGGTGTTTCTAAAGCAGCATCTATGAGAGGAATGGTCTCTCCCTTTTTTTTTTATTGGAGGTCATGAGAACACTATAGTGGAGTTTTCCTTCTGCTATTTGAGCAAATGGGAATGCAAAAAAAATATATTTGTGGTATCATCCCATTCACTGCTATTCAAGTTTACCCAACTATGACGAGAGAAACCCGGACATGTGAAAAGGGTCCATTGATATAGTCTAATTGCTTGAAAGTACCTGAATGTTTATTCTTTTTATCCCTTAAAGTAGAAGAAGTTTATCTGACACGTGTTAAGTTAACTGCAAATGTATTAGTGGGACGTCTTATGAGTGATTGTCTATTTAAAGGGACAGTACACGCAAAAAGATAATTCTGTCATTATTAACTCTTCTCTCTTAATCTATACGACTTTCTTTTGAAGAGCACAAAACACTTTCTGAAGAGTTGCATGGAAAAAAACCATGATGATAAACCTTGACTGAAGATCCTGCCAAGTCTCAAAAAGGACAAAATCAACCATAAAAATAGACCATTAAATGTATTGATATGGTATAGAACAATTCTAAAGTAGTTATGCTGATACTTTTAGTAACACTGTTTAGTAATTGTCCTTTTAGAGCTTGACATTTTTGATCACCGTTCATTCTTTAAAAGACCAGTGCAGTCTTCACGATATCTCGTTTTGTCTTCCAGAGCTAAATGGATGCTATGGGTTTTATACAACATGAGGGTGAGTAAATTTTTTAACTATTCCTTTATGTCAATAGTCATGTGGTCAAACAAACGTTAAGTGTCAGCGGTGTTTACTTAGCAATTTACTGACTTCTGCATGCAGCATTCCTCTCAACTGTCTTCTGTGCTCAGGCAGGACAACTGTGACAATACTGCATGTAATTATTTCACTTTAAAACAATCAAGCATTATGTAATTCCATGCGTATTTGAAGTCAGTGCGTTATTAGGTGAAAATGCTATTAAAAAATCTAGAACGTGAAATTAGTTTTTGGGCTTTCAAACACTGAAAATGACATTAAACACCTCCATGGGCTAAATGTGTTTGTTATTTTTATTTTATTCCCATAGAAACGGTTAAATTGAAGATTTCACAAATTGGTAGCTAATTTATTTGAATTTGTACATTTTCACTTACATCCCAGTGTACGTTTCCATACTTATTCACGTTTTCATACATATTCATGCAAAATTACCACCTTGTAAAATACTTTTTTTATGTTTTGTCATAAAATTTGGGTTGGAGTTTCTCAAAGATGCTACAACACTAACATGAGCAGGACGAAACCGACTGACTATGAACAGGCAGCCTAGAAATTTATGACACACTTTTCCTGCACATGACCGCATGGTGAATTGGCATAGCAGAGGGATCTGACGCTATTTCGCGACCATGAGACCTGATTGTAGAAATTGGAGGGGCTGAGATTAGCGCTTGGGGGAGAAGTGCTTTCTCAAAGCAGACAAAGGCAATTCCAAGGACTTGTCATGACCTGTCTCTCATTTGCACTGCCCTGTTTTAGCACACCAACAGGGCTCTGGAACACAAAGAAACTGAGGATTACTGCTTGGAGATTACACTGCTTCTCACTTTCTGTCTTGCTCTGGCCATTGCATCACGTCTGAATTCAAAATACAACAGAGATGCAAAGAAGAGCGTTTCTGGGTCACCGACAAAATTACTTTTGCATTTTATGCATCATCTAATGGGCCATGCTGCGAGTGTAATCATGCATTTTGTAAGTAAACAAAAAGACTTAATTGAGGACACATTCAAACTGACATGGAGTGTTGATAGTCTCCAATGCAATCTGACTTTAATTATCAACAAGTGTACATCAGGAAATATAAAATAAGCATACAAGTGTATTTCACATAAAGTGCGGAAACACTGCAGTCTATTCACTTATAATTGATCGATGTAACTCTAGAGCAGTGATTTGAAAACAAAGTTGTCAAAAGTTAATACCATTAGTTAAAAGCTAGACTGCTCAATATAGTAATATATAGCTCCTTCTTCTAAGGCACGAAGCAAGCGTGACCAGCAGCGACCCTCCCTCCTTGAATCTGATTCTCAAGAAAAACCAGCTGCTGTCCTGCTAACCTCAGCTCTGATTCGCTTTGATCTCTACTGATCAGGTTACAGAGGTCAAACTACAACCACTATGTTCAAACCATTTCACCAGCTTCACAACTGAGAAGCAGCCCTCTTAAGCTCTTGATGCCTAGTTTTATCTAAACAGTCATCTTCTAGAAACATCTTCATATAATGATATGTATATATGTTTTCATTTTAGATTTAACAAAACCAACACTGACTCTAAAAAAGAATATGTTTTGGATTGTCTGGTCAAGCTTTAACTGTGTGCTGTAAAAAGGGAAAACCTAATTTTAGTGTGTTCATGAAGCGGGGGGGGGGTGGTAGATTGTTGAATAGCAGATTAAAGTTGTTATTCCTGCCTGAATAATTACTCAACTCCTCTTTCTTGTCCACCCAAAAACGAAATTCTTTTCTCCGTGTTTTCTTTACTACTGGATAAACAAAGACAAAACAGACAGTCAGCAACAAAGCTGACCACAGCTTGGCAACACTGTGGTAAATCCCTCTGTGAAAACATGTTCATTTCACAGCCTAGCCAGGGTGGAGACAGTGTTTTGCCACCTCAGACCGTGTCCTGGGGTCAGCTGGACAGACAACAGAAAGCCATTTGTTTGGACACTAACACTCACACTCATGCTCTATAATTTGTGGTCATGACTCAAGCCTTGGGATCGTTAACCCAAAATAAAAAATAAAAACTTGTATGGAAAAGGAAATGCTATTTAAGTATTGTCTTTGTCAATACAATGGACATGGATGTTTCGTTATCCCGGTGAAATATTATCACTCCCTGTAACCAAATCTAAAATACTGCAACGGACAAGAGTGAAAAAATAACTAGCTAAATAGAAATTACCCCTGGTCTTTAGTGCTTGCTTGTTTTCACATAAAGCCACAATTGACGGAGTCTGAACTCTTTATTGCCAGTGCGCCCTGGAGAGGGAGGAGCTCAAAAGCAGATGAGATCTGCTGAAAATACACTAACAGTGCTAGATGGAGCAAGAAATCTGTGTTTTGCAAAGCGGAGTGACTCAGAGTCTAGACACCTCAAACCACACTCACCATCCTCGGCTAGCAGTGATAGTGGAACATGATTGAGAGAGCTTCAATTATTAAAGTGCAGTTCGTTATGCGCCATTATAGGCACAATGTAAATGTCTCATTTAAATAAATGGGCAAATTTGTTGATTGTCATACAAATTAAGCATTGTGATGTAGGCTGGATGAAACAAAACCACATTATGCCACACCAACCCCTGTCAAATGTGTGCTTTATGTCAGCATTGCTCTTGTTAACAAGCTTAAAATTAGTTGTTAAATGAAATAAAGCTAAAAAATAAAACAGAAATATTAAAATGGAAAAAAAACTCTTTTAAAAAGTAATAAAAATGACAAAAAATACATCAATTTATCAAAATTACAATTAAAAGCTATATATATAAAAAAGCTATAATATGGCTATGCGTAAGGGCAGGACTTCTTTTTGCAGTAAGTACATGCCTAATATAGTTAAGGACCACGTGCAATTAAACTGGTGCAAATGATTAATTAAACTGATTTATAGATAGTTGGATAAAAATTATCATTAGCAATTGACAACGTAATATAAAGTAATTACAAATGATTATTTGAAGGGAAAATTATTCGATTTTTGTTACATTTATAGAAACAAAAATATTTAAGCATCATAAAACGATGGTGAAAGACTCGGTAGGCTATTTCTAAAGAATCGATTAGTGACTGACACTCAAAATGAATTCGTAATAGCTAGCAAACTTCATGTCGTCATAAAGTGATGAAATAGTAAGAAAAAGTAACACAGCCCCACTCAGAATTCAGACTTATGGTCACCTACTGGCGATGTAACCATGAAAAGGGTCACTTAATGAATCTTTAAAATAACTGATTCAAAAGATTCGAATCACTGAAATGAATCAAACTCATACGCACGCCAGGATACGTAGTATCGCATTATTGATCAGCGTGACTTATCCGAGAAAACACATGCATTTACACACGACACATTTACTGTTAATCAATTAACAGAAGCATACAAATAACAGGTGTTACTGTTTTGCATCAATAACCCATTGCATAGCAACATGCCGCGAGAAATCCCATTGAAAGCCGCGCGCGACGCTTTCATCAGCTGGCAAGTACATGCTGGATGAATGAGACGCGAATAAGAGAATGTAAACGCTGGTTTACAATGACAAGATATTTTCTTGAAACATTTAGCACAACACCAAACACGTCCTAGAAATTTAACAGGACAGAAGGCAGATTTTCCCCATGCGTCCCTGCATTTTAGGGAGCATACGTTACGTGTCCAGCATATCCAACCCATACATAAACCTGCTGTACATTTTGTATATACATTACTCCCATTAAAGGTTGTCTGTTTACGAAAACGCGCCATTTAAGATACCATGAGAAATGCACACGGACCTGCGATGCCACTTAATATTCATCTGCGGCTCTCCTCGGTCACATCTTGCAGATCACATCCTTCATGCAAAACGCGTACAGGGTCCCTGCATCGCGCCAGCACGATGATAATATAACAACATCTCTCACATTTCAGCATTCATTCCAGTTATCCTCAGTAAAGCGCTGTCACACCTCTGGAACAAGACTGGCAAACAGGGAAGAGAGCAACACGCATCCACTTGTCTGATTAACTCTTTCAGTCTCGCCTATTTATATAGACTCAACTGACAGACTACACACGCCAAGTCTCAACTGAGGTTTGCATTGCTTTCTAGGATGTTAACAGTCTGTTTGCAACGAAAAAACAAAACAAAAACAGGTTGACTAGTGCACAAATAAGCATGTCATGAGCAAATAATGAACTGTTTAGATAATGAACCTGATTATAAGCTGTGTTTTAAATATATATATTTATTGTATCTGAATAGCTACAAATTTTTGTACTTGTACTGATTCAACTTTGCTATAACAGAATGCATAAGTGCATTTATACTGTGCCATGGCGCCCCCCTTGGTGCATGCGTGTATTGCATAATTGATCCATGATACCGCAATAAATTTACATGTGGATGGTGCAGCAACTGTATAGAAAACGAGTTTTTGTTAAACCAACATCAATGATGATTTTTTTAAAGTTCGGGATCTAAATAAAGTTACTCAATGAGTCCGAACAAAGGCAAGACACTACAAACACTACAAAAAATGCTATTAAACTAGTGGAAAGACATCCAAAATACACATTTAAGCTTGAGTAGCACTTTCACTAAACATATTCCCCCTCAATTTATTACATTGTTTTCCCATAGTTTGTTGACATACTTGTTCATCCCCTAATTCACGAAATATTTTGTTCCTAAAAAAAAAAAAAAAAAAAGATATATTTACAACGGAGAGATCTTTAAAAATCTCTTATACACCAAAAAAATGAATCCAAGGGAACTTATATGTATAAAACGTAGTGTACTGTGCTTAATTAACTGGCAAAGTATGGTGATATCTACTGCTTTGAGCACATCAGTCATTCAATGGATAATATGATTTATTAAATAAACAGAAATAAACCTGGATTATTTATATGAAAGCACATACAAATACAATTCAAAGTGTTTTGTAACAGAGGAAACAAATAATTCTGAAAAGCAAAAAACATGTTTATAAAAAACATTCTTGCTATATTTTTTTTTTATCTCATTTCTCTGCCACCACTTGCTCTATGTACAAAATTGTAGATTCAAAACGAAAGCAGCCTCATCCCATATCATACAGCGAATATTAAATCTTTAACAAACACGGATCTTCCAACTGATTAATGCATTCTGAAAAATCCCCCCTGAGAAGTACATAAGCATTAACATGTAGATATCGTTGGTGTGAGGAATTAAACCAAAATGGATGTGAAGCACTATTTCAACAGTGCAAGGCAAGATGTACAGTTAAACTGCGCAATGTTCGATTGTGTAAAACATGCCCATTCACTACCTCCATTTATATGACCAGGATTCAGTGAGCATCCTTAGCCATAATAGGTACCAAAACAAGTCACATATTCTAGGGTAACAAAAAACAAAAAAAACATCACCTACATGTTTAGTGGTCACTCATTAAAAGGAGAGTTTCCTCAAAAACTAACATCAAGTCATCATTTAGTCACCCTGGTGCTGTTTGTTTTGTTGCCCTTAAAGAAAGAAAGAGCATACATTATTAGAACACCACCAGGGCAAGTAAACAATGGTGTCACTTAAATTTTTGGGCAAACCATCCTGTTAATATGGGAAGTAATATTAGTCTGTTTTGTGGATTAAAGTAACCAAAAACTGATTTATCAGTCAAAGTAATGCTGGCACCCTTCTTAAAAAGAGTCGAAAGATATTCAAGAATAGTTCAAAATTTGAAAATTGAAGATGTATTACTTGAAAACTAATTCCAATGTGCTGAAAAGTCTCTCTATACTTTTTGTAGAGTTTTGCATTGTTCACAACGTTCCGTTTCTGACAAAACAAGGAAGTCACAGGTAGCCGCCCGTTCAGGAACCACAGGCTCTGAGCCAGTTGTAAATTTTTTGTGCCCTGAGCCCTGGCAGACCGAGTACCTTTCTAGGTCCTCGAGGAGGGCGACAATTTCTTTTGCAGCGGTGAGACGAGACGGGTGGCTGTCGTACAGTCTGTGGGTGGGCAGGAGCGGCTGGCCCTGGACGCTGATGTGGTAGTGGAAGGTGGGCTCAATGTGAATGTTGGTGTCTGCCATACTGGAGCGCTTCGAGCACTGCATCAGCTGTAACTGAGGGCCTTCAACCACAACACAGAACCAGAGAACGGGAAGTACCATGCTGCGCAGAGATCTCAGGAGAGGCATTAGTTCATGATTGACGTCGATGCCTTGGATGGCGGGGTCATCATCTGCCATGCTGAATATCTGAGTGATCTGCAAAAGCCAGAAGTGCATAATCATTACTTCTCCCATGACTTTCATATCACACCATATTCCCAAAACGGCTTCTTACCGACGGACAAGACTCGTCTTCCTGTTGCTCCTCTTGACATGGATCCTGACCTGCTGAACCTTGTGATCGATTCACTTCCCTCAAACTCCCTCCAGGGCAGTTTGGTGGCATTGCCATAGAAATAACTTCTGGTCTCTAAATAAATGGTGTACAGTAAAATGTATATAAGACATATACAGTACGTATTTACATTATACAGATTGGATTACACACATTTTTACAATTTAAAATAACAAAAAAAAATGATAATGGCTGTTATGGCAAAGCTGAATTTAACATGTCTTGCAAAACACCAATTAACTAAAAACCAAAAACTTGGCTTCTTAAGATGCTATTTTTCTTTCACCAGTGTTGTGGTAAGTGGGATATCTTCTGCACAATCCCCACACATGAGGAGAATAAACGGAACAGATAAACTGGAAACTGCCTTTGACAATTTGATTATAAAATCCCTGCAAAGGTGTCAAGCGATTTATTTGTTTATGTGCTTCAGTTAAGTTGTTTTTAAAGGAAACTAAAAGGGACCCTACCCTAGCTGAATGGAAGATGCTTTCAACTGATAATTTTGCTTTCGTTGGAGCTAGTTTAAGATTAGAGTGATGAAAAATCATCTTAATATGAGCAACTCTTGCATATTCAATAAGAGAAGTGCAGCTTGAAAAGGTATTGGTTTATCAGGCACTCCACAAACACAATACCACCTAATCTAAGGTAAGACAGAACCTCAGATAACCTTACTGGCTTCCTGTTTATTTCCCCATTGCTAATCTTTGTTTGTTTTTATTTGTTTAAGCTGAAACCAGGAATAAGTAGCTTACTGAAGACAGAAGGGCTCTGCTACTGGTGCCACTGGCTTGAAGCCCGTTTGCTTTGATGATCTCCGCCCGCCCTACGTGCAGCTGGGGGCTCATCTTCTCAAGAGATAGGTATGACAGAAATGAGACATATTCATATAGGTCTGTTCAAATAATATGAAAACGCAACAAACCAAAAAAGCTTTTTATGTCTAGAGAAAACAGCTCTGGGGTTAATTTAATGAATCATCATGACTTGATGAATATTATATGGGTATAACATTCATATTCAAGACATACCTCAACTTTTTGTGGATTGTAGAGTGGGATGTTGTTCATCAAATGACTGTTAGCGACATCAGTATAAGCATAAGCCTAAACCAACAAGAATAAAACTAGTTAGAAAAAGTTATTGGGAGCAGACAGGAACAAGTGTAAACTCTTAAAAGACTCTGGAATACCCTTCTATTGTAATTGGGATGAAGTAGCCTGTTCCGATACGGCACATGGGAAACACCCGAGGACGCCTTTGGCACATACGATTCAACCTCATTATCTGAAACCTCAAAATCCCACAGCTTTTTGGACCTGGGTCTACCACGTCCATATGTGTACCGTGGCCTGCCATGTGTAACCCAGCCCTGAGAAAAGAGCATCTCCGCTTCATCCATAGGCAGCAAATGCTTCTGTTAAACACAAACACTGAGCTAAGATTTTTACACGATAATTGAACATATAACAGACATGAAATAATATGGAAAAATCATAAAGGGATTTAACTGCTCTGTTTGCACAAAATGACACTTTCCATCCACATGATCAAAATACACATAACAGTAGTGCTGGGCGATATATATTGAACAATATATTATGCGCATCTCGTCAGTAAAGCCGGTTCTTTGATTAGCGGTAAATATCCATCAGCCGTAGATCACGGACAAGCTACACGTTGAGTTTCGCTGTGATTCAATGGTGCAGCTTCTCAGTGATATACAGCTCTGTTTATAAGCTGGCGTTCCTTTTGAAAACAGCTGATGGAGATTTACCACTAATCAAACAACCGGCTTTACTGACGAGAGGCACATAATATATATATATATATATATATATAGCCCAGACCATAACAGCACTAGGCTCTGTTTGTTTTTTAAGAGAGGATTTTAAAAAAAAACAAGCTTATAAGAGTTACTCATTCACAATGGGTTAAACTCACTTAATAGTCCAAATTTAAATGGTTAAAAAGAAATAATTATAATATGAACCAAAAAAAGAAATCCTAGATTTAGTGGACATCTAAAGGTTTCAAAATAAGGCACCATAAAACAACATTTTTAAAGGGGTCATATCATGCGATTTAAAATTTTCCTTTCCCTTTGAGTGTTACAAGCTCTTGGTGCATAAAGAGGATCTGTAAAGTTTCAAAGACTAAAGTCTCGAAGAGATTCTTTATAAAAGTTATGACTTCTAAAACCCCCCTAAACTGCTCCTTTAAACTCTCTGTCTCTGTTAAACAGTCTGGCGCTTCTGACTCACAACCTTTAATTAAATAACATTCTCTTATTAAAAGAACCTGCTACTTACTATACAGATGCAAATTTTGCACAGTAAAGTGCATTACACCAAATAAACAAAATAATGTTCTTTTTAGCAACATCATATGACCCTTTTAAAATAAATAACACATTTAAAATGACACTATGGAAGCCCACCATGGCCTCTCTTTGGCACTGTCGCAGACGGCATTTCTGTCTTTTTTTATTTCTGCCTCCAAACTTGGGTTTGTCCATGCAAAAATCACAGCTTCCGCAGTCTGTACGGCGAACGCAGCCTTTACACTTCCCACAGGAACGGCGGCGCACTTTTGGAACACCCATCTGCAAGTCAAGAAAACAAACATCACGTTTTGAAGGATATTAAGGACACTACTTTAAGTCTCCGATTACATCAGACTGTATTAAATATTTGCAGCTTAAGCCTGTAGCATCAAGCACATTTGCCTCAAGCAAATTTATACAAAAAAAATGCAATTGCAAAATAGCCCAACAAAGAAGAGAACAAATACTTTGTGAATCTCTTCAAGCAACGTGCATATTTGTGATCAAGGCACTTGAATCACATTACTGCAGTGTATTTAACTGACTAGCTAGAACTCTACCTCATCCAGGCCATTGTCACCATCATTACCCCCAAAGAATATAGACAGATCCTCTGAGTCACTGTACTGCAGATAGGAGCTCTGCTTACAGGAAAACAACATTTAGATATAGTTGTTCTACAGGAATCCCTCAGATTACTCAGAGAGATTATTTATAAGACTGTTACCTGTGATTCCTCAAAATCATCCGAGACTGAGGGCTGAAAAATAAAAGAGGAGGGAGACTGAATGAACAAAACTTTTTTTAACAAGCATAAATGAAGCACTGTGTGAAAGCAGTTTGTTCTTACTTGTGACATATTTGAAACCGTGTCTAGTGATCTGGCCATGTTTGGAAACTGCCACTCTGATGCCTGTGGATTAGATAAAGGCGAGTAAAGATTATATGATCAAGTAACTCTGAAATAAACAAAAAGTTTGAACTCTGTAAGATTCTTTTCTTTTAGAAATGTGTATTTTATTCAGTGTAGACATTTATATTGTTACAAAGTTTTATATACTGTACTTTTGAACCTTTTATATCTACTAATATACTATAATAATTACAAAGACCATATCAGCATATTAAAATGATTTCTGAAGTACATGCAGCAGGAGTAATGGCTGTTGAAATTTCAGCTTTGCCATTATGTGCATGAATTGCTCCCTAAAATATATTAAAGTAGAAAACTGATTATAAAACCATTATAATGCCTAAAAATCTGTGATTCTTTTTTTATATTGTATTTTCTATCAGATAAATGCAGTTTTCACTTTCAATACAAAGCTTAACAACCCCAAAATGTTAAACAATTAAGTAATTCATGAAAATGTGTGTATTTCATTGTGCATGTAATTCATGACACAAACGCCATGTGTAAGCAAACATACAATGTAAAATGATAAAAGTGGGGACAGTACAACATTGAGGGTCTTAAAAAAAAAAAAAAACACTACCTAAATGTGCTTGGTTTATCTCGGACACAGAAAAGCATGTGCAATGAGCCAAACACTTTCTGAGGTCAATTATTTAGAATACTGTACTATATTCTTGATTTTTTTGCACAAATGTCCTTACATAACATAGAATATCATCTACTGACTGAAAACAAAAGAATTACCTTTCCAGCTCTGTCTTTATGGATGGGGCGCAAACACTTCCGTTTGCGACACTTAACCTTACGAGAGTGGATATTGTGTCGAAGGCGTAGCCGACCATTTCTGCAACTAACACATTTTCCACAGTCCACTGTATTTTGACAAGCCCGGCATCGGCCACATGGAACCCACTAAGAAAGAAAATACAAATAAATGTTTGTATTTGCAAGGCAGCAAGTTACATAAAGCCAAAAAAAAAAGTAAATGTACCTTTTTGTAGGGTTTTCTTTGTCTTACTATTGCTAAACCAACAGAAAATAATAATAATGTTAGCTGAAATACACTATTGCCTGCAAATTGGAAGATAAATGATAATGTTTTGACTTACATTTGTTACTCTCTAGCCTGCAACTCTGGCACATAGTTTGTCCCTCTTCAAAAGTATAGGTTTTATGACATCTTAGGCAGACACTAAGTACATACAAAAAGAACAGAGTGAAGAAAGATTCACTCCACTGTTTCTGACATTTAGACTATAGATTAGACTATAGATTTAAGAAAAAGATGCACTGCCTACCCAAAACATTTTGTGGGATTTCCACTGGCACCATTGACAGGCTTATCTTGGGCCACAGACACTGAACTGGCCAAAGGAGGAGGAGTTGGATTCGCAGACTCTTCAGTCAGATCCACAGTAAGTTGTGCGGCAGGACTTGGTAAAGCAGTCTCAGGATTAGCAGAGGTACTGCATTTTGGCGGTGTCGATGTATTGGCACCCTTTTGAACGGAATACGAGCTCAACTTCGGAGCTGTAATGTAATTAAGACTAGCTGAAGATCCTGGATTGCTGGTTGCACCACTTGTATCTGCCGCTTCATTTGGTAAACTGGGTACAGAAAAGTGTGCCTGGGGAGAATCCGGTTTCCTTCTCTATGGATACCAGAATGTAGGCATTATTGGAAAATGTGCGATTAAACCAAAGCCAAAATGAAGAGAGCATGTTCTTACCTTTCTTCTTCGAGGCCCTTCACCAAGAAACTGTCCCGTTTTAAAATCAAAATTTGTGAGGTCCACAGACGCACTTATAAATTTCAAAAGCTCAACTCTACTTCTTACTTTATGACCTCTTGGACTGAAAAGACAAAAAAAAATAATACAATTAATGAGTGATGCAAAACAAAAGTGTCACATAGTAATGCTTCCGCATTACATAATTTATTCACCAAGAGATCCTCTGCAGCAATTGGGTGCTGTCCAATCAGCTGATAAAAACATCACAATAATCCACACACATAAATGAACGTTTTGTGAATGAAAGCTGCATGCTAGAAAAAAAATCGTCAATAAGTTATTAACTTCAAACCATAGCTTCTGAAGCAAATTCTCTATCCATTATATTGCTTTTTCCAGTGAAAAACGACATTGTGATAGAATTAGGATAGAATCCCAGCAAACAAAGATGCACTAACAGACTCACATTTTGGTCACAAGCAACAGTTTAACATTAAAATGCCTTTAAAACAAGCAGCTTTTAACTTCACAAGACAGTAATTGATTACTTGTGGACCACTGATGATTTTATCAGCTGTTTGGACTCATTCTGATGCATTCACTGCAGAGGATATATTAGTAAGCAACTGCTGTAATGCTAAATTTGTCCAAATCTGTACAAATTTAAAAAAAACTCATATACATTACTTTAGCCAATTTTCTTTTCTGGATGAACTATTCCTTTAATTGCGTCCTTTTATGATACCTCATATAGTATGTATCACTGCGTCCTTCACTGGTGCCTGACCGACGAAAAACCTGTTTGCGTTTCCATCCTTGCCCTAATGACGGCCAATCTTCCCATTCATCATCTACCTCGCATTGTGCTCTTCTCCTCGGTCTCCTAGAAGAACACATGCATCTGTTTTAGCTTAAAAAATGGTGAAGTGCCAAAAAAGGAAACTCATGACTTAAAGTTTACTGCCAGGTGTTTAATAAGTAGAATCCAGGTCATGTACATACCCAACACCTCTCCCGCCGGTGCTTTTCCTAACACTGACCACACTGCCGCTAAATTCACTTCCCGCAAGGCTCTCCACTTCTCCATCAACGCTTTGGGAATCAACATCATCACAGTCTTCTTCGAGTGGCTCCAACCAGTCACAAGGTGGTTTGTCGTCGTCTTTGGAAGACTCGCCCTCTTTCTCAGTTACAGTTTCTTCTTTATTTTCATCTGTGACATGATTCTGAATGTCTGCGCTTTCTGTGGACTCTTTGCTTTCCTCTGTATTAGCATCTTTGACTTCGGTTGTTGGTTCTGCAGGTCCTTCCTCTGTCTCCATGTTAGTATAGCTTCCCTGCTCTTCTTATTACAGCTGCAATAAGGAAATACACATTAGTGGGGCTCCACTCAGAAACAGTGTTGTAAGCAGCAAACAATACTTGTTTAGTTCTTCTACTTTCCAGCACTGTAAATCCTCTACTTTTTGTCCATCTTAAGCTTCTTCATGGCAATAACTCTTAAGTGTCTGAATAATCTCTATGCAATGTTATGCATTCAGCTCAGACACCTGCAACTGAATCCAACAGCCAGCTGACTGTCTATTGTTGCTCTGCGTATAAATACCAAACGATTGATCTATCAAACCGCTTTTGATGCAGAAAATGCTGTCTAGTTAATCAGCAAACTAGTTTTTGCGACACAGCCTAACACGTATTAGCGTCAATGCTTAGCGTGGTGGCTAAAGTGTTAGCAAACGCGTAAATACTGCAGTTATTGGGATTTAATGTAACGTTTCCAGGACTGTTTTCTGTTTTCAACGGTCATGTTAAACTACAATCATAAATACGACGGCGTCATTAAAAAAAAAACAAAAAAAAAACCTACCTGTAAACCCTTCAACAAGCTTCACATTGACACATTTTAAATACTGAAACAGAAGAGGGACCGGAAGTGCTGTTGTAACCCGGAAACACGTGACTAGAGCATTTAAAATAAATAAAGCTCCCTGCTCACGTCTCAGAAAAGGTAGACTGACGTTGAGTGGCTTGATGTACGGTTTAGTTTTTGTTCGCTGTATATTTTTTTTATACTTCCGATTACGAATTAGTTTATAATCGTAAACATTAGTCTTAAGTTGAAAAAGTAACACGAATCTCTGAATTTCGTAGTTTATATTTTGCTTTTCCTAAATGGTATTTAATAATAATATATATTCATTATTAAATGGTTCAGATATTTAGCAAAATATCATTAAAACCTAAGAAATACATATTTCCATTGTGTATTTTTCTGTCCTGGAAGCTTGTCTTTACCAAGACAAATACTTGCTCTTCTATCAATATAGTAGCCTATAAATAAAAATATCTCAAATTAAATCAAGAAACCTGAGGATCACAACACAAATTATAAAAAGAGAGTAAAATGAATCAATGCAGACTGAAGAGAGAGATTTATTATGAATGACATCATCCAAAATAGTGACAAATATACAGTATGAAAATTATACAAATATAAACATTGTTTTTAAGCACTGATTGTTGGTATGGCTATCTGTCCTTGTTGCTGCGGAGGTCAGTGGTCAGTGGGTCATGCTGGATAGTTTGGTGCAGCATCAAGGCCAGGAGTCCTGCTCTGTTGGTCATGGCCGTCCTAACATTGCGTTCTTGTTCAAACAACTCATCCAGCTTGTACCACTGTTTCGAGGGGGAAAATATATGTTATAGAACTCTGAATTGAGATTACACTGAAAATAAGTTGTGAAGAACTTGACTGACCACTCTGACACGCTCCAAGTCCACCTCCGCCCGTCTGAGCTTCTCCCAGCAGTAATGCTTGTTGCACTTGCGTTTCGAGACCCTGCAATAATCTCCAGTCGGATCAAACACATTACGCACTAGCGGACATCCACACACCTCATCTGCTGGGACCTAAGAAGAAAAAAACAGAAGTGATTTACTTAAAACAAATCCAACAAACGTTTGAAGATGCGGTTAGTTTCACTCAGTGGTTTTTCAAACCTGTCCTGAAAGCCCTCCAGCACATTTTGTACCCCTTATCAGACACACTCAATTCAGGTCAATCTCTGTTGTGTAAACGTACCCTTAGTCTGAATGGAAGTACTGTAAGACAATTACTAAACTCTTACCTTTGGATCTCTGGAATGTTCTGGACATAAAACTTGGAGTCTCTTGCAGTATGTTTTACTCTGAGGGTTGTAAACATCACAGAAAAGTCTTGTTGCCCTGTTAGGTAAGAGAAAAACATATGTAGCCTATTATTTAATAAAAAGATAAATAAATATAAATAAATAAATAAATAAATAGAGAGAGAGAGAGAGAGAGAGAGAGAGAGAGAGACAGAGAAAAAATGTAAAATATATATATTTATATATATATATATATAGAGAGAGAGAGAGAGAGAGAGAGTGAGATTAAAAATGTAAAATATATATTTATATTTATGTTTATAGATTTTAGATGTGTGTATAGATTTTGTAGTTTTGAACCTGGCAGTCATTTTTTAATTGCAAATAAAAAGAGAAAAGACTCAAGAGTACAAAATTAGAAATCAACGTATGGTTATTAAATAATAGAAAATACAAGAAAATAAAAACTAATAAAAACGAATGTTACATAAAAACATAATAATAATTGAAATACAGCCCTCTTACCCTTCTATTCTGGTTGGGAAAATTGAACCAAAAGAGGTCTGGCTTTCATACTGTTAAAATAATAAATCATGTGTAAGTGCAATACAAACTATTTTTGATGGGACAGAAATTCACTGTTCAGTAAATCACTGACCAACAAATAGGCTCAAAAAACAAAATATATTCACCTTGGCATAACACCTCTCCATATGCCTCAGGGCCACCTTGGGGTTAATAGGGTGACTACAAGACACACAGAAGATCTGAAGATCTGTGTCCTCACTGTCCGTTTCATTCACCTGCAAGACAGCACATTAGCTAGCTCGCACTAATAAATGTAAGGTCTGTAAAACTGCGGGAAACTCACATCCTCATCCTGTTGGACCACTTGCTGCTTGGCTTTGGCAATGATGCCCTCGAGCTCGTGGAAACGGCGCTCCATCTCAGCGAGGCGCATCCGTGCAGCCTGCTGCTCCCTGCGGATGCGCTCCAGCTGTTTCTTGCCCTGTTCTTCAGCGATGCAGGGGCTCTGCTGCCACTGCTGGATGCGCTGGGGGAGGATCTCGTAGATGCGGCTGCACAGATCAGCACAGCAATAAATCAATACAATCTTTTCAAAACACATTAAACTGGTTTTGCTATAGCATTGCGTGACTGTTCCATGCTGGTTGGCTGCACTTAATGAAATAACCTACTTGGCGGCCAGCTTCATGCCACAGTCCTCAGAGCAGTATTTTGAGTTTGGACGTGCTGACTCGATACAGTTCGGCCCCAGACACTGTTGCATGTCTCCTCCGTGTCTGCCATCTCCCTTCTCGCTGTGTCTCAAACGATCACGGTGCTTCTGTTTCTGCTTGTGGCGACGGGACTCTTTCTGTGAAAGGCAAGCACAATTATGGGATGAACAAACAATTCTGAAGAACTATTTTCTTATATATATTCAACAGAAGAAAGAAACTCAGGTGTGGAATAACTTGAGGGTGAAGAAATTATAACTTTCATTACTAGGTGGGCTAACTCTTCAACCCACATGTTATGCTCTGGTCTCACTGAACTTTAATATTTTACGCCTCAGTTTTTGAGTGAGCACTGCCGTAATTATCCACAAATCATACTTTTCTCATTCTAAACTGAAGTGTATAAGAGCAGATCTAGAAGACCAACAATCAGTTAAAAAATGAAACACACATGGAAAATTTTTCCATCATTGTACCTTTTTGTCAAACTTCTTGTCTCTCCTCTTGACGTGCTTGACTTTTATAGCTTTCTTCCGTGGGACAGGACTGTAAAGCGGGCCGTCTTCATCATCGCTCCCCCATGACTTAAAAAAAAAAAAAAAAAAAGGGTGAGGTTTGTCTATGAGTTCTAGACGTATTGCATCATGCCCATCAGGCATATCTCACAGAAATACTCAGGTTAAAATATATATCACAACCTGACAAGTTCAAAGAAAAGTATATACTAAGTGGTTGTGGTTGAGCTCTAGCAATTAGTGGTTACCGCATTTCTGTTCTTGTAATGCTCATATGGCTCCATATCGTTCTCATCATAATCATCTGAGTATCGTCTATCCCTGTGCATTATATTGTCCTTCCTTTCACACAAAGAGAACTCTTCGTCTCGAACACGAAGCATTTTCTGCAAAAACATTGTGAGAGAATTAATTACAAAAGATAAACAAAATATTAAACCACCTAAATATAAAGAAACGTACCCGTGCACGGACAACACACTGCCTTAGACGACATTTCTGACGAATCTTGTTTGGGCCACCAAATTTCTTCATGTCTTTGCAGAAGTCGCATTGACCACAGTCCTCCGTCCTAGTGCAGGGTTCACATTCACCACACATACGGGCAGAGCGCTTCACCTGGAATGCAATTCATAGACAATATTTT
This sequence comes from Enteromius trimaculatus, assembly GCA_032361065.1. Lineage (NCBI taxonomy): Eukaryota > Metazoa > Chordata > Actinopteri > Cypriniformes > Cyprinidae > Enteromius > Enteromius trimaculatus. Next base: position 10,811,089 of record JAUMHP010000060.1, read on the forward strand.
TTACCACTGTTCTTTAATAAACGGAACAATTAAATGCATGTTTAACGGAGGTTGCATGTTTAATGTTGCAATGTTTAACACAGGATTATATATATATATATATATATATATACACACACACTAAACTTTATTTAAATGTTTTTAGTATTATAATTTTATTAATTTTTGTTGTTTGAAATTTGTTTTAAATTCAAGTTCCATAATAGTCAAAAAGCAAAATAATCAAATAATATTAATATTATTCACCTTGAGTATTTAATTAAGTGCATATTTCCAAAAATAGGAATTATCACACAGCTATAATTAAAAAAAAAAAATGCATCCGAAAAAAAATCTAACTCTAGGAAAATAACTATGGTAACATATTTCAGATTGTGGTCAAATTACCCATCCATAATGCAACAAAGAAAGTGACATCAAATGCAAACTTGGATGGTAAACTAACTTTAGATCCTCGCCGCTTATCAATCTTGTACTCTGGAGTGCTGGATCGTTTTTCAGCTCTCTCTGGCTCAACATCTTTATCACGGTTCTTTTTCCGATACCGTATTGAAAGAGATGGATCCAATTCTAAGAGATGAAGAATATTTTAGAATTAATTAACATATACTCTAACACAACATATTATGTTAAAGTGCACGTTTAAATATTTAATCACTGACCCCGACACTGTTGGCAGTACCACTCTCTGATCGCTTTGGCCATCTTCTCTGTCACATTTATACAGTGCCCATGGAACCACTCATTGCAGTTGTCACAACCACTAAGGAAAAAGGATTTGATTAAAAGAATTAGGCACTCTGTTATGTGACACCTTTTGTGAGAACATGTTTGGAGAGATTTGTCTTACATCATAAAGCAGTTTATGTCTGATTTTCGACAAATGCAGTAGAGAGGAGCATTCTCTGCATCTACTACAGAGGTCTTCATGACTGGAGCCTGGTCTATATCAGACATCTCGCTGTCCTGTGACGACAGACACAATACAAACAAACACAAACAAAAAATAACAACATAAAAGATAGATACAAAATAAAAATAGTAAAAAGATTAGATATTAATTTATTCAACACAAAAGAGTACTTATTTACATGTTTTGACCACATTTAAAATTCAGTAAATCACAATAATGTTACATATTAGCATGATAGCACACTTGATAACAACAAAATCGATTACGTTAGCAAATAATCTATTAATATTTTCTCCTGCTTTCAATATAGTTAGTTCAATAATGCGTTGTTTAATTTGAAACAATTGTTTTAGATATTTTATTTAGTTTTATTTTGACTGCTCAAGACGCAGCTAAAATGCGATCAAATCATAATAGCAGACTTACCATCGCTGTTCCCCGCCTTCTGAAAGATCCGACCGAACAGAGCAAATAATGACTGATTGAGATAATACTTCACTGCATGAACACGTCTGTATCCTAAATGTTCCGACCTCGATAACAGTAAAATTCCTAACCCAATACTACGAATTAAACCGGTATTATAAACCATGTAGCAGTTACATCGATCACTGGCTAACAGCGTCGCTCCGGTCTGTTTGGGCAGAGGACTGGTTGTCATAATAAGAGTCCTCACCGGGTAAAAGTTTTGTTCATTTTCGTGAGTCGTTTACAGACGAAGTAGATTTTGTGATACCTCTCTTAAGACCTAATAATCAATGTGTTTTCTGTTGCTGTTTTATAATAAATAGAAGATTTATAAAAAAAATAAAAAAAAACAACAACAAAACAATACTGTCAAGAATTCAAATTATTATTATTAGTAGTAGTAGTCATTATATTATTATTATTATTGTTGTTGTGTTTTTATTAAATAATTGTTATGATTGTAAATGTATTTTATTGCGTTTATTTATGGGTAGGGGGTGTGGTGCATGTGCGTCCTATCAACACTATGACATGCTAACGAATGAATAATGATCAGGCAAAGCAACTGCCCCTGCAGCGCAAGTAAGACTAAATCAATCTGGCATCTGACGGACGGTGGGATGAATGTTGTGGTGAAGGTTAGTGAATTTTAATAAACTTAGCTGTAAATAGCTACTATTTTATATAGCATAACTTGGCAATCTTAGAATACGGGGAAGTAGGTAAAGTCGGAAAAGGAGGCTACGTTATATTATAAAGTATTCCTACTGATATATGTATCTGTATAAATCTGGCGACATAATACCGCAGTTAATATCGTTTAGTCTACTTGATGATGAGGTGGTCAGGTGCGTTTTACAGTAATCATTGGTTCTCAGATATCTTTGGTGACATTTGAGTTGCAGGATAGTGTTAAATAATTTGCAATGTTAAATCATTTATGATGAAAAAAATTTATAATAACATACATTTTACAGTAATATTCTATTAATTAATTTATATCTCTATTAATATCCTAAAATAATGATTTATTTTTTCAAAACAAGGTTTTGAGATCTGCTTGAAAGGAAGTTTTCCTGGCATCTCTCAGACTCAAGGTAAGCAAACATTGGACTAATAGGTTACTGAAATTTATTGCCCTCTTTACATCTAAGATGCCTCTTATCCCTGTCACACAATATGTTTGCCAAATGGATGAGATTAATAATAGATTAATGACTCTGGCACTTTTTGCCCCATCAGTACTTTTTGTGCTAGGCTTTGTATTTCTTGCGTATATATAACATTGTTTACATACTTTGTGCACATCAAATGTATAACTGTAAAATAAATATATATACATCAGTAGAAGTAGTCATGCATGCATGCATGTCACAAACAGTGCTCACATTATTAACTGTTAGTTCCGTAACCTATCAACTTGTCAAGTGATCAATTAGGTTTCTCCCTCTACAGTATTTTACCATTAGTATTTAAAATATGCCACAGACGATAGCACATCTATTTTCTTTGCTTCCTGCGTTTGAATATTTAATGACATAGTTAAGAGTTCAAATGCTCTGGCATTTTCACTCTACATCTTTACACTTATTCTTCTTGCAGTGAAATAAAGTGTTTGGAAAGATGGACTGCGATCATGAGGATGAACACGGTGGCCGGTCACCAACCGGATCCAAATCCAACTTCTGTGAAAATGAGCTGCAAGATAATTCGGTACTTAGTACATCAACTTTTCAGCACACTGGTAAGACTTTTCTATTTATTTTAATACATCAGAACAGAGCAAAAGAGCAACTAATATTGTGCTTTATTTATTTTACAGAGTCGTCTGATGTAGAGGACTCAGAATCGACTAGAGCATGTCTAAAGGATAATGAATTATCACCAACTGATGAACTTTCTGGGAAGGAAAACTTATGTCTTATTTCTCCTCTCAGCAAATCAAAACCACTAGCATTTGGTAAATATCTTTCACACTACTAATCAAGCTAACATCCAAATAACCTTATTATTATAATCTCCATTTGTTTTTATAGATGTGCATGTCAAAGAAGTTTCAGCAGATGTGAAAAAGCCATTTCAGAATGCTCTAAACCCACCTGTCGGTGACATCAGCGATGCTTTTCCCGTCTGTGTTCAACTACCTACAAGTCATCTTAAAAGATCACATATCACCGCTTATAAAACAACACACCGTCATCGCAAAATCAGCCGGTCCTCCACCTCCACACTGAGTCGTATGAGCCTGAAAGCCCCTGGTGAAGGTAAGCAACACCTCAAATTACATTTGACTCAATGAAATGAGGGATTCAATTTTTATGACATCTAATGCATTATAGATGCTGAAGTCTTTGCTAGCACGTCTGATGGGCTTTCTGTCTTCCTGTCATCTTTTATCACACTGATGAGTATAAATTGATGAGGATGCACACCAAACTTTTTTGGTGTGGTGCTGATTGGTAGTATAAAGGCTCTTAAACTTGCAAAGCAGGATAGCAGTTTTATGATGAGCTACGCTGTCAGCAATGCTGCTTTATTAGTGGTTACCACATCAATTGTGTCAGTGATTCAGCCATTAATGGAGTATTACAGGTTCAATTCGAGTTAAGCTCAATCCACAGCACTTGTGTTGTAATGCTTAAAATATTGTAACATTATGACTTAAAGAACAGTTCACTAAAAATGTAAATTAGCTGAAAATGTACTTACCGCAGGCTATTAAAGATGCAGATGAGTTTGTTCATTTATCACAACAGATTTGGAGATGTAACATTACATCGGTCACCAAATTGGACCTCTGTAGTGAATGGGTGCCGTCAGAATGAGTGTCTAAACCATTTCTCTATTATGAACAGAGGAAGTTAAAATCCTAATGATGGATTTGTTTCGTACAAGCAGGCAGCTTTTCACTTCACAAGATGTTATTTGATGGGCTTGAGTTGCGTGGATTACATGTGGATTTGGTGTTTATATCAGCTTTTTCGACTTTAATTTTGACGGTACCTATTCACTGCAGAGGATCCATTGGTGACCAAGTAATGGAACATTTTTAGGTGAAGAAATAAACTACATCTACGTCTTGGATGACAAACTTTCAGAAAATGTTCATTTTTAGTTGAATTATTCTTTTAAACAACCTGCAGCTAAAATAATAAACAAGATCTAACAAAATTAATGTTAAAGTGCTTTTATAAAATTAGAAGTTGATTATTATAAGGCCTCGTATAGACTGCTTTTATTGTAAATGCCTCACCATAACCTTTTAAAAGAGAAAAAAATCAATCAACATTATGCCACAGATGTCGACTGTGCTTGTCCTGTACTTAAGACATAATATATATTTAATTCAAACATTGTTTTGTTTTTTCTTGCACTCCTAGACCTGTGTGCATCCTTTCTGTTGGCGTGTTTGTTTTGCAAGTTTTGGGATTGCGTGCTGGCCATTGGTGACGGATGTCAGTACTGCGTGGCCTCTATCTGTACGTCCTTCTGCACTAACACATGCTGTTGCGACCCTTCCAGTCTGGAGGACTTTATAGATTTTTGCCCATGTTGCAGCTGCATCGAATGCATGGAGGCGTGCGGCTGCAGTTGTGGAGAAAATGCCTTTGACTGCTCCATTTGCGATCTCTGTCTACAGACCACTGAGTGTCTGGAACTAGGCATGGAGCTCTCTCAACTTCTGTTTCACTAGCTGCTCATGACATCTCACGCTCATTTATACACTGCTCATGATGATCACATAAAGCTGGAATGGAATGCAGCAAGTGTTATGTGCTGATTACACAAGCATGTAAATCTGCTGGTTAATTGTGGATGTGATGCTGCACGTCTGCATTTGAGGAAAAAAATCATATGCTGTTCAAGTGATCTGATCTAGATGATATTGAAATAATAAAGATTTTTTCGTTTGCAATTTCAGAAATGTAAATATCTGTTCAAATTAAATGGTCAAAATCAGATTTTATATATATATATATATATATATATATAATGAAAATAAATAGCTTTTACTGGCTAATTTTGTGTTAACATATTCATGATATGATTTGGCAATGTTAGATTGCATTATAATAAATATGTTATATTATGTCCTTGAAGTAAAAATCTAAAACCGCTTAAAGCTCATTTGTGTGAAATGGATGTGTGTCATTGTATACTGTAAGTCAGTGTATACGTAAGTACTAGATTGTTGACCTAAATCCTGAACACATCAAATCTAGCACATTAAATTAATTTTGAGATGACACTGGAAGTCAATATGCACATTTGAAAAATGGCAATGACATTTGGTTTTCTCTCATCAGTTTATTTTGGCCAATTAAAGGCCACCAACACACAGGAAAATCCTAATTAAAGTACATTTTCTCTCCATTATAAATTATGTGCATTGAAAAAACTTGTTTACAAAAAAAGAACAACACCTTCCCTTTAATTGGAGTACAGATGTAATGAAAGTAAAGGCAATGACACACACCAGCAACAGGACAGTAACTGGCGATTTAGTTTTAATGAGTGGAAATATGTCTTAAGACACACACTAAGGCTTATTTCTAAGGACTGTATTGTCAGCAAATGAGACAATATAATAATTAATGCTGCGTAACTTCAATCATTTCAAACTTGCGCCCATCATTTCAAAAGGGAAACTGCATAATCACATTTACATTCAAGTTTTTAAATATATTTAACAAGTTTGCATTTAGCTTTGAATCAATTCGTTTCATATATATTATACATTCATTTAAATTGCTGCAGGGTTAATAGAAAACAACTTTAAAACCTTTCAAGACTCATTCATCTATATTTACAAACCCACACAATGACTTTTGTTCCTTCATGTTAATGCACAGTTTGATCAGAGAGGAAAAATTCATTTGGCTTTTACCAGCAGTACTCCTCGTCATATTTCTGAGCACAGCACGGATTTAGAAGTTCATTTTCATAACAGTTACATTTGCAGGTAAGTGTGTAATTAGCTGCATCTAACGAATTGCTGATTTACATCTACTGGTTAAAAAAAGCACTTAAGGCAGAGGTAGCTTGTAACATTTTATACCTGAAAAGCTATTTGTGCATGACATTTATGTGGCTTGTTTCCTTATATCATCCTAAAAATCAAGTAATACTCTACGCAAAATTCATTAACGCCAGTTAATGCATTAGTTCTCATGAATACATAAGTCAGTCTAGGTTAAATGTTAATTTATAAATATACCACTGTACGTTGTTACATAATTACATTTTACATTTTTAAAATGTATATTTTAAAACAAATTAGTATATGTAAAACTAGATTTTTTTTTCATGATACCTGATGTATTAAGTAATGCTGCTGAATTCATTGAAGATACGAATTTACCTTATTGTAAAGTGTTACCAAAAACATGTATGAGCACCTGCACCTTTTGTTTAGCAATGTAACATCGAAGAAGGTCAATCTAACTAACCATAAAAGGAAGGGTTGTAAACTAACAAACAAAACGTAGAGATTTCAAACCAGTTAGTAAATATGCAAGAGCTTTTGCTGAAAGAGTGTTAAAAAAAATAGATTTTTCTGATACATGCAGAAATATTGCTTAAACATTTTCAAAATAACAAAATGAATAATGAGTTCATGCTATCAAACATCCCTTTGGCGTGATAAGTGACTACTCACGCCACACTCCAAAATCATATATATATGTGCACTTGCATGCTCTGAATCCAGAGTCTAAAAACACAATCTAAAACAGTAATAAACATCACACGATTTACCCTTAGAGCAACACAGCTATGCATAGAAAGGCTAAAATGTCCTAAACCTTAGCTACAAAAAAGCTCATTGTTTTGGGTGTGTTTAGAATTTGGGATAAGCTTTCGGGATCAAGGACTGCCTACAAAACTGTGTAACACTATAGTTCTTTTTTGTTTGTTTGTTCAAAGACTGGTGCTGTCAAACTATTTATTCTGATTAATTGCATTTTTGTTTACCTAATATGGGTGTACTGTGTATAATTATTATGTAAATATAAATACACACACAGAATATATTTAGAAAACCCTGTACATTTCTATAATTGGTATTCTAAATAAATATTTTAAATGTATAAACA
>JAUMHP010000060.1:10824514-10866363 GCA_032361065.1 Enteromius trimaculatus
ATATATATATATTTTTTTTTTTTTATGGTTATTTTTATTGATATACCCACACACACAAACAAACAAACATAAGTACTGCATAGTTATATTGCAACTGTATTTCTAAAACCTACAATAAAATGAATCAATACAAAACAATATAAAGCATGAGTCTGAAAAACAAAAAGTAAAGTAAAAAGTTAAAAAAAAAAAGTCATATGACTGAAATCTGCCGCTCTCCATCATGGGGAAGTACAGAATTTACCAGATGACAGCTAAGTTAACCATACTACTGTTGTTAAAGAGTTTTTTCTTTCAAACTAACGTTGCTTTTTAAATGCCGACAACTTATCAGATAACAACACTATACTGGATGTATTTCTGGAGCTATAAAGACACAAAACACTTAAATTAAGATGTGTGTGCAGTTAACGCAGATATGCTGGGGAGTTATGTAATAGTTCGCTAACGTACATTGTATTTAAAGTTAAGTACTTTTGTTAACTTACAGCATATTAACGCGTATGATAGTCATTTACAACATAAAGCAAATGTAGTTGCATGAGACTATCTATGCAGCGCACTGAACAACCCGGAAAAGTCGTTTTTGACAGCATCCAGCTGTTAGCGCTAGGCTAACTAGCTCCAATAGCTAGCCGACATGTCAACCAACGGCAAATTGGCACGTTGCCTGCATACAACTTTGTTAACTTTCCTTAATGCAGAATTATTCCGAGATTAAAACGGTTTACAGGTACGTATCAGCTCAATTAGAGGTCGAGATGAAGTTGGATGAGTTACCTGGTTGTGTTAGCAGAAGTAAAGCGAGTTTGCTAGAAGAATCGCCATTACTCGCACGAGGATTTCCTTGTTTTGGATGTGACAGATCCATGTCTCCTCATCACGCCCAACCACCCCTTACTCTTTCACAGGTTACATTCATTTAATTTATTAATATTATATATATATATATATATTATATATATATAAAGTGAATTAAAATAAAGCTGAAATTAAATAAGTTACAAATATTACACGAGAAGTTTTAAAATTAAACAACCTGTTACAACAAGTGAAATGAAATTACAAAAACTAAACAAGTCTAAATAAATATATAAAAACTAATTTTAAAAGCACATAAAAAAAGTAAATAAAAAAACGAAAATACAAAAACTGAACATATGAGAATAAATACTATAATAGAGTTTTTCTTTTTTTAATTTATAAATAACAGTTGAAAAGTTAAAACTAAATAGTTGAAAGGTGTTCTCTGGTAAAAGGAGCTGAACAGTAAAATAAAACTTGTGATGTACGAGTAGAAAGAAGGTCAATAAAGACACAAGACACAAATTTGAGTCATCATTCTCAGTCAGGAAAAAGATTATTTATTTGCATATTTTAAATTGTGAATAATTTAAATAAAGAAAATGTGTTAGTATTTCCGACCACATGTAAAAAGTAGAATGAAGTCCTCTTGGTTTAATGTTCGTCATCAGCTGTCGGAAAAGGAGAAATTCAAAGCTGACGTGAGAGAATCTGAAAGTTTGGTGCCCAGTTTATCTATGAAAGAAGACAGGACAAGATGTGTTATAATCCATGTTTTTTAAATCAGCTGTGTTTGACTTGTAATACACGTAAATCAAACTATTCAAAATTATTTCCAAGGTAATAACACATAGAATAGATTTTTTCAATTCCAGATGGCAGAGATTGTCTTATACAGATACAGCATATCCTGTCCATGGCTCTACCATTCACATAACAGCCAACTAGAATCATGTGTGACCAATCACATTATAGCCTTGATGTCAGTGAAATGGTTGCACAAATCAATAACCGTTTCTGACACCATAGAAATAATGAGATATGCCATAAACTTAATCCTACTTGTAGCAAAACTGACTTTTTTCAGTTTAAACTCTAAAAACAGATGAATCCAAAATGTTTAACAGCAATCAAGTTGAAGATTAGCAAACGGGTTGTTAATTCTTTACATAAACTGCTTCTCCACAAATTTAGTTATTCAGTGTAGTGAAGCCACAGCATTGTGTCTACCTTGTTTGCTAACCTTGGAGGCTTGCCTTAAAGACGATTTGGAGGCAGGAAAAAGTGGGTCTTACCAGCTCTCTTTTGCTGCTTCTTTCTCTTTTTATTGGCAGCCAGAAGAGCCTGACCTTGCAGGAGTGGATCAACATCCAGGATGTCTTTTAGGTCCACTGGCTTTGGGCCTGTAGCTTCAGCTGCACTACTGTTTTTTGTTTTGGGATTTTTGAGCTCAACTGTCATTGGTCCAAACTGAGGGGGAAAAAATTACAAGTCAAGTCAATAGATTTGGGTCTTAAAACACACCATAACAAATACCTAACCTTTGCACACTCAGTGGCTAATGACTCCGTAATACCTCTGGGTCTTCATCGGCATCCATTGATTCAGCGGTCTCTTGAGATTCAAGGTCCTGTTCTGTTAGATCTGCTCCTTGACCTCCTTGTGTCAATCCCGATGTAGCAATACAGAAACCCATCTGTACATCAGACGTGCCACATTCTAAATTGTACAAAAACAATGGCAAAAGTGTCAAGGTAATGTGTGGTTAGAAAACTTGTGTCAATTTCACTGGAAGTACAGACAGGGTTACCAGCGAGTGCCTCCAGATTGCCCTTCTCCAGTTCATCCCAGTCAAACGCTTTGCCCATCTCAGCTACAATCTCAGCACTGACATGAGTGGGCAGCATGTGCGTCTCAGGAGGATGTGTGAAGTAGCTAATACGACCCCTGCAAAAACATTGCCGTTTTTTTAAACCAACCAGCAACAACTGATCTAGTTAAAGTAGCATTTAATTTTAAATCTAGAACTAAACCATTCCTGCATTAAAATCACTAGTATTTTAGCCAGTGTTCACTGACAAGCTACACAAATCCACGTTCAATATCAGCGTGATTTTGCGCAGCTTGTCGGTGAATAGTGGCTCTGTGAAATCTCAGAATCTCTCTGATTACAGAACCAGCTTTACTGACAAGATGCGCATTAAATGTCGGATATTTATTGTGCAGCCCTAATCTTTATTCATGATGAACAATATACACTACTTTAGCATGCACGCACATTTTCAATCTTTCAGATTTCATAAAAAAATCTTAACCTGTGTTTTGAAGATGAATAAAGGGCCTTGTGGACAACATGTTATTAATGACAGATTTAAATTTTTGGATGAACTAAGCCTATAAAATAGTCCATGTGGCATCAGTGGCTCAACCATAATGTTACAAAAACACAAGAATGCTATAAAAAAAGTATAGGATTTATTCAACAATTTATTATTTTCTTCATTAGTCTTCAATGTTTACGACTTCCATAACACACGTGTGTGCATTCCTCTGCTACTAAACAAAGCACAGCGCATCTGGGTTCTACATCACAGAAGAAATTGTCAAAATAAGTCTTTGTTGTTTTCTTTGCATACAGAAAGTATAGTTGAAGGTCCATAAGGTTGAACTACTTATGTCACATGGACTATTTCAATTATGTCCTTACTACCTTTCCAGGCCTTGAATGTGTCAGTTATTTGCGGTCTATGTGGGTTCAGAAGGCTCTTGGATTTGATCAAAAATCACTTAATTTGTGTTACACAGGTAACGGATGTTAAGTACACAGGACTACGGGACTATAACCTCACCCTGTCCAATCCAAAAGAACACTTTTGGCAGCTTTGTCGCTGTCAGGCAGTCCACCTTTTCTCAGCTTGCCTTGACGACGGGCGAGTAAAGCCAGGAACTCATGCACAGTCTGGAAATCTGGAATTCCATAATGAGCCATAATCTATACAAGAAAGATTACAAACACCTTAACTCAATAGTGTGTAATACTTTGATTCCAAATCCAATTAGAGTTCTTAAGATACAAGTTGATACCTGTGCTTTATTGCAGCGCCTCAATATGGCTTCAACAGGTGGAACTGGGTCCACCAGCTGTTCAATCTTGACACAGTTCCGAAGGATCATGGCAGCATCGCTGGTTGAGGTCGCCATGACAATACCAGGGCAGTCTAAAAGTTTGATGTGTTTGTCTAAATGGACTTCCTGTAAACACCTGAAAAACAGAGCAGAAGATTTTAAGCAGAAGATTTTAAATGCAGGGAAAATATCATCAAAACTAATGAACATACTTCGTAACTCCAGGTGTAGCTCCGACATTACATGCACGAGAACGCTTCAAGCTGTTAATTAAACTGCTTTTTCCCACATTTGGAAAACCTGAAACATTTAAGAAAGGTAATATCATTACAAAAACATCTGCGTCTGTTGCTAATTTGCTTATTACAGAAAAATAAATTACAAAGAAACTATGTAGCGTTTCTCAAATTTGGCATTAAACGTACCAACCACTCCAACAGTTATGGCAGTTTTTATATCTTGGTTACGGCAATAGTTTCCCAATAGTTTCATTAAACAATCTGCACCGACACAGGCACTGCTCTCAAGCAGTTCTTGAGTAGCTTGGGTCACAGGCACACGACTGCGTTTCTGTAAACATCAGACAGAAAGCGATTACTGTAAATTTGTGAATTGGTCAACAGCCTACAGTAAGAAGAGGTACAAAGATTTGGTAAAATGAAACAATTACTGCAACTCACCAAATTTTTGTTTTGCTGCTGAGTGGATGATTTGAAAGCCACAGTAGGAAACTCGTTGCGAAGATACTTAATCCATTTCTCCACAATCTCTTTGGACACCAAATCTGCAAAGAAACAGCATTTCAGTCCGCTGCTGATGGACGTTATGCATGCTAAAATACTATTTGTCTCCTTACCAATTTTATTTAGAACAAGGACGATTTTCTTGTTGGTTCCACTTTGGACAACAGCCTGTTCCACCTGTGGACAGCGGCAGCCTAACGGGTCTCTGGCATCCAGAACCTCTAAAATAACATCTGCTGCCTCTATTACCTGGTATAAAATGAATAAATTAAAACTGTTATTAAGAAGTGGTCATTAGATGTGCATGTTTATGGTGAAATATAATATAATGGATTATCGAAAGAGGTCAGTACAGAAAACAGTACCTTTTTAAATTCTCTGCAGTATGCTTTTCTTGAGTTCTCGGTCTCAAAGTTGACATGCTTTTCCAAGTCTTGCATTTGAACTTCCTACATAATTGCAACAGAAATAAAGGGCTGCTAAGATAAAGCTACAGCTCTTTAACTGCTTGCAATTACGAAATCATTTATAAAGGTGCGACAGCAGTGACATGGCTAAACTATAAAATGTTATTCGCACAAATTTTAGTCTGTTCTACTGTACTGCTATTTACAAAGGAACACCACTTCATTCTGAACTTGAGAAAAAAAAAGAAAAAATAAATCTTTTTGACCCCACATATTTGAAATGTACTGTATTTTAAAACACAAGAAATGTATTCGGTTCCACAAAAGAGAAAACCTAATGGATTGTAACATCTAGTGAAATGTCTTTCACCAACCCTCTGTTCAAACTCTTTTTGCCGCATCTGGATGTCTTTCTGAAAACTGTCCAGACTTCTCCTTTTCATCATTTCCTTTTCTCTCGACAACCTCTGCCTCTCCTGATGCTCCTCCAACTAGAAACCAAAAATTGCATGTTTTTATATATATAAAAAATCTTCAATTAGTAACATAAGCAAGAGTAAAATCATATGTCATTCAGATTTGGGGAATATGCAGCATATTTAGCACAGATCACCCTCTGTTTTCTGAGTTCAGCTTGTCTCTGGCTGTGCTCTTTAAAGCTGCGCACATTAGGAAGGCCAGGATCCTTCTTTCCTCCATGAGACTGCTGTCCATCTTTAGACTTTAAAGAAGAGAAACAGATGACAGTCAACAGGCACTGCATGTCAGAAGGTAGTAAGCTTATTTTAAATGTCTCAACTTAAATCCGAAGAGTGGCAAATCTAGGCAAAGAGCAGTTTTGAAATATAAAATTTGATTTGTTTACCTTTTTATTAAACTAAACAATTCCCCATCTAGAGTTATTTTATGGTTTTGGTTATTTAAAATAAAGAAGTAGGAGTGTCAAAACATTTAAGTGGTAGTGTTTCTTGTTCTAGTGAATTTAGACAGACAGCAAGCACGCAAGTCATATTCACTTCAACTGAGCTAACGTTAAGCGCAACAATCATTTGACAATTTAGCACGCAAGCTAAACTACATACCTTCTTGCCGCAAAAACCCAGACGTTTCGCTCGCTTTTGTTCTGTAACGTGATAAAAGTAAATCAAATAGAATGCCACTGTGTCAGCAGAACTTTTAATGCTTTATTTCTTTAAAACAAGACTCAAAGATACATGTACTCACTTGCTTTAGACATAACTGCACGTGTGAACGCTTTAAAGTGCGAGTGTGAAGACTGCAACGAGCTCGAGTGATTTTCAAAATAAAAGTCTGAGTGACTGAAACATGCACCTGAGAAAAATGCTGAATCCAAACTAGTCATGCAGTCTATACTCACACGAATGTAATAATATATCATTGACTCTTAAGAGCATTTAAATGCTATTTGGTTTAAAAATGAAAATAGGTTATTTTCAATTTAAAATGTTATGGGGATTAATGATAGAATGTGTTTAAAATAATTATCCCCTTCAATTTAATTGTATTACTACATCTAAAACTGTCCACAGAGAAGGGTTCAATCATTTATATGCTATAAGATGGATTTTTAAAAAAATTCATTATAAGGAAAAACTAAGCAACATTTAATACTGTCTCATAAAGCAAGATTTTTTCACGCACGTGTGCCACCTCCCACTGTCAGACAATCAATAAAATTAAAAAAAAAATTAAATCTGTGTATATTAGGGGCCACACATAAGAGTACATAAATGTCAGTAAGGTTTATAGTTTTAGAATATTTAAAATCTTAAAGTTAATGTTTCCTGTGTCACATCCGTGAGATGGCTATTTCTAATGGCTAGATTTCTAATGGAAATTATTTGTAATGTTAAGATCATTTAATTTTCTTGTAGCAGGTTCTTTTAGCATCTAGCTTCAACACACACAAAAACAAAATTGCTAAATGAACTCCATTTGTTTTGTTAAATAAATGCCAATTTGCCACCACTGTCAGATTTTCTGTACAACGGTGGTGAGGGTCGGAGTTGACTTTCAACGTTAAGTCATCATATTTTTGCGGTTTTCAAGTAATTTTTAATATATTAAATATAAAATTGTAACATACTGTTCTGAGATAAGAGAACATAGATAATGTGTGTTCCAGTGATCTATCAAAAAACTTACATGTGTACATCTTGAACAAAAATTTCATAAACAATAAAACACTCACTGTTTGTTGTGTTTGTTTTAATACAGTAATTGATTGATTTGATATTTGATAGTTAAAATGACTACAAATTCAGGTTTGTCACCACTGTCAGGTGAATATATTTTACACTTGTGGAATGTCACATGTGAAATCTGTCTGCTAACATCGGAATGTGTTTTAAAATGTAAAAGCATCTTGATTGCTGTAAAAATAAAATAAATAAATAAAAATAAAGCTAAAATTATCTTACAGAATCCATGGTGAAAAGCACATTTTGATAAAAAAAAAGGGAAAAGTTGGGAGGATATCATCATATAGTAAGCAAATACAGACAAATAAGATACATGAAGGCAGAATACAACGTTTTATTTATTTTTATTCTTTTCAATTTTGTCCCACTTCTCAAGAATCAGCGCTACACAAATATACTCAACATTGTTTTAACCTAATGAATTCCGTCATATAAGCCTCCTAGTAAAAGTCGTGACTTTACTGGCCAGCCTAGGTGAAATCCTCTATCCGCTTGATGTGGAATTGAGCTTATGCAGGATTACAAGATGTTACCTGGCTTCATGTGCTCTGCATCTTATAAACTCATAGCAAAAAAATTCAGGGAATTCAATGTGCAGTTTTTTTTTTTTGGTAAAAAAGCGAGACACAGTGAAACAAACATAACATTTTTTTCCAAATTGTATGAGAAATTTTATAAAGGATTTGAATGACATTCATTGTATGTTCATTGTGACAAAATTTTATTTTTTAAAGTTTAGGTCTTACTAAATCTTGTTGAACTTGAGATCAACCTTTCACAGGACAGAAGACAGATGAGTTATAGATAAATATGTACAGTCAGGACAATTTAAACTTTACTGATTGGTCCCTCAAATGGATCTGAGAACAGATGAGACATTATTAAGCAATCTTCCACTTCTAATTATCCATAATGTAGAAGTCCAGCTTTTTCCTTGTGTCAATGCTGTTAGTTGTGTTGTTCCCGTGTTTTTTGGCAGCATAGGCTTTGTCCCATTCTGCCATTTTGATAACTCTGGAGATGAAAAATCTGAAACTGAATTGTTGTTATTGTTAAATTCCTTTACTTTTGAGGTCTCCTGGGTTCAAGTCACATTCATCAAACAGACTTGCCGAGGCATTTTATTCCAGATCATTATCATAAAGATTTTCCTCGTAACTTTCTGATATGAGGTAAATTAAGGCGAGCTGCCAGGTACACCCAAATCTGCATGTGAAGTTATGGGCCTTAACTGCTGGGATAAAAGCACACTTGCATACATGCATACTGTACATTTGCACCCACACCCACACACAGACATATGGATAATCAGAATTAAAAAGGTAAGACCTCAGTTTGAGGTTAATCTTCCTTAGATAAGAAGTGCGTTTAGTGTCAAGTTCCAATTAAAATTGCTTAGCCCCCCTTAGGCTTAAATGGAGGAATTGCAATTGACTCTTATTTGAAGACTTCTACGTGACTTTTAAGCTTTAAATCCTGTCTAGCACAATAAAGCATACTGAATTGAAAGTTATTTTCTTTTAAGTGGATTTTGTCCGGCTGTCTTGGGAATTTCAATGCAATTTCTTTATTTTTAAGAGAAACCTGGGAAAATTTGTAGAAGTGAATAAAGAGACAAGACCAATTAAAACAAGACAATGGACTCTTTACATTTCCAGGTTTGAAAAATATAAGTTTGGGAGACTATAGAAGTTTTTTTTATTATTATTGACTGAAATTTAATGACAGGGGAATATAATACAGTCAAATTTACTCTAAATGTTTAAATATAAAATATGATCATTTAAGTTTTTTCAATGTGTGTAATTAAAGACATACAAAATAAAATATTTATTTTGCTGCTTTTTTTATTTTCATCAAAGAAAAAATAAACCATATTACATGCTGTACATGGGCAGGCATCTATCTATCAAACATTTTTTTGTCATTTTTGTTTTCTTGCAAGATGACTACAAAATTAAACTTAACTCTTTATTACATTGCCACTGAACATTAGTCCAGCAGAATTGTACATTAGAATGAGGCGATTACTTTTGCTGTAAGTTAATCCACACTGAGTGTCACATTCCCACAAAGAAGTGCACAACCTTCTGAATAGCCAGTGGACAAATGATTGTGTGACAAATGATTACCTTAAAAACTGTAACAGCATTCCTGCGGATATTAAGCCACAGGGCCATTGAGAAAGTAATGTTAACACACACTGTCATGCAATAAGGTATTCCCCATCACTCCAAAGGGGAAATATTTGGAAGCAGAATCGTCAAGATACGGTAAGGGTAAACAAGGAATATAAAAAGTCCCATTTTCATCTTTTTTCTCCATGTCTGACTCAAGACGTTTGCTTTGACATCTGGTGCGTGATTTATGCAGGAGCCACAGAAGACACTTCTGTCTTGGATGTGGAGACCTCAGAGCCATCATCCACCTTCTTTCCAAAGAGCTGCATGATGCATACACGGAACTGCAAAGAAGGACAAATCAAGATTATTTTGGGAAGTTTTCTCAATGTGCTCAATGCCTGAGCTCTGTTAAACAGCATTGACAAACCTGTCGGTTCATGAAGACATAAATGATGGGGTTGTAGATGGTGGCGCTCTTGGCAAAGTAGGCAGGCATGGCTGCTGCCAGTGGGTGGAAGGCATAGCCCGGGTTTGCAGCAGCAAAGCAGGCGAAGAACGTGTAAGGTCCCCAGCAAACACAGTAGGCCAGGATCATGACAACTACCATTCTGGACACTTCCTTCTCTGCTTTCTGTGTGGACTCAGAATCCTTCTGCTGCTGGGCTACCTGTTGGGAGGAAATGATAGACACTTAGTGGCTTTTTACAAGCTGGAATAAACTTCTGAAAGCAATCCTGGGAGATAACTTACTGCACGAATGGCCAACCACACGGCAATGTAGCAGAGAATGATAATGGCCAGAGGGATGATACAGCAGGTGATCATCAGGACAATCATGAAGGACTGGACGCCAGGGTCCTCGCTTCCACTGAAGACATCAGGCCCACAGGAGGTCTTTAGACCGTGGGGCCAGTATCTGTGAGAAGATAATGGATTGGAAGATCCACATTTTAGCTTGTGTGGAACTTACATGCTTGTCTTACCAGCCAAAGATTACTAACATATACACCTATTTGTTAAATGTCTTTTTTATTATTCAATAATACATTTTACCTGCTCCAACCAAAGATGGGAGGTGCACACCAGACAGCAGACCAAACCCAGGAGAAGATGATACCAGCAGATGCCCATTTTGCATCAAACTTTACATTTCCAAATGGTTTGCAGACAACCACCCATCTTTCCCAAGAGATGATAGTCAAAGACCACAGACCAGCGATACCTGTTGATTGGGTTGTTAATTGGTATGAAAAACCTGACAATGTTTCAAAAATGTAAAATGCTAATGATTCAATGCTTTTATCTGTAGTTATCTGCATCTGTATCTGCAATTATGTCTTTGGGCAGTAACTTACCACATAGAGACACGGTGTAGCCCTCAAAAACACACATGGGGTGTCCGAGGATAAAATAGCCGAACATTTGGTTGATGACACTGATTGTGCTGGCCAAAAGAGTCTCTCCTAGATCAGCTATAGCAAGGTTTACCAGAATCCAGTTAAGAGGGTGACGGAGCTTCTTAAATTTGGCCGTGGCCACCAGCACCAGCCCATTGGTGAAGGTGGAGGCAATGACCACAAAGAACATCCATACTGTTGCTACGTTGTACACCCATCGAGGGGCAATGTGGTAGTTGGGTCCCTCAAAGGGATCTGGAAATGAGAAATAAAGAGCGGTTATATGACCATCTTATATGTTGACTGAGTTCTCAGTCATTGCAACCAACTTTCATTGTTCTAAAGCGTTATATTTAGCATTCTGAACTTGTTCTTTGTCCTTTGTGTTCCTTCTTGAAGGTTAAAATCAAACATTTGAAGTTTAAGACTGTCTAAATTTCCTTTCCTTGCCACAATTTTGAAACAGAATGTAGAAACAGAATATCTTTGTTGTTCAAATTACTGTTGTGTTGAGAAATAATACAGAAAAAAAAAATTGGGAAGACTCACCCCTGGTGTTATTGCTGTTCGTATATACAAACATTGTTTCCCTCGTCGATTCATCTCCTCTTCTCCTGGCTGCAAACATTGCGTCTCCCCACTGCTCTGCCATTGTTGGCGGTTGTTGTATTGCCCAAACCTGCAGTTACTTGGCTGTTGTAAAGGTCTGGGCCTTGTGCTTTGTACTATCTGCTGTCTCTGGCCGACTCACACCGACAGACTTTGGGTTCCTGTCAAAGAGCTTTTATACGCGAAAAAAGAGGATGCCCTGGCTTACAGGGTGGAGAATTTTTGAGGTCAAAACAGGTATCAGGAGCAGAACAGAGACTCATTCATTAGGCTTATGGGAGGCCTAAGCTACTGTTCCTTCCTAGGATTGCTGAAGCCATCACAGGTAAACCAAAACAATGTGCGGTGACATTTGGCATAACCGAGCAAGGAGTGATTATAAGGTGACAGTGCCCTTTGATGCTTTCTACGTTTTAAGTTTAGGTCACAGATCACTTTTGCCCTTGACTGAAGCTTCTTGGACAGTGTGTCAAGAATGATTTTTATTAAACATGCATATGATAATAATTGCAAGTACAAACAAATCTGGAACAAAATATCATTAAAGTAAGCATTAGAGCAAAACTAACAATCCTTTCTGGAACTCAGTATGCTCTTCTTTTTAGGTTTCAAAAAGTGTATAGGAAGATTCCATTCTGGGTTTTAAAATAATAATAATAACAATAATAAAAACCATAAAACAACCCTAAAATATATATATATATAAATATATATAAACAGTGATTCTAGAGGAAGCATATTTTTGTATAAAGGCATTTTTGTATAACTGCATAACTTATAACTGAAGACTTACCAGAGTATATTTAAACCTTAATAAATGAAATAACGTTTTTCCCAGTTATATCAGTGTCTTTGTAAACACAGTGCCTCACAGTTTAACACTTAATCATTACTCTCCCACTCCCATTTAAAACAATTTCCATTTTAATCCATTGTGTTTTGTGCAGGGTAACTGTAAGTCAGACATCTAGGTTACAGTCCAAGTCCAAATCAGCTTATTGGGACAACTGGGGTACCCAGGTACCCTCCACATCAGATCCTAATTAGCATTGACAAGGATGCAGCCCAAACCTTCCTAATCCAAATGGATTGATGGTTCAGTTTAGGGAAAGCAGGGTTTATCTGAAAATCTTGATGAGGTCAGTTTTAATCTCTCCCTGTTTCTGACGATAGGCGTTTTCTGTTTTTTTTTTAGTCATCTGCATCTCCTTCTATTGTGGCAAAGTGGAACAGGAGGAAGTGAATGCTAAGACGTGAACAGACCAATGTAGGATGAGGATGGAGCCAACACGAAGACAAGAGCAGTCTGTAACCTTTTTTTTTACTCTTTCATTTGTCTGCTTGTTTTGGGCAAAAAAGAAAATACTAAGAATTGTACTGATATGTATGTTATTCAAATCAGGAGTTTGCTCATTCTGACCTCTTTCTTTAGCCTTAATGGAATTATTATCTATGCTTTTGGACTGCGAATCAAGGGTCACAATTGTGATTTTTTTGTTGCTTTCACAGTGTAAATTACAGATATTCAGTGATGTAGTTAAAAAGGATGTTTTTCAGAAACAAATGGATCAGAAAGTATCATGGGACAGCACTCAGTCAGTCGTATGTCTGGAATTCCGCTAGTTCTGAACTATTCGTGATTGGCAAAAGTTCACTACTAGCAGAACTCGGATATACAACTGAATTCTCATCGAAAGCTCAAGATTAGCCATTGGAGAACTGCTATATTCACGGTATATAGTGCTGAATGTGTATTTTAGAATTTGAATGAAATTAATCCATATGATAGATGTTAATCTAACATGGGCAAAACTTTGCTTTTACTGCTCATTGTTTCTCTAACATCATTTGTGGTTTAATTTCTTGATGAAGTTGATCTTGGTATTGATTTGATTGTGTTAGGCTGGACTGAAATTTGCAAAAGCTAACTTCACATTCTTTCTTTGCACTTTTCTTTTGATTTGGAAGTGATCTACTTATTGGATGACGTACAAGAAGTTAAGGTGAGTAAGTATGCACACAATGAGCAATGACATTTCTAAAGAGACGTAGACACTCGTGATTAATTATTAGTGAAATAATTCTAAATCATTCAATAATAGTGCAGCAATTCAATGCAAAGCAGTTTTGTGTCCAATATAATACTCTGTCTGACTTTATTTTTCAGACCATGCTTGGATGTGTTACTCCATTACTCATAACCAAAGTGCTACGGACTTGATTATTACAACCAGATGTATAATATGCTTCTGTTTTCATGTGTTAGTTGTGGTAAAATAGTGTGCTCAATTCATCAGTTTGTTCAAAACTGGAAGAAACAAGACGAATGTAATATATTTAATATAAAAACCACTGTACTGTATGTCACTACTCTTCCACTGAAACATATAACAACACAATTCTTTCTTTCATTGCATTTATTGTACATTTTTAATGATAACAATGAACTTCCGCTAATTCTACTGGTTCAGCAAGCCAAGACCATGTTACAAAAATTTTGACATTAAAAGCAAAAATTCCTATTGCGTCTATGTTTATTATTTACAATTATAGTGAAATTGTTTTTCATTGCCAGAGTGGTTCTGTCCAAAGGGTGACGTTGCATTAAGAATGGGTTTATTTCTCTGGTGCAACAGAAGAGACCTGGGTGACCTGAGACGAAGTAGAGGCTTCATCTTCCTCAATATTTTTGCCACAGACCATCTTCATCATACAGGAACGGAACTGGGTTTCACAAGAAAAGAGCAAAACATGTTACTAGTGCTTGTAGATGATTAGTTGTGATTAGTTATGTCATGTGAACATTGTAGCCCTGTTGAGACAAACTTCAAATCTCCGCTTAGCAAATAATACCTGTTTGTTCATTAAGACGTAGATGACAGGATTGTACACTGTAGAGGCTTTGGAAAGGCAGGATGGTATGGTTGCCATTCTCAGATCAAATGCTTCACCACGGTGGAAAACTATCCAGAGTGAAAAGGTAGCATATGGTGCCCAGCATACCAAGAAGCCAAACACCATCACCACCACCATCTTTGTCACCTCCCTCTCTGCTTTCTGGGTCGAAGCTGAATCTGCTTGAGCTTTGGCTGCCTGGTAGGACAAACAAGGCACAATAATCCATATACAGTCTCCATCTAGTGGACATGAGTAATGTGTATCCGAAAGCATGCAGCAGAACAATAGAAGAAATGTATCATTTGTTCATGTAAAAAAATACATAATAAACAGTATTTTATCAGTATTTAGTTTTAGCATGAACCCTACCTTTACTAAAACGTTTATCATTTGAATGTTCATGTAGCTAAGGTTTTCCGATCAAAATAAAGAACTGAAATGAACAGAACAAAAAAATATGGTTTTGTGGTTTATGTGAAATATTTATTTTTTGCATTTTTTTTTTTTTTAAATATCTATAAAATACAACACTGTGTTGTTCTAAAAAATTCCTCTTCCTCGCCCACACATTCACTCGCTCGAAACATGTCAGTAAACTAAAATTAAGTCTGGGACAGCTTTCAATGGGAAATGCAAATTGTACTCACTAATTTGAGCGTGATGAGTAGTTGACCATAACAGAACACGATAGTGCCGAAAGGAACCGCAAAGCAGAAGCAGAACAAAAACATGACGTAGGATTCATTGTTGTATTTGTTGTTAGTGGTATACCAGTCAGGTCCACAGGAGCACTGCAAACCTTCGGGTATGTACCTGTAAGAGAGATCTCAGTTAAACTGAAGGCACAGACAACTCTGTACACTTAGATTATAATCAGATTAAGGATTTCACTTCTGGTCTTGAACTAGATAAAGTAAAAAGGTGCTAGGTGTTGGTTTTCTGTCTTCTGGTAAAGAAGAGGGAGGCACTGCGGCTTTGTCTTTATTAGTGTATTATGAGCAGTGGGACTTACCGGCTCCAGCCAAACAGTGGAGGGACTGAAGCTGCCATTGCACTAATCCAAGGAAGTATGCAGCCAGCTATGGCATGAGGCGTTTTGAAGGTAAAGTTCCCAAGGGGTTTGCAAATGACCAGCCACCTTTCGAATGCCACTACAGCAAGAGACCACAAACTCACCATTCCTGCAAAAACAGAAAAACGGTTTAAACTGTTAAACTACTACAGACTACAGAAGCTTAAAAATAAAGTTCATGCATGTTGCATTTTACCTCCAAGGGTTGCAAGGAAACCCTCAATTTTACATGCTGTCGCCCCCCAGATAAAGTACCTATTAAAGAAGGCGTAGAACGATAACGGGGAACCGAAAATGGCCACGAACAGGTTGGCAATGGCAAGGTTCACTAGAATATAGTTTAGGTGAGATCTGAGTTTCTTGAATTGAATTGAGCACACAATGGTAAGGATGTTGATCGTAGTTCCTCCGACAAAAATAAAGAACATAAAGAACGACATGGCCATGAATACGCCACGGTTTCCCAAGTGGTCCTGGGGGACCAAAAAAGGGCTGTAAGCTGAGAGGTTGTTGATATCTAAAGGGATGGGGATGTAGAAGTCTTCGTGAAACTCTGGTACTTGCTTCATCTTTCTTGAAACTGGCAACCACTCCACCGAGAACGCTGTAACGCCTTAAAGTTAAATCAGTTGTGGTATTTCCTTCGCAGATTACTGCAGCATTGCAAAAAAAACTAAAGTCTAACCCGTATCGATGTCAATTCTCTCTTCGTTGATGACCAGATGAAGCCTCCCTCAATCGATTTCCAAGTGATCCGTCTTTTATAAGCATTCATAAGATACCTTTTCGCTCCTCCCAAATGGTCTTAATGGAAGGATTTGTGTTTTGTTGTCATCTACCAACACACATGCTCATGTGCACACACAAAACTGCATCTGTCTATTGCAAGACACACAATTCAGCTAATCTCATTTCCAACACCAAAACCTGGCTAATTCGGATCATCCCTTTCACCCTGCAGTGTGGTCCTGTGTTAGTGATGGCAGGTAATCTGCTGCACAGTGCAGATAATACAGCTAATCACTTGCAGTTAACCCCCCTTTAATCTGCTTCCCATCGTATTATCTCCAGCTTTGAACCTGGAATCACGGCCTTTGTGAAGAGTCTCAAATACCTGACAGCTGAAATGCCCTTGACACTCGTCTGTAGAGGGTTCTTGTGTCAGAGCCGAGAAAGGAAGTTCAGCTTACCCAGCTTTTCCATTAGCTACATAAGCAAAATCTAACAAAAAACAAAAATTGTGAAATTCAGTGGAAAAACATGCTGCATCAGTCTTATGAATAATTATGAATTGTTAATAATGACAGACACATCCTTGGATTGTTTTGTTGATGTCCATAACTGTTCATTATTTTAGGTTATTTAATGTTCTGTATTTTGATTAGACCGCCTTAGATTGTTTATAAAAGTTAAAACAGATTTTATAATTGTCAAAAAAAAGTAATTGTATAAAAGTCAATAAATCCAGTGCACCCACTGTAAATGACAGGAAATGTGCTTATGACACAGGTACAAATCAATTAATATACTTAAAGAGGTTAATAGTCAGACTAAAAGTGAATGTTATGTAAGGGATAATGTAGAGCTTTATTTCGCGATAACTACCGGCTGCCTCTGCATTATCCCGCTTATTATACTTGCCACATAAGGAAAAAAACTGAATTTGAAACATTTTATTGGCATATTTGTTTTAAATTAACATTTTCATCCTTCCGATGAAAAGTGATTAACATTCAAACGTTAGTAAGACAATTTATAACATTTACATATGAATATATAATAACGGATGTATTTTAGTTATTTACAAGTATTAAATTGCACCTTATGTTGTCCAGTGTTTGTCACAAGATGGCGCCAAACGGAAATCTTTGTTGGCTCTGAGGGATTTTAAACATATAAGTAGTACAGGCTATGCTTTATTACTTTGAACCTGCAAATGTCTCAGCTGACCAATCAGAATCAAGCATTCCAGAGAGCCATGTAATAAAAACATATAATATTACATACAGTAAGACTGCACAAAAAATATATTTTTAGCAAGCAATGGCAACTTATGTAAATTAATTTAGAGATTTACAGGATGGAGTAAGAATAAAGTTTGTACCTTATTGGTGTTTTTGCTCCAATTAAATAATGAGTAGCAAACCTTACTTTTTTTTTTTTAAAGCAGCCACTTTAAGATAGACTGGTAAAGCAATTTAAAATGTATTTTGAACTTCACAATTTAAGTATAAAGTTGATAATTGCTCATTGACAACATCACAACTGAATTATCCGATGATAATTAATAAGTGTAGATATTAATATAATATTGTTAATTAATTATTAAAAGTTAATTTGATAAATGCAACTCTTTATACTACTAATATTTCAAACTGCAGTGCATGGTTCACCCTTTGCAAAGAATTGTGGTGTGTGTGTGCTAATAATGCAATAAATAAAACTTTACATGTTTTATTCAAATGTAATTGCATTGTGAGGTGTCACACTTTATAATGATTTCAGTAATGTAATCCGTCAAGCAAGTCATATTGTGTCATCCTGTATAAGCAAAGAATGGGATTTGAGTGAAAAGTCTTCCGGCTCATAATACTTCTCTGAGCTAATCACTCCCTGAAAAGTAACCAGCAGATTTCCTATACCATATAACAAAGATAAAAAAGGCCCAAATAACATTCAACACCAGTATATGTACTTACTATAAAAGCTAAACATAATATACTTATTATTTCTATGGCTCAGTATTTCTAGTGCCACATAAGCTTGCATGAAAGTCATCTTGGAAGCTAGGAAACTTTGTTCAACAGGAGTAACAGTAACTAAGAAAGAAAGAAAGAAAGAAAGAAAGGTATATATATATATGTGTGTGTGTATGTGTGTGTGTGTGTGTGTGTGTGTGTTTGGAGTACAAGGAGTATTAGCACACAAAATGTCATTATTTAAATGATCATTCTCTTAAAAACATTCTCATTTTCATCAAAATCTCTGGAGATGAGGCTTTTTCTGTCCATTTTGTCACCTTTTGTGGTCAAAGCTCTGTCCCCTCCCTCCTTTTCTGTTTTAATCTCTGGTCTTCCTCACTTGTATGACCCATATGATGATCTGTTTAGTGGCTTAGGACTAATTATTGGACTTGTGCTAAGGCTCTTAACTACCACAGTCAGTGTAGACCAGTTAAGAGGGGTGCATGAGGTAAAGACACCTGTAAGTGCGTCACATAGTTATCTCCGGCCTATTAACCTGCTTCAGAGCTGAGTTTGTGTCAGTATGTCTACAGCAGTTTTATTCAACAGTCTTATTTGCGATCTGTTAATTATTATATAATCAAGGTAATGTTACGTTGAAAAAGTGACAACATCGGCATTTCACAATCAACATTAAAAAAGGAGAGTACCTGGGTCTGGAAAGAAAGCTGAAATCATAATAGATATATCGTAAGCATAATTACAATAAGGTTAAGTATTATGAAATACAACACCTTGACTTAATGATAATAAAAAAAAGATATTATAACTTGTTACACACTTGTACATAATTTGTTTGTAAAAAATTTAATTGGCTGAGGTTTGGCCAGCTGCTTAGAAATAATGCCACTGCAAAATCACTTTGAGTGAAAGGATGTGTTTACAGAGGATTAATGGTTTCTGTCTCTTCTCTGCACCATCCTGTATCTTACTTTGTGCTAAAGCGCATTGCATGATGCCTTAACTGTTTAATCTACTCAATATAAACAGCAGTACTTCATTTCACTGTTCTGGTAGCTCCCTAATTTACAGGAAAACATCAGTTAACTAACAATAAACAATACTTACTTATCCAGCATTTATTATTAATTAAAAAGTAGATGATTGCTATAATTAATAGGATTGGAACACACATATTGACTGATGCTAATCTCCATATCTTCACAAAACATGGAATTTTCCATCACTTGTGTAATGGATTTTAGTGAAATGGATCAGGTCAAAGACTGAAGGGTCACAGTGATTAAAAGTCCAGAAGAGGGAGGAGTCTACTACCAAGTTAATGATCACAAGCCTCTTTATAAGGCATCTGAAACATAGCAGCAGTTCCAATGCAACCTTGAGAAATGCAATGGGTGTTGCTATTTATTTCCTTGATAAATACAATAAAAGTAACTAAATATTATGCTATGATGTGCACTGAATTAAAAAGCTTTGTGGTGAAAAGATACATTTTAGAGTATCACTTATCCAATGTGATGCCGTAGGAGATTTTTTACTGGGATGGATACTTACAATTTGGACTGATTGCTGATATTTTGATAGATCATCGGCAAAAACCTTTTTATTTAAAGCTTCACAGTTCCCTGCAGAAAAAAACCCAAAACAAAATGAGATGTCTTTGCCATCTAAATCATGTAAAGTGCATGTCCCTCCTATACAACCATGAGATTAAGAGGCCCTAGGAATGTCATGCCATCTCTCCATGTTCCAGAAAATATTTTGTCAATTTCACAAACTATGCACTCAATACACCAATATCTATGCAATTTTAAATGAATAATTGTTGTTATTATGATTATCTATCGCCTACTGCCTGCAAATCTTTGTCAACAACTATGTATGTGTTTTTACATTATTGTTCAGTATTATGATAATAATCAAGGTTGCAGAAACAAAGCGTATTGAAAGTCTGTACTGACAAGGTATATTGCAGGAAGATGCTACAGTGCCACCTAGCATACAAAAACTGAAAGAACTAAGAACCAGACAAGTTTGTAATTAGGTCTCTAACTTAGCCTACTACTATATATAACTAGTGAAGATTGTTTACCAAAGCTTAACGAAAATTAAACTAAATAGAATTACATCACGTTAATTTAAAAAGTGTGTCTATAAGAATATATTAAAGAGTACAAATTTGGAAATTACAATCAGTAATCTACTCAACACTATAAATAGAACAAACACTCATTTCTTATATATAAACTATTTATTATATATTTAATCCAATAATTATCTAAACTGCTGTTTAGTGGTGTAAACTGCACCAGTGGTGTTCCTCAACTGCGGCAGTTTAAATTTATTGGGTGAAAATAACTTTTAAGTTACATTTTTACGTAAAGATGCATCTTTAGCATTGTTTGTAATACAATCAGAATTTTAGATAGGCTATCCTTGGATGTAACTGCAACATCATAGCCTAATAGTTTTAACAAAAAGTAATTATGTTATAAATTAATGTTTTATTTAACACCCCCAATTAAATCAATAGTTTTAATGCATATTTTATAATTATACAGTTTCTGCCTCGCGTTTGCCACTTTCAAGAATAACCCTATGAGAGCCTCATTACATTTATGCATTTTGCTGATGCTTTTATCCAAAGCAGCTCTCCTTAAAATTATTCAAAGTGCTTTAACGATTTTAAGTTAAAGACTTTTTTTTCTACCGACGTTTCTAATTGAGGAAGATGACAAAACTGGCTTTATGTGGGCGATAGAGACTGTAGCTTGAGCGCCATCAATGGAAGAATTCCACTAAGGGGGGCGTTACTTCCAGAAAATACTTTAGAAACCCTGTGTTCATTCATTGATCCCTGGTTAATTTACAGATCCATATTTGCTTCGAACGTAGCAATAATGCTATCATGTATATTTGTCGATAAGTTGCACAAAGAAATGGGTCAGAAAACGAATATCTAACAATAAACTTCGACTTTTGTCGCCATCTTTAGTGTGGGACAATAAGCCCTTAATATATAAAGTGGAAAAAATGTGTAGAAATCGCCTGAATAGTTTTAGCAGGTCTCAAACAGGCGTCTATATGGTATGATAATCGTAAAATAATTGTTTAAAAAATGCATCATTGTATATCTGATCCGTGTGTGAGTGTTTTACAAAATGCTCTAGAGAGGGACGAGGTAATTCAGCCATATTTGTTGCGGGTGGCTGAAGGAGCGGCTGTACATTGTCAAGAACATGGCGGCTTCCAGGCAGGCATGAGAGTGGATACTTCTTAACAGATTTGGGTGAACCTGGGCAATAATATCATAAACAGACCAACGAAACAGTTCATCGGATATCGCAACACGAATCTCGTACGTATATCTTTTGGTGAAGAGAATGCATCGAGCCGAAATGTGTATTTTTTGATGGCGAACATACTCTTAGCCGCCATTTTTCTTGTGGGAGCTGCTAGTAGGTTGATTTGACGACAAGATGGCTGCTTACACCGGGGCGGGATGAATTAAATAAAAACCAAGCCGTCTGTAGTTTTCGCTTGGAGGAGACTTATCTTCACGTAGTATGTATCGGGATGTTTTTTAGGTTGCGTGTTTATGTGTGGATTTTTTGGTGAAGCAAGGCTAGGTGTGTGTTTTAGCTGCGCTGCTGGGAACCGTATTCCCCTGCATGAATGTATTGCACGCGTAAAAGTCTCGTTTAAATGCTCAGACCGCTTTGAAACTGCAGCACTCGAGTTATGGTTTTGTTTTCCTTTGCACTGAACTCAAATCGCACGCTTAAAATGTAGTATTGTTGCTATTTTGAGTGGCTGACAAGATGGCGACTCCCAGAGAGGCATGAAAATAGTCTTCTGCAGCAAATGGGGACTGGGTTTCGAGTGTTAGTCTCTGATTTTCCATCTTTGTGTACCTTGGAAATATTTCACGGATGGGGTTTTGAGTCATTCTCGTGTAGCAGTTAGTGTGTGGTTTGTTTACTTAGACTTGCTATTTAGCTATGGGAGATTAATAGTTTTTATTTGCCGCTCCGCCATTTTTCAGACTGGCGGAGGCTTGTTTCAAGATGGCGACTTCCATGGGTTGATACTCTTTCTGCATCAGGGACATTTAACTGCTTAATGTAATTTTGTGATCTGACTTTACAAACTAGAACTGGGCGCTTTGTGATTTTTGGTATATAAATTTACCGGTGCTGAACAAGCTGTACGTGTTATTCTACACTAACTTGTCGGCTTTTAGCCCGTCTGCAAGCGCCAAAATGGCGGCATTCCTGAATTAATCAAACTTCTGAATAACCCACGGTGTTTGGGGGGGTTGATGATACCGCTTTAATGTTGTAACAATATACATCTATATCCAGAACGTGTTGATTATATAATGTGTGTATATATTACTCTGTATTTTCGGGGACTTAGGCTCACAGAACAGATATGTTAGTGACTAAGAGTCGCTTAAGTGCTTTCTCTTTTCCTTTAGTAAAAGGACATGACGTCCCCCGGTTCCGTTGTGCCTGGAACCACCGGAGCTCCGCTACAGCCGCGATGGAAGCGGGTTCTGGGATGGTCCGGGCCGGTTCCTCGACCGAGACACGGACACAGAGCTGTTGCCATCAAAGAGCTGATGGTCGTTTTCGGCGGAGGAAACGAAGGGATCGTTGACGAGCTGCACGTTTACAATACTGGTAAGTAGAGAGTTTTTATTTGAGGAATGAAAGCTAACTTGCAGTACGTGTGCTCCATGTTAACATTTTTAACGTTACTACTTTTTCGTTATATTTCTTGTGCGCAACGATGAAGATCCGACTTAATTTGAAGTGACGGTCGTACATTTTTCTGCGTCACAAAGAAAAAGAAAAACATGCGCGTAGCATTTATATATCTATAATAACCAGCGAGTTCATTGCCATGTTTGACGCTGCGTGTCTGGCTCGCAGCTCCTATGTTGTGGGGGAAAAAAGGCGCCAGAAAACAAAAATGGACGTTGGCCGCGTCACGCGCACGCCCCCTCCTGCACGTGCAACAGTGCGCCTTTTTGTTATCTTTCTGCGAGGACTGTGGCTGTGGAGCCCTCTAGTAGTATTGTGGAAATTAGTCTGCTCTAGACTAGACCATAACTTGCCACTAGGTATTTCCAGGAATGTGTTATTGATAACGTGACATTGATTAAAAAAGACTGTTTTACAGTAAACACAAACTAATAAGTTAACCTATTAATCCATGTTGTAGATCCTAATTTTTTCATGCATATGATTATTTTTACACGTGATCTTCATAATGTTTAATCAAAGTGACCTTTTTTTCCCTTTCAATTATTTTTTACAAAAAAACAACATGCATGAAAAATACCAATTGCTGCTTTTATTTCATTATTTAATTTATTTAATGTTTGTTTGTTTTTAATTCGCTTCCACCCCATCACTCAGTATTGACAGATTTTTTTTCTTTTTCAGCGACAAACCAGTGGTTTATACCAGCTGTTCGTGGAGACATTCCTCCAGGCTGTGCCGCTTATGGTTTTGTGTGTGATGGCACACGTCTATTAGTGTTCGGTGGAATGGTGGAATATGGAAAGTACAGCAACGACCTTTATGAGCTACAGGTGAGGAAAAAGATCTTTTAAAAACACTCTAAACAGCTTTTGACCAGATTTGCAGGTTGAAATATTCTAGTTGCAAAAAGCTGTAGCTGGCCTGCTGATTTTGTCCAGTCAAGAGTCGAGATCTCACAGAAATTTAAGTGTAGTATGAATGGCACAGGCTCTGAATTTTTAGCTTCAATATATGCACAGTGTAGTTTGTTAATATCGAACATGTTTGGTATTTTGAGGCATCTTTTAAAGTACTCATTAGTTATCAGGCCTACTAGTGTGTACCGGGGCCAGATCACCATATGAGGCAGAAATGTATTCTATATGTAATGCTAAAGGCTGTCTATTGCTTGAAGAACTTGTACAGAACATATGATTATAATCATGTATTTATTTGATTTCAAAATTGTTCTGTCTCTTCCCTGTGTGTTAGTTGATACTGGACTTCTGCATCTTCATATGCTGTAAAACTCATTATTCTGATTTTGTCTGTGAGCTTCCATTCTATCGTTTTGTTTTCATTTGTCATGTGTATCCAAGCTATGAAGTGCGTGTTTCTGTGTCAGTTTGTGGAAGTATGGTAATGTGCGATCCATAGTTATATAGTGTAAATTACCCACTTATGCATCGCCTGCAAGTGTATGACACTTAGTGTTTATAAAACCTCTTCCTGTGGTTTCGGTTTTCAGGCAAGCAGATGGGAATGGAAAAAATTAAAACCAAAAGCCCCTAAAAATGGAGCACCACCATGCCCTCGCCTGGGCCACAGCTTTTCTCTTGTGGGCAACAAGTGCTATCTTTTTGGGGGGCTTGCCAATGACAGTGAAGACCCCAAGAACAACATTCCCAGGTATTATTTGCTACTGTATAATAATGTGGTCAGTAAGTAAATATTTGTATATATTATTTGCTTCATAGTGTCACTTAAAACGTTCTTCCAGATATTTGAATGACCTTTATACCCTCGAGCTGCGTCCAGGCTCCAGCGTTGTGGGCTGGGATGTACCGGTCACATATGGAGTGCTGCCGCCTCCAAGAGAGAGCCACACTGCTGTAGTTTATACTGAAAAAACTACTAAGAAGTCCCGTCTTGTTATATATGGCGGAATGAGTGGATGCCGTTTGGGAGATCTTTGGACATTGGATATTGGTATGAAAATTTCTCTTTTTAATGTGCTGCTTGTCAGACATTGGTCTTTAATTTAACTGATCAATTAGGGTAAGATATAATTAGGGCATTGTTTGCTTTACAGATACACTGACCTGGAACAAGCCAGCAATAAGCGGCGCGGCTCCCCTCCCTCGTAGCCTTCACTCAGCCACCACTATTACAAACAAGTGAGTTTCAGTGTACTCTAGACGTGCATGAACAGAGGCATTCCCTAAATGCACGCAATACTGACCTTTAATCCTTTTATCTGTTTTGTCTGCAGAATGTATGTTTTTGGTGGATGGGTTCCTTTAGTGATGGATGATGTGAAGGTGGCCACACATGAGAAGGAATGGAAGTGTACAAACACACTAGCCTGCCTCAACTTGGGTGGGTTTTTGTTAAATTATATCTTTGTTTAAAAATGCTGTGAGAAGGGTAATATTATAAAATTGCTTTTTTCTATTTTCAAAATGTTTAACAATTATTTCCTATTAAAGAGAAGCCTAATTTTTATCCTTTACATGCTGATTTGAAGCACAAAAAAAAAATGTATATTGAAAGAACTAGTTTCCACGAAAATATTAACTTCAAAATAACAGATTTTAATTGATGCATCCTTACTGAATAAAAGTATGAAAATCTTACTGACCCCAAACTTTTGATAGTCTATTTTTTTATTAGTTAACAGTACTTCAATTCTTATATTTAAAATATAACAGTACAGATTATTAACTGGTTTGTACATAGTGTAAATGCAGCCTAATACAGATGTTTTTAATGTTAATTCCTGCCTGTTTACGTAACTATTAGAATCATAGTTTTGACTTTAAGGATTGTGAAATTTCATGTTATCTACCGGATGTTTGTTTTTGTATCTTATCTGTAAAATGGCAGGACTTTGGAATTAAGCCCAATTTGATTAGTTACGAAATCCTTGTTTTAAAAAAAGAGTTTTGCTTTCTTTTAAGATGCCTTGACGTGGGAGACTGTTTTGATGGACACTTTGGAGGACAACATCCCACGTGCACGTGCAGGACATTGCTCTGTTGCTATTAACAACAGACTTTATGTTTGGAGTGGACGTGATGGGTACCGCAAAGCTTGGAACAATCAGGTGTGCTGCAAAGACCTCTGGTACCTGGAGACAGGTAGGTGCAACGGATATGAAGTATGGGGTATTTCTGGCACAGTTATACTGCTTCATAAAATACCCAAATGCATGGAATGTTTCACACCGAGCCGTATATTTTGACACCAGTTGATGGTATTAAACCATGCAATTTAACTGTTTTTTCGGCATTGCACTTTTTCATTGCAGAGCGACCTAATCCTCCTTCACGGGTTCAGCTTGTCCGGGCCAACACAAATTCTTTGGAGGTTAGCTGGGGAGCGGTGTCTACAGCAGACATGTACCTGCTTCAGCTTCAGAAATATGATATCCCATCAGCCACTGCTGCCACATCACCAGCCCTCAACGCAGCTCCCTCCCTCCCTGGAATCTCGCCTAAGAGTCCAGCGCCTGCTGCAGCTGCTCCATCTGCTCAGAGTCTGCCGCAAAGTGGCATCACCCTCGTGCCCCAGGCTGCTTCTCCCACAGCCTCAGTCCTGCCCAGCACACCTGCAAGTCCCGTGGCTGCCTCAACAGCACGTGGGCCAGGTACCGATTTCTTAAATTGTTAGTAGCTTAATTTCGCTCACCCCCCACCCACCCCTGTATAAGGTTGAGTTTAACTTTTTTTTTTAATTATTTTTTTTTTTTTAGCTATTCTGAAAGTTGCAGCCCCTCAGTCAGGCACCGGGACATCAATTGTCACTGTGCGACAGGCCACCCAGGCTGGAAAGTCCCCAGTCACTCTGACATCACTTCCTGCAGGTGTTCGCATGGTAGTGCCAACACAAACCACTCAAGGAACGGTATGAATTAAAAAAGTAAAGCTGCACTCTTTAAAACTGTTGATGTCTTTATAAATTGTTTAATTTTTTTTTTTTTCTTTCCCCCTTTCCTTTATTTTAGCCCATCGGCAGCAGCCCTCAGATGAGTGGAATGGCAGCTTTGGCCGCAGCTGCTGCAGCCACACAGAAAATCCCTCCTTCCCCAGGTGCCACTGTTCTCAATATGCCAGCTGGGGCTACAATTGTCAAATCGGTGGCTGTGACACCTGGGTCCACCACTCTTCCCACCACAGTTAAAGTGGCATCACCTGTCATGGTAATCATTTTAAGATTATCTCTGTGTGTTGTCCTTCATATTGCCTCTTGCCCCTTGGGCTATATATCACACTGCCTGTCCAAAGTCACCTGGATTTAACTAAGCAAATAAGTGCTATGATCTGGGGTTGCTGCAGTTGGCCATGTCTAGGTTCAGCAATGTTATGTCCAAAATATGAAGTTGGCTAAATATACTGAATGACCAGGTTAGTTCATCAATAGATTTATTTCTTCCCTGATGGCACAGGAATATTCCAAGATGACAATGCCAGGATTTATTGGGCTCAAATTATGAAAGAGTGGTTAAGGGGAAATTTTCACACATTTGGAGCCCAGATCTTACCCCCATTGATATTTCACAATGTTACTGTATTTACTGTGTAAAAACCTTAGGTTTTTTGCCTTAGTAAACCCCTTTTTTTGTATTTTTTATTTATTTATATATTTTTTTACTAATAGTTCACCCAAAAAGTAAAATTAATTTACTTACCCTTGAGTAGTTCCAAACCTGTATGAATTTCTTTGTTCTGCCGACACAAAGGAAGATATTTTGGATAAAGTTTGTAACCAGGCTGTTTTGGATCACTGACTTCCATAGTAGACACCCTGATTAAACTTTATTATTTAAAATATCTTCCTTTGTGTTCGGCAGGGCACACATGTCTGTAAACACACATCAGTTAAATTATATATTCGTATATGAAATAATATACTTTTGTGGCAAGTTGTTTATGGTGTTTAAAAATTATTTTGTCGTAGGTAAGCAACCCTGCCACTCGTATGCTGAAGACTGCTGCTGCACAAGTGGCCACTCCAACAGTGTCCAGTCCCACTACAGCTGCTCGGCCCATCATCACTGTGCACAAGTCTGGCACAGTTACTGTAGCCCAGCAGGCTCAGGTTATGACCACGGTGGTGGGTGGAGTCACCAAGACCATCACTCTTGTCAAGAGCCCACTTTCCATGGGAGGAAACTTGGTACAGTGTTTTTAAATTCTGGCATGGGAAAAATTAGAAAGATGAAAAGATCGAACAAACAGTGTCTATCATCATATTTTTTAATTATTTATTTATTTATTTATTTTTTCCTCCAGATCTCCAGTTTGGGCAAGGTGATGTCAGTGGTACAGACTAAACCAGTGCAGACATCTGCCGTGACGGGACAGGCCTCTTCCAACCCACTGACTCAGATTATACAGGTACGTTGAACCTATAGTATAACTAGTTTCAAGTCTCTGAGACAGTATAATTTCAACTTCAATGTCATTCTTATTTCATAGACTAAGGGTCCCCTCCCACCTGGCACTATTCTGAAGCTGGTAACCTCTGCGGATGGAAAACCAACCACCATAATTACCACCAGTCAAGCAGGTGGCACAGGAAACAAGCCCACTATCTTGGGCATCAGTGGCATGTCCCCCACTACCACCAACAAACCGGGCACCACCACTATTATTAAAACAATCCCCATGTCTGCTCTACAGCAGGGAGCTACAGGTAAATAAGAAATTTTGCCAAGAAGTCTTTTTGTCTTTTCAATATTCATAATAAAGATTTTAAATATCATTAATGTGTTTAAATTATATCATTTTTAATTAACTTTTTTAAATTTATATTAGTGTTTAATTCATTAACAAATTTAATAATAGTGTGTTTGTCAATTATTAACAACATTATTAATAATGATGAAAATATTTTAGGTGGCTTTGTTTGGATTTAATGAGCATCCGTTTTCTGTTGTAGGTGTGACTAGTAGTACAGGGGTGAAGAGTCCTATTACCATCTACACCACAAAGGTGATGACATCTGGAACAGGAACTCCTGGCAAAATCATTACAGCAGTGCCTAAGATTGGTACAGCAGCTGGCCAGCAAGGCCTAACACAGGTATTGGGGTTCAGAATATGATGCAAAATGAAAAACATGGCGTTGAAGCACCCGTTTTCTTACCTGACTTGTTTATTTCCTGTCTGAAGGTTGTTCTAAAGGGAGCTCCTGGTCAGCCTGGAACCATCCTTCGCACTGTGCCGATGGGAGGAATGCGTCTTGTGTCTCCAGTACCTGGGGTCAAGCCAACTGTGACCACACTAGTTGTGAAGGGAACAACTGGTAGGGTTATATAAGCCTAATAAAGTCAAAAGTTAACGTTTGTTGTTTAAAGACTGCAAGTGTATCTGTGCCAAATGTATTTTAGCGACCTCTATTGTGAATAATTTTCCTCTCGTTGTGTCTGTTCTCTTTCCAAGGTGTAACAACTCTTGGCACAGTCACAGGAACAGTTTCTAGCAGCTTAGCTGGAGGAAGCTTAGCCAGTGCCAACGCCTCCTTGGGAACCCCCATCACCACTCTGGGCACGATTGCCACCCTCTCCAGCCAGGTCATTAATGCTACCGCTGTGTCAGCAGCTCAGAGCAACCTGGCCACCGTCACCTCCACCATGCAGGTTAGGACCACGTACTGTAGTCTTTTCAGGTTGTTTTGTTATTGTATACAGTTATTCCCTAACTATTGAATCTGTTTTCTTTATCTTTATTTTGGTAACACTTTACAATAAGGTGTCATTCATTAAAATTAATGTATTATTCAACATGAAAGAACAATATATTTATTACAGTACTTATTGAGCATTGTTTTTTTTAGTTAATAAAAAGTCATTCATTGTTCATGTTACTTCACAGTGCTTTAATGTTAACGAGCATAACTTGTGATTTTAAAAGTGCATTAGTACATGCTGAAATTAATATTAATAAATGCTGTAGAATTCACAGTTTTACAAGGTTTACGTAATTTGCTAAAAAAAAAAAAAATCAAGCTGTACTCACTAATTTAGTTTTGTTCTTTCTTAAGCCCACCCAGGTGACTCTCATAACAACACCTAGCGGTGTGGAGGCTCAGCCTGGCCAAGATCTGCCTGTTTCCATCCTTGCCTCTCCCACCTCTGAGCAGCCCACCTCTACTGAGTCTGGTGCAGGCGACGCTTCTGGCAGTGTCACTTTAGTGTGCTCCAACCCACCTTGTGAGACTCATGAAACGGTCACCACCAACACGGCCACCACAGCCACGGCAAATATGGGCACTGGACCAGCTGGCACAGTACAGAGAGTGTGCTCCAACCCTCCCTGCGAAACCCATGAAACGGGTACAACAAACACTGCCACCACAGCATCTGCCAACATGGGCACTGCACAGAGGGTCTGCTCCAACCCACCATGTGAGACCCATGAAACGGGCACCACGAATACTGCAACCACAGCATCTTCAAATATGGGCACAGCTCCTGCTGGAACTGTCCAGAGGGTCTGCTCAAACCCACCCTGTGAGACTCATGAGACGGGCACCACAAACACAGCAACTACTGCATCGTCTAATATGGGTGGAAATCAAACTGGGACGGCGCAGAGGGTCTGCTCCAACCCACCCTGTGAGACTCATGAGACGGGCACCACCAACACGGCAACTACTGCGTCATCTAATATGGGTGGAAATCAAACTGGGACGGCGCAGAGGGTCTGCTCCAACCCACCTTGTGAGACTCATGAGACTGGCACCACCAACACGGCAACTACTGCAACCTGCAGTATGGAGACAGACGAGGGTACAGGTACTTGAGATTTCCACTAGATGTTTAACGCTACAGTACAGTACGCTTTGAGTGTTTTAAGTGAATGTCTGTGTCCCTGAGGCTAGTCATTTGCATGGAACTTTCATATCCAAACTATGTCCATATAATTAAATTTAAATTGAAATAGAATTTTATCTTAAAGGATTTACTCATTTACTCACCCTCCAGTAGTTCCAAATCTGTGTGAATTTCTTTGTTCTGCCGAACACAAAGGAAGATATTTTGGAGAAAGTTTGTAACCAGGCTGTTTTGGTCACCACTGACTTTAATAGTAGGAAAAAATGGTAAAAAGCCAAAGAACAAAGAAATTCATACAGTTTTGCAACTATAGGGTGAGTAAACTATGACTGAATTTTCGTTTTTTTGGCTGAACTATTCCTTAAACATTAATTATAAGACTATTTTGGCGGCCTGGGCAGTTTTAAAAGATGTCTCTTATACTCAGCAAGACTGCACTTTTATTTGATCAAAAATAGTAAAAATGCTATTATTGTGAAATATTATAATTCAGTTATAAGAATAAGTTTATTCTTAATAATGTAATATATTGCTTTGTTTGCAAAGCTAATTTTTTTTTTCTGCCTCATTACTCCAGCCGTCAGTATCACATGATCCTTTAGCATTCTAAAATGCTGATTTGGTGTTTTAAAAAAGCATGTCTTATTGTCAGTACATATATTTTTACATATTAAATACATATTTTTAAGATGAAGTGTCTATGTATAAAATTTCCTGTTTACATAAGGCGTTGGGGTTATGCGTGTACACAAATTTCATGCACAAATTAATAAATGAGACCCAATAATTTTTTTTTCTCCTCTTTCTTGTAGTTAGCCGTTTTCATTTAATTTCTTTTAAAAGGTGATGGTAACAATTTCTTTTATACATTTAGCCCAACAGAGTGGTGAGGCATCAGAATCTACCACCAGTACAGAAGGCCTGCCATCCTCTGCAACGCCTCAGAGCAGAGCCATTACTATAGTCACACAGGCCACACCTCTACCAGGACCCGCCGTTCCGGTGAGTGTGTTTTGAAATCCAAAACGTTGTGCTTTTATTTGATTAACATGATATTAAATTAAGAGAAAATATAGGGAAGACGGTTTTGGATCTAATGCAAACCAAATAGCTTAAAACCTTTAGTGGAGGACTTCATGTTGAAGGGTGCTGTAGGGGAGGCTTGAGAAGAGAGGCATTTATAACATCAGCAAGCTTTCTTTCTGTCTTTCTCCTATAGTCCATCTCTTCAATCACGGAGTCATCTTCAGAGGCCGGAGCTGAGCCGGTTGTTATGGAGAGCTCGGAGGCAGAGTCTTTGCAGGCAGAAGGCCAGGCTGAAGCAGTCGCTATGCAGGCAGAGTTCCAGACAGAGGCGGGAGCAGAAGCAATGCCAAGTGACTTCCAGGGAGAAGCTGTAGCGGTAGCCATGCAGGCGGAGGAAGGGGCACTGCCCATGGAACATGACACTTCTAGCATGGCAGAGGGAGAATCTGCTCAGGAGCAGCTACAGGCAGCTGAGGTACAGTCAGCTGCATTCTAACTTTTTAGAGTGAAATTAAATATTTTTGGGGGTGAACTATACCTTTAATTTTTCATTTGAAAAAATAGATGGAGGGTGTAGAGGCAGCATCAGCATCACAGGCCGAGGCGCTGTCCTTGCCACAGGCGCTGATGTCAGACGGGCAACCCACAACGCTGATGGTGACGGGTCTGACCCCAGAGGAGCTGGCTGTCACGGCAGCCGCAGAGGCAGCGGCCCAGGCTGCAGCAACAGAAGAGGCCCAGGCCCTCGCCATTCAGGCTGTACTACAAGCAGCACAGCAGGCTGTTATGAGTGAGTCACCATTTATCTGCAGATTCCCAACCTATGACCTGCATGTGTTTATAATAAGTCCAGAGCTTATTCTGTCTCATTCCCTCATCGGGCTCAGGTAATGCCGGAGGAGATGACCAGCAGACCCACACCATACCCATCGTTCTGACCCAGCAGGAACTAGCTGCTTTGGTTCATCAGCAACAGCAGCTCCAGGCAGCCCAGCAAGCTGCTGCCCAGGCTGCACTGCCCACTGAGGCCTTGGCTCCAGCTGACAGCCTGAATGACCCCTCATCAGAAAGCAACGGACACAACGAGATCGCCGCCGCTGCTGCAAGTACAGTAGTCGGACTGCTGCCTAGCACCTCAGCAGAAAGTATGTGAGACGTTTCACTCCTCAATAGTATTGACTATGGTAGTTGTTTTGAACCATTACTACAGTTGAATTATGCAGTATTTTAATTTTGCTTTTAAAAGTTGGGTCACATTCGCTGTTCATGTTGGGCATGTTTATTTACCTCGTTGACCAACTGTACGTTGCTTAGTGTGAACATGACGTGTGATTTGCATCGCTTCACTTTTGACAATATGCTGCTTTCAGATAAAAACATCATGTATTTAAATAAAATGTGAAGATGTGATGCAAATGTGCTTTTTATTATTTGTAGTAGTGAAAATGTCATTGTGTATTTCTTTTGTAGCCTTGGCTCCATCCAGCACATTAGCCCCTGCAGTAGTTGCCAGTCCAGCTAAGATGCAGGCAGCAGCTGCTCTGACTGAAGTGGCTAATGGTATTGAGGCTGTGGTAAGTTTCGTTGGTGAATAATTGCAGTAATATGCACTGAAGTATAAAAGAGTAGTTTAAAAACCTGTTTTCTGTACCCCCCCCAGAAACAAAACCCTCCCACTGTTACCATCAAACCTCAAGTGAAGAAGGAAAACCAGTGGTTTGATGTTGGCATTGTCAAAGTGACCAATATGGTTGTAACGCATTTCTACATGCCTGCAGATGACGCCGCTTACGTTGAGGTGAGCCCCAATAAGATTCTACTTCTGTGTTTAAGAATCTCGTCTCATAGCTTGTTTGTAAAAGTATACTGACCGACCTTTTATATTATGACGCAGGATGATTCTGGCACAATCCCTGACTATAGCCAGATGAAGAGGGTGGACCTTCAGCCCGGGACGGCCTACAAGTTCCGTGTGGCGGGTATAAACACATGTGGCCGTGGAGCCTTTTCTGAAATATCTGCTTTCAAGACCTGTTTACCGGGCTTCCCAGGAGCACCGTGTGCCATAAAGATCAGCAAGGTTTGCACTTACCTCTTCTCTATTTTAATATAGTTTAAAATGTAATTTATTTCTGTGAAGTAAAGCTGAACTTGTCCTTAGTGTCACATGATCCTTCAGAAATCATTCTTATATGCTGATTTATAATAAGTGTTCGAAAGAGTTGTGCTACTTTAATTTTTCTGGGACTTGTGATACGTTTTTGAGTACTACTTGGTTTAAAAAAAAAAAAGGGAAAAAAAGAAAATACAAAGTGTTTATTCAAAATAGTAATTTTGTTACAGTATACACTACTATTAAAAAGTTTGCGGTCTATACATTTTTTAAAAGGAAGTACGTTGATTTAGTAAATTCAATGACTAAATCAGCTGAATAATTCACTGAATGAATCCAGCATATTAGAATGATTTCTGAATAATAAAGAAAATTCAGCTTTGCTTCACAGAAGTAATTATATAGTAATTATAATTTAACACGTGTATATAAAATAATTATAGATATATTTTTAAAAATAAATAAAAAATAATTGTAAAATATTTCTTATTACACCCATAAAATGTGTCCTTTTTCTACTTCTCTTTCCTTTAGAGTCCAGACGGTGCACACCTTACATGGGAGCCCCCATCCGTGACATCAGGGAAGATCACGGAGTATTCTGTGTATCTGGCCATCCAGAGCAGCCAGACCACCGAGGCCAAACCCTCGGCCCCGGCCCAACTTGCCTTCATGCGTGTTTACTGTGGGCCAAATCCTTCCTGCCTGGTCCAGTCCTCCAGCCTGTCCAACGCCCACATAGACTACACCACCAAACCTGCCATCATCTTCCGCATCGCTGCACGCAACGAGAAAGGTTATGGCCCGGCTACACAAGTGCGATGGCTGCAAGGTAAAGGTTTGCTTCGTAGCATTTGTTTCGGACAGTGACATGGTCGATTTTTAACACTGGTTTTGTTTCGCCTCTTGCTTTGTAGAGTCTAACAAGGATGGCCTCTCTGCAAAGCCTGCCCCCAAAAGAGCAGTTTCTTCACCAGATACGTGAGTAACTCCAATGCATATATCAAATATACAATATTAATGTTAAATATGATCAAAATACAAGCCGTTTTGCTTTTTAAGGCTTAATGTTTCTGTGATGACGAGGCTGAATTTTAAAATCATGTGATCCTTAAAATCATTCGATTATGCTGATTTATTGATCCATGTCAGTGACACATTTTAAGGAGTTTATACAGATTTTTTTATGTCGTCATAATCAGTTTAAAGTATCCTTGTTGAATAATTTCTTCTAACCGTGCAGTAGTAGAAATATGCTTAAGTATTAATTACATTTTATTACAGGAAAGGGATTGGTCAGAAGAAAGCAAGAATGGACCAATGAGCATCTCTCTCCATTTGTCCTCCGGAACCAGAAAGACACTACTCCTAACGCTCCATCCGAATACAACACGCATTCAACTTTAACCATCCATCAAAACAGCACAAAATCTGCAAGGAAATAGTGTTTATGAGTACAGTTTCTAGGGAAAGCCTTTTTCTTGTTAATAGTATGAATGGAGGAAAGCACATCGCTTATATTTGAGTATTTTTCACCATACTTGGAGTTGGAGAAAGAAAAAAACAAATTTGCTTTTTCCATTGTAGAGTCTTCCTTTCTGCTCTCCCCCATTTCTTCAAAGCCTTTATCTTGCTTCAGCAAAATTCAGTCACCAGTTTTAAGATATTTGTAATGTTTGGCTCAAATGAAGTAGCTGTCTTTTCTGCGATGGACTTCAGTGTGAAGTTTTAGTTCACGTTTAATGTGTGGACACTGCGGGAGGATTTCTGATTGGAGATGACTGCTGTCATTTTCACGCGAGGGGAAGAAACTGAAATGGGGAGGGGGAAACAAAACAAGCACTTGTCCTCAGACAAGAGGGGATATTTTTCACTTGAACGGCTCATTGAAATAAGATCT
Organism: Enteromius trimaculatus; assembly: GCA_032361065.1. Taxonomy (NCBI): domain Eukaryota; kingdom Metazoa; phylum Chordata; class Actinopteri; order Cypriniformes; family Cyprinidae; genus Enteromius; species Enteromius trimaculatus. Next base: position 10,860,250 of record JAUMHP010000060.1, read on the forward strand.
GCATAAGGAATCGTTCTGGACTCCAGCCTCCTGGTGAAGTCTGCGTTTCTGCGTTGAGCAGAAACAGAGGCAGAACTGCAGATAAAGTGGCGGGTGGAGGTGCATTACTGGCAGGACAGAGACTTTGCTAGAACTGAGATTTGCCATACAAACAAAAAAGAAAACTGCAAAAAAAGGAAAAAAAAAAGCGCAAAACTTCCCAAAAAATTAGCAAGCGATGATGGAGATCTTTTGTGTAGTTTATTTTTGTATTTTTAAAGCTTTTCTCCTGTGTGTATGTGTATGTCTGTGTGCTGTTTTTTTTTTTTTTTTTTTTTTTTTTAAACTCACTACTTTTTATTTTTATTATTATTATAATTTTTTTCATTTTTCTTTTAAAAATTCTTAGCCATCCCCATTGGTTTAAGGATTTGTGGGGAAAAGGGCTTTTGGATGCCCCATTTTCTTGTCAAGTTCTTTTACTTAAGAAAAGACATTGTATTTGTGCTGGAAGTTGAGTGGAGATGTGCTACAGTTGAAAAGGATGTAAACATCTGAAGGGCTTTTGCTTTGTTTACTGCATATTTCTACGCTTGTTTCCACTCTGTGTTTGTGTATGCCAAACCTTGAGATGTAAAAATCATAAAATTTATTATTTGGTTTTTTTTTAAATTCCTCACTTTACCAGACCGCTGTTTATTAGTAAACAGTCAGCTTTTTCCCGTACTCTGGCTTGCCCTCTTAACTTTTTCACAATATAACTTTGTAGAATTTTCTCTGCTCTAGATTGTGAAGGAAGTTGTCCATGTGAAGTTACTTTTTCTTTTTCCTTTTCTCCCCCCCCACCTTTGATTAACTGAGAGGTATGCAAACTAAATGTTCTGTGTATGTCTCCTTGTGGGTAAGGATGGCTGTACTCACTCTTGGTGAAAGCCAAGTTCGGATTCGACTGTAATATAGTTCATTCATAACGCAAGAAGTGAAGATGATATCCTGGCCTTTTATATATTTACCTGTACAACGTTTTTACATGTTGGTCATCTCCTGATTGCCTTTTTTGTCTTGACTTATAAAAGAAACGGAAATATAAACTGTCTCGCTGATTAATTCTGGTTTCAGGCAGAACATCCTGAAATTTTGTTCCGTTCCTAGTGTCTTCTAGAATTGTACATTTGAGTAGCTATATTTAATTAAACACTTTTCAGACAGCTGAGTAGTTATGCTCGTTTGCGTTAAATATGGAGTTATTTCATCTGAAATAAAGGAATCATATACCAGCATAGTATTCAAACTAAGTAGTTCATGAGGTTTCATTTTCATGTCTTTTTACACATGCATTGATCACGGTTTAGTTTTTTATTTGAAGATCTGTTTTTATTTGAAAAGTAACTTTAGTTTTACACAGTAAATGGAAAAATAGTCCACTAGAAATTTTATGAGAAATATTTCAGAAAAATGTTTTTAATTCTATATTTGATGGAAATATCATAGATATAAATACTGGGGCATTGCACTTCTGTGTCATTTTTCCTTGTAATTTCTTCTATAACTCATTTGTCAGTAATTTTGCTGACACGATTTCATAGGTTACGACCTATTCACACTAAAAAACGGTAACTACTTTAACATCCACACCAACAAACCTTCTGTTTATTAAAATTGTGCACCGCGGTCATCGCCTGTCACTTAAAATAATCAAGCTCTTTAAAGTTATGTGGATTCTGACAGACTCGTCAGCTGAGAGAAAAACATTGTTCCAAAATTACTGTTCTTCTGTGTTGCTCTTTCTTCTCTCAGAATAAATCATTTCTAGTTATAATTATCATAACTGGTGTGAACGGCCCACTGAAGAATATCACGGAAGTTTGTCCTTGCTTCAACAAGAGCATTTTTTATTTGTCGTCTTCTGTTGTTTTTGTATAATCTGGATGTCTTCTCCATCTTCCACATGGTGACTTTCGAGCTGTGGAAAGTGTAGCACAGACAACTATAACTTAATATTTTGATACAAGCCAAGCATTAAATGTTTAATTATCCCTGGCTAGTCTCTGATCAAAAGGTTGAACTCACATACTGCAGGGCCGCTCGTGCCGTTCTGTGAAAAGTGCTGTCCACTCCAATATCTTCCTTGGCACTGCATTCAAAATACTCTGCTCCGATTTCACTGCACCACTGTTGGGCTTTGTTTGGTGACACCTGTCAGTCAAAGCCTTCTATCAGTCATTCAGTCTTACAGCTCGCAATATAATATTGATGACTAACCTCACGATAATCCAAGTCAATTTTATTGCAGAGTACTATAAAAGGGAATGCAGAGGAGTCCGAGGGACATGCCTGCACCAGGAACTCTTTCTTCCAGGCTTCTAGTGCATCGAAGGAGACGGACGAGGTCACATCAAACACTAGGAGGCAGCAGTGAGCTCCACGGTACAGTGTGGTACCCAGGGACTGAAACCTCTCTGTTCCTGCGGTGTCCCAGATCTGGTGCAAGAACACCTGAGCTGAGTATTATTGCATGACACAGTTTGCAGAGCCCGTATCTCTAGATACTGTGTATGACATGAAGGCCGGTTTTTATTTTGAACAACTGTGGGTTTAACATAAATGAACGTAAATGTGTCTCACCTGAAGAATCACTGATCTTTTATCAACGGTGATTTCTTTAGTAAGGAAATCTACCCCGATTGTGGCGCGATACAAATTAGTAAAGCGATGGTGGACAAAACGGGTCATGAATGAAGACTTTCCCACTCTGTCAAACAAAAAGAAACAGTGGGGAAAACTAAATGACCAGAGAATTAACTGTGAGCTTGTACTATAGCCTACAATATAGCTCATTAACATTGAGTTACAGAAACAGCTTTCTGTGTAAATATGGCAAAACATTTTTATTAACGCCAGCAGCTGTTGAGGTTTTCCATGTTTAGAGAGTAACACTGCTTTTAGTTTTTTCTTGACTTCCTTATTGTTTTGTTAATCAGTATATTGGTCTTTGTTTTTGTTTGTTTTTTTTGCATCAAAATACATTTGTGTTCAAAAATGTGTAATCATTTAATTTTTTTTTTTTTTCTTGGATAGTCTAAACAACTAACTGATCAAAATTCAATGAAGAACAGTAATAAATAATAGTTAAATAATTATTTTAAAAAAAAACATTTTAAAGGTGGGCTATTTTTAATTTAAGATGGGCAAGCTTCGTTTTCATTCGCCATTACTGTATCTTTTAAAAAATGCATTTGTATTACACTTTTTAAATCAATATAATGCAACATTGGTGAATGAAGGTATAACATTCTTTCAGAAACATCAAAATTACAGTCATAGTGATAACAAATGGTAGCATTTATTTCTTTGTTGTTCTTACAGACGTATTCTGGACTAATATAGGATACTGGAAAAGTTTTGCCTTTTATGTGAATTGCACAGTTGCATGCTTCAGGAGTAGATTTACCATCAAAACTAACTTTCGAAGACAGACACTCACCCAGAGTTTCCGATAAGAATGACTTTCAAGTGCGGTGTGCTCCACTCTGTCATGATAAAAAATAACCAAAGCTGTTTTCAGTGAAAGGAGGTCATGAAGAAACTCATCTCAGACAACACCTTTTTCATTCTGCGTTTCAGACTGTAATGTCCTGTTCGTATCACGGATCCATAAGAAAACACAGAAAAATGGGTAATGGTTAACTACATTAGCAGTGTTAGGTAAACAAACGCCTTGCTAAACTAAACAGGTGGTGTAGGCTTCATTTTTGAAAGTAGGCTAAAATGACAATGCAGCATTTATGTAGGTTAATACTGAGTTATACATTTAATTTTAAAGTTGACTTGAAATAAAAATGCATTAGTAAATGCGCAAAATTAACATAGTTGTTATATAATCACTGTCTTCCATATTCAGTGTATGAATTAATTAATTAATTAAAAGGCACTGTTTTTTTGTTTGTTTGTTTTTTACACTCTAAATTACAATATTCAGCAGGTTTTTAAAATATTCCGCAATTTTACCAAATAAAATAAAAACTGCTATAAAAATAAATTGAAACAACAAAAGTTGAAATTAAAATGGCATGACAAAATATGGGCCTATTTTAAATTTCTTAGGACATTTTGATTTAAAATGATAAAAAAAAAATAATAATAATAAATTAAAAAAACAAATAAATAAATACATTTTAAAAAAGTATTTATTTTAATTTTACATTTTTATGATTCAGTTTGGGAAACCTTGAATGAATGTAATGTTTAATGCACTTTGTGTTGTTAAAACCAATGGAATATATTTTCTTACTCTTTGTTTTTTATATCAGTATGATACTTCATTATTATATTTAAATAAATGTAATAAACAAGTTAGGTCAGAAGTAATCTAAATGTAGTATTACCTCAAATATATAATATAATGAATTTCATCACTAACTGCAATTTTGTTGTATAATTTGGAATCAGTAATGGACCAGCTCTGATCAAACATTGAATAATAATTCAGTATATACAGTGGTGTATGTGACACCATATCATGATACCAGTAGAATACTGTTTTGTGAGGATAGGTTTTAATAATGCATTTGGCTTTTAAAGTACAAAATATAGAGGCACACACTTGGGCAGAACCTGCTGTGAGGTCCTCATATGGGAGGGTGTTTTATTCTGTGTCAGTTAAGGGTGTGGAGGCAAAAAGTTGTAAGTTGTAACAGTGAATACTGAGGCCAGTTCTCTTCAACTGAAACGTGGTTTTTACTAACTTACCTCACGAAAACACAGAACACATCCAAACTTAACTGCTACCTTTGAGTCACACTATTACTTATGGGAGCTGTGGCTTTGCGGTCAGGTACACATCCTCTTCTTTCAAAGTTCAGAATTTTACCTCTGTCTTATTATATTCAAGTAATAAATACACTCACAAATAATATAACATGTATTTTAAAATGCATTTGACCCATATATTCAAACAATGAATTGCTTGGCAGCAATACTACACACACACACACACACACACACACACATATATATATATATATATATAATAACATTAAGATACTTTCACATTTTTTGTACAACATTAATTACACAGTCACTCAAATGTGAGAACAGTTCAGACAATTGTGTTTCAAAAAGTCTTAAGGTTTTTAAAGAAATTCATACTTTTATTAATCAAGGATATTCAATTAACAAAACTAATAGTAAAGAAATTTATAAAGATTTCTATTTTACATAAAATGCTGTTCTTTTGAAATTTAAATTTATGACTATTGGACTTTGTGTTTTGATAATAATAAGATTTATAAAGGATAATAAAGACTAGAGTAAGGATGCTAAAATTTCACCTTTGCAGTCAAGGGAAGAGTTGCATTTTTATTTGTAAAAAAAAATAGCACTAGCTTCTCTATTTTTTTTTCATCTGTTTCTTTTTATTTATTAGGCTATACAATTAACAAAAGCAAAAAGATAAATGTTAATACATTAAAACAGAAAACAAAAAAGCATTTTGATCTAATAAATGAAACCATGGTATAAAAGACTTTCAAATACATAAAAAATTCCTACCAACCTCAAATTTAAAACATTGTTAGCAATTTACAGCAGTTACCACAATGTGTAATGAGCGAGTTGGAGGCATGCGGATCCATATGCAGTATTTTATTTGAGGTCGGCAGGCAGGGTCAAACAACAACAAACAGAGCAATGGAGACCAAGCAGAATCAAGGTAGAGGTACGCGGGCCCAGAATCAGGGCAGGCGGCAATCAAACAAAAAACAGATAAACAGTCCAAAATCAAACACGGGAAATACGCTCAGAAATGATAGCAGTTGCAGATCAAGACTTTGCATTCATTGACTAGGGAACCTGAGAGAGTGGTGTGTTGTGGGAAATTGATTCCGGATAACTGTCTGGGAGAGTGCGGTGGCTGATGGGAAATTGAGTCTGTGACAGAAAGAGTCCAATGGAGGTGTGGTAAATGCGGGTGCCCTTTGGTGAAGCTGAAGACAAATGAGTTTATATGAAGAATCCAACAGTCTCGTGACCAGTTTCGTATGTATTCATACCAGGGGCGATTCTAGGTTCAGAGCTTTGGGGGTGCTGAGCACCCAGAGAGCTGCCCAGATACACTTTACTCGTCACAATGAGAAT
>JAUMHP010000060.1:10866463-10883109 GCA_032361065.1 Enteromius trimaculatus
AGAAATCTTTGGGGGTGCTTTTATTCATTTTGGGGGTGCTGAAGCACCCCCAAAAATGGGCTAAAATCGCCCCTGATTCATACAAGGTGGAAAATTCAGACTAATTCGTACGACCTCACGATTTTGTACAATTTGTCTAAACCCTAGTGACGGGTAGCTTTAGGGGCGGAGTTAGGTGTAGGTCATTCATAAAAATTCATATTATTGCCAACTCGTAAAATACATTTAGCAACATTTAGCAGGTTGTGCGAATTAGCCACCTTGTAAAAGATATACGAACTGCCGTGAGACTGGACTGGAAGAATTGAACACCACTCTAATTGCTCTCTTGTTATTCATGAAAAACAACTGAGAATTCTCCAATGGGATGGTAAATAGCTTTCTGCATTAGCCTTCAAACTAACAACATGACTTAACAGCTTTATTGAATGGATGAAGTATAGGTAGTGGTGTGAACAGGGACAGACTAGAATTAGTTTTCAGTGTGATATATCCTTTTACAGTCTGCAACTCATAGACAAGAAGCATTCTGTGTTCTCTCACTCGGACTTATCTTTGGGATAAGACTTTTGGCCAGAAATGATTTTAGAGTCTTGAGGATGAGATAGGTCATTACTTGGGAATTAAGCTACCTGTTGGCAAAAACACTTACATCTGCGACTTGAAACTAATTCATACTAACTCTGGATATAAATAAAAATAAGAAGTCGAGGCAGAGAGACAGAGAGAGAGAGAGAGAGGCGGTCCTTTGAGCTGTACCTCATGACATAGAGTTGCTCAGCTGGCTGTGCGAGGCAGAGATAAGGGCCTGCTTTCATGGAAGTTTCTTTCCTTGGAACTGGAGCGCTGCCCCGAAAATCTACAGCTACCCCCAGCCTTTCTGCCTTGACCCTCACACCACCCTGACCAGTAACAGTTCCCACAGAGTCTTGTGTCACTCAGCAACTGAAACATCTTTATGGATCCTCACAGGCATTGTGTATTCTGCATCTGGATCTGAGGACTTCCTGGTTTCAGGAAAGTGCACTGTCACTGTTGTCAGTCACATCGCCCGAAAACAAAACCTTGGCTCGCAAACACATGGCACTAGAGTGTGTTGCATGCACATAGTAGAACAAACTTATTTTATTTGAGAGACCTTTTTTGTTGCAGGTTTATTTCATGAATGTGCATGTAAAATTGAGAAACATTACTACATTACAAATACTAGATTAATTAGCATCATATAGAAATACTAAGTCCCTGTTTAGAGAGCAATGTAAATGTGTGTGTGTGTGTGTGTGAAAGTTGTCCGACTACCATTAGGGTGTCACTGTTCCTGTGAGTTTGTTCGTGTAGTGTCATGGCTGGTCGATTCCCCAGCCTCCGACTCCAATCTTGATAACCTCTTATCACAGTTCAACAGCCAGCACACACACACCACCAGCCACATCCCTCAACGCTGCATCTCTCTCTCATTATAGAGTTCTTTCTGTTTGGCAGTCTAGTTTTTTTTCTAGAAGATCCCAAGTTTTACAAAAGTTTTTTTTTTTTTTTATAGAACAATAGACAATGGCTTGTCACAACAAGTACTGTACCAGTTTCAGGACATAAATTGTCATGTTCTATTTGTTTATTTTTAAAAGGTTAACTTCATATTTAGTTTTTTTTAAAAACAGAATACCCAAGCCATACTGTTTTCCATACAATGAAAGTGAATATGTCTTAAAGCAACATTTGATGAACAATAATAAGAATTTGTGTTTCTCACATGATATGTGTAATATGGACGATTTCTTTGGTGCTTTATATTGTTATGCGCTTTTTGCAGCTTGACAGTCATCGTTCATTTTTATCGAATGGTAAACAATTTTGTGTTCCACTATACAAAAAAATACAAAAAACATTTGGAATCAATTGAAGGTGAAGAGATTATATTTTGGAGGAACTGTCCTAATGTAACAATGTGTACATGCTGTAGTTCTGAAATGGGGCCCTATGTAAATCAATAAACTGGTCCTTGTTGAAGGATTTGCTTCTCTGGATCTCTTCCCAGTTTCCCTGAAAATTATAAATGCACAATGGTGGAGGGAAGTTGAAAATGTTTTGACTGTCAAATGACAGTGACAGTCTAAGTCCTGTGCTCGGGCAGGCCATGCTGCGTCCGTATCTCTGACCATGATTGCAGCATTTGAGTTTATTTGCATTACTGTTCTTTGCTGAGCTGCACCAGGGAAAAGTGCTTTTGCATTTTCATTTGCTTTGTTCATAGTCACCGTTTCCATTTGGAATAGTCTTTGTTACTTGTTTTAATTCTTACATTAATCGTGCAAGTGCTAGGGAAAACGTACATGTTTATCAACGCTGTGCTTGAATCACAAGAACGATAACTTTATGGTTGCTGTAAACTATGGTTTCTCATGTGCTCTGTGGGATTTTCTCAGACAATGAACTGTTAGATTTGCCTCTTTATCTTTATCTATACACCAGGTAATGTTATATAACCTCTGGTTTGCAATGTGGAATAGTATAAGGATTTAATTTTTTAAAAAGCATTTTTTTAAATCAGAATATTCTGGTAAAAGTTACTCCTGGACTTTACTAATATTCAAACAGCTTTACATAAAATACATTTATAACAGCTTTCTTGTTAAAAGCTCAATAACGTATAAGAAACGGATGGTTATATCTGAATAGGAAATCACTTTGTGTTCAAAATCATGTTTACGATGATCGTACACAATCATAATGGCCAAAAGTATTTAAACCACCGTTGTTAAACTGATCTATACTTAGTTGCTGTGTCAGCTAGAGATCTGCCATGTATTCAAAACTGGTCGTATGGTAGGAGTGTCCAAAAAAGTACCCCAACCCCACCCATTGGTGCCCTACAATTTCAAATGAAGTTACTAGTTCCCAAAGCCTGAAGGAGATAAGCAAGCAAGCAGAGGACCAGTACACTCTCATTCTTCAGCCGCCCTCCACGATCTGTGCATTGGTGTGAATCTACTCAGCTGATAAACACCATACCGAGTACATCACCTGTAGGTAAGTTCTTCCATACAGTGTCAGGAAAAGTGTCTTACAGCTCATTATCTCGCTTTATACTCAATTATTTTCTGTGTTTAGATACAGAAGAGAGTAACCACTTTTTTTTTTTTTTTTTTACATTAAATTAATACATATTTAATACTTGCCAAATATTTTATGTACTTGGTTCCAATATGTATAATATATTGTTACAGTAGTTCTTAGTGTCCACACAACCAATTTAATCAGTTAATTAACATATTAGCCAATAGATTAATGTGTTCCGCTTGCAATACATTTTTATTAACTTTTAACTTAACATAACATAACATAAACATAAATATAAATGTGCATTTTTATAAAAAACCAGCACATTTTAAAATAGTGTTAAATGAGCAAATAACTTGTATTTAAATGGCATGTATATATGTATATATATAATGCGTTACTGACTGTTTAATAGGTTTAATATTATATTAATTTCTAAATTTCTAAAAAAAACAAAAACATTTTTTCCTGACCTGTATGTAAATGTCGATGCCTTCACTGGTAATATGACTAATTGGCGCTATGATTCCCAGTTTGTTCGTTCAAAAATGTGTGTGATTATTATTGACTGATAATGCTTGATACGCCACAGTTATCAGTAGAATATGATGCTATTCATAACCACTCAACTAGATAGTTTTTCTCTTCAGTAAGCGATAACACGATTGACTGAGGGAAATGACAAGAAAATGTTTTACAACACTGCCAGTTTTGAGGTTAACTTTCTTTAAAGCTTTAGAAAAAAATATAGATTTATATATATATATACATTGAAAAAAAAGAGGATGATGCTTCTAGACTGAAAATGGATTTAAAAGACCAATTTGCAGGACAAATAATCAATACAGATATTGCTCAACAGTTACTCTGTTTTTCAAAGTCAATACGGTCTTTCTGTTAATCTTTTAATAGTCAATTCCCTCAAGGGAGTAAACGTTGTTGTGAGCTAATGCTAACTGTTATGAATGCCTTTGAGAAATTCAGACATGCTGATGTATTTTTAGTGCTGACTTTTTGCCACAGTCAAATTAAGATATTTTAAAGGGAAGTGTGACAGACCACACCGTCTACATAACTTATTAAAGTACTATACTGTATTGACCAGGGGGGTCTATAATACCTGTTCAGCTATCTGTTAGCATTCCCATTCATCTTGTTGAGATGTAAAGACTGAGAAAAATGTTTGTTAACAATTTTGAATTTATTCATATACAATATTGTCTGTCAGCATTAATTATACAATCATCATTTTAAAAAAAAATAGCTCAATGATTGAATTTTTAAACTACTTTTTTTTTTGAACTACTTAATAATTCTTCCTATACTTTTCCCGCATGAAAGATGGAGAACTCATCTGAGCAGTCTCGTTGGGTGTCCCCCGGCCTGATCAGTCCAGACCAATTGGCAAACTACCCCACAGAGCCTGGTTTACTGCCACCCGGTGAAGATGATGAGCCTTTCTACTCCAGCTCCGAGACTGACTTACTGCCATTGTATTATTCCACCAGCGGACAGTGCCGAGCCTCGTCGTCTTACAGACACAGTCCAGGTGAGATTCTCACTGCTGCATTTAAAGGATTGTGAAATTTCTGCATTAATACCATTACAATTAAATGGTATTGTAAATATAATAAAAGATCAGGAGGAGACACGGAGACACTGTTTTGCTGGTTTCCTTGCACCATTCACACCCAAAATAAATAAGTTTCCCAAAGTTGCTTTTGCAGTGATGCCATAAAAGAGCCATTTTAGTTTCCCGAAACAATCTTTCAAATCAGCTGAACATGAAAAGAACATTAAACGTCTCCATGGAAACTAAAGATTCTTTATGGAACCTCTAATGCCAATAATAAAGAACCTTTACTTATAAAAATGTAAAGGGTAGTTCACCTTAAAAGAAAATGTCTGTCATCATTTACTTGCTTTGATTTTGTTCAGATTAATAAGAACCTCTGTGTCTGAATTATGATATCTTTTTATTCGCCCATACATTGAAAGCCAGTGGGGTCCAGTGTTGTTCCACCTCATGGACCGCTAATAACATCTCCTTATATAAGAGTCAACATTGTGCTTTATTTCAGTTAAAATGTGTTTATTTTTTATTTCCATTGAAATAGTTCGCCAAATCTACTCCTCTCCATCAATTCTGGGAAACATCCAGTGGCTGGACAACTCTGCGAGCCACTCTCTAAACTCTTCCTACAACCCCACATCCACTGTCTGGGCAAGTAGTCCGTTCACAAAAACGCCTCTCCACCCTCACACCTCCACGTCTATTTACCCAAGCAGCACTACCCCATCTTTCACCTCCCCCAAAGATGGCTTCCCTTCCCCAAGTCGTGATGGGAAGGAAAGTCCCAGGCTGCAGGAAGTCCTGAAAGCCGAGCGCCTAAGTCCCATGAGTGGAGGAGGAAGCAGCTTTCTCAATCTGAGCTCATCTGCTGGAGGTGTGTACGGACCTTCTTCACACATGTTGGGTCCATACGGCTCGTACATGACCACATCACAGGACTATAGTTCAGCAGCGCTCTATTCTACCGCGGGACCCTGGATGAGCCCTTCATCATTCTCACCCAAACTTCGCAACAAGATGAGACTTTCTCCTCCGGGTAAGTACATCTCCACTGGAATTGTTTGAAGAAAGTTAAAATTATGCATGATTCAGCATAATAGTTACTTTTGAATTTGACAGAGGCACGTGAATGCGTGAATTGTGGTGCCACTGCTACCCCTCTGTGGCGTCGAGATGGAACGGGCCACTACCTCTGTAATGCTTGCGGACTGTACCATAAGATGAATGGCCAGAACAGACCCCTCATCAGACCAAAAAAGAGGCTGGTATGTAAAAACAACAACAACAAAACAATGTATTGTGATTACATCATGTCAGGATAAAATTATTTATATAGAATTTTCACAGTACACATTTGTTTCTAAACAAAATTATTGAGTTAAGGGATACAATATCCTAATGTTTTCATGTCCTATAGTAAATTTGCAGAAAATACTGAGCTGGGCGACATTTTGGTGTGATACTCTATAAGAAATGAAGCAGCTGAGATTTTCTATATAGTATATAACTTAATATAATTTATGTAAACATATATGCGGCTTTTTATAGAAAAATTTGCTATTTAGTATAAATAGCTTTACACGGGTCTACTTTATGTATGCAAAAAGTACATAACTTACTGCACATCAAACATTACTGCCACAATATAATGAATACCATATCTGGGATTTGGTATATACTGTATTTTTATTTTTGTGAGTGTACTGTACATAAAGAGTAAAGTAGGATATCCAACTTTTTATATATATCACTGGGCGATAGTTGTTTTTAACATTGTAAAAATCACACAGCCAAGATTTATTATATGTGACCCTGGACAACATAAATAGTCTTAAGTTGCTGGGGTATATTTGTAGCAATAGCCAAACAACACCGTATAGAGCAAAATTACAGTTTTACCAAAAGTCATTAGGATATTAGGTAAAGATCATGTTCCATGAAGATATTTTGTCAATTTCCTACCATAAATATATTAAAACTTAACTTTTGATTAGTAATATGCATTGCTAAGAACTTCATTTGGACAGGTTTAAAAGTGCTTTGCTCAGTATTTAGATTTTTAAAAATAATTTTATCTCGGCAAAATACTGCCCTATCCTAAAAAAACATAAATCAGTGGAAAAACTTTACATTTGTGATTGGTTTTGTGGTCCAGGGTCACATAGGGTATTTACAGCTTTATGGCATGGTTTAAATATAATGATAACGCTTTATTTTAGGGTCTCTTAACTAGTTGCTTATTAGCATACAAATGACTAAAATATTAGCCATTTGTTAGTAGCAAATAAACATATGAATGTCTAATTCTACATTACCTTAATCCTACCAAAAACCTCAACCTAACAACTACCTTCCTAACTATTAATAAGCAGCAAATTAGAAATTTATTGAGGGAAAAGTCTTACTTAATAGAGAATAAGCATTCCCTATTCTAAAGTGTTACCGATTTACTAATAGTAGTTGTGTAATTCACTATTAATTATGAATTATTGTGAGTTATTAATTCATTATCTGGTGATTACACATTTTAGTGACAATAAACGTTGCTTCTGTCAGATTGTCAGCAAACGTGCTGGAACACAGTGCGCCAACTGTCACACGAGCACTACGACACTATGGAGACGCAATGCTAGCGGCGAGCCTGTGTGCAACGCCTGCGGCCTCTATTTTAAACTCCACAACGTAAGTGCACTCATTCATACTACACTCATCAGAGGGGGAAAAAACAAGGAACAGCCAAACCTAAAATATCTGTTTTGTCTTTTTGCAGGTCAACAGGCCTTTAACTATGAAGAAGGATGGAATACAGACACGGAATCGCAAGGTGTCTAACAGAAACAAGAAGGGCAAAAAGAGCGCCATTTCAGAGGTTTACCCTGACATGTCCCACATCGCACCCCCCGATGAGCATGTAGGACCATACTCTCTGAACCCAGGACCCCTCCTGTCCTACAGTCACAACCCTCACCTACTGCCCCCTTCAACTTTGCACTCCTCTCCAAATTTGCCCTACCCCCACCACCCAAACTCTGGCATGGTGCCCACATTAGTGTGAAGAAAACATCTATTGGACCATAATGAGGCATGTACAATACGCTGTACCCATAGTAAACCCACTTCTTGCATGAAAGCATTCCATCAAATTTTAAAGAGAAAATTCAGTAAAGCTGCTCCATAACAGTCGCAGTCTACCAGCTTGCCAGTGATTTTGAACCTGTCATTTAGTTTGGATAGTGGAACAGTACTGTCAGCTTTATTATAATGAAGAATGTAAATACGATTTTATTGCTTATTGTATGTGCTATCATCATACTATGACTTGTTCAATAAATGCCCTGTAATTAAATGAGGTTTTGAGGTTGAATAGACATTTTACGTCCATTAATTTATTATTAAGCACATAAAAAATAATACTATATATATAGAGAGAGAGAGAAATTATACAGATTATACAGCAAACTGATTAATACTACAGATGCATTTTTTGTCAGATTTTTGCTTTACAGCTTAAGTAAAACCTCAATGATACCAAACACGTCACGTGTTGACCTTATATAAAAGTTTAGCTATCAAAGATGACCATTTTCAATGTGGTGAGGGTATTTAAATATTGCAAACTGTTTTAGACCTTGTGGTTTGGAGCTTGCTATTTGGACTTCATGTCATTCCAGCCAAGCAATAATAGTGTCATTGTCCATTCATCCACTCCGCAGAGGCTCTGACAATTGATCTGCTTTTGGAGCATGAACATGCAAATAAAACACTTTCCATAAAGCAGGCGGAGGGCGACAAAGCATTTAACCAAGGTTCCATTTGTGCCAGCTCCTAAATTTAGCTCACATGGAAAAACTGTTATATCAGTGTACATAACACAACTGTGGGCCGGGCAGCACAGATGCTGGCACAGTTCTCACAGAGAGCATTAGCACCAAGATACGCTGTTGGCCTGTGTCCACATACAAGCACGGTTTAACCGTTAATTAAATATTTTCTGTAGGTACGATCTTGTTTAGTAGGAATACATTCCTGGACATCACAACCATCTTTGATCTTTGTGTTGTTACCTACACATACAAAAAAAAAACTTAGTTATTACCTTTTAGCATTTACACTCATAAATTGCCATTTTTACTAATGCAAGGTGTTGCAGTTCAAGTGCTGTGAAAGTGATACCTTATCATGTTCACAACATCCTCGACCCTCCTCCACAGCATTACCAGAGATCACATTGACTGACTTTTAACCACCTTGAATGGGATCAGCTTCCAAATAATGATTGCAAATGTTTAAAGCATCTCTGAAATGTAAATAAAAAATCTTTATCTTTGCCTGGGGGGTGGGGTGCTTCATCTCAAGAAAACTGCAAACATAACTCAAGCACCTGCAATCTGTCTTCCTCGCACAAGCCCCCTAAAATAACCTAGCATACTTCATGGAGCAATTTCAGAAATAAATAATTATTTGCATACTTGCAATACTGTGGGCAAATCATTGCATGATTGATCACTAGTCATGTGCAAGTGTGAAGAGATCACGTCTCACAAGGAACCATGAACATCTGTGGACGCCACCTAATCCTGACCTCTCACTGACTCATTACTCGGAAACTGTTGCAGAAAAGTAAACTGCCAGTCGTTCAATCTTGAATCTTAACGCTAATCGTGGACACGTTTGTAAAATTGCTCTTGTCACAGACATTTGCACAAATATTAAGTGTTTGATAAATAAAAACAAATAAAGAGATATGGAGCATCCAGAAAAGATGTTTGAAACGTTGAACTTGCAAACTCTCTGAGTGGCAGGTGGGTATCTATTTTTTTCTGTTTTGTCCTCACTGAGTTTATCAGCTGGGACGGCCAGCCATGTATTGGGGAAATGGTGACAAATGACTGCAAGAGATTAGCAACCACAGGACCAGTCGAGCAAATTCAAAACGACATCCGTTACAATTTTCGTGTCTCAGCCTCTCCTCTCTCACTCAAATACTTTAAAATGCAAACACTTTGTTACATATCCACTACCAAATCTTATCAAAATCCCATTGAATCAGTGCAAGTTCCACATTTTCAGACTCCGATATCTGTTCATTTAAAGATCTTGAGCAAGCACACTCTCCAAGAATGCAAGAGCGCATACTGCATAGCACTTCTCAAAATGGTAGCATACTAATCAGTGTCAGTACAAAGGCCACGTTGCTTTTTTTGTTTTTAATTAACTTCGAAGCATTTGTCAGGCTAATATTTGTTTATTACTATAAACAGGTTTTAGGACTGCTGGAAATAAACTTTTTTAAGACTTGGAAAGATGTAGTTGCCATAAAAATGTTGCATGAACTACAGTAGTCAACATTTGAAGTGGATCAGAAAAGTTCATTAAAGGTGTCCTAAGATGAGAGCAAACGCATTTCGGTTTTAGGAATAATACTACTGTATTAATAAATGACATTGATCTTACAGACAGTGACCTCTAAGGGTAGTGTGGTGTTAGTACAATAGTCAAGATAGAGGTTACAACTGAGAAGCTTCATGAGGATTAAAGTAAACAAAAAATAATTTTAATGAAAAAGATGATGTTTATCTGCTGAGATGCTAAAACAACCAAACACTCTAAAGCTCTAATAAATATTCCATAAACTGCATCACATTGTTTTGAAATACTGGTCTGCGTGTTGTATTATTAATAATATGTAAACGTATAATAATTCAGAATTTACCAAAAAAAAAAAATAATAATAAAAACATAAAACATGCAAGCACTTGATTGTGAATTACACTGCCTTTTTATTTAATCAGGGAAAAACAATAGACCTATCAATTTTGTTACAATTCCAACAGGTGTATGATTAAATACAGAGAACAGTATACAAAAAAAAAAGAAGAAAAACTCACCAAGGACTATGGATCGGTTGGAAAAAAATTATACAGTATATTAGTTTTTCCGCTTTTTGACGAGCAGAATTGTTTGAGAGTAAACAGTACTTTCAGTAAAACTGTGTAACTTCTCAGACTCTGTTCATAACATGATGTTCAATGTCAGCCACATGTGAGGTAAAAGCTCTGACCTACAGATCTGGGCATGGATAGATAAAAAGAAAGGGAACTATCACCAAATGTCATCATCTACCAAGTAACCCAACCTTCTTCCCCTTCACTTCGAATCGTCCTGCTGGTCTGTAGTGGCTCTCTTCAGAAGACATGCTGCCTGACCAGGTCGCCTCGTCAGGACTGGAACCCGACACGGAGCCATCTAGACTTTTTGGCCCAACTCTGGGAGAACTTCTGCTTCCCCTGACATCTCGTTCGCAACGGAAGCTCTCTCGCAGCAATGTCCCTTTCGGGTGGGACTGACCTACCAGAGGCCTTAACGCCGTTGTTGGTTGATGGAGATTTTTATTAGGCATCACTTCTGGCTCTGAATCACTGTCAGAGTCAATGGCAATAGGTTCTGAGGATGATCCAGGGCATGACTTGAAGGCACAGTTGCTTTGACTACTTTGTCCAGTGTTCAACGGCTGCATTTTCCCCTTGAAGTCTGGAGAGAAACCAACAGGAGATTTCAGCCTAAATTTTGAGGTCCTTGAGAATCTGCTTTTTTCTTCGTCATTGACTTCAAACAGCCAGCTTGCATCAAAGCTCATGTCATGCTTGAGCTGGCTAACTGCCCGCATGTTAAAGCCAAGTAACACAATAGGTTTGCGGGTGACAAAGTCCCGGTCACATGAGCGCCGATGGTTGGAAAAATGGCTCGAAACATCAGACTTCCACAACCAGAGGCTTGCAGCTAGTTTCTCAATTTCTCGTTGGGAAGGGTAGGGATGCCGATTGAAATACGCTGTAAGGAAACCTTTGCGTGCTTCGTAAGACTCATCACCATGACCTTTCGGATCCAGTGCCAATACGATCGGCTCCTCTGGCTTCTCAACAAAGGCTGTAGGGTAATACCTAGACTGGTCTACCATCTTCCTTCTCTTGGGGTCAGATGCATCAGGGGTAACTAACTCACGTTTGAGAGACCCAGCTCCAGGTGAACGCAGTCCAGGCATAATAGGCTTGGCGCCTTTAGGGGTCTGGCAAACACCTCGGCAGTGCACCAAATGAAGCGTGATGGTGGAAGCAGTCATGTTGCTAGTGTACACCCCAAGGCAGTGGATGCACTTGTAGGTTAGTTTTTTCTCTACAGGGTGCAATGTTTGCAGTACTTGATGGCGATCCCGTAAATGATGGGCAAGGGCGTCCGAGATGGGACCTTTGAGGATAGTAAAGCATAGCGGGCAGAGAGTTTTCCCAACTTCTTTCTTTTGCGACACAGAAGACTGCGACATGTTTCGGACCACAGAATCAGTTTGCGTTTCTGGCGGCTTTACAGCCATCTTTGCAGGCTTAGGCATGGCGCTGTTCTGCGGTGGTTGATTGGCAGCTGAAGAGGCTTCAGGGGTCTCTTTCATGTTGTAGGTGGTTACAATGAGCTGAACATTTTTGGGACTTCCTTGTTGAAGAGTGAGATCGAATGTTAGAGGAGAACCAGTCGGCGGA
The DNA here is from genome assembly GCA_032361065.1 of Enteromius trimaculatus. Taxonomy (NCBI): domain Eukaryota; kingdom Metazoa; phylum Chordata; class Actinopteri; order Cypriniformes; family Cyprinidae; genus Enteromius; species Enteromius trimaculatus. The sequence continues at coordinate 10,878,626 of JAUMHP010000060.1, forward strand.
TCCCCTGGTTCGTTGGAGTGCGCCAGGCGTTTGTGTGCTACAATTTTCTCAACTTCGTGAAACGTGGAATGACATTGTGGGCATGACAGCCCGTGCACAAGCATATGGTTCAACAAAGAGTCGCTGGGTAGGTAACGGTTACAGTACAGACACTTGCTAGTAAAGTTGTGAATCTTCATGATGTATTTAGCCATCGCCCTCACCTTCTCCGCCTGATGCTCCTTTTCAAAGTGAGCACTATATGCGCTTTCAGGAAAAAGTTCATTGCAAATGGTGCAAATCTTCCACTTTTGTGTTTGTGAGGTGTTCAAAGCATTGGCTGAAGCTTTCTTGGCCTGCAGTGATGTCAGTGTGGCAGTAGCAGCATGCACAGATGAAGAGAGAGGTAGGCTCTTCAATGAGGGTGAGAAAGAAGCTGACTGGGCATTAAGATGAGTAGCACCATGGAGTCCAAAGCCGCCCAGGTGTTTTCCCGTATGTGACTGGGAGACCGCACCAGACACAAAAGCTTTATCAGGTAGTGTAACGCAAACCGGGTGACCAGGCACAGAGTTGCCCGCAAGAGTTTGCTTGAAATGGTTGCCGACAGGCAAGCCCACCATTTTGGCCATACTGAAGCGATTCATTTGAGGTGTTTGAGGACGCACACCTGGAGTAATTGCAATGCCCCTTTGGATTACGTTCGCCTGGGGCCTCGGCACAATGACATTTGTGTGCCCAATCATAGCAGTGACTTGATGGCCAATGCGCTCATGGAACTCAATAACGTGCTGGACCAGTGCTTCATAAGAACGAGGTGTGAAGTGGCAGCTCTTACAGTGAATCCCGTGACTGTTACCAGGGGCATCTACACTGTTTTCTTGCTTCTCTGAGTTTCTTCCCAGGTAAGGTGTAGTCACATGCTGGAAGTGTTCCCTGTAAATGTGCCTGCGCACCACGTTGTACAGTCTATCTCGATAGGTGCACTTCTTGCAGTAGTACACCGGGAGCTCCTTTCGATCGCCCAGCATAGGCTTGTCTAATCGCATACCGTCCCTTACCCCTATTGGAGCTCCGTGAGGGCCGGCGACACCCTGACGCACCATGTTGTGAGGCATATGGAAGAGCCTGACATGAGTTTCCAGTGTCCTTTTGTTCCCACTGTATGTGCAATAGGAGCAATTAAGCAGGATTCGGCTCTCGAAGTCTTCTCTGTGAACATTGCGGAAGTGGTTTTTGTAGGCAGAGAAATACTTGGAGGCGAATGGGCAATCCGAGCAGCAAAACTGCTTTGTTCTGTAGTCCTGCAACATTTGAAAAACAGAGCAATGTTACAAAACGGTTTTGCAATGTGAAATAAGTTTTCATTGAGGACTTCTGTTGCAGTGGCTGTGGGTGAAATACCTGTGACTTTGTCCAGGATGGATCCCATGTACAAATGTCAAGGTGAAATTGTTTCATGTATGAATCACTTGGGCTAAAATCTTTGTAGTCCTACAGGAAAACGGGCAGGAAATAACATTAGTGAAGCAAATTATTTGCATTAACACAACAGATGTATGTTTAATTTGATGTTTACGATGACTAGGAAAAACAATGATAGCACAAAAATAATCACCTCCACATGTTCTTTGCAGTAGTCAAGGCCAATGTCACTCAGAAGTCTTTTGACTTTTTTCCTGGCCTTCCTCAGCCGAGTGAGGTTATTCACTGGAAGCTGAAACATGTCTTCTAAACAAAAAAACAAAATAGGTTCGCTCAGATTTTTTTTATGCACGGGTATGCAGCATAGACGCAAGACCATGCAAAAACAGTTTTCAGTTATTAATATTAGTCTTCTGAATAGCCATGAATGCTTTATATAATGAACAGATATAGACTTATATAGATAAATGCACATCCATAAAGCACATCAAATATGGTAAATACAACCATACTTGCTTCAAGTATAAAAAACAAAGTAATTTTGGCATGTTTGAGCATTCACAAGAACCACTGAGGTTTGTTTTCCAGTGTCCAGCAAGTATGGTTGATCTTCTGTTTACCATCTTCAGTATGCTCTATGTATGTGCATTCTTAAACATATGGTAAACTGGCTTTCAATGGAGGAACTGGAATCTCTCAGTTCCATGAAAAAAATATATACATTTTATCGTCTTATGGGTTTGGAATAACATGAAAGTAAATAATTACAGTTTTCCTTTTTGGATGAAGTGACCACTAGCTTCTTTTAAACAATAAAACTTTTACATAACTTTACATAAAAATACATAACTCTTAAATGCACAAAAACAAATATTAATTATTAAGATGCGTGTTAAAAAAACAACTACAAATGACAAAACACACTATGTAAATATGCATGCATTACCCAAATAAAATAAACCTGCTAAAAACAATAATAATCTACTGAGACATCACATCAAAAGTAGCATAGTTTTTTTTACAAGCACCTGTGAAATTCACTTATCTTTTCTGCATTTAGTGCATGTCACTGTTCACTCCAAATATTGTACTGCAAATAACAAATTTATCTGAATGTAAAGTGCATTTATTATAAAAGCAGTGCTGTAAAATTGTCAGAAGACTTAACTTTAACATTCTCATCCTTTGACATACAGCAAGCAGATAACAATGACTTATGGGTAATGGACCGCACTAGACATGCAGCACTATAGGGTCAATGGGTGTGATAGATTTTGCAGAATGTAAACAAACCACTCTTACATAAAGCTGACTTCTGAGAAACAATGCACGCATGCAGCAGCTGCAGCCCTGCAACTGCTCCTATAAATGCAACTCCACTAACGTTAGACAATACAGGCCACAGCAGGCCTTTTGATAGGCTCAGCAAAAAAAAAAAAAAAAAAAAAACATTTATTTTGACAGGCTACGCTGGCGTTGACCTGACCGCATGTACGAACTTTCCAATGAGAGCTAAGTGCTTCTAATGAATAATTTAATTTAGGAACGAACCTAGCTTAGCGATAACAAAACAATAGTTACTCCATGCACATATATGCAGTTAGCGCGTTAGCCTAGCCACGCTGGATGTTTGATGTGCACACTGAACTCCACACAAAAGCAGCGATGCCGACGAAGGAAAAGCGGACGTTTATAATTACACATTACCTGCTTTACTTCACGGTCTCGCATGGAATTCTCTTTAAGCGCTTTGCTTTCGAGCTAAATCAAGAGTTAGGGTGAGAGGACAGAGACAGATTGTGGTTCACTCGGCAGATGCTGCAGTCCTTCGAGCCGCTGCCACCGCCGGTGGATTTCGGCAACTCATCCTGAGAATCCGCACCATGTGTCATCAACTGGATTAACACAGGCTACTGCACAGTTTCGGTTGACCTCATGAACTTGTTCTTTAATTTACGATTTGGACAGACTGTTGTGTCAATTCAGTACAAACGCGGGGCAGAGAACACTTTTTTTTCTCTTTCAGACTGTTCCGTTCCACATACCAGCCAAGCCTGTTCAAAATGGCCGACGGTTGCAAGCGGAAATGACATATTTGTGTGTTAAGTTCAAAAGGGGCCACACTGATGTCTGGAAAATTCATCCCAAACACACAACCACCAAGTAGGTTTATGTTATGAATTGGCGCGTTTGTTCTCGTGTTAGGTTTATACGTTTGGGTTTGGTTTAAACATCAATTGAGATTAGGACAATTATTTTCGGACTGGTCCGGTGCTATCAACATTGGAGGTTGTAGTGTCAAGTCCAAGACTATACTGTCATATATATGCCAGTCCAATGAGGGTAAGTTAATGATTAAAAAAAAAAAAAAGCTGTATTGGCTATATTTTGGCGTGAACTAGAACCAAAGTGGTTTGTCTTTATGGCACCGTGTTCTCACTACAGTGGAGCTCAAAATTTGATAAAAAGCTACATAATTTCCGAAAAAAATTCAAGCTCACTGCTTAGTCTTGAGTTATAACAGGAGTAGAAGTTTTGAAGCAATTTTTTAATAAATCAGTTGAATTTTAGCTCTTTATAGGGAATCGGTTCAACACCTCAACTGAAATTTCTTGCCAGTTTAGTGATGAACAGCATTGTAAAAAAAAAACTGTAATTATTACAAAAAATGTTTGGCAGCTGTAGTTGCCAAAATAATTTTGTAATAAATACAGAAAAACTGTAAGCACATTTACAGCCTAAAACTGTAAATTTTAAATTGAAATTTACTGTAAACAAGTAAATTAAAAAATGCACACTGATATTAAAATCTGTTTTGTTCTTTTAACATACTGACAACCATCATAATATAAGTGGTGAAAGAAAGCCACTTGAAAACTTAAAGCTCATCACAAGCAGTTTCACCACAAGCAAAAGTATATACTGATGGATAGAAGGTGCATAGAGTCATTCATCCAAACACGAAACACCCTCATGGTATCACACATCACACTTAAATAATGCAATAAGTAAGGAATAATTGACGACGGGCCGTTGAATTATTAGAAAAATAATGCACACCCGAGGTGGTGATGCGGTCA
>JAUMHP010000060.1:10888136-10957369 GCA_032361065.1 Enteromius trimaculatus
TATATATATATAAGAAATGCTTTTTAAAATCACAAATGTATTTATGTATGTATTGACTGTGTATTTACAATAAATATAAAAATATAAGAAAATGATTTTTTTACATTACAAATTAATTTACTGTGTGTATATATTTAGCCGATAAATAATACATTTAGCTGGGTGGCTCATCGTACAATACGTCAAGATCAAATTTCTCCCCAAAATGATAAATATGTAGCTAAAACTGCAGCTGTACTATTTGTTTGTTTGTCTGGGAGGCATTCCCTTAGTTCGAAACTTCAAAACTATTTTTTGTTATCTATTATGTTATGTTGTTAATTACCTTTAGTATTTTATTTAGTTAAAGCCTTAATTTCATGTGTCATGTGCTACCCTGATGGTCTTGTGTGGATGACACTGTGCTCTATCTTTTTTATTGTTGGTGGCAGTTGTTGAGGCCAACTTTAAGTGATCATGTGGCCATCCGTTGCACCACCTGTGAGTATCAGTGCATTTTACAATGACATTCAGGTTTTAATAGCTCAGATTTATTATGGCAATTAGGGAAAGTGACATAAGAGTCACAAAAGTGTGTCCCCTTAATGTTCGTCACTGTCAGTGATCGTCGTGCTGTAAAATATGTGCTATTGTAATAGTAGCGTGATCGTCTTTAATTTGTGGACTGCTTATTTAAAAAACAAGTAATTCTGTGTTACGAGATTGACAAACCCTCACAAAATGACAAACTAAAAAAAAAAGAAGAAAAAAGTTATATCTTTTTTTATATATAAAACCTTTTATTTATAGGTTCCCTTATTGTTAGGCTATGCAAAATGCAACCTTCTTTTGATTTGGAGTAGGCTGCTAAACGAAACTTGGACGTGTTTTGGTAAGAGTGACAGCTGTGATAGGAAAGAGGGCGTGGCCTCGCTGCGCGGCTGCTTTTAAAGCTGCGTGATTTACTTTCTATTCAACACAGCTACATCCTGCGCTGTACTCCGAGAGACCATCTGAAACTAACGAGCGACTTGGAAGCGTTTAGGAGGGGGGCTAAAAGAGATACTTTGCCTTCCAGCACCTTCCGTTTTTATAAGCGGCGGAACCTTGTTTTCAGAACGTTAATGCAACCCTAAAACGCAGTGACAACTTGTTCACTTCATCGAAACATCAGCAGAAATCATGACGGCGGAGCAGCATCAGCTGAATTTGGACTATGGTGACTTTGACATGAGGTTTGATGTGAAAAAGGAGACTGCAGCTTTGGGACCGGACCGCTCTTTTATCCAGCAGTGCGGTGTACACGTGCCAGGCTCCGTGTCCAGCACACCCATGAGCACCCCATGCAGCTCCGTGCCTTCATCCCCGAGCTTCAGCCCAAGCGGACAGAGGAGCGGTGCTGAAGATCTCTACTGGACCCTGAGCACGGGGGCTTATCCGCAGCACGCAGACCCACACTGCCTTGAACTGACACCCGAGGATGTCCGGGAAGCCTTAAGCGCCAATCTCATGCACGCGCACCCGTCTCAGCTCCACCAGGCAGAGATGGAGCATGGATACAGGAGCATCGGTCAGTTCCACGCACCAAACATGCATCAATACCATCAGCAGCAGTACACCGAGCTCGGCCACAATCCCGACTTCGCGCACGGCAAAAGCGTGGATCAGTTAATGCAGCTCGACTGTGCACCTCAAGGCGCGACGCACCTGAAGTCGCATAATGTCCACCAGCAGACGCACCACAGACGCGGCGAGCGCGCGGAGAGCCGCTTCTCCGACCAGCAGCTGGTGTCCATGTCTGTGCGCGAGCTCAACCGGCACCTCCGCGGCATGAGCAAGGACGATATTATCCGGCTGAAGCAGAAACGTCGTACCTTGAAAAACCGCGGGTACGCTCAGTCGTGTCGGCACAAACGCGTTCAGCAGAAACACATACTGGAGAACGAGAAGACGAGCCTGGCGACGCAAGTGGAGCAGCTGAAGCACGAGCTCAGCAGGCTGGTGCGCGAGAGGGACGCGTACAAACTCAAATGCGAGAGGCTAGTTGTCGGAATGAACTGCCAGAGTAACGGACCCTCTTGTGAAAATAGCTCATCGTCTGATTTTTTGCGATAATTCTGCATCTATATTTAAAGTTGATAAAGTTTGTCTTTAATAGTATAAAAAAAAAAAACAGCTTAAGATTGTCCGCTGGTCTGACCATGCAGCTGAAAGACCAGAAAACCATCTCAGACTTCTTTTAGGTGTTATTGTCGGCAGAGGAAAAAGTTTTAATTTGTTATTCTGTATTTTATATTTTCACTCAACTTTATCTCAGACATGTCAAGCTGGTTTTGATAATGTATCTTTTATCTTGTAGTTTTCACAACAGTCTCCATCAGTCATCTCAGCTATGCAAATGACATTTGACCTTTTTGGCAATAGATGCATTGCGTTGGTATTTTTGTTTGTTTGTTTGAACATTTTGTATGTCTTTAATTAGTTTCATTAATCAGTTGTATTACTCGTTCCTCAAAACTCTTCTGAAGAGTAGACGATTGTGATTTGCATTTCATTGTTACCTCCAGAATAAATTTTTGAAGAAAAAAAAAAGCATTTGGGTTCCCTTGTTTTTCTCACACTTCCCCAGAATGCAGTTCAAACTGTGTTTTTGCACGAAACATATAGCACGAATGTTTTATATGTAACCCATAAACAGACCGACTTGAATCACACACACACACACACACAAAATATCATGAGAACATAAAAAAACCTAGTACACAGGTATGTGTACACAGCAACCTTTGACCCTGCTTAACGGCTGTTTCCTGAGACAACTGCGTTCCTAATGACTCGAGAGACTTGGAGAAGAGCTGCACGGCGCTGATTGTACTAAGGTGGAAATAAGTTTTGCCCTCTCCTTAGGAGGAAAGCAAAGGCCATCCATCCCAACTTTTTTTTTTATTTCTCGTGAAAGCAATTGTACTACGAACTCCAGTAACACTGAAGGTTTTGCTGGTAAGGCCAGCCCATTATGACAAAGTTTACGAGCAAAATGAGTAATCTACACTCTAAACCACAATGTTGGAACATTTGCACTTTGGCAGTGAATCGAAAGCTACTGAAATACGCAAAGCCTACTTAAAGGAAAAGTTCACCCAGAAATGAAAATTCTGTCATCATTTACTCACTCAAACCCTTATGGATTTCTTTGTTCTGATGAACACAGAGGTTAAGTAAACGATGACAGAGTTTCATTTTTGGGTGAACTATTCCTTTAAAGTCATGCAGGTGAATGAAAAGAGCGAAGCTTTAGTGCGGAACACTTTCACAACACTGACATACATAGATCTTCAAACACTGGTTGTTATTTTTGTTTTACACAACTCTCCTTTTCTTTGGATCCAAACAGCATGTGTGGCAAAACAGCCTTTAACCCCCGACCTTGTTGTCAACTGCTCCTTAACAGTTAGCGCAAGACTGACCTCCTTGTAATGACGTGCCACCTGTGCAACACAGGGTCACAGGTGCAAAAGCAGTTTTTCACGCAGCAACAGCTTTATGATCCCTTCCTCATCCCAACGTTAGCTTGTCATTCCTGACAATGATTTTTATGAAAACATTGTATGGTCTGATCAATAAAAACTGCACTAATGTGCCACAAGACTTTAGAGATAAGCTCATTATTGAGATGAGGTTTATTTTTGTTCTGTACGCGTTCTGTGGGTTTTTCACAGTATGCATGTGTTTTTTTAAATGTAGATAATCGTTTGTATCATTAATCTGTGTTTCATGTTGTTTTGTGCTGTTCTTGTTGTGAGAAAGACTCGGTGTACAGTGTTTTATCACAGGAAAGCAGTGCCGTTGTAAAAGTCTGTAACAACCTCTCCTTGCGTGTGAGATATTGTGGCCGTCCGCTCCTTCCCCCGCTCTGCCTTTGCCCGAGGGGGAGGAGGCCATTGAGTCAGCACTCTGCCCAAGGTGTCTGCTGCTCAGTGTTCTTCGCTTTTCTAGTTTCAGTGACCCTCTGATGCCACAAACAAGCAAAAGCCCAAAAAAAGATGGTATTAGACTAACAGGGGCTTACAAATTCTGGTTGTTAAATGGTAGTTATGACTCTGTACAGGATGAGATGGGTTTGAAGTATTTATTATACACATAAATGTACTGTTAATGTTTAGTATTCATTTGTCAACCAGCCAGATTGAACGGCAACTGTAAAATAACTGCAAAAATGTTTACATTTAGAATTATATAATTTATAATTTATTATTAATTTAATTTATTATTGTAGTATTTTGCTGTTACAGCCATCTAATAAAATAAATAACATTTTATTTGTAGAGTTCATTTGCAAAAACAGGTCATTCAAAACTTCCAATTAATCTCAACTGAACTGGAGTTAGGTTATTTTGATTAGGTAAAAATAAATAAATGAATACGGCTAACTAACAAACATGATAACATAATAAAAACATGATTTTAAAAAAAGATCAACTTCATTTATTTTTTATTTAAATGTAATATACTTTTTGTAGTACATGTAATACCTTTACAATTATTTATAATATACATTCATTTTAATATATTTTATATTTATTTCAGTTATAAATTTGACATAATATGCATTCAGAATATTATTTTATTAAAAGTAAAATGATAACGAATTATATAATTTATATTTAAATGGGCATTGCTTTATTTATAGAATATATAATTTATGATTTGATTTTATTTATAATTGTATAAATGTATTAGTTTTTTTTAAATGTTCACATGCTATACGTTATATTACATTCATAAATTTATAATACAATTAGAATGTCATGTTCATTAGATATATGTTTTGATTGAAAATAATATTAAATATATATTGTGTACTATTAATAACCAATTAAAATGAGAATTAAATTGGCACCATTTAGAATATTTAAATTTAGAATTATAATATAATATTATTAATGTAATATACATTTGTAATTTATTTTGAATTGTATATTTATTTAAATCATACATTTAGTGTATCAGTTATTTCAAAGCAAGATCTATGTTGTGCGTTGCAGAAGGTTTTTTTTATATTTATTTTTTTTTATGGCTATTAGTAGTTATGGTACAAAAACAAGAGCAAGTTAATTTCAGTTAGACCACTAAAAAGTTTCTGGCCTAACATTGAGTCAAAAGTGCCTGATCTCTCAAGCAGAACTTGGCTGGTCAGAACTGGTCTGTTCCTGCTTTCTTGCTGTTTTGTAGTGTGGATAATACCAATGTCCTCTATCTCTCTCACCCTTCACGTGAACAGCAGCAGCCGTGTGGCAGTGAGGATGGATGGGGATATATGGGGCTTCCTCTTTCACTTCCTAAATAGGGGTCTGGTCAAGTGACTTTGTTCGAGAGTGAGGGGAGATGAAGTGAAGGAATGCAATGCGGCGGTGGGGTTGGTGGTTTCCGCTCAGGATGTCTACTTGTTTCTGCGTTTGGAGCCATGACAGCTAGTGGGGTTGTGATTCATTGTGATTTACGATTTTGCAAGCACTTTAAATAAGTGAATCGTCTAGGTTTCATAAGTTCTGGACTAATTTGGCTATGTAGTGACAGTAATTTCATGCAGAAATAATGCACAGAAGCCAAACTTGTAAATCAAAGGGAAAATTGAAAAAATAAAATAAAAAAATGTAAAATTCCATTTGTCCACCTGTTGTTTATTCCAAAACCATGTCAAGTCATACATGTTTGAAATGACATGAGAGGGAGTAAATGGTGACTTAGGACTAACCATTCAATGTCGTTTTACTACATACCTACAAATAAGTTTAGCAAAAATGGAAGCTTAGGTGCTTAGGAATTTTGCATTGTGCATTTTCAAAAGAAAACCTCAGCTAAGCAGATGCTCGCTGGTCTCTTGTGCGTCAGAACTGATGACAGCACTTCATGAGCACACAACATACACATGACCCAGTGAGGAGAATTCAGGCTTCCTCCCACATTGTCACTTCCTTCTCCCTCTGCCACTGATACACTTGCCTTTTAGACCGGCTAAAGTACAGGATTAAACCGGCCGTGAAAACTCTGTGGGTCATCACAAACATAAAGGCTGAACATTTCATGAGCACTGAGTTGACAAAAGGGGCACAATTGTAAGTCTGGGGCCGCAAAGACTACATCCAGAATATTTCACCCATGCAGCCACCTCAGGATACAAGGATACACTCGTAAACATAAAGTTCTTTATTGGCATTGATGGTTCCATTAAGAACCTTTAAAATGCAGCCACCTTTTTATTCCATAGAAGGTTCCTTGCAGTGGAAAACATTTTTAAAGCATTCTTCACTCTAAATTAATGTTTTATGTGTTTTGTTTTGTTTTGTTTTGTTTCTTTGGAGCGCCCAATGGTTTACTGAAAACCCCTTTGTTTGCAGATTAATTTTTAAGAGTGTATCGTAAGAAAGCATGTAACCATGTGAATTAGATTAATTTCTAAACCTTGAAAAATAAAAACAGATGCTAAAAGTATTGTTTTTTTAATTTATATGACAGTTGTATCTGTTTAACAGTTAAGATTACCCAATCAGCTAAAAAAAAAAAGTGTTGTGTTTAGTGGAATAAAGATGCACGTTTTTCACTGAACAGTGACTTTCACCATGCTTTAATCTTAATATAGTTTAGGTGGGGTCAAATATAGTAGACAATACGTATAAATCATAGTGTAATGGAGTAATATCTGACAGTGATTCATGCAGCAAAAGCAAACGGGTTGATATGTTTCTAACAGATATATCTTCTCTAATGTTGTTTAAAACTGCCACATGCTATATGTGCAGTCTATAATGGCATAAAGTAAAAATGTTGAATTTACTATATGATTTTTATGATCAGACAAAAAAGTGTGACAAAAATGTGAATTGGACCAGGATGAGGGAAAGTAACTAATGCTGTGACACATTTTTGTATTTTAATTGTAGTTTATTTTTGGTCATTTTTGTCTGTGGAGCTTTTATTACATTTTTGTTTATTCAGTTTTTAGTGAATTTAGTACCTCTATGTTGCATTTGTAAATAGCTAAAATAAGTTTAGGGATTTTTTTTTAAAATTTAATTTATGTTATTTCAGGTAGTGTTTATTTTATTTGATGAACTTTTAGATCCCTGCAAATAGCAAATGATTTCAACCTTTTGTCTCAATAATATAAGGGATGACATAATAACAAAGTCTGAATAAAGAAGTTATAGGACAAAGCATGAAACGTTTCACTCCTCCAGCTGGGGTTTTACCACTCGTGTTTGTCTCTGCTGATCTTGAAACCAGCTCGTATAGCAGAACAGGACTATGATGGCGAAAGAACATGGGGACAGAGAAGACGAGCTTTCCCACAGGTGGCAAATAGGGATCAGGCTTCAAAAGGTGTTATCAGGCCTCGCCATCTCATGTCGAGCTCACTTGTCAGCACTTTCTCCACCAAGGGCATTTGACACTCTCACTCTTATGTGCATCAACAGAATGAGGAAGTTATGTGTTAATTTGAGGTGACATTTCACAAACATTTATCTGCATTATTGTTTCTCGTAATGAGACTGCGTTATGTATACTTATTTCGTAATATATACTAAAATACACACAATCAAAAAATCAAACGAAGCTGATTTTGTAGATGGCTATTACTTTACTTCAGCTACAGGCTAATTTCTTTTCTGTGTTGTTTATGAAGGTCATATTAAAAAGTCCCCTTGGAAACATTTATTTTGTTTACCATGCCTTACCATGCTACTTTCTAAATACATGTTATGTATATTTAAAAATAAATAAAATATTAAAAACTTTAACCATCTAAACATTTAGTAAAATAAATTAACTTAGAATATTAATTGTGTGAAACTTATTTGTTTAAAATTTGTTTACCTAAATTTTGACTTATTCCTAATATGACAACCAACCCTTTTTTTAGCATATATATATATATATATATATATATATATATAAACAATAATAATCTAAACACTTATTAAAATAAATGATCAGCTTAAAAGTATGTTTTGTGTAAAAGTTATTTGTATAAATTTTGTCTATATAAATTTGGACTTTTTCATATGACACCAACACTTGTAGGCCTTTTTGACATTGTTTTCTTGGTCAGTAATAAGCAGGCTTGAGATAATGTAAAATCTAATAAAAAAGGAGGAAAGATTAAGGCAACGCTAACGAGAAAATTCCAATCATGATCATTTCAATTAAGTTACTTTGTTAGTGCAGAAAATTAAATCAGATGTAATTCAATAGAATATTCTTAAAATTATTATTAAAATAATATAAAAAAAATTGTTTACATTTTTTTTAAATGTATAATTTCCACCACAGGAGCCTTTCAAACAAAATACATACACTACTGTTCAGAGATTTGTGATTTTTTGTTTGTTTGTTTGTTTTTGTTTTTACTGTAAACCAAAATTATTGTGAAATATTATTGAAATTTAAAGTTTTCTATTTGTGTATATTTTAAGATGTAATGTATTTCTGTGATGACAAAGCTGTATTTCATCAGCAGCCCTTACTCCAATCTTGAGTGTCTTACAGAAATCATTTAAAAGTGATTGAACAGTGCAGCATTATCCTTTTGTGGAGATTGATACATTTTTCAGAATGTCTTGATGAGTTCAAAAGAACGGCATTTATTTAAAAATCTTACAGTTACTTTTGAAAATTTAAATGCAATCTTGCTTCATAAGCATTTTCATTTCTTAAAAAGAAAAGATAAAAAATGAAATCAAATGTGTGCAAAATAAAAGCCAAAAGTGCCGTAGTTGAAGAAGCACCCCGAGAAACTGACAAGTGCTCTGTTGCCAGTCCTCTTAAATTCTTCCTCGATCTTCTTTCCATGGAAAGGTGAAGAAGTGAGAGGTGAATCTGGCAAAAAATGACAAGCAGTTTTATCTGTTTATTATGTTTCAAACCAAAAGGCAGTTTGTACAATACAATAAGCCAGCTTTTGACATCTGACGGCATGGCATGCATTCATAGCACTTCGTATTTTTGGTCAGCCAGTGAAAACCTCTGTAAAACAAGACGGTGAGTGTGAAGACAGACACCTCGATGAAAAAACAGACCTCTTAATTGTAACTGCTGGTAGTTTTACTACCAAATTCATGCAAATATCCATCTCGCTGCATGTGCACTGTAAACAAGCATTCAGTGCTTGGAGACGGAGAAAGAAACATACAATTATGGGAAAGGATCCATTCTGTCACCTCCACAACAAACTGTGATACTGAGAACAGTAGCGTGCCACTCCCTGCTGTCAAGCCACCATAAAGAAGAAGTGTATAAATACCGCTGATAAACAAAGCACTGAGTCTGCAGAAAGACTTTTTGTGGTGTGAGAAAACGGCATGTTTGTCAGTCACAGGATTAGGACTGTCTATGATGTCTGTTGCTGTATACATAATAACTCGTCCTGATGATCTGACAGAAATCAAATTAGCTACAGCTTTGATAACGATTTCTTTTCTAAGCCTTCATAATGAGTCATTCATCATTACAATAGCCCTTGATGTTGGCCAACAGGATGTACCATGGAAGTTGTTTCTTAGTATACTTTTAAGTTGTTTACTATATTACACAGAATAATTTTCAATTATTATTGTTTATATTTTCATGTAGTGAGACAGGATCGTTTTTCAAATGTAATTTTGTAAAATTAATGTTTGTTTTAAATTAATTGAATATTCAGACAGTCTTTTGAAACAAACACTTCTCCATTAATGATAAGAAGAAAACTATTAGCAAATTAATTATTGTTAGCAATATTCAATTTTATATTATGTTATGTAATTTTCATATGATGTACTTTAATGATGTACAATATTTATAACTAAAATATAGACATAAAAAATGTAACTCAATTATATAATTAAATGAACACGGTAATCATTTTGGCACTTATGTTGTCGTTATTTAGCATTGTTATTATTGTTAGTGCATTGTGAATCTAAAATTCTATTGTATTGTATTAAATAAATTATTTTAAATAAAAATGTTTTTCACAGAACACTGAACTACAACCATTAAGAAATGAAAAAAGATAATTACAATAATAAAATAAATTAAAATGTAATATCCTATGACATAAAAACAGGAGTCTATTGAAAGAAATATGCATGCAAAGATTAATTATAATTTAGCTGGTCAGGTTTCCGTAAACAGGATACAAATTCATAAATGTTGTAGGGTGATTATATATCATATGCTTTCGATTGCTTTCTTTGTGTAATATTGCTGTTCAGATGTCCTCTGCAGTTGACTCAATCAATGGAATCAAAGTTGTGCTGATCTTGCAGTACAAGCTAAGTTTCCCTTCCCCCTCCATCCCAACACCAGTGGTCCTCCAGACACATGCGTCTAAACACATTACCCCCGCTGAATGTAGCATGATAAACGTCAGCATGTGTAGAAGACGTCACCCTGATTTGTTTTGTTCTTCTAGCCAGCCATTTTGGAGAGCAGGGTATATACCCTTGAGTTTAATTCAAGTTCATAGCACCTCACAGGAGAGATACAGATTGCACCATCTGCATAATTCAGACAGCGTTCACATTGACATAGACAAGTGCTTTTGACTAATTGTTTGATGATTGCATTAGGCTCTCAATCTCTCATACATGTAATGCAACCCCTTGGGCTGCTGAAGGGTGAGCAAATGTTTAGCAATGCACACTTGCCTTTTGTAATGCTTTTTGGCAGAAGAATCTGGTGTGTGATTTGAAACTGACTGGAACAATAAAAACATTCAGCTTAAGGAATAAATATTAGAAAAGTTAAATCGGCAAAGGTCAGACGAACTAAAAAGTCATTCTGCCTGGGGTTGTGTAATAATAAGAGCAGTTGCTGCTTCCTTGTGGTTAATTTTCTCTCTTTTTTTTTTTTTTTTTAATTTAATCTTTTTTCTTTCTTTATTTTTTTATGAAAATGCAGTAAATAATTATTAAGGATCATTGACCTTTGACAAAGTATTTAGGATTTGGTTTTCTGTAAATATATTACATTATTAAAACAAGATTATAGGACAAATGTATTTTTAATGCTTAAAATGGAAGAAAATGACTTTTCATTGCAAATGCATCATCTGAAAATAAGTTTCAATATTAAGAAGTAAAATCCAAATTAATTTAGTCATCTTGAGTCAACGCGAGACCTTCCCTGTTTCCTTTCTCAGTAATGTTAAACTGTAGTACTTCCATGTTATTTTTCTCTTCCGACTCGCTTTGTTTCATTTCCAGTCTCTTTGCAGTCTGTCAGGTGGTCATTATTCTTGACCTCATTTAGCCTACAGCTCAATTTGGCTGATTATTTAAAAGCCTTCAGCAGACACATGAGCAGCTAATAGATTACATCACAAAATCCATAAACGAAATCAATTTGCATGAATCAATAAGTAGATGGAGAGTCTGTGAAACAGACACCAAGACGGTACTGATCAATAGCCAAGAGTATGTTAATTCACAGCTAGCCAGAAGCACCAGTACTTTCCAACCCATTCGTTTTAATAAGTTGAAATGTGACATTTAAAAGCGAATATTTGTGTCAACTGTCAATGCTGGATGGGTTAGAAAGGCTTTAACAGCTCCTAGGATCAGCTGTAACTTCACACTCTGTCACAAACTGATGAGGCAGATGGAAAGAGAGCGGGTAGAGCAGGCGCTTCTCCTCGACAGCCGCTGGTTAAACCGTGAGAGTGTTCGCGGTGTATCCGAGCTGGGAGATGAGTTGAGATAAAGACTCTGAGGCAGCAGGAAACGTTGGATGAGGGCGAGCGAGTCAAGCAGAAAGGGGCCTTATCTGTTTTAAACAGCGCTCTCCTCTCAGGCATCTCTTTAACCACATGCAATCAGATTTTTCAATCTTGATAAGAAAAAAGAAGAATAAAAATCGTCAATTGCCTTTAACTTTTTTAAAATTAAAACTGAAACTTGTGGTTATGAACCATTATAACGGTCTAAAAGGCAATTAGTGCTTTAATAACGTGGCTTTGGAGGTCAGTGTTTAACGTTTTATTTATGTTAGTGCTATATTTGCGGTATTTGTTAAGGGTGTTCGGGTGATACAGTAGGCCGAGAAATATTTTCATATTATGGAAGGCCTAGATAACCTTACAATTATTTTTTGTGTACATAAATAAAAAAAAAGAACACAGAAAACTAAAATCAATTATTTTAAAGGATGCAAGTGATTTATAGCATGTAATATACAGTATTAAACATGGATATGTATTTGCAGATAATAAAGCAGATTAAATACAGATTATATTTGTGACCATGGACACCAACAGTCATAAGGGCCAATTTTCCAAAATGTATATATATATATATATATTATACATAATCTGAAAGCTTTGATATATGGTTTGTTAGGATTGGACAATATTTAGCAGATATATTTGAAATCTGAAATCTTACCAATGCATATTACTAATCAAAAAGTAGATTTTGATATAATTACAGCAGAAAATTTACAAAATATATTCATGGAACATGATTTTTTTGTAAGAATGCATTAGTTGTATTAGTAGTATATGAATGTGAGTGTAAATGAAGGAAATATATATAATACTGATAAAGTCAAATTGGCAAATAACAAACATAGTGCTGCTGCATTGTATGAATGCATAATTGTTAGTAATATTGTAATTATATTGTAATAGTGTAATTATCGGTGGTAATTAGTGCTGTCAAACAATTAATCACGATTGATCGCATCCCAAATAAAAATTTTACATAAACATGAATATTTAAGAGAAATATATTATATGTGTATAAGAATACAAATATGTATATGTAAATATTTTCAAGATATATACTCTATGTGTGTGTCTTTATGTATGCATTATAAATATACACACTCGCATATATTATGTAAACGAAAACCTTTATTTTGGATGCGATTAACGGCGATTAATCATTTCACAGCATTGGTAGTTATAAATGTGAGTGCTAGGTGTTAAAGCAGCACGCAAACTGTGCATCATCCCCTTCTAACTTTTCCTCTATTTTTTTAGCCAAGGAGCTCTGCGTTGTTTCTGCATTGCAAAGACAAAAGTGCAAAACAGATGAGCTGGCCTGAACACAGAGCTGCACCTGTCACCTTCCCCAAGCCACACGCTCAGCCCACACAGCAAAGACCACAGGACACAAAGACTGCTTTCACCTGAGACACACTGTGGCTTCTATTAATAGCACAGTTCGGCAGTGGTGCTGACACACACATCTAGAAGTAGCGGTGGTGGTTACCTTCACTGACAGCAGTTACTATAATGTGGCTTGTATTACTCATGTGCTGAGAGAGTGTGAACCAAGGTCATGAAGCTAAAACACTGACAAATAGCTCTCGTGTTATTTATCTCCGCTCTTTTTTGTCGAAGGAACGGGCTGAAATCAGCCTGCGAGCTTTAAATGTACTAGGAGAAGATACGAAACAAAGGGCAAGAACATGTCACACCGGGGGAGAGAGCAAAAAAGTTTACACATGCCATCAACTCCAACATGCCGCGCTCCGCCGGATCCACAGGGATTGAAAACAACCGTGTGTCATCATCATTTGAAGGCCGAAAATAGGAGCGGGGGCGTTGAATCCGAAATCTCTCTCGCAAACTACAAAAGAGTCGGCCGAGCCGTTTTGGCACGCGTCATCACATTGTTTTCCCCTGACTTGTATTTTCATGTCATTGTTTTGTATCCTCAGGCCAAACACCCTCCTCCAGATGGTGACTGTTCTAGTCTCCTCTCGATAGAAAGTCAGGTGTTTACTAGAGCCCAATGAGGGCAGAAGAGCTGACGAGGGCAGTCAGGTAACAAAAGGTCTCCACCTGCGAGTCTGGTTTAATTGGGATGACACAGACCTGTGTTAGGGATGGATATACACTCATGTGTGGCCAAGTTTGTCCGATTTCCCTTTTAAAAGGGTAAGAGAACTTTCCAGTAGGATATCTCGAGTTAAGTTTTTCCACCAAGCATGAGTTGCTTGCATTTGTTTCTGTAGGCATTTCTGTTCATGCTCAGCACACAGTTGTTGAGATCTTAAAGGGACAGTTCAGACAGAAATCATTTACTCATCCTCATGTTGTCCGGAACACTCACGATTTTGTTGTTGTTGAAAAATCTCGAGTGGGGTTTAGTGCTGTTTAGAGTTTAGTTTTACACAAAAAATTCTTCAAGATATCTTTTAGGTCCCACAGAAAATAAATAAATAAATAAAATAATTTTAGTACAAATATCTAAGCATCCCTATTTCAAAATGCATTTACTTAACATAAAATCATTTTGTTTATATATATGCACAAAATCACAGTACATTTAACACACTGTCATTATTTGATTAATAAAAATAAGGCCAAGATGGAAAAGCCATGCGTGATTAAGTTAGGACACCCTATAATTCAGTTGCCTGAAAATCCTCTTTTAGGTTCTGTTTTCTTTGCATCGTTGCTCATGTTTATTAATGTTTGTGAGCATTTGATTCTTTTCTTTACATCCGTTCTGTTGTAGATTTTCTGGTGTGCTTGGGATCACTGTCCCGCTGGTATACAGAATTCATGGCTGACTTGACTGTGACTTGTTCATAGAGTTGCCAGGTCCCGTGGCTCAAAACAAGGCCAAAATCATCAGCCGTCCACCGGCATGTGTGACTTTTGGTCTGAGGTGTTTGTGCTGATAGGCTCTTTAGGTTTTCACTAAAAGTGATGCTGTGCATTATGGTCAAACATTTCCACTATGGTCTCATCTGTTCAAAGGTCATGGTTCTAATAGACTTTTGCTTCGTTTAAATGCAACTTTACACCTTATCCATGCTGCCATGCTTTAGAGATTTTCTGGCAAAAACTCCCAAACAAGGCATACTTGTCCCAAATGTTTGTAATTGTACTGTCATGAATTGATGTTTTACCATGTCAATAGGATATTTTTTACATAACTGTATATGTGTGTGTGTATATAAATATATATATATATATATATGTGTATGTGTTTGTGTGTGTATAATAAGATAGAAATGAGATAATAAGATGTTTTTTGATTCTGACAAATAGCAAAATTATGCAGATGCTTACAAGAGAAAAATACGAAAAATGTTCTTGTATCTAATTTGAATTGTTTATTTTTCTTACCCCATCACTCCATTAAATTAAGTAGGAACTTAGTTCATAATTGCTTGTGTAATTTATAGATTGCCCTATAATTATGGACCTACTTGTTTGGGTTTAGGTAGAAAAAAATTAAACATGATTAAATCTGTACTGTATATTTAGTAGCTACGACTGCTTTTTAAAAACCACAAGCGGGTTTCATTACTCAAGAGGAGTGATTAAAGCTGTGATCATTGGACAGTCATTGAGCTGTACCTGAGGGGGAGGCTGTGGCTCAAAACACTCATGAAAACAAGATAAATAATTAACCGCCAACAATCACTTGTTGTTCTGTTTAATCAAGCTATTAATAGTAAAGCTCAGGGGTGGCTTTTGAACTTATAAAAATTCAAGATAGTAAACAGCATCTGAATGGTAATTTGTTTTGAGTGTTAATTACGGCCTTCATTGCCTGAATTTTATGTTGAATAAATTTTTGTAATGTTTATTCATTTTTAAAAGGCACTTTTTCATGTTAAAATGTAATTACAATTCACATAAACAACCCATGTGGATTTTACAGCAAACAACACACGACTAAGAGAGTTATTCTGCAATATTTTGACACTTCGGCCATGAGGCAGTATGCATAAATCTTTAAAATCATCCAGAAATCAATACGAGTCTGATCCTGTAAAACAGAGTGTCACAAAAAACATAAATATAAAGTACCCTTCAAAGGCTGAAGTCAGTAAGATTTGTTTTTGAAAACAGTCTAAAGCTACAATAATTTGATCAAAAATACAGTTAAAACAGTAATATTTGACTTTTTCTCTGTAATAGTAAAACTCAATTTATTCAAAAAACAATCCTTGAAAATCATTTTAATATATGATGATCACACTTAGAATTATTATTTGTTTAAAATGGTTGAGTAATGCAGTGTTTTTTTCAGGGTTCTTGAAAAATGAAAAGAAAAAGAAAAACAAAACACTATTTATAATACAAATCTTTCTAACATTGTGAAAAAAAAAGTGTTCAGTTAAATGTATATTTGCGACAGTATTATCTGTCTTATGACGTGAGTTGCTAGCGCCCTCTGTGGTTTACAGAGCTCTATTGCTGGTGTGACATGAGGACAGACTTCCTCCCTCTGTGAACACAGTTAGTGACCTAAAAATGTTTTAAATTTAAAATTAATAATAAAAAATTAACTCCTGCAATGAGTCAGTTTTATGCAATATCCGTTGAATTACTGTTAAATACAGTGGTTCCTGAAGTAGGCTCTGTACGGAACCACTACTGAAAATGCATTTAATACAAAACATTTCATTACTAATTACCTGCACAATGATTTAAACGAGGTTATTGAGTTTTAAAATATAGGCCTACATGCATTTTACTGAGCGATTCAGTGGAAACATCTGAACAAAGGAGTTTATACGATCCGTCACACATTTGCTTTTAATAATGACCTAGATATGGTGCAGAATCTTACACATTACTTATTCATTTTATGTATTAACTTTAAATATACATTTAAAAAACACTAAAATTGGGAATTGGGTCAGTTTTTTTTTTTTTCCTTTACTGAGAATAACTGCCTGATTTACCCGAATTCACCTTCATGGTTAATAAAACAAATACAATTTGCAACACAGTCCTTAATAGGGAAATGCTCATTCGATTAGTGCAGCCCTTGAGCATATCAAGCATTTTCTGAGGAAGCATTTACACATACTCATAATACATAACCCGACCAAAACTCACTGTTAACACTAACAATACTTCATTTATTTGATCAAAATGGTAAAATACAATAATTTAAATGTTTCTAATGCAACATTTTAAAATAGAAGCATATTTGAAATAGAAATCGTATGTAACACTGTCTTCACTATCACCTTTTTCAATGTGGTGTAATTACTGACCCCAATCTTTTGAAATATTTAGAAAATCTCTGTATAAGAATATATCTTTAAGCTAAATCTAATACCAAGTGAGCCTTTATAAATAACTTATATTCCACACCCCCACAAAACATCTCCAACAAATTGTTCATCAAATGAAGAGTTTTATTAAAATGAGGCAATCATAAAACAATGAACTGTTTTTTCCCCCTACTATCTTTGGAGATAAATATTAAAATGCCTCAAACATAGTCAAAAGTACAATTTAGTACAACCGTTTTGATTCATTCCTTTCACTAACATCATCCAAGGCACATCAAACACATAATCACGAGTGACTATTGTTTTTTTTTTCTTCAATACATGAATATAAAAGCAATAGTGTTACAAAGGAGGTCATTGTCATGATTCCACAACTTTTAACAACACAGAAAGATACAGACAACCAAATACAGACAAAGTGGATTTCAAAATAGGCGATCACCGAAAATAAAAGTACTTTAGTTCATCCAACTACAGTATATAAAGACTAATAATTACCCATCAAATATTCAAGCTCAGAAAAACAAATCAGTATATTTGCACATTTGTCTTTTTTATATTGCATACAAATCATTCAAACTATTTTCGGATGCATCTACAAGCTTTGTTCTGATTTGTAAAAGTGCTAAAGCATAGCAGACCACCACCGGCGCTGTTGTCCTGTGTTCATGTTACTGCAGACATCTCGACCTGGGCCAAGTCCCCGTGATCACATTGTCAAGTGTACTGTGAGCCTGCCTGCCCTCCTGCTGAACCTTGTGACCTCTGTGCAGGCCGGGCCTCAGCGTTAGGTTAGTGAGGTCCACTAGTTCCCTCTTGTGAGAAAGCAGTGTCACCATGTGGTCGAGCTTGGAGCGAATGGAGCTGTAGTGGTGCTGTCGCTCTTTGGTGATCTTGAGGAAGCACTCCCTCAGGTTGAGCTCTTGTGGGGCGAGACAGACAGGTGGGTGACAGTCCACCTCCTGTAGGTTGGAAGCGGGGTTGAGCTGGTTGCTGCTGGATGAGGTTTTCGATTTGTTGTCAGCGCATGTTTGCACGCTCATTTCTGCTGTTTGGCAGGTGGTTTGTGTTGAAATGTCGCAGGAAGGTATGAGGGGAGAGATCATCACATCGACTGTCTGAGTAGTAACATTCGTTGCCGGCAAACGAGGAGGGTCATCTGAGGTGAGAGCTTCCTCTCTGAGTTCTTGCTCGATCCAGTCCTCACCTAGAGTGGAAGTATCAGAAACTGGGTTACTCTTTCTGTCTCGATCTTCAGTGTCTTTATTCATCTGTTGGATCTCTGGGGTATGAAGTCTGGCTGGAGTGCTCGTCAGACATTCTGGTTGAGCCTTTGTTGTTCGTGCCAAGTAGGAGTGAGGCGTTCCAGGTGGTTTGAGGACAAGATGGTCATATAAGCTGCTGCTTCTGGCACTAGAGGGAGCTCTTGTATTCACTGGCAGTGGCAGGGACTGGGCATAGAGGATGCGGAACTCTTCATCGAATTTCTCGGTTATCTGGCCAGATAATTCGATAAGGTTGCTGCTGTTTAGTTTGCCATCTGTCCAGTTAAACCTGTAGATAAAAATGTGCCAAAAATAAATGGGAAACTTATAAATAGAATTGGAGGCATATCTATTATGCTTTTTTTGTCTGACATTTGCAAAGTTTAAAATCAACTAATTTAATCTAACAAAATACATTACTTCTATTCTATCTGAAAAGTTACACCCTTGCAAAACAGGAAACAGAACATTTGTGACCCTGGACCACAAAACCAGTCTTAAGACGCTGGGGTATATTTGTAGCAATAGCCAAAATTTACATTGTATGGGTCAAAATTATTGATTTTTCTTTTTTGCCAAATATCCTTAGGATAGTAAGTAAAGATCATGTTACATGAAGGTATTTAGTCAATTTCCTACTACAAATATATTAAAACTTCATTTTTGATTAGCAATATGCATTGATAAGATCTTCATTTGAACAACTTTAAAGGTGATTTTCTCTACATTTAGATTTTTCTGTACCCTCAGATTCAGATGTTCATATAGTTGTATCTCGGTCAAATATCGCCCTATCCATCAAAACCATACATTAATGGGAAGCTTATTTATTCAGCTTTCAGATCATGTTTAAATCTTAATTTTGGAAAATGAACACATACGACCATGGTCACATTTTAGTCCATACTTTGAAAGCCAGTATAATATTGGATCACATTCACTTTTATTGTATGGACAAAAGACATTAAAAATAATGTTTTTAAAAAAGACATTTTTCAAAAACATTTTCTTCTATAGTGTTGCACAGAAGTCGTAGAAGAACAATATTCACTTTTATTCCTTTAAAGCTGCAGTCCGTAAGTTTCACCTCTTTGTCTCACCGTCTCTGTTTGAAAACCTGGAATTGCAGTTCCTTGCATTTTATTTGTGTGTGTGTGGCTCCAACGTGATTAATCTATGTCAGTCACTAATCACAGATTCTAACCTACGTCTCGGAATATACAGTAAGACCCAAGAATTTTTAATGTATATTGTCATCTGAACAAGTCTGCCATGCTTATTCTGACCAACTGAGCAAAAAAGCATTACAATAAATCGCGCTAACAACAGTGATTTAATTTAAAGATCGGTTAGCTCATTTCACATCAAACTAGGATTAGGTAAAAAAAATAAATTATATCTCGATATAAATCAACTCTCATCACAAATTTCAAATTCTGTCCATTGTATTGCAGTATTCAAACAATAAGTGTGGTTTTGGCCCTGTGGAGTGTCAGATCGCTGTAGCGCCTCAGTTCAGCAGACAGCTCCACATTAATACCAGTTTCAGCAAAACTAAACAATGGAAGAGCAGTTAAAAGAAAGAGCGCTTAATTTACATTTGAATAAATCCATCAAATTTTTATAACAGTCGCCATTATGTTATATATATATATATATAAAACAAATTGAAGTAGAAATATTCTGTAATTGTAACTGAAAATGAAAAAGTTGCAAAGGCCCTGTTTACACGAGTGCGTTTTCATTTTAAAACACATTACTTCTGCTACGGTTTGTGTCAAAAACCCTACATCAAACTGTGCAAAGGATTAATTATTATTGTTAAACCTTTTTCTCAAGTTATTTGTTAACAACAAGAGCACTGTGTGATTATTACATGTAGATTTTAATTCCTGTACAGTCTAATCTCTAATTGTCACATCATTCGAATTTCATATTAATAAATTCTTTTGAATCACAAAAAACTAACTATGCTCCTTTCTAATTGGTTGTCTTTAAAATACAAATCTTGTGTAATACCAGGTTATCTGTAATCAGAAACATAAAACTGAAATGTAATTTAATTTCATATTTCATATAGAATCCGCCATCAAATTTATTTTTTACAATTATTCTAGCTGCTGTGAGAAAAGGCTATAAACGATGCACCACATGCAGAATCCTCGCGTGCTATAGCCAAGTAGCCGGGACAACTTTTTTATGTTTACAGACGTGACGTAATGATGCATTATTAACCAAAAAAGTTATGGACTGCAGCTTTAAGATCTTGTGGATGAGGAGTCTTTATTACCTATATGAACCTGTAGCCACTCTGTTTCCATCAATCAGCATGAAACGCTCATGAACCTTTCCAGTGATCCGAGCACCTGATCTCATGTAGTAGGTTGAACCCGATATGCTTCGTACTTTCATTTGCTTCATAAATAAAACACATTTTAAAAATTCAATTTAAAATACTAATCGTATTAAATATTAAAAACAACAATAATAGCAGCATGAAGAACTCATACCAGCAGTTCATCCAGCTGTACACGAAGGCTTTTACACATCTGTAAGAATGAAGGAACAGAAGACTGGTCTAAAAGAATATACACAGGAACTCTGCGGCGTGTGCAAGCTTCCTGAAGGTCTTGGAAGATGTCCAGGTCTGTCAAGGAGTCTGTCACAATGGCAATCACCTAAGGATAAAAATCATTTCTGATTAATGAGAAATTAACAGCAGTAAATAGGTCTTTATGCAACTGAGTATTGTTTGGTTAAACACGGTGGGAAATAAATTAACATCTTAGAGCTTCAGCATCACCGAGCTCAACGTTCTAGCTCATTGGTATGAATGTCACGACTGCACAGCCGCTGGCTACACACCTTGATGATTTCTTATTACGTTTGGTTTTTAAGTACATGCAAGCTGGAACAGATCCAGGGTGCCTGCAGGTATAACCTCAATACATTCAGCTCATTTGAAGGACTGAAGAGCCTGTTGTGGCACCTCCAGGTTCAGACCCTGAGAGGTAACAGTTCAGTGTGATAGACGCTTCTGTGCATTCTTACCATTCCACATTCAAGATCCATAGCGCTACCCCGAATAAGTCACACACACAGACTTCCATTACCTAAAAAACCCAAAGGCTGATGTTTTTTAAATAATAAAACAGAAATAAGAGATTTCTAAATCATCATAATCTTGAATTCATTGATATTCTTTTCATTGCTGTTGCTTGGATTTTGATATCATTTTATTCCTCTTAAAGGTTTCAACTGGTAATCTCCCAGTTTGATGCCAATAAATGAAAAATAATAATAATTTAAAAAAAGGTGCTATGACATTTAAATATTACTTCTAATTTAGATCTATTTTTGCTACTTAGATTTTAATAATTACTTTAACAAAGACAGACATCTGTTTCCATTTTATTAGCTACTCGTTTTTAGTACATAGACTATTGCTTAATAAATACCTTGGATATACGAAGCAAATCTACACAGAATTAAATCTGGTCAATTTAAATTATGTTTTAATAATGACAAGTTGTAATGTCACTAAGTTAACTGAAATGAAGCAACGTAAGTGGAATTAGCATTAATATCTACTGAAAGTACAATTTTAAAAAAGAAAATAGTACATACTAGTAATTTCAGAATGAATACCAGTAACAGAAAAATTAAATATACTTAACAGAGATGTTGTTAGTAATTGCTTACATTTCTAAAGCTCGCAATTAGGCTTTTTTTTTTATAAAGTTGTGATGTTCATCACAAGGAAGAACAGATGAATTATTGCAACAGATAAAAGTAACATGTTCACTTATATGTAATTTTTAAAAATCTTTTTTTTTTTGTCTGAGAAATACCTCTTTTGCATTTTTTATCATCCTCCTGGCTGCTTCTTTGCAGCTATAAATGCACTCTTCATAACTCGGCTGGAAGTAGGCGACGGCGCGTGTTACTCCCCGGAATGAGCCCGCGGTGAACGCAGGCCAGCCCATCTCTAAAACTGGAGGCTCAATATCTGAGATATCGGGGAAATAAGTGACAGATGAGCAGTCCAGTGTGCCAGACTGGTCCAAATGAGAATCGTCTCCGTTCAAAGACACTGATTTAGGCACTACAGCAGCGCGGGAGATGCGCCTGATCTCGTCGTCCGAGAGAAAGTTAGGGATCCTCTCTTTCTGCAGGAATCCCATGAAGGCTTCGACTCCGCCGGCGACCAGCGCCTCCAGAGCGAGTCGGTGTCTCTCATTGTAAAGCTCTTTCAAGTTTAGGTCCTGGCCTGTCCTCGGTGTCCTCCAGCCCGGGGAGTCTTCAAGACACTGGGAAAGCGCCATAACTTAAAGATTATTAATCACACTAACGTTTCCTGAGACGAATACTATACTCTTTTAACACCTGTGTCCTGTACAGGCAGAGGCCCCATCCCACCGCCAGCGTTACGGCCATTGGCTGCTGCGTTGTTGCCAGTCAAGTTGTGGCGTCACGTGTCCGCCAAGAAAGAACGCCATTGGATAACCTGCCCTGCGCCTATTGGCTAAGAGTTTGAATTCGGAGGCAAACAAAGGCGGCGTGTATGACTCTCCACTGTGTTGTTGAACGTGAAATACTCACGATGGTGTTGTGAAACTAAATGGCCTCATAAAATGCAAGTAATAATAAACCACATAAACACCAATATAAAATTCAGCTGAGATTATGGCGACATGTCTAAGAAGCCCTTCTTTAAAACTCCAATTCTTGCTAAAGTAACTTGTAGATTGTTAGCGAGGCATATTATTTATTAAAATATTATACAAATGTACTATGCTTATCTGAATCTGTAATTTGTAACAGAATAAAGCTAGTTTAGACTGCTGTAGTTTAGATATTTCATGCACAACATTAAACATAAATACAATGTTTTTAACATTACTGCTTGGAAAAATACAGTTTATTAAACACACTTTTAAAAGCCTGTCATCCAGGCATCTCTGCAAAATTTAAACAGTAAAACAATTTTAAAACAAAATCAAACAATTAAAAAACGCAAAAAAATATAAAAAGAGTAATGTAAAAGATAATATAAAAACAGCAAAAAAAAATCTTAAATTCAATTAAATAGTTCAATTCACTGATTTATATTGTGATTAATCAATAGCTACTGCAAAATAAATAAATAAATAATAAAGGTATTGACATTATAGTTTGTTGGACAAAATTCATTTTTTAGAACAAATACAATTACTGCAACATTTATACCATTGGACTTTTGACTCAAAACCTTATTACCAAAATATAGTGACTCTGCCAACCTCAATGTCCTCTGTGTATTTTTTTTAAAGCTAAACTATGTTCATTTTGCATTTACACCACAAAATGAAAAATCTGTGGCAAGGCCTTAATGAAGGAAAAGCCCAAACCGCATGGCAACCGTCTCATAATGGACAGTAGGTGTTTTCGGGCTTTATCCAATCAGATTCATCTCTGCCTGTACTGTCAAAAAAAAAAAAAAAAAAAAAAGAACAGAAAAAAAGCTGCACATCTGAAGGTGTAATTGCCACTGTGGCGTGAGGGGGAGCCCCTGGATAGCAGGTCTTCCACCACATCCTAAGAAAAGTATTTTATGTGTGTGTAAGGACTGAGTATAACACAACCTGTTGATAATAGACAGGCTGGTGTTTGTCACACTCTGGTTGACTGGATGTTATTAATTCAGAGGGCACAACAGCAAGCTGTGGGAACTCTCAGATTTACTTCCACCTTATGTGACCCTCTCAAAAAAAACCTAGTATTCAATGTTTCTGAAACTGTTAATGGTTACAATGGCAGAACCAAGGACACATTTGAGCACAGCTGTGCATATTCATCATCAGTAGTTATAAAATGTATGAGTATTTCTGGTGATTATTACCCAAAGATAATAACCAGAATAGTAACTGGTAATTGTGGCAAAATAGTCTCTCTACCCATTATGTAATAATAATAATAATATTACAATACTGACAAAAATAATATCTCTATTTAATTGTATGTTGCACAACATCAGCACCATCATCCATTCTATTCTATTCTGTGGATAATACCAATAACAATTGCATATTAATTTCCCCTGGCCATGGTTGTGTAGCAATGGAGATCATATTCTATTCTATTTTATTCTAATATTAGTATGTACAGCATGCATTCAATTTGGTTGTGTGGCTAATGAGATTCTAT
Organism: Enteromius trimaculatus; assembly: GCA_032361065.1. Taxonomy (NCBI): domain Eukaryota; kingdom Metazoa; phylum Chordata; class Actinopteri; order Cypriniformes; family Cyprinidae; genus Enteromius; species Enteromius trimaculatus. The sequence continues at coordinate 10,912,601 of JAUMHP010000060.1, forward strand.
TCTGTTCCATGTGTATTCTGTTGCATGTTGCACAGTAATTCTCCCCACACACGAATGTGTATCAACGGGGTTCCTATTCTATTCTATTCCATTCTGTTCTATTCTAATAATATAAATTGCATGTTGCGCAACAATTTCCAGTTTGATTGCGTGGCTATAGATTTTTATTTTTTCATTCTGTTGTAACATAGCCATAACATAACTATTTGTATTCCGTGCGGTGAATTCAAACATGCGTGTGTAGTAGTCAGTATGTAGTAGGCACATGCTCGCGATCGCTCGTCTTCTACTATGGTTGTTTTCCCCCCTCGTCCTTATACGACCTACTGACCGAAAGCGCTGCTCCATATTTCTGGCTATATTAGACATTTGCGCATGAGTCACTCCCTTCAGTGTGTCTGCTCAGCCCGTCCTAGAACAGAGAGGGGTAGGATCAGGATTTTGGGTTTGGGTGACGCGTTTTAATCACGTGCCCTTATTTGAGAGCGCCTGGCGTACATTTCTTTCCCTTCTCGCCACTCCAGCAGCGCCCATGTCAGCCGGGCACATAATCAGTGTGCCATAAAGCAGTAGATGCTCCTTATCGCGGTGACCCGACGGGTTCACTTTAGTTCACAGGGTTCATCTGAGGAGAGGTCTCGGCCCCTCCTGTTCCCCCGAGACCCGGAGCGGAGCGAAACCTAAATGTTATTTATTTCTGTATCGATAACGGATTTCCATTCGCAGTCACCAGAGCCGACGAAAAGGTAGGGAACTTTGACTTTTCAAAGAAGTGAAAGCGATTTATTTAGGTGAAGCGAACAGTCTTCAAAAGTAGTTCTAGTAGAGAGAAGCGTGCCTTGTTATTCCACTCATATGCGGCGCGTGAAGTCGCCTCTATGTATAAAATGGCGACAGTAGATGGGAGTGCTTAGTTAAAAATTTTGGTAATAGCCAAAATTATTGCTCCGCACTCAAACTCGCGAGAAACGTCTAGCCGGATGGAGGTTACTAGTGCCTCAATACGAAGCGAAAGGGTTAACTTACCAGTTTGTTACAGTTTGTTACTCAATGTTCTCGTCTGCTTCCAATTTAATTATTCGCACGCTACAACGTGCCTATGTGATGTTTCTATAGTCACGCGTCACGCGTAAAGATTTCTACTTCAAACGCGGGTCGAAATGGGAACCGAGTCTCGGATTGATCGCCGGCGAGGAGCGCGGAAATATTGGCGCATATTCGATTTCCAAAAGTGATCTTTACGATGACGAACCCGAACCTTTCGGGGGTGCCTGTAGTTTAAAGCTGGTGCAGACCCAGACAAGCATGCGCTGTCAACTGTTAATGGGTACAGAATGTACTCAAACTCGGATTTAACTCCAGATCATAACCCTGGCTCTGATACCACACATTATAAATCATTATTTTGAATCACAGGCTCTCAGCGTGCTTCATCTCAACTCTCTGCCTCGAGCCTCTCTACAGCAAACAACACTTTCTGCTAAAGTACTCTACTTTTTAAAAGTTAGCAGGCAGGATGACATGGTAAAATGCGTCAGGATGGTCAGGATGCATGCTTTCTGTAGGTGCTTTAGCATGCAGTGTGTTTCGGGGTGAACGGCTGTTCTCTAGTGGGAATAGTGTTCTGGTCTGCAGTGTTGTAATAAGGCAAGGCAATATTGCCTTTCATCCTGAATTTGAGCAATTAGGACACTGAAGCGTACAGAACGCGACCTTCCCAAAGTATTTGTGCCTACAGACTAAAGAAAATGCAGTTTGTACATACATGCACAGTTTGCCCTTTTATTATTTTGCCAGATTAGAACAGCGCGACTGCTCAAAACGCAGGACTAAATGTTAAGTCGCTTGCGTGTGCACTTTATTGTATGTTGATTTCCAGTAAAAGCTGTCCGTTTATGTAATATTCCTTGAATTAAGAGAGGAGAATTGTCTGCCTAATGCCTAAGCAGAATTATAATTGCGGAGGCTCTATGTCCTTCATCCGTGCTATAAAAGCAGTCAAAATGATTAAATTATTTATAATGAAAAGCTCACTGTGCATGTAATAACAAAAATGCCCTTCTGTGATATCTCACATTACCTTATTAAATTTGTAAATCTAAAGAGTGGATGAATGTCACGGAGTAACAGACAGAAATGAGCTCCACAATAGGAGTATATCCCCAAAACCTCTCTGAAAAGCCCGTATTAACCTTAAGTACTTTTCGAGACAAACTTTTGGCTTAACGGCGGAGTGTCGGCCGTACAAGAATTTCAGCTGCTCCAGCTCGGTTTTGTATGGAGGAGCCTGGCATTTGCCGAGACCTGGCACTTGACTCAGTACAATTCATGGTGCTCCGCCATCTTTCTTTTTTTGTAACTAATGAGTGTGTCGCACCGGTGATCAAACTCAGCACATCGCACCAATGATCATTTCTCCCTTATTTGCAAACTACTTTCTTTCTCTCTCGTGCGAATTTCTAAATCGTTTCCGTGCTTTTACTGGGAGATTTTCGTGTCGCAAGACTGGCGAAGTAATTCTAAAAGCGCAAAACGCCTTTTGTAAAAATCTGGGGTGCCCTCTCCCTTAAAAAAAAAGAAAGAAAAAAAAAATCTGCCATTATTACAGAGCAGAAAAAGAGACTGATCCTCATTTGTTTCCAATTTGTATATTGGCATAAACAAAAAGCACAGTCAAATGAAATATTTGGAGTTTTGTCTCTTTTGGGTTGGAGGGCTGCGAAAAATGTCCCCCAAGTGTGTGTTTTTTTGGTGAAGAATAGAGGATTTAGTCCCCTCTGTGTGTTGTGGGCAAGGAAAGGGAAAGGAGAGGGGTTGCTATGGCAATGTTAACACATGAGTGGCAGCGCAGACTGGCCTCCCAAGAGTCCGTGCAGCAGTCACCGAGGTAAGGGGGGCAAACGGGCACTTCTGATGGCACCCAGCTTTCTGTAGTACTCGCATAAGGTCCATTGACTGGATTTAAACATAAACACGGGCCGCCCAGGAATAGCTGATGGTACAAACGCCTGTGTTGGTGGCATTTTGCTAATGAGTCACATCCTATAATGAAGGTGAACTGTAGGATGCCTCAGCGGCGCTTCGGTCTCTACATAATTAATGTGGACGTGTTTGACGCCGTCACTGATATAGCTTGCAAACAGCACGGTACAATGATGGCATGTAGTCACATGCCCATCTTACGTACTGGCACACACATTCAGGAAATATTTCAATGGCATGCAAGCATTGAGGGCACTGCATATGGTTTCCGCCTTAGTGTCATATTTCCCTCGTAAATGTGAGCACCATTGTGTAAAACGAAGAAAAATGGTCACGACAAGCTCATACGCTGACCTCCTTCTTTCTCGTATTTATAGAAATATAATTATTATAGCATGTGTGCACTGACCTTTGTTATGGTTTCTTGGCGTTAAACAAAAGTCTCATTCATGCAGCGCTTATGAAAGATGGTCATGTTAAAATCAACCGATATCCCTATAGGCTTATTCATATCAGCCTCGTGTAATAAAGCGAGAATCAGACTGAGAAATAAAAGAGGACGTCATGATCATGTCTGGGAGCTGTGTATTATTTCAGTTATTTTTATTTATTTTCCTTGAATGGTTTCCTCCTGCGTTTAAAAGACTGCTGGGACCGGTGGGAAAAAAAAATCTATACACATGGACAACACATTGTTTTTTAGCAAAAAAAAAAAATTTATAGTTTAATGAAAGGGGAAGCTCATGAAAATTCAGAGAGATTTAATCTGCACATTTCATCTGGTGCCAGTTTTTTCGTTGAGTTTGAAAAGGGATGTGAGGATATGTACGCTGCGTTGACTTTACTACATATGGTGGACACTCAGATTAACAGTCAATGCAAGATATTTACATAATTGTTAAAGCGGAACAGGAGGAAAAATGTGAACCGCAGATGAACTTTATCCTAAAATGCTCCCGCACTGCCTGAAGTGTGGAGGAGTGCACCAAAAAAGAAGAGGATTTGGGAGGGTGTGGGAGTGTGTGTGTGTGAGCATATGATCAAATAAAAGAGAAGTGGGTACAATGTGGCATGTAAGAATACAAACATACTCGCAGCTTCAAAAATATGTGACTGTTTATAACAATCTGTTTATTTTAGACCCCTTATCATGAAATTTTTTTCCTGAACACATTTTGTTGCTGCGCAGAAAAACAGAGATTTTGTTTCAGCGGCCTTATGAAAGATTTCCATGCTGAGAATCTATTGATATCTTTGCAGGCTTATTCAGCATGGTCCCATGTAATAAAGGACGTCCAGCCTGGGATGCCTCGGCCTTTAATCAATAATGAGAGAGGATCTTTTATTATGTAAGGCCCGTATTGCCAGGCCTTTGGCCCCACACTGCATTTAATACTGTGCATCACTATCTCAAATGTTCAAGCAGAGCCAGCCTTATTAAATGTGTAACACGTAACATGATGTAATATTTTAGTTTCGAACTGCTCAGAGACGTAAATGTAGGTCAGCGTTGTTGTGCTAATTTTCAACCAAATCTACTGCATGCCTTGACTCCACAGGTTGCCGGGATAAAAAGGCCTCCGGTTTCTCTGCTAAAGCTACGAAAGTACTGAGGCACACAGTAGCAGGATAGACTGTTTTGTGTGAGACTGGTTCACCCCGGTGCTGAAACACGAGGCCTCTCTTTCTGAGTTCCCTTTTCAATAGCTCACTGTCTGGAAACCTCTTGTCCTGTGTCTAATCGCACGTCTCGGTTGCCAGATAAAGCATCCCATTCTATGACAAGTGACCTGTTTTTTTTTTTATGTAACATTTTTGAACTATCTCCTGCTTGTCCGGTGCTAATCAGGCTAGTGGTTCAAAGTTTGGGTGGTGGAGTCATCTAGATATTAGCATGTCTGTTAACATTTTTTGGTTTATATTAGAAGAATCTGGAAAGCAGATTTTTGTTACCATCTAAGAGAATAGTGGGTGCCCTCATTCATTCAGACGCACTCCACAAGATTTTAACTCTGCTTGAACTCTATAACTTTGTAGCAAAAATAAAACTGCTGTGCACGTTTCAATAACAAAAGATAGCTTTTTTTTCTGTATCTGGACCAAAGCTTTTATACACACACTTTTTTGAGCAATGTTAATATTATTAAGCAACGGTTTGTATAATTTGCACTCAGAGACATCTGGCGCATTTTGAATAACCCAGATTCATGTCAGGGGTTAACATCCATTGATGAAATCTGAGTATCATGGACTCGTAAGCAGGCTGAACATACAGTAAATGCCCATGTCTGGATGCAGGGAACCAGGATTACAGCATAAGATGCTGGTGACCTAGTTTTATTTTTATTTATTTGAGAAATAAAAGAGTCAGTTGCAAAAGAGTACGTCATGGCCATGTCTGAGAGCACTGTGTATTTTAGGCAGTGTTTTTACTTCTGAATGGTTTTATCCTTTTTACTTTTCTTTTTTTTTTAAAGACAGCTGGCGATACTGAAAAAAATATACACATGGATACCACATTGTTTTTATCCAAAATGTATTTGTAGTCTGATGAAAGAGAAGGTCAAGGAAATTTAGAGCTAAACACTAAACAGAAGTCTTGGGTGGTTTAATTAGAATCTTTTGCAGATGCATAATGCATGGAAAAACAGGTATTATATTACTAGATTTATTCTCCAGCTAGTATTTAGCTGAAATATTGAAACTGCTCTGACAAGATGAACTAATTTATATGCTCTGCTCTAAGCTTTTATAAATGGAGACGACGCGTTCTTTCACAAATATTTTGCAAGTGCCATTATTTAGTTTTTATAGGTTTACAAACATTAATTAAATGATCTTATAAAAATTGTTTGCTTTAAATATGTAAAGTCAACTACATATGGTAGATGTAAAAAATATTACAATATATTTACATATTCTTTTTAAAACAGAACAGGTGGAAAAAAATGTGAACCACACATGAACTTTATCCTGAAATGCTGCCTAACTGACTGAAGTGTGGTGTGTGGAGAAGTGCAACAAAAAGAAAAAGATTTAGAAGGTGTGTGTGTGTGTGTGAGAGAGAGAGAGAGAGAGAGAACATGTAGAAATCACAGAGAACTGGGTTTGATGTGCTATGTATGAATACAAACATTCACATTTTTGGAAACAAACATTTTTGGAGTATATTTATAACAAGAAATTGTATCTTGATATCTGTTTATTTAGGTCTCTTATAATGAAAACTTCTTTGAAGCAAATTTTGTTTATTTCAGTTGCTCATAAAAAAGAGATTTTATTTCTTTATTTTTTATCAGTACCACCAATGTTTCTGCCCCTAATAGTGAACTGTATTCGGCTTCACTAGGAAAAAGTAAATAGAATTTTACCTTTATATTAGTGATTTGATTATAATAAAAACTGAACAGTGGTTGGTCAGAGCACTTCAATAACCCGTCTCTCTTTTAGAAAAGATTTTAATGCAAATTCCATGCTGACATTCATTTTTTTTATTTTGTATCACAGTGTTTTATATCAAAATGTCATGTTTTTTCTCCTTAGGTTCACAGGGAGTTGTTACTTCGCTCCCTTTTACAATGGGAAGTCCTGATAGCTGAAAATTTCACCAGTTTCTGGTTCATCACGGCTGGCTGATGACACCTCAACTCCATACAATTCCAGTATTTGTTTCTAACTCTTCACTCATCTGCACAATCCTATACTATGGCCAGCAAGAGGAAATCCACCGTTCCCTGTATGATTCCATCAAAAAGCAAACACATGCGGGAGGACATCATACTAGGATGCTTACCTGAGCTCCTGCCCACAATACCCGAAGACAGCATCCTTAGTATCTCTTCAAAAGATGAGGATACACAACGATTCCATGATCTCTTGAAAGCTGAACCGAAGACTTCATGCTGGGAAAGGGGAACATATAGCTGCCCTCTGTGCTGCTTTGAGTCCGGAGACTTGAACCTGTTTCTTCACCATATGGACAACTGTCACATGGACTTTCGTGCTCAACCAAACTTCTACTGCCTGCCTTGCAAGGTTTCAGCTGTGAAGTTTGAAGGCCTCGCTTTACATAATGCAAAATCACATCCTGAACTCCATGCAGCACACAAGAGAGTTTCCTTGCAGGTTACCAGAAGAGATGGGGCTACCACAGTGGAGCAAACTCTGTTTACAGAAGAGGATTTAAGTGAATCCGGAATATCCATTACCAAGACACCCATAATGAAAATGACCAAAGGGGGGCACAAAAAAATTGTTGTCTCCCATACTGTTGAGGTACACCGGGCTGAGCCGAGCAGCGACAAGCCCGCAACTGTAACCAATGGCACTTCAGTAAGGACCTTACCCCTAACAACATCACCACATATCATCGGTGGCATTAGTGCCTCTCCGGTCCATAAAATCCCCAACATGCTTGGTATACCAGGGATGCATAACCGTGGTCCTCTGTGGAACTCTAATCTGTCATCACCTGATTCAAACACTGATCTCCCAAAGGTCATGATCCCTCTGAGTAGCATCCCCACCTATGATCCAGCCATGGATTTAAGCAGTTTTCTTAAAACGTCTTTTGGTAAGTTTCCTTACCCTACCAAAGCAGAGCTCTGTTACTTGACGGTGGTCTCTGGCTTCCCAGAGGAGCAGATTAAGCTCTGGTTCACGGCCCAAAGGCTGAAGCAAGGGATCAGCTGGTCTCCTGAAGAGATCGAGGACACGCGTAGAAAGATGTTCAACACTATATTCCAAGCCACACCGAAAACGTCACGCAACCAGATGCATCACCCCATTCCCCAACACTGTGTTTCTGTCCAGTCCAACTCTTTGAGTTCTAACTATATACCACAGATACCAAAGGGAAGTGTAATGGGTTGGAAAGGAGGGGTCATAGTCAGCCAGCCTAGTGTCACCCAGGCCACATCCCTTAAGCAGCAGCAGCTAGTGGTCCAGACGCGGCAGGTAAATATCCATCATGCTGTCAGCACTAAGGAAACTGGAAATTACTTATCTTGTCGGACAGCTGAGAACTGCAGTGTTGTAGGCAGAGGAGGTAGCGTTAGCAATCATGGACACACTGGAAAAGGAGATACTGGCTGCAGCTCGTCCATCAAGACTGGCATTAGCTGCTTGCCTGCCCTTCCCAAGAGTCAAAACAGCAGTTACAGTGAGGGCAGCATTATGACTCTGACGAACATAGTCAGGAAAATTGACTGTCATATCAATGACAGGAACGCAAATTGCACCAGCAAAGCTAACATCAGTCCAACTTCCATTTATGGCCAACAGAAGGCATCCAGTAATGCGAAAGAGAACAGCAACAGCAGCTTTGCCACCACCAGCAAATATAACAACGGAAGCACTTATAAAAGCACCAGCCACAGTACTATTTGCACTAAAAGGGAGGGAAACATCTTAGACCACACCAGCAAAAGCAACGCTGACACTAGTGTCAGTTGTAGCAGCAGCAGCAACATACAAGCGGAACAATTTGTACCACCCCTTACCCACAACCTGGCCCCACAGCCTGGAAGTCTCATGGATCCATCTCTTGGAAAGAACAAGGTATTACCTGAGCAACCAGTGACTTTAAAGCAAAGCTTTATCCATAACTCATTCCCAGAACAAAAGCAGTTTCTTGCACCCCAAGGTCAATCATACCACGTACGTCCTTTGACAGACTCCCAGTCTGCTGTGGGGGGATCATTTAGTAACATGCCCCAGAGCTCCCTTCAGTCTAACCCTACAGCAAGTTCATGTATTCAGGAGGAAACAAGTCAGCACTCCTCTCCATCCCTTTCTGCTCCTCAGGAGCAACTTTCTCCAAAAACCCTGCTGGGAGCACCTCAGGTCCAGTCCACAGACTTTACTGCTGTCCACTACAAGGAACATGACCCCAAGCACTTACCTGCCTTAGACAAAGACTCTACGCAATCACATTTTGATAGAGAAAGATTGCACAGAAACATAGCGCAAAAAGAAAACGAGGGAAGGGTTTCTGAAAAGCACAGCGGAATTACAAATGCATTTTACAAGGCTGACAAGAACGAGCATAGCAACCCAATTAACACACTACATACCTTCACAAAAGATAACACTAACAAGGCTAAACAAGGCATGCCACTTTTACGACAGTACATACAGGAAGTGGACCAGTGGGAAAGCAACAGTGACTATCACGAAGAGCCAAATGTGAGCCCTATGAAGATAAACGTAATAGCGTCGAACAATGAAGAGAGTTTGTACAAGACCAACAGCAAGCAGCTAATCAGCAAGCCGTTGGAGACCTTTATCAATGATGGTGGTCTCAGCCAAAAGAACCTGACTTCAGAATGGCACGAAAGCTACCAGCATGCACCGCTGGAGACTGAGGAGCGTATTTGTGATATAAGTAACACAGAACCACATCAGCCAGATAACCTTGTGGGGCTTGAAACAGAGCAAGTTAAACGCGATTTACGCCCGGAGCGGAAAATTATTTTTCAGAGTCTAGACTCTGAAACTCCTATGCTGCCGATAAAGAAAAAATCAAATGAGGCCACGATGGATTTAGAAAAACCAACTACACGAGAACAAGACTACTGGGAGATAAAAGATGAGGAGCATCAGCAACCAATGGGCAACCAGAGTTTGAGGGGGCATCAAGCACAAGACAGTCAATCAAGGTAATGGCTGCAGACCATTGATGGACCATTGATCAGGTTATTAGAGAAAAATAAAAACAGCTAATTTTAAGCGTCTTCCCAAGAGACGCATTGTAGTTTTTCTAGCAACTGACTTGTTGAGTCTTCAACTGCTGTCTACTACTCTTGGATTGTCACGTTACATAACAGTGTTTAAGGTAATCAAAGTAGCACCAATTTTAAAATTAGTTTAATTGGGAAACGTGAATTAAATTATGTGCATATTAACAACATTTGGCCTTTTGATCAACTTATTTTTGATTAGTCACTGCCACGCACATGATTATGTGCTTTATTTAAAAGGCTATTTTTGGCGTTAGTGAAGGCAGAGCTAATGAATTATAGATTTACTCAAAGTGTGTCTTAACGTGAATAAATGATGAAAATTGTGTGTAGCAAAGTGCCGGACTCTTAGATCTCTTGTGGAGTTCATGGTGTGAAGCTGTTCGTTGCGTTTTGGCTGGTCTTACACATCTTTTTCTCCCCAACAGGGACTGTCTGAGAGGAGAGCTTCTGAAAGTTTAAGGACTTCACTCCGCGAGGCGAAGAGGCCGAGGATCCCGCATTCATCCTGAACATTACATTTCTTGTTTTCTTTCAATATGACAGCCGATGAGATTGTAACACATTTGTGATGGTCAGTGGACTTGTTTTCGGAAGGTGGCCCAATCCAGAGAGTAGCCGCTACATATGTAGGTCTGATTTAGGTAAATTCTGTGTAGGAAACTATGATGTATATGCTTGAAACTGCACTATTGAGGGTGTACTGGACGTTAGGAATGTCAGTTAGATATTGTGATACTTTGTAATATGTCAGATAATCAGCACTTCTGCAATGCCTTGGGTTTTACGATAGTCGTTGAGATGTTCCAACCCGTTTTCCCTTCATGTCCAGATCAAATAAGTTCTCCATGGCTTATTTTTTCACACAGCATTGAGCAGTTAGCGACAAATCATGCACTATATCTCGCTTTAGTGGTGTCTGTCTGCACACACAACAAATTGGCCAGACATTGCCTTAAACATCACCTTTCTATTTCTATGACTGGCTGCACAAACAAGCTTCTCAGCAACTGTGTTGATGTGTGTATAAATTGGGGATTTGAAATCCCAACAGAACTGCTGCTATATCTTCGGAGGTGTTTTTTTATAAGCATTAACAAGACTATTATATGTGAAAAGCTTAAAAAAAAAAAGGAAAAAAAAAAAGATGTTAATTTATGGTGGAGAAAGTTTTAAACAGTGTGCTTACAATCCGAGGGGTATTACAGTTCTCATAGACAGTCAGATCAAGTGCTCTGCTAACTGGATATTCCCCGTGTTTGAGTTGGGCTACGATATATAAATATATATAGTATATATATATATATATATACATTATGCATCATTTATATGCTGCTAAGTTCAGACCATCCAAAGTGAATAACAGGTGCTTTTCATCCCTTATTTGCATTTGTATCCAATGTGGTTTCTCTTTTAAAAGTTAACACATAAAGATACTATCTGGACTTACAGTATTACCTTCCCATCAGTTCCCATTGTGCAGGTCTGTCTAAAAGAACACAGTGCACTGGAGTGTTATCCTTTCTACACATTACAAATCTTTTGGTAATAAATGGAGAATGTCAAATTTAAGAACTGGCGTCTTGCATTTCATGCCATTGAAAGATATACACTACGACTTGGCAGAGACTAATTCTAAAGAAACTTCCAACAGCAGATGCACATTTGCTTGGATTTATGTTAATTGCAGCTAAAAAAGACGCACATGCCAACGGTCAACACACGCACGTAAATAAAGAGGGAGCAGGAGAAGAAAACCATCTTGAGAATAAATGATTAGAATACCTTCCTGAGCGCAAGAGTCACAGAGAGGTCCCGGGTGCACTTTTCAAAAGGAATGAAACCTTGCCTAAGACTACAGCTTGGCTAATACATCATACAGGCCATTCTTCCAAGACAAACAGGCAGGGTCTTTTTACGCTCCCCCTCTGAGTTCTTCCTGAGGCCTGTTCTCAAAGCAAGACTTGGTGCTTGTTTCACACGGTTCTGGGAACACAGGAAGGTCTTCAACCCATTATTTTAAATCTAACGCATCTTCAAGCATCAAGTTTTTGCAAAAAAAAAAACAGAAGACTTAAGATATTCGTATTTTGGCGTCAAAAATGCAACATACAGGTTAAGTTGTAGGGTTTTATTTTTTAAATAACCTACAATTGAGCAAAAGAAAAACAAAACAAAAAAAAAACATGATCAGAGGTTATGGCATGAGCTTGATAAGTTGGTTGGAAAAGGTTACATGGCTGCCACTACTAACAATTCTTTCCAGACTGGAGTGGAAAAAATAAAATGAACATTGTTAAAGTCCATGTTAAAACAAGTCTACCCTTAAATCTTGATACAATTACAAAAAACAAAAATGCTTAAAAATCATAACACAGACTTTGTTTTTGGCAATGTTGATTTCCCTCACATACCCTTCAGAAATAAAAACCCTTTTGCCATAACCTGAAATAATACATCCTAATAGTGATATTTTCAAGTAACAGATACAGGAGTTTCTTTTTTTTGTTTTAAATCTTATGGAAACAGTCATTACACATTAAGTTAAATCCAGATGGAGACTCAAAGCCATGAAGACACAATCTGTAGGATACTGGAGACAAAAGGGGGCACAAAAGAGGAGGAGGGGAAAAAAAAAAATTGGTTCACATTTACACTGGAAACAAAACCCTGAATATATACGCAGTGACAAAAAAAAAAAAAAAAAAGAAATTCACATTCTGCATGTTGAAGGAAATATAGTTGAAGCTGTAGTCCCCTGCAGCTCATCCAAGCATCCTACTTTGCGGTCTGGACATAGTTTACACAAGAACTCCAGTTTAAAAGTGAACAGTTCATGTAACACTCACTCAAACACACAGCTTTTCATGGTCATATTTCCCATAAAATATCACCTGGTGTACACATTTCTTCTCCTAAAAAGGCGTATGGGTGTACTTTAAGCAATTCTTTGATTTTTTTTTTAATCTTCTATTAAAATATAGAATTCATTATTAATACAGGAGGGCTAAAAATACAGCAAAACTAAAAATTAAACGATCCATAAAGCAAGTTGTAGTTGAATACAGTAGCTATAGGACCATGTAAGTTCATAGTTTTCGAACATCCTTGGGCCCCTTTGTCCAGAGATGGGAGGGGAGTGAGACAGTAAAAGTGTTCAAAGGTCAAGCCACTGATTCTCCAGTTCCTGGCTTAAAGACCATGCAACCTCACGCACAGGCCGTCCATACTTCATTCTTAAAAGACCGACCCAATAAAACCTACAAGATTACAGGTCACAGCCTAAAAAAAAATTAAAAATCAGTCACCCAACTCATGACATTCAGGCCTCTTCGACACTATGCTTGCTTCACATCTTTTCCCTGGACAGGTTCTTAACCTGCTGGAAATCACTTAGACTAAGTATTTATTAAAAGAAAAAAAAAAAAAAAAAAAAAAAAGGATGGGGTGGAGGGAGAAGTAAAATAGCAAAAAGGATTTAAAATTCATAGTCTTTCTCAGCCATGTCGATAGCCCAGGCAAATTTCTCACGCTGAGTTTTGTTGTAGATCTTCTCTATTGGGACGCCAAACTTCTTGCACCTGGAGGAAGAAAAATGGAATAAGAGGGCGAAACAGACAAGGAGCATATAACTGCACCACATACGAAAGTGCCTTCTCACCAGGCTACTGAGATACGTGGGTCCAGGTAGTTGAGCTTGGAGGTACCCAGGGCGATCTGCTTGTTCTCCTCCCGGTCGGTGGCCTGTACCTCCAGCTTCATCAGCTGCTCCTCAACTCTCTCCACGGCTTTCTTCTTGGACTCCACAGCCCTGGGTTGCCAAAACAACCAACATTAAAGCAGCATACAATCACATACGAACGCACAATGAGCAACTAAGGGGCCAAATTCATTTGGGCGCCCCTTCAAGCAAATATTTTGACACTCACTTCTTGGATTTCTCATCTTTGCGTACTTTGGCGTCAGCCTTGGCATTCTTCAGTTCTCTTTTAGCATCCACAAGCTGTTCCTTCTTTGCATCAATCTGGTTTTAATGAACAAGTGAATGCATGAAAGGCAAACATTTAGATGGTCCAACAGACCCTGCACTAACAAAAAAATACCAGCATAAAGACAATGAGGACAAGGTCACAAACGTCTCATACCTTTGTCTGAAGATTTTGCATGGACTTCTCAAACGTCTTGGGTGGTGCCCTCTGGTGGTTACACAAGATGGCTACCGCTCGGTTAGCACGATTGTAGGAAAGGATCTTCGCAGGAACATTGTCTTCAGCTGAACACATACACTTGAGGTCACATACTGTACATATCACAACCGGGTCTGTTAACTATATCCTCTTTACATTCGGTGAACGCTACTTACAGGTTGTCAGTTCTTTTAGCTGCTGCTGTAGTGTGATGGAGGCGTTGTAAGTACGGAACACTTTAGCCGTGAGTCCATCCATCAGCTCCTGAAGATGCTTGTTCAAAATGGAGGTCTGCAAGAGTCATTTTACATTGATGTTACATACGTCGTCTCAGTTCTAGTTTTTTTTCCCCTTCTCATTCATTCCAAGCAATAAAGACCAGACTGGTAAAAGCGATGGCTTACATTGAGACGATCGAAGAGGTCATCCTCCAGCTCCTTGTCCTCCATAAACAGCTGAAGATTTTTGAAAACCTGTAACATTTTAAATGGATTTTACACAAAAGGAACAAACAACACATCTGTGCTAATCAACAGCACCCATATGAAGATTTTTCATTTGTACACCAGTAATTTGATTTATACAGTGCCTTTTAAAAACCCAAGGACATTTACAAACAAAAGACAATTACCAAAAAAAAAAAAAAAAAAAAACTGGCATGAATTGACTGTAGAGAGGCAACAAACTGAGCAACGACAAGCCAATGACAAGAACGACAAGAAACTTCATGTGGCATGCTACCCATGTAGTGCAATCAAAAATTGAATTGAAAAAAAGTTACATTGGAAACAAAGGTCCTGAAAATGCGGTAAATCAATTCTATTGCATATTGTGGTGCTAGACCATGATGAGTTTTAAAAACTGAAACAGGACTTGATTACATGCAATTAGTAACCTGTGTTGAAGAAATTTTTGGTGTAAGGACACGGGCTGCAGAGTTTCGGATATATTAGCTTGGTTCCAAAATCTAATGAGATGCCTCAGGCAGCATCCTAACAAAAGGGAACCTCATAAATGACTGATTTGGACCCGCAATAGCGCTGCGGACCTAAGCTTAAGCTTTTCAATATTGAATTAAGCATTTATAAATCCACATTTAGTTTTCCTTGTCCACCATCTTGGGGGAAACTCAACTTTTTGCAATAACTTACAATATTTTGCTAATCTGAAAAATACATGCAAGACTGCCTTATAATTCAACTAAAATGAGCCTTCAGAGGTGTAGTGTAGAAACACTACAACTTACCCTCTTCTCTACGGGGACTTTGTTGTAGTATCTAATGGAGTCTTTACCAAGGAAGTCAAACTCCACCACAAACTCCTGGCCGTCCATCTCTTGATGGAGAGATAGATGCTCCACTCTAAGTGAGCAGCAGCCCACCGTATCAGCCGTCTCTCCTTCCTCCTTTTCATTACCTGCTCTCAGAGCCAGCTACACCAAAAAAAATAAAAAAATTGGAAATGCATAAAACCGTTCTGCTTTTCAACTTCTGCTAAAAAGCTACTACAAACATCAGTAAATGCCCATTGAAGAAAAAGACTTTAACTGAACCAAATGCTTTAAGTGCTTTTAAAGAGTAATTCAACTTTTTAAAATTAAAATCACAAGCTTTCGAGGTCATGGGCTTGATGCGAAGGATGTTACATTGATCTAAGTAATGCAAACCTTGTCAATGAAGTAAAGAGCAACAGCACGCTGTCTGATCCTCATCTCTTTTGATTTCCAGTCCTCGCGGTACTGCGCACGGATCCGATCCACACATTTTTTCAACCGACGGGCCGTTTCATATTTCTGCCAATCCTTCTCTCCCTGCAAGAAGAAATGCATGGGATACACCAATATTAAAATTATGACCAATACCAATAATTACTTTTGTGTTGTGGGATTAACTGAAATGGATGATATATATAAATTTTATGATTAAACTGAAGGAAAAAAAAGAAACCAAAGTACAATACAGTTCAACGGCTTGGTGTCAGTAAGATTTAAAAAGGCATTTTATATTTTTTAGACTTTTTATAATAAGTATTTTATTCAGCAAGGACTAATTATAATGTAATATTGATCATATGAATTAATTTTTACCTTGATCCTCGAACTGGGGTTCAACATAATGTATTTGATAGAGCCTTGGATATTCTCAGTCCAGGACACCAGCCATGTCACTTTGTTGTCATGACGTACCTCCTTCCACTTTGTTCCAGGGGGTGGTTTAGGATGCTTTGAGTCCCTACAAAGGGAAGCACATGACGTAAAGATGTTTTGAACCAAATGGGCTGATGTCAGACTGTGATGAGCACTCCTTACTTGCTGCAGTTAATGATAATATCCTCAGGACGGATACGACGCTTTAGCATGCCCATTTTCGGATGGTCACCTCTGCCACGGAACAAGCCTGGAGGCTCAATGCGGAAGTTAGCAATGCGTTCTTTGTGATTGTCCATGACACAGAAGCCATACTCCTGCAGAATTCGCTCATTCTCCTCTTTAATTTTCTTTTAGGGAAAAAAAATAAATAATAAAATAAAAACAATGGCAATACATAAAATTAATTTGAGAAATTAGAGGTAAAACTGTACCTGCTTCTCTTCTTTTGTCATGGCCTTCCTGGCTTCAGATTGAGCTTTGAAATATTCACTCATTTCCGAGAAGTCACACTTGTTCAGATCAGTGAGTTTGGATTTCTCTTCAGACGTCATTTCCTAAAATGACAAAATCATGTAAGATTGGTAAAAGACAAACAATTATTTCAAGAAGGAAGGGGGAAAGATCACACATTGGCAACATTACCTTCCTCCAATCTTTAAAGAAGTTTTTCCGAAAAACATCTTTCGTGGTGTACTCATGGTCCAGCATTTTCGCGAAGAAAGTGGCCACCTCCTCTGCACCAGGGCTGAGTTTCATGTGTTTTCCTGGTGACAGATCATAAAAATACTAGTTTGAGAACAGTAGCAAAAGAACAGAATACATCTTTTTATTCAAAGTTCTTAAAGTCTTAACATCTTAATGTAGTAAAGTCAGTTAAAGATAAAAGGCCAAGATCCAGAATAAAGAACTTTGAGTTTTGTTGGAAAAATCTACATTGCTTTTAACAGACTAACGGAAACAAAACACAGACAGGGCATGTGTGTTCAACATAACAGAGGCGTTTAAAACATCTGAAGCTTACACAACCCAACACCTGCTTCTCTGACAGTTCTGAAGGCAGACCAATCAGAGCAACCTCTGATGATCTACTCACCTTGTGAACTGCCATTAAATCAAACAACGTACCATCATAATAGAACTTGACATTGTTGGGAACAGGCTCATATGGTGGCGCAAATACAGGCCCTTTGTGTTCCAAAAACCTCCATTTCATGCCATCTTTGTACCGCTCTTCCTCCCACCTAAATGGTATGAAAAACCACAGAGAGATGGAAGGATGTAAACCAACATCGCAACACAAGCGACCAAAAACGGCTCTGTAAAGGGCCGGAACAAGGACATTTGTGATCCGCACCATATCCCCGAATAAATCAAAGACGAGGAGTCAGCCTACAATTACTTGACCATCAGAGGATGTGAGACTAACCATTTCCACTTCTCTTCTGGCTCTTTTTTTGCTTTTTTCTTGCCATCTGTGGCAGCTTCTCCTTTCTTGTCTTTTGTCTTCTTTTTGGGCTTAATGTCCTACAGCAAATCAAAAGACTCATTAGACATTAATTATGTGCAAAGACAATTCTTATGAAGTGGAACCTGGAAAGATGAGCTTTCTCCACTAACCTCCTCTTCCTGTTTCCGTTTCTTTGCCTTCTTTTCACTCTCCTCAGTTTTAATTTTTTTGGGCTTGAACTCAGCACTGAAGAAAACAAAAACATTAAGATGTCTGGCATTTCCACACCTTTCATTCACCATATGTCCAGATCCATTTACTCTAACGCTTTATAATTTAAACCAAGATTTGTAGATCCATGTGCTTTCATAAACAAAGACTTCAAAGTTCTTATGTCACATGCGAGATTAAGTTGGCCTGTGAATGCAATGTCACTTACTCGTCATCATCCCGTACTCTCTTCAGAGACTTCTCATGTTTAGGAGAGTGGTAGAAGTCATCATTCTCAGGTTCAGACTTGATGAAAGGGCTGCATGAAGGATAAGACAAGCAATATTCATTTCTTGCTCATCTGATCAAAACTGAGATCCCCTCTAAATTGTCTCAAGACAAATTCATGCTTCTAATTACGCGATTACAACTATGCATTTGATCTTAAAGAGATCAAATCATAAGGAAATGAAATTTGCCTTGATCCTTTGAGATCAACAAGTCACTGTAAAATGAAAACATACTGTAACTTTCAGAACTCAAATCCCCTCTGTATTGAAAGAGGTTGGACGGATGCCTTCAGAAACTCAAAGCATTATACATCTGTGCCCAATTTACATAATCGCACCTATTTGGTGTTTAAGGAAGATTGAGTAAAAAGGTGTAGAAATTCACTAATACTGTAACGCATGTAGCAACTAAATGATTCCCAACATTGGAAAGTGAGTGTAATTGTAGTCATTTTAGTATGATTCTAACTTTTTCATATACGGTGATGTCATTAAAAAAAAACTATTTATGACCCCTTTATAAAAAACATCAGAGCTACCCATGGCATTCATATCTTATAGTTGCATCATTCACCGTCACAATTAGGGTTATTTCTTACCTTTCAAATCCATTCTCTTTCTCTTTTTTGAACTTGCCATCGAAAGGCTTTTGAGGAAGGAAATAAAAAAACAAAAATTACATACAACAGAAAGAGGTCAGTAACAGCACTCAATACTGTATGAATCACAAAAGACTATTTACAACTCCTCCAGAGCCAGAGGATTTAGCTCAGATAAAACTGTTGCAATGTGAAAGTATTTGTATCAGTAAGATTCTGCCCACCCTTTCCTCCTTTCTCTTCTCTTTGTATTTGTCCTTCTGCTTGTCTGAGGATCCATCTTTGAGCTTCAGCCTCTCTTTATCTCTGTGCTTTTTATCCGAGGAGTCCCTGTGTTCACTGCCAAAATGCAATAAAACATGCCGTGATCTAATTGCCACAATGGTCTGGTCCATCAACAAAATCGGCTCCAAATAGATGATAGTGTTTACAGAGGAAGTAGCAGTAAAGCCAACATTCCTTCCTGTGGTCTGAAGACTGAAGGCCACGCCCTGCTTATCAAACACTCCCCGTAAAGAGCCAACTGGACTGTAAAGCACCTATATATCTACCGTAGGAGTGAATAACAGTGACCTCATACCTGTTGCTGTACTTTGATTTCTCACGTTCTTTGTCTTTCTTGTGGTCCTTGTGTTTGTATTCTTTGTCCTTGTATTTATCTTTGTGTTTGTGAGAATCTGCCAACAAAGAAATTAAAGATTAAGTAGCACATTCAAAAGGCAGTGAACACCTGGCAACAAAAGTATGGCCCTGGAACAGGGAAGACAAATTCAAAAGCACAGTTAACTGGGGGTTAGAAAGTGTACAAAAGAATCAAACAGACCTCTACACTGACATTGTTTTACTGCTATAGGCATTCACAAAAACCAGCAAAGAATAAGACAATAGATCATCTGGAGACATTATGGTGGCTCATTTTGCTCACACCTGGATGAGAAATCTATTTCAGAGTGACCTGCACCAGCCTGCCAAACGCTGAAGACCATTTACAGACAACTGGTTTGAAATAAGTAAGGCATGACACATTTTGGGTTGTCCTCGCCCGACCTACTGCAGACACATTAGTCACACCTTGTAGATTTTGGCACTTTACCTCTTGACGTGAAGTGTCCAGTTTTCACTTTCAGCTATGTATGGTGTTTATAGAGGCCCCATTCTTTGCAGACTGTTTACACAGAACTATTGCTTTAGGAAATGTGTAGGTTGGTAGGCCGGATTGGGTTACAAGAGGGCCAGGCATATTCTACAGACAATGTAGTGGACAGTGAGAAAGCTGGAGGTGTTTTGTAACAGACCTCCCAAAAGGGGAAAGCAAAATGATCTCTCTTTCTGTCGCGAAGAATAAATGAACCAACGGGAATTGAACGAGGCTTCGGAATCCAAACGAACTCAAATGTCATTCTTTAAGAGCACAGATAAACAATGAACCTCATGTTACAGTAGGATGCATTCAAGCATTAAGAGGGACAGGAGCACTCGTTTAGGACATGAAATCAAATCCTTTATCTTCCACAGTACGCATGAGCGCATTACCAAACCTTTCCCTACCTCTAGACATGCATCCTTAACTGAACTCCTGTACAGGCATACATTCATCGAAATGCGTGGGTTTACCCTTTAGCCATCGTTTTAAATAAATAAATAAATGGAAATGCAAAAATAAAAATCCTCACTATGGGCCAACCATTCACCATGTTCATTTTGCCCTTCAGCAAAACACATGCACATCTGGGACTGTGGAGAACTTATTTGTGAACTGTACCCTCTAGTGGACAAGTTCATTGTCAGCAAAACTGTTACATGCTGGAGCTTCATAACAAAAAAAAAAAAAAAACGAAGTAGGAGTCTGTATGACTGAAATAAGCCTTTTGACTAAAAAGAACATACTGAGGTAATCAAAACAAAAAGAAACACAAGCAAAGCTTCACGTACTAAAAATTAATTCCAAACAATTATATTTCAAAGTACATGCGAATCTTACACAAAAAGCTGTCCCTGCATAATTTTGAAGACTGCTAGGCCAACGCTCAATACCGCATATCCAATAAAAATAAAATAGTACACAAAATAGGATTAAATTTATATTACACTGGTACATATTTGCCATGCAAATGTGGTAAAGCATGGGAAGACCATGGAGAGTGTGCAAAATAAAGCAAATTTACATATATCATTGTTTATTAAATACACTGTCTAATTTTACATGCCAGGCCTGAGCATGGGTTTACAGTTGTTTATGTCCCAAACACTGTTAAGCACTTTGTGGATGTTTAATGGAATGACATGGTGTAAACATGCAGCTTGTGCATCAGCACGGTGGGTGAAGCGTCCTTGCTGCTGTTATGAAGGGAAGCAAAAATTACTATCAGAAGCATCATGCCCTCTAAGCAGTGATGGTGTGGACTAAATGTAAAAAAAAAAAGAAAATTTACCATGCTTAAAATAACAAAAAAAGTGGTAAAAAATAAATAAATAAATAAACAAATAATTTAGCTTAACTCACTGAAAGAAATTATTGACTTGTTTGAACAAATTACTGCAAAAGGTAAAATGCATGATCGCTGCCTGTTATGTTGTTCAGCTGCAGCTTTGAATAATTTAAAATATAAATAATGATATATATTTATATTAAAGTAAAAAAAAATTGTGTCAGAGATGGTAATAATGCCGTCCTCATACTGTAATAATAATTAACATCCTTGTCTTATTATCACCTAATTCACGTGTCAGAATGTATTATGTATAATATAATAAACTAACTGTTTGCAATTGTCACCTAAATTCAATGCTTTAAAACAAAGAAGTGTGCGATTGTGAGATTGATAGCCATGGCATCTTGAACGTTTTACCAAAACTGTACAGAAATGGGGAATAACCTTTTTTGTTTTTTAAGTTACAGCCATTATAAAAGCCATATTTTGCAATACCTTTGGTTGGCCATGTTTTGAATCTAAAAGGACCAAACTGATTTAACCAATGACACTTCAGGTATAGCTCCAACACAATCACACAGCACAGGCTCATTTAAGTTTATTAAGCCTTGTTGTAAATTGTTTATCTGTGGCAGATCATATTGCAGCATTGCTCATAAGAAAACATGACTTTTAAACATGCCAGTTTCTTAAATAACTGCAGTTCCTGATATGGTTGGTAAACGTGCGTTTTGCAGCACATTCCATCGAATAAAGGTGTTTTTGAGGTTGAGGGTTTATTTTCGTGCGTGGATCCGGAACAGGTCACGCACGTTTCTCAATCCTTCGCCTCCATAATCACGTCGATGTGCACTTAACGTTCACTACACTCAGACCGCTAGACAGAGAAAAAGAAAATGGCGCAGAGACTAAGTCCTCAACCCCCAAACCCTCACTTTCACAAGCCTCGTTAGAGCGCTTTGCTAACTCTACAAAGGATCAAGCTGCACTAACTGGCAAATAATCTCTTTTTCTTTCAAAATCGCCGTTTTTGGTCGATTTTGAAGAAGGGTAAATACGATTTTTAAGGGCTCAATGTGAACAATAGGCGCTTGTCAGTGAGCGAGAGGGGACTTAGTCTCTGGGACGCCATTTCTGTCCTTAAAACTAACTGGTCGTCAAGCAAGCTCCTGAGCGATCACGTTAGATGTGTAAAACGTAATTTTGAATTTTACCACAATGTGGTGATTAGACAAGTCCAACTCACCATTATGTCTGGATCCCGAGTCGATCTGCGGAAAAACAGTGGTGTATAAGTTAATGCAAAATCGCGCCGTGTCAATCGGCTGCTAACTTTCAACTTGCTAGGCGGAGGGTTAGCACTCAAGCTAACAATCCTGTTCATAAAACAGCGTTTAAATACCACCGCTGCGCAGGACAGGGGACTATATAAAGTTTTAATTCTCAACTTGACGCATTTGTTAAGACACATTGGTGAAAGAAAAGCGCCAAAGGACAGCAAGGGCTGAAAATATAAAATTATTACATTCAAAGCCGACTTCTAGTGCCTGTTAGCTTAGCATGCTGGGGAAAAACTGCCGCTGCGGATGGAATTTAAACAGCCGAGCTAGTGACTACAAACCATCAAGAAAGAAAGAAAATAACTGACAACGTTAAATTACAGACACTTTACCTGGGAGTCGTTGTGGGAATGGTCCCCACTCATTTCTATGGGTCTTATTTTTGAAATAACACAGTTAAAAGCCTGTTAAAGTAAAATGCCGGCGAAGAGCTGTAGGCAGAATGAAGAAAGACACAGTTGTGTAACAGACCAAGCCCGAAATTCAAAGCACTGCGCATGTCAGACGCGTTTAAAAGGATAAAAAGGCGTTTTTCCTGCCCTGGCTCCTCCCCCACAGCGTGCCCGTACAGCTCCGCTCTGTGACGTCCCCCTAATTTACTATGGGGGTTACAGCCACGTGGTACCGGTGAAGAGGGGCTCGCTCAAAGAGTTAATATTATCACCACCAGTAATAGTTAAATATTATAATAATACATTTATTAAATCATTGGCTAGATAAACAAAATACCTAGCCATGTGACAGGAAGTTTGTATTATTTATACCTATTTTTATCCAGTAGAATAACACAAAAAGGCATTAGGAGGAAGGCTTTTACACATAGTTGATGTGTTGAAAAAATTAGCCATCCTCAAGATTACTTGCAGCTTCAGAACTATTTATTTCAAAGCCTTTGTTATCTCTATATCCATAACCATATTTTGTGTGTGCTGTGTACATGTACAATGCTTTGCTTCTCAATGGCCACATTTATCTAAAACCTGCAGTAGGCCTATCTCTGTCCAGATGACAGATGTACAAAGGCGGAAATTGTTTTACGACCACATGCTATGTATGATCTTTGTGTTTTAAACAACTGCCATAATAAAAGTATAACCTTAATATGATTCACAGTTTACAATTTAAAGGTCATTGACAAGGAACTGCCATAGGATTCTGCTAAATAACTGGGACTAACAACAAATTACTGTACATTGACCTTTGTTTATTTATTTATTATTTTTAATTAATTATTTACATTCATTTAGATATAAACCTATTACTGTGTGCATATCTACACTAATATAAAAGAACCAGTTCAATGAATGATTGAAGATCAAATCTTTGTAAACTTTGTTATTGAGGAGTCAATAATGTGCTGTTTCCATTAGAGGGCACCAATGCCATACTTCTATTCAACCAGGCCTCACAATACTCACAATACAATAAACCCACACTAATACTCTTATTTTTTCTACCTCATAGTCCCCCATTTGATTAATTCTTAATATTTTCAACTTAATCTGTAACACTTTTTTTTAGATATTTTGTTTCTGTAGACATAAAGTCATAAACACCAATATACATCATATTAATATGACCAAAAGAATGAAAGAGCAGAAAGAATTCTCAAAGCAACTATTAATTAATTAAAGATTCAACAAGACAGACAAACGAAATTGGCACAGAATAATTTTTAATACTAATATAAGCATCCTACACCTTACAAATACAAATAAAATATGCTAATCAGTACAAAGAACCACACTGAACCTACTAAACTTATAAAATGAATTACATTGTCGCTTGTTTATAAATATATATCTCTACTTGATAAAATGTCTTAAGATCTAGGAGCCCTTTTGCATATAAATACACTTCCTTTGGAAGTCACAGAAGAACAGTTTGCTAAAGAACAGAATGTCCAAGCAAAACACAAGTATATAGTAATTCATGTGTCAGCCCTATTGATGTAAGAGATGTAAGTGTGTAAGGACGTAGTACAAAGATATCTCTGCTCACTCTGTTCTCTGATAAAGACACATGTATGAATCACACAGCAGTCTGCGTACCATCTCACTGCTCTGACTCACATCTGCTGTGGACATCTCCTCTTCAGATTGTGAAAGGAACTCTCCAACCTCAGGACAGGACCTGATCACGGGAACGTTGTAGCCATTGTTATCATCACCTAATGATACAAATATGAGGGAATAACACCTCATTTTAATTTTAGTGATAAACAGCATTTTATCTGGTTATATAATCAATAGCGGAGGTATTAAAATAGGTTTGTGAAACTTCAGTGATCCTGTTCAAATGACACAAACATGAAAATATGTTGGAGATTTAACATTTGACATACCACATCGGTCAGCCATGCTGTCAAAGAAGATCCAGGACCGTGGGTTAGGCCCATATTTGACAAAAGATACATAATGGCTGGTGTTTATACAGAGGACCGCAAAGAGTTGCATCTGGTGCCTCTGTACAGGTGCATCTTCTGGAAGGTGATCTGGAACTGTAAGTTTTTGAGGAGCGTGTTCCTTTCGGGAGGGGTGAATGTGAACCTGTAGAAAGAGTACAAATATTTAGGTTTAGGAATGCATATGGATGAAAAAAAAAAGATGGTAAATGCATTGTATCACAGAAACGTTGAAATACAACATTTAAAAAAAAAAAAAAGATTTTTGTATTATGTGCTACCTGTGTGTTGCAGGTGGTGCAATACTGCTTTAATTTGCCTGGTTGGAGCTTATGGTCCATCAGGCACTGGACACACTCATATTCAGCAAGTTGACCACACAGAAAACATTCCCGGGGGGCTGCCAGAGGAAACAGGAGAAGCATGAAAGATATTGCATCTGAAACAATCCAATATCTGCATCCACAAAGCAAACGTTATCAGGAGCAGATTTCATTTAGAAGTACGCTTGTTAAACTCACAACAATGCAAGATGTCTGTGATGTCCAGCTCTGTTGAGGGAATGATTTTAGGGAACATCTTGAACTTCTTTCCAAACCGTGGCATCTGTACTATAAGGCAAGATGGAGTCTAAAACAACATAAGGTTTGGTTAATCTTTGCAATTTTTCTAGGTAGGACACTATGGGGTAGGAACGGAATCAAATAAATTATAATCTAATTTACAGCAAACTATGAACAAACCTCTTCAAACTTCAGATCGCTAGACACAAAGGACATCTCAAGCAGCTGTTGAACCGAAGGCACAGCTTGCACCTGATTCTTCTCTACTATTATCTGATGCGTATAGGAACCCTGTGCCAAGTCTCCACATGACCTAAAAAAAGCACATACAGGTGTTATAATAAACCGTTTAAGCTTGTTTACACAGAATGAACACAGTTCAAATTTTTTAGGTCCATAACTTTTTTTAAAGAAGTATCGTGTCCACCAATGCTGCATTGTTTTATATAAATATAGTAAAACAAATAGCAAAAACAGTAATATTATTACTATTTCAACTAGCAATTTTCTGTTTTAATATATTTTAAAATGCAATTTATTTATTTGATGGCAAAGCTCAATTTCCAGGTTCAGAAATCATTCCAATAATTTGCTTATTTGGTGTATCGTATAACATAATCAATACAATTGAAACAAACCTGATTTTGAGCAATGGCTCTATATGTAAAACATGCTTTAGTAGTAAGGTGATGAACTCCTCTGGATCTGACGGAAATAGCAGTAAAAATGGGTAAGAGTCAGGGTAACATTAGCTCTCAGCCACCTGCTGCTCAACATCAATAAGTAAACGGTCACTATGGGATAAGTAATACCTTTCTCCTCAGTAGCAAAAGATTTGCAGCCCAGCTGTTTACGAAACTTCATCACACTCTCTGCTGGAACAAATCCTGTTCTGTAGAGAGCGGTGGAGGTCATATGAAACAAACTGTGAGTACCCTAATGACTCTAAACACACATACCTATATGAAGTGTGTTTACTAAAGCTCTGGCTCTGCGCTGGTTTTGTTACATGACTTTCTTATGTATTAAGAGTCTTTACCTGCGTAAGCGGTTCACAATGTCCCGTCTTAAAATGTGTGAAGTGCCTTCCTCGCTATCTGCTGATCTGCTAAACACTCTGTTGAAAGCTATGGATGACGTGAAGAGACTGTAAAAGCAGAGAAAAAAATAAAATGCATCAACGTGTACGAAACAGAATGAAACATGAAATAACATGCATTTCTTGAAATGTTTACCTAAAGAGAGTGGCATCTAGATAGCAGGAGTTGAAGTGACCTTGGATTCCCCTCATTCTGCCAATCAGATGGGACAAAACGTCTCGCTCAGCAACAGGGGGAACATCTTCATTTGAATCTTCCAGGAGCGTGACTAAGAAGAGGAAAGGTCATCATCTTTAGGCATTCAGAACGTTTCTGTAAGCAGAGGAATAATGACACAGACTAGGGTCTCACCTGAGGGAGGTTCAAGTGGTTTTTGGATCGGGATGAACAGGAATCTGTTGTCTGGTTTGCAGTTGGTCAGTGGCACAAACAAGGCTTTGTTTTCTTCACAGGTGAAATACCGCTTTGTACCAAATGTCCCGTCCGAACAAGTCGTCGCCTCATTGTCCTGAAAGGGATATTTATTATTATTTGCTAAAATAAAAACCCCATACAATCAGCACAAGCTTTATACAGAAAGAAAAAAATACTGATGCTGACCACTTCAAGTCCTGCCCAGCAGTTTTTCTTTCCCTCTGGAACTCCAATCCACCGGATCACCCCATACACGGTCAGTCCATTCAAAGATATGACCTCAGCCATAGACCCCACCTCCAGAGAAGAATGCGGCAAGGCCTGAATAGAGATACTTCCTTTTTTTTTTACATTGCGTGAGTTGAAAGCTGGCATGGAATTGATGCGAGACACTGTTTTCCTTTTCAAACCTAAAAGGGGAGAACATGTAAATCATATTGCTGCAGAAATCATCACCTGACCCCATTAAAATTTGGTATGGAGCATGCTAGATGCTACAAATTGTTTTAGCTTTGAGATTGACAGCATCGTTTTTCCAGTTTAAGATAACAATCTTTTCCGCAATTTTTAATCATAGGATGCCTACAACAAACACGCTGATCTAATTCTTGTGTGAACTCAAATATGTTTTAAGGGTTAAATAGTTCATTAACTGACCCAAATCAATGCCATCTCTTAGTGGTTGCCTGGTGTTTAAATGCGAAGGAGCAACCTGGATAATATCAGCTGCACTGAAGAAGGGTAGCGGGACGCTCGTCTTTGACAAAATATCATGCTCAGTGTCCTGTGAAAAATTCACCAAAATGTCAAGAGATTAAGCAGATTCTTCACACCATTATCTATTTTCTTTGCATTCAAATATTTTGTCTATGTGATCAAAAGGTCAACACTTCTGTCACAGTTCAAAAGTGCAGCAAGTGTATATTATGTAATAGTACACAGTCATATTATACTATTTTTTTTTTAATCAAAGTAAACCTACACATGCTCTCTTGTATAAAAATGTTATATACATTTTTAAATAATTTATTTTAACACTGATTGCATTTACTGTAAAACAATAACAATCATAAAAATCTAGAAATTAGAAACTAATTTCTAACTAATTAAAATAAACTATTGATATTAATATTAAAACACTTTAACACAAATGTACGTAAATGTGTAGTGTATTGTTTTAATGTTATGTATTATTAAATTACAGTAACATTAAATTAATACTAACATTAAGTGAAAATAAAATTCAGTCAACAGCATGCAATTCTTCAGACTGTAAGAATTAATGGAAAAAGTCTTTCCTCACCACTAAGTCCAGCTCAAATCCCAGCATCTGCAAGACTCCTGGTTTGTCTTTCTTGCCGATTTGGATGAGATTTTTGACCAGGCATGGTTGAAAGTCCTTCTTGTGTTTGACCACTACAAGATCTTCCTGAGCTAGAGCGCAGATTGCACTGAAGAGCTGGACGTTGCACAGGAGCTCCAGTCGCTTGCTGGCAGGTGAAACGAACAGAAGTAGCTGAGCTTGGTGGCGGGTGAGTGGGTATGTGTCCTCTTTCTTCACCGTGCCACTACTCTTGGCACTGCCACCTCCTCCATAAACCATTCCTATGAGATCTCCTTCTTCTGTCTCTGCATCCGCGCGCCCAATTGAGCCGCGAGACAAGCCCTTCTTGCTTCTCCTCAGTACTATAAAGTAGCGCTCCTGTCTTTCCTCGTCTAGCTCCATGCTGAAGGATGAGTGTTTGCTTGTTAAATGACAGCAGTCGTCTTATGAACACAGAAGTCTGTTATCTGCTTGTCACTCGTGATGTCATTCCGACATTCCATTGTTGACATGCTACAAAGTCATGCCACTAAGATACTAGGAACTAGGAAGTCAGTACAAAACGCGACATTTGCATTCATTAGTTGAGCATTCGTATTTATTTTTATGCATTTGCATTGATCTATACAATTCAATGATTATTTTAATGACCAGTTAAAAAAACACTGCATGCAACTTACAATTATATATTATAAATCTGCAGCATGTTTAAAATAACTATGGACACCACATGACATAGTTGAAATGTATCTTGCTGCACATCAGATCAGGTGATGTCTCAAGTATGAATATGTGTTAAAGATGTTCGCCAGACTTGTGTGATAGCATGTCCTATGAGATCCTCATAGATAGAAATAGAGATTTTTTTTATGTAACCGGAGAAGATGGCCTTTACATAATTTATTAGAGCACGACTTTCATTTTATTACTACAAAATCAACATTACGAAACATGTGGTAACGTGATTCTCTTGACGGCTAAATTGGTTCCACGTTTAGGTGGCAAATATCCAACATTAATTGAGTTGTGTGTACTGTTGCAACATGTCTACTTCACGTTTGATTATATCTTGGATGCACTCAAAAGACTCGTTCACATGACAGCACCTGCAATCTGTGAGATTTTTGCTGCAGGGCTATGATGTCCTTAAAACAGAAAACAATTAACTGTACATATTCTCTATGCTCTAACTGAAAATATACGGAGAAAAAAAAAAGAGTAAGAACTTTAGAAAAAAAAGTTTTGTGAAAATCATATGGAACTTTCTTTTTTTTTGTATTTAATTTAATTTGGTCATTTATATAATGTAACAACCACAGCACCAGAGTTTTTAATTCACCAGTGGCATACTCATGTGTAAAGCATGAAGAAGAAGAAAATATTCATCCAGTTATTTCACTTGTGCAAAAAACAACAACAATATGCTGCTTGATATTGCAAACTGGTATTTTTAATCGTAATTTTTATTAAGCATCAAAATCATAGACACACTTGTTTTACTTCTTAATGCACTTTTTCTTTAGTTATTTCTTTATAGCAGCAAATAAATCAGGATTCCAACAAAGTGGCTGATTTGTGTGTTGGAAAATAAGGTGGAGAATGCTGACACAAGTTAAACTGTTAATGTGCATCTTCTGCAGCTCATAATGTCTTTATATAAAAAATAAACAAACAAACAACCCTCCACAAAGCAGTTATCATTTAATACTGTAGAAGACAGTCATGTCTCATAGATTTTACAATCTTCCATGCTACGGACAGCTTGACCCAGAAAGTAATACAAGGGCTACTCTGATGACTAGACAGACCACACTAGGCGAACCCAGGCTCCCCCTTGTGGTTTGTGTAGTGCATAACATGACAACAACAACAATAAAAAACTTGTAGTAATAATAATAAATAACCTTTCTGAAATGAAGCCATGCATTCCTTTGCTTTATTGTTTTAAACACAATAAGTTAATTTCACATGAAATATCAAACCATAGCTTTAATTCAGTTTCCATATCAGCTTCATGTTACAATGAAAGAAAACAGGAGAACTCAAAAGTCCTTCAGTTGATTTTATTGCTGCGTGACAGTCTACACATGTACTTTCAAATGGCCAAGAATATATTTGGAGCCATAACTTTAGCTGCCCCTGCATTTATTATACACTACATTGTAAATATAAAAGTTCAAGCATGTTCATATCAAGCTTTTATTTTGAACCAAGGTACTTGCATGTTTGTTGTTCGCTTGCACGACTCTTTTGTTGACCTTTTCTGAATCTTAGTGACTAAAGTTGCGACAACTAGGCTGATGGAGGATCATGCGATGCATGCGTGAGAAGTGTTGAGGAAGACGCTGACGAATGTGGTTCTGCCGCTGGATGCAGTTGCGGCTGAGATTGTGGCGGTTGGACCGTGCTTGAGCGCGCTGTATCCGGCCCACCTGTGACACTTTGACCAAAGCCCCGGCCTGAGAGACCAAGCGCTGAGATACTCGACTACTGCTACGAGCAACAGGGACTTCTGGTTCTACCATGCTTTAGAAAGAGAACAAAACCTGTCGTCAATCAATTCAATACTGACGGTCAGTGTCAATGTTGTTACAACCTCACAGCAGGAATGAAGAGATCTCTGAGCAGGTGATAGGTTTTACCTCGCATCACTGACCAAGCTGGCAGCACATTTCTCAGTGCTGGACAGGTTTCCTATTAACTTCAACTGCACCTCACTGGGTTCAGGGGATGCTTCTCCATCTACAGAAAATAATTAGATAGTATAGCATGGAAAGCTGTACCTTAAAGTTTGTATCCATGCTGTTTTGGTCACCAGTGACTTCCATAGTAGGAAAAAAATACTATAGGAGTCAACGGTGACCCAAAACAGCCTGATTACAAACTTTTTTCCAAATATCCTTCTTTGTGTTCAGCAGAACAAAGTAATGTATACAGATGTGGAACTACTTGAGGGTGAGTAAATGATGACAGAATTTACATTTTTGGGTGAACTATTCCTTTAATAAACACATCACATCTCTGATATAAAACAACTTTGTGCCAAACAAGTTAATAAAATATATTTTGGAGAAAGATTTGCACACACAATGGAAGTCAGTAGGGTCCAACAAAAATGTTTTTGGTTAACTATCCCTTTAAATAAAGGCACATTATTATTTGCAGACCCTAAATGAACCCAATATTTCAAGGATGGCCTGAAGTCGATCATCTTTATAATCATAAATCATGCTTTGAGAAATGGTTATTTGTAAGTATCTCAATCAACATTATATTGTATATATTTGTACATCTCTCACTCAACATTGTAATTACATCATGAGGACTTCATCTAACTTATTGGTCATATAAATATCAGCAGCTGCAAAAAAAAATCTGCCAATTATTTAATATGCCTATACAGGCTTTCATATCAATATGAGACATTTGTAAAGCTGTACTCACCAGCTGCATTGACCAGGAGCCAGCCCTCCTCATCCACTTCTGGTGATCCTGGTTTTGGTACATTTGGTTCCTCAGTTATTTCATTCACACTTCCAAAGAGCAGGTTTGTGAGCCGCTGAAACATTGTTATAAACCAAGTTTGATTGTACTGAATAACTGAAGGTCAACTTGATTGCCTGGGTCTCACAATTCTTCACTCTGACAGATGTTATGAGCAGACCTTTGGTAGAAGAGAAAAGTAAACATGATATATGATATAGTTTCTGGTTTGAATTAGCCCCACTAATAAAGACTTAAATAAAAGCTATATTAGGCTCATATTGAGGTCAGTCTTCCAGGCTTCCGTCATGCTTCATTTTTAAATATTATTTTTCAGAATTGAAGAGAAACACTGTGTTAGGACAAGCTTCCTAACACAATAGGCTTTCCTCTTTCACTGCACACATGTTTTTAGTAGAAAAATATATGTTTCTTTAGTTAAAGATGTGTTCAAAATGTGACTGCCATGTAAAAGCTATATCTGGAGATATTGTTCATATAGCCACAAAGATGGATGAATTGAGCTTGGGGAGTGCATTGTTGGACCCCAGCTCCATTGTTGGCGTCCATCTGTCGTTCACCAGCTGGGGGGGTGTGCCATTAAAACAATACATACATTTTCTCTGAAAACACAGCATCTGCATCATGTAGAACTTGTTTAATTTCAATCGGTTTTATGCAGGATTCATATTTATTTGCATTTATTTATTAATTTTTGCTCCCTCTCCTCGAACACTTGAATCACTTAGAAAGCCATGTCGAGGAAAACAAGGGCCACTGATTCATACGTTTGTGCAAATGCTACTAATACACATTAAATGTATCCTTGAAATTAAGTGTAAATGATAAATACTACCACATCATAAGCAATGAATGAAGCAGCTTCATAAGCTTCGATTATGAGTAAGAAAATAGTGCTATCGTTTATTAATGTATACAGATTTCTATATGCAAATATACAAAAAAAAAAAAAAACAGATTTGGGAATATCTCGCATAGTTTAAAAAGAGGATTAAGTGAAACATACTACCTGCTTCTTTACAGAGCAACCGATTTTCCAACGTCTATATGGTTAAAAAATAAATCTTTGGTTGTTTAATCCGAGGTAGACGTGCAGAATATATGTTTTTATCTTTTGTTTCTTTTCGCTTTTAGCACGTAAATGATATCACCGCAGTATAGATCCCAACGAACAGCTGATAATAAAAACAAAAAAGCACAACGGTGTAGCTCCGCCCACAATCGAGCGCTGGTCCAATGGGATTCGTACACAAACCGAGGGGAGGAGACAGAATTTAACGGGGCATATTAACCGTTTTTCATCGTTAACAGGCCTGGGAACAGTTTTTAACACTAGACTATAAACCTCATTGGTTGACCGTGAGTAAAACTGATTCCAGTTCGGCCGCGGAGAACGTTAGATTGACACGTCGAGGGGCGTGGGTAAAATTTTTTGAAAACTGCAGAATGAGCACAGCAACTGACAGCACGAATTATTTGGATATAAAGGAGATTTTTTTTTTGTTTAAAGGGATAGTTCACTCAGGAAATAAAAATGTCCCTTTATGTAAACCAATGTGGTTTGCAGTAAGAAAAAGGGAACATTAGGCGGATATATTTAGTCACTATTCACTTATCCACGGATGGAAAAGATGCGATCAAAGTCAAGTGACTGAAGCTAGAAGAGTAACATGTTTCCGCATTATTTAGAAAATGAACCTTTAATTCATACTAGGTTACTATAAATAAATAAAACAAATTTTGATTGAAATTAATGGACACATTAGTATTAATATTTTAATACAATCAAACGCGTTTTGAGCAAATGTGATTGATAATAAACTATGAAAAAAATATTATCTGGTGAAATTTTGCTAATAATAATAATAATAATAGCTCACGTTAAATTAAACAGCGATAGGCATATTTAGGCTTTTAAAAATGTATTTATGTAGTTCATCAAACATGTGGTCTTTCATAGAAATGTGATACACCGTGTGGAGGACCAAACCTGCAGAAATCACAAATAAATACATAAATAAATATGCCTATAAATAAACAAATAAACTTAATAATATGAAAATAAATGAATACACGATTTAGCAAAACAAGATAAAACATAATTGTTGTATTATTATTACTACCTGTTTTCTTTATATTTTTGTATTTTTTTTATTTTTTAACTTATCTACTTATTCTTTCATTTATTTTTACAATTATTGATATCATAAACATAATATATTTACTTTGTGACTGCTGAACCAAACAGAAAACCCGTTTGATAACCCCATTTTAATACCACAAGGTGGAGCCATAATCAAACACTCCCAAAACTCATTCCAGGCTCGTCTCGACATCTGTTGAAAAGTGCATTGTGCACTTGTCAGCTACATCAAAACTAGGTAATAAAACATATCCAGAACACATAGTAGTGTAGTATATATAACGGCCTTGACTTTGAAATTAAACTTGATGACAGAGAACATTTCATTACTAAACGATGCATCTGTGACTTACAAACCAAATCGAGCATGTGCGTTTTGCCACGAAGTCGACTTGTGTAGATTTATGCTGCACACGCTAATTCTATTACCCTCCATTATGCAGACTTTGGAAATGGCAGACCGTTTCCCTCACAAAAGCTTTAATTTAAATGAACAATCTGGCATTTTTACACACATTGGCTTGAAGCCACGAAGTAAACAATGCATTTAGAAAGGCTAATTTACATGATCTTGATAGGCACGAATTAAACAATTCACTTGTGTGTATTACCTGCGAAGTGCGCTTGGGAACATTCACACCTAGGCAGCAGTCAAGTGCTGGGTAATTAAATGAAACACTGACGACAGCGATGGCTGTAGGCTGCTCTTTTGGGCGGGTCCGAATGGACGTATACCCACTTAGTCTGTCAGACTATTTTAAATAAGTACAGACTGACTAATTGTAGTCCAGATCAGTGTTCACGTTACGAGAAGCGCGGATTGGCGAGGTCGCTACATTTAACGCACTATCTGAAGTGGAGCGATTTCAGCGAGATTTTACCCCTATAAAAAATAACTGGGCTGGATTGCTAAAACTGAAGAGTTCAGCATGCCTCGATCTTTCCTGGTAAAGAAGTATTTCACCAGCAAGAGGCCAAACTACAGCGAGCTGGAATGTCAGAACGGTGAGTTTTGGACTATTTTTTATTATTTTTTAATCGAAGCAAGCTAAACGCAAAATGTTTTAAGAGAGCAAAACTTGTTTAGATATAGAATAACAACTGTATTCGAGTTTTCTCATATGTGTGAAATAGTTACAAGCTAGATACATGTAAATATAACTTTAAAAGTAAATTTGTGTGTCATTTCCCGTGTGTGGAATTTCGATTTAGACACTTTTTCTTCACTGGATCTGGTTGCATGTGGGATGAATGTTTTTTTTCTGTTAGTTTCTACTTCTGTTGCAACTATCTGCCTTATGCCTTTTCATTGGCAATCACTGCAATCATCAATTTCTTTATGCCTAGTGTTGATGGTTGTAAAAACATGATTAGGAACTTATTTAGTCTTTTCTCTTCCATCTATCAGATACTCTGTCAGACACATACCCATTAGCAGAACTTCCAGCAGTCACCAGCGACTTTCCAGTGACTTGCCTAACCACTGGACTGGTTTGGGATGTCAGCTTGCTACCCTCCCTACACGATCCCACATCCCCATCCACCCTTTCCACTAGCCAGGGCCCGCTGGACCTCAGCTCCCCGTCCAGCGTCAGCTGCAGCAGCAGTGGGGAGGAAGACGAGGGGCGCACCTCAGACCCACCTAGCCCAGATTCGTCCGACACCTACCACCCCCAACAGACCAGCAGGCCGAGGCGCAACAGCAAGAACAGGGCAGGACAGAGAGAGGACAAGAGCGAGGCCACCGTCCCAGCCACTCGACCGTCTTTCTTCTGCAAGCACTGTCCCAAAGAATACAACAGTCTTGGTGCCTTGAAGATGCACATCCGCTCACACACACTACCGTGCGTCTGTCCCACCTGTGGAAAGGCGTTTTCACGACCCTGGCTGTTAAGAGGACACATTCGCACACATACAGGTACAACAACCTTACTAAATGGGTTTTTTTTTTTCACCTTAAAGACAAAGCAGACTAAACATTGTAAATGATGATTTGGAAGTCTTTCAAAATGTTATTTATTTTATTTTTTAAGTATTTTTTAAATGTAGCAGAGTATATTACTCTTTAATTTTACAAAATGTAATTAAATATTTAATATTTTTTAAAAGTATTGTAACTGAGCATCTTCAGTTTTGCTTTAAATAACATTGTTTTCCTTTTCTTAGTATCTTTTTTTCTCAATAAACTCATCCAGTGATTCAATCAGTCACGTGAGTTAGCCCTCAATAGAATGGCTTTTCATTGATCACTCATTGTGTTGACCTCTTCTTAACAATGACACAATAGGACAATCTTATCAATCACTAGTGTGAGAGCAGAGATAAGCACAGATAAGTTGATCAAGAATGCTAGAGAGCACTTGTTATCATCCTTGCTGAACAGCCACTTATTTTGTGTAACCATGGTTGATTCAATCAGTTTACCATGTGACTGTTGGCTATTGCGCTTTAACAAGGATATTTACATTTACAAAGTGCATGCATTTAACTCCCTCTTTTTTTCCCCCACAGGTGAACGTCCTTTCTCCTGCACACACTGTAACCGTGCCTTCGCAGACCGCTCTAACCTGCGGGCGCACCTCCAGACCCACGCAGATGTGAAGAAATACCAGTGCAGCACCTGTTCTCGCACCTTCAGCCGCATGTCCTTGCTGCAGAAACACAGCGCAGCTGGCTGCTGTCCATCCACGGCCTGAACACGCCATTTTATTATAATTCGGACACGGTGCCTTGTGAGATAATAATGGCAGTGCCCTTCTCCTCTCAACACCCGCACGTTGACGCAATATGTGACAGGACAAGGATGATGTGACATTTCAGCGGACTTCTTAAACATAACACGGTCAATACATTTCCGAATGCCACAGACTTTTTTTTTCCCCTTAAAAGATTACTTCAAATGAAGGAGTTATTATGAATGTTTAAAGTACAATAGCTGTTCAACTAGGAGGCCTGAACCAGGGACAGCTGCTGACAGGTTGGGGGTGGGCTCACATGTAGGGTATGTCTCTCAGCATGCCACACGCACACACACACACACACACGCAAACATAAGCACACAGACAGACAGCTGTTCTGTAGTGCGGAGGCAGTGTGCTAACAGGTGCCACGGCCCTGACCGTCACATCTCTGATAACAGGTGGTGTCTACCGAGTTCTCTAGAAACACACTTGGAGAGAGTCGTAATGGGCCACAGTTGGCCGTGTGTGTGTGTGTGGGTTTTTTTTTTCAGTTGGTTTTAGTGTGTTGTAACCTGCATGCGCAAGGTTCATCACTTGTTTTTACCAATATTTGTTCTTTTTTTTTTTTTTACTGTCCTTTATCCCTCTTCCTTATTTTGTACAGGGACTGAGTTTTAAAATGCACTCCAATTTACCAAAGAGTATTGAAGTCCTGTCGTTTTGTATAAATGACACAAATGATTGGACCATTAAAAACCAAAGCCATGCTACTTTTTGTAATTTAATTTTTTTTTTGTACCTCAATGTTCTTTCAAGTGATGATATGAGATGCTTCTGTATTTTTGCCTGATGTGAAGAAAAGGACTTTTTTTTTCAATAAATAGATTACAGTCCTTTTCATATTGTGTCCACTATGCTCGTGGACATATCGGCTTCAGTTTCACAATTTATAGACACCACAATGTGTGCATGAATTCTTAAAATTCAATTCAGTGCAATTTTTTTAGCATACCTTTTTCATATTTCATGTCTTTTTGTATTTGTCGAAATCATTTCCAATAAAATAATATAAGTTTATACAAAGACTTTGATTCATGCTCACTCATGAAAATGTCCAAACAGCTAAATAAAACCTCACAGTAATACAGGAATTGATCAGTTAATGTCTTGTTAAGTCTGTTTGTAAGAAACAATTCCATAATACTTCCTCCAATGAAACCCTCGGCCTGCTGTTATCCTTTCAAATCAAAATCCACTAAAATATTTGTTTGGAAGAGTTTACACTTGTAAACAATATCTGTATATTTCCATCCTGATTCAGAAGACTATTCCAACTGGACATATAAGTCAGAAGACTCATTTTGGTTGGACTCAATAGTTAAAATATTTAAATGATTAATTTGCAATTAAATACTTTTTTAATGGCCTTCCACAATATGTTAATTGCAGCCTTTTGGAGCACTTATTATTGTAATGTTAAACAACTGTTTGGACTCTTGATGGCACCCATTCACTGCAGAGGATCCATTGATGAGCAAGTGATGTAGTGCTGAAATCTGTTCCGATAAAGGAAACTCATCCACATCTTGGATGGCCTGAGGGTAACGTTAAGCAACATGTGAATTTTTTTCACCAACGTTTGGATCGTTGGACTCCTTAACAGTCATAGTTTACTTATGTAGGAGAGGGGGATGGGCTATCACACGTCTGTGCTGGACGACACAATTACCATACAAAATTCTTATACTACATGGTGAGTATATAGTAAAAGTGTATCATGTATAGTACGTCATTTGGGACTCGGCTTCAGTCATAACTGTAATCTGATGGCACATAGTATTTGAAGCTGTTGAAATGCATTATTAGGAAGAGTGGTGCTTCATTTCCTATGAATAGGAGTGACTCACTGGTTTGTAACTGTGATGTTTGCTGGGTGGCAGGTGAACAGGTGAATGCACTATGACAGCACAGGGACAACTGCATGCACCTGCCCCACACACCTGTCATACAGCACGCACACACACACATAATACACACTCGCTCTCTGCAAACAAAACGGTTTACTGAGAACAGTCTCCTGGCCTGCTTATGCATACGGATGTGTGTTGATCTTGATTGTGTATACTGAGAACCGTTTTTATATACAAGACATAAAGATGCCATTGTGGCCTGATGGCGTTTTAGTCTTCTGAGCGTTCTGTTTTCGTTCAAGCTGTAATTTTGCCTCTGGAGGAATTGCTGCAAGGCAAACTGATGGAATGTCTTACATAAATATTTTCATGTTGGAAGCTTTGCTTCTGAGCGTTGGAAGAGTTTGGAAGAGAGTGTGTATGCTGCGCTGATGTAAGGTGCTCCTATATGCTGACCTCAAAACTGGGCCTTATGATAATGAGCTAAGCTCAGATCTCAGCAATGGAAGCCTGTTTCCACCTTGCAATTAAAAATGAAAATGTTGACTTTATGTATCGCAATGGGAGTTTATGTTGAACAATTGCAACTTTATACAATTCTTATCTCAAAACTGTGACTTTATTTTTCATAATTATGACTATGAGACTGAATAACATTATTATAAATTCTGAATCTCACATTTTTTTTGTGCTGCCTAATGAAGAATCACAATTGATCACATCTTTTAAATGTTTTACGTTCACATAGTATGTGTGTGTAATGTGTATTTTTATTATGTAGCATATATATAAAAACACAACCATATGTGTATATATTTAAGGAAAATGTTATGTTATATATAATATAAAATCC
Organism: Enteromius trimaculatus; assembly: GCA_032361065.1. Lineage (NCBI taxonomy): Eukaryota > Metazoa > Chordata > Actinopteri > Cypriniformes > Cyprinidae > Enteromius > Enteromius trimaculatus. Next base: position 10,951,873 of record JAUMHP010000060.1, read on the forward strand.
ATGTAATGCAAATATGTAAAGTAAATATTTAAAAAATATATACAGTATGTGTGTGTATTTATATATACACAATAAATATACACTGTACACTGAGATGTATTATTATGTAATACTCACAATGCAGCTTTATGCCTCACAAATGCAACTTTATATCTCACACAACAATGTTTATTTCAGGATAAGGTATTTCATAATTGCAACATTATACCTCCCAGTGTCATTTCTACAGAGCCCTGTACACGACACGCAAGAAAACAACGTGTGCACAATTTACTAAATGCATTCGATTACTTTCATTCCCTCGATTTGCTAAATTGTACACTTGATTTGCTAATTCCTTCCCTTGATTTGACCATATTTGTGCATGATTTACTAAAATGGATTATTAAAAATAGATCAGTAAATTGTGTCCACAGTTTATAAATCAAGGGATAGTAAATCGGGCACATGATTTAGCCTACAATTTTTTTCCAGCATATCATGTGGCTCCGTAAATTTAATATCTCACAATTGCATTTTAGTTTGTTATCGTGACTTAAAATTACACAATGTGATCTTGTATTTCACAAATGCTATCCCACAGCTGTAACTATATCTCATCTGACTTAATATCTTAAAACTGCAACTGTGATTTTCTATTTAGCAAATGCAAATTAGTTTCTCTCAATTCTGAATTTTGTGTCTTGCGTCTGTAACTTCGCATCGCAAGTGTCACATCTGCATCTTTGTACCTCACATCTTTAACCTTACATTGCATATAGTTACTTTATTTCTTAGTTTAAACTCTATCTTATAACAGCCTTATGTATTTTCTACTCTGAGCCTGAAAAAGGCTTCCATATTTTGCTGTCTAAATTTGGATGCGAACAGCACTCATAAGCTGCTCAAATGCTAGTAGAGGAAATGCAGGTCGCATTAACCAGACCGAACTGTTGAATCCAGACAGTGAGTCAGCTGCTGTCAGCAGCAAGAGTGAGTTCTCATAGTAAGTGTAGGTGCGTTTGTGGAGCATGAGGTAAGTCCTTCCATGTCCTGTCCCAGATCCGAGCGTCTGAAAGACTGTTAGTATGAGGAGCCTCTTCCCATTTAGTCACCCAACCACTCACAGACAAACACAATCTCTGGAATGCATGTGTCAGGTGCTGACATGTAGTTTACGACAGTGAGATGTAATCCTTGAGGTGGGGGGGAGGTACTGGTTTGGAAAGAACTGTTTAAGCTTTACATTTTGGTGATCCAACAGGAGTTAATTCATCGTTAGATGCAGTGCAACGGTGGAAGGACGCAATCCTCCAAACACTCTGGAAAGTAGACAAGAAAACATCTGTATGGAAGCAGAAAAGTTACATGTGGTCGATTTGTAACAAGCCCAGAGGGGAGGGAGAGGCGGCCTAATGAGATGACGTTATCAGAGTTGCTGTGAGAAACCTTAAAGAAGAACCTCCTGACAAAGCTCAAATCTGCTCTGTCAGCAGGTAAAACGACCACAGGCTTGTATATCTGATTCATCAAACTTTATTTATGCAAAAAAAAAGCACATTTGGAAAGTTTACGGTGAGCCAACACGTCAATGCGCCGCCAAAGAGTTTGCTGTAACGCAACCCGCAGCAATATTTAGTTCATATTCTGTGCTAAAGAAACGAAAACTAAATATGCACTCTCATACAGTCGTTCCTGAGGGATAATGAGACGTCTGGCTCTGAAATCGGAGAACTCCTTCCCCACTGCGCGTTCCCAAGTGCCAGAACGTTCACTGTAATTTACCAAAAGTGGCTGCTGCTGCTGCCATAAAGCATGTGTTTAACATTCCAGCCCTTTTCTCAGGACTCATGTGTGTCTATTATACTCCCTTTCCTTCGCTCTTTCTCAACTTCGGATGGCTAAATTTGAGCACAAGTATGATGTGTCTTTGCCTTACTTCACATGAGGATCATCTCTCTCCCTCAGAGACACCCAAAGTCCCAGGCAGGAAATGGGAGTTTACATTGGCCTGACATTGCAGGGAGAAAACAAGTGGGCTCAAGTGTTCAGTGACTGCGGTACGGCTGCAGTAGAGCCCCATCCCCCCACTCAATCTTCCCTCCCACGCCTGGTCTCCCACTCAGTCAGGGGGAGAGCGCCGCTAGGGCCCTAGCCAGGACTTGGGGCTCAGGGCCTGGGATACAGGAAGAAGCTGTCAGCCTCTTATAAACACGAGCGGTTCTGCACCCACGACAAACTAGCGCCTGAGGGAATGCTCCAACGCCGCCATACTGTCTGTGTCGAACTGGCTGCATGCTAAAAGTCACGCGTTTCTCACCACAGGTATTCTAAACTTCAGGCATCTCTGCTGTTAGCGCAGCAGACCACTGTTATGTCTCCTGTGTCTGCAACCTAACAAGCTTGCTGCCAAGTGAGTCAATGAATTAAGAGACAGATTTTAAGCATGATGGTAATGGTTACGGACCGCCTTCCAAGACATCGTAACGTCACATCTGATGACCTAGGAACAGTGTTTCTAAAACTGTGTAAAAGCAGTGGTAAAACTGTGGTATGAGGGCATTGCACATAGCAAGACTCAAATCAAATATATCTTATAACACTCAAAAACACTGCAAAAATAACTACATAATGTTTATATATAATTTCCTGGAAGATCACTACAAAAATAGTGTATATTTAATATTTTTTTAAAAAATTACTACATAAATAGAGTACTTTTTTATTGTAAAATAAAAACATTGCTACCGAAAAATAAATACAAAATTGAGTTTTATTTATAATTTTCTGAAAAATCACTACCAAATGAGTTTGTTTTATATTTTTACAAAGATAATTCTACAGAAATAAAAAAAGGTGATTAAAAAGAAGTTTTTTTGTTTTTGTTTTTTTAACTACAAACGTTTGCTTTATTCTAATATTCTGTAACATCACTTAGATTAATTTAGAATTTTTCATTATTACTTTTTTTTTGCTGAGGCTCTTGTCTTAAGAGCAATATTCGTAAGTCTGGACTTCTAAAATTAAAGAGAATATTTTTTTATATACATAAAAAAAGAGAATATATTTATTTTTTTAACGTATTGCAATAAAGTAAAAAAATAATTAATGCAATAAATTTATAAATTAACAAACTTTTCAAATAGTCCTCCAGACACCTGTTTTATTTTTTTAACCTGACTGCCGGGCTTCAAGAGCAGAACTGAGGCAAATCATAAGTATGCAAGGACACATCTGTGCTACCTTCAGAAATTACCAGATGGAGGCACTTAAATGAACAGATCTACAAATAATGGATTTGTATGTTTCTTGAAGACTTCCTACTTCCCATATACTGCATTTTTTCAGGTTCTGGACACATGCAGTCGACTGTAAACCATTTTGAATTTAGCCCCTTTATTTCAGTTTGACAGGTTCATTACATGCTTCTGGATTAAAGGCGTGGGAAAGTGAGTTTAAAGACAAAGTTTGGCTTATTTCTAGGGTAGACTTGATACATGAGAGAATCACACATCTCTGTCTCAAAGTTCACCTTACATAGCCTGAATCTTTCAACGTCTGTCCATCAGATGTGGCCCAGTACAAACAGTGCTAGTCTAATTACAGACAGAGACACTTCTGCATCAACTTCTCCAAGGTCTCCCATGAACAATAGCATCTAAACAAAACCACTAAACAAAATGCAAACAAAGGCCCTCATCTCTCTCTCCAAGAGCTTTGGAGTTTGCCAGAGGGCCGCTGGAGAAGCAGAGAGACTTTATTACAGAATAATGAATCACACACTCACTAAGTCACAGGGTTGCTGAAGATGAATGTGCTCTCTGTTGGTTTTCCTGGAGCTGCGTGTTTACTAACCAATGACGCAGGCTGCACTTGATCAGAGACATGTGTTTCTGAGGTCTCAGTTCCAGTGAGAAGCCAGGGGAAGGAGAGTCGAGCGCGAATGTGTGGCGCCTGGGCTCCCTTGGCCCCGACTCTGCCACACACACAGGGGTTGGGGTAACTGTGGGGGTCACGCTGAGAAAAATAAACCGTGTAAACCTCAGGACAGGAAGCACGCTGCAGCGAGGAGATCCACATTAAGCATGAGCATGAAGCCTCTAATTTCAGTCCGTGCACTGGTTTTGAACCTCATTGCAAGTCCCAAAAATCTTCCCATACTCTTACAGAGCAAACAGAAACATCCCATAGAAACATTAATGATAATAGCGACCTACAGGTCTGCTCACTAGTGGCACCAAATATAATAATATAATATATATAATAATATAATTGCATACATGACTGTTTTCAAACAGGTTTCACACATGTCTTACACCGCATATAGTTAAGTAGTCATTTTTATTAAATACTTTTTGCAGCATTTATTATTCTAGGCTTATGTTAACTAATAAATGTAAAGTTAATGTATAAATATACTTTTATTTATTTGTTTAATAATTAGTTTTTTTTCATAATACTTATACATATATGATTGCACTTTTAGCTGCAGCTTAGAATAGATCATTTAATCTAATTATTTGTTAGCTTTAAGATTAGTTTTTCAATTCAGTTAATTTAGTCCAAATACACTTTATTGTTAGAATTCTTTCCAAAATTTGTCTTGGATCTTAAAGCGTAACCTATTCAATCTAGCATCTGCAACGCAAGCCTTCTGTTGCCTGACAAAATGTAATATTTCTTATACAAAATAATATACAAATTGAAAACTTTGCTCAAGTTTATTGTGTGAACTATTATATAGACAGTCTCATAACAAAGTATGCTGGAAATGACAAATCAAAGCACATGGCACACAGTGTTCGGAGAAGAACGCTGGAAAATACAACAGAAAGATGCTTGTCTATAGCCTGCTGCAGTACAAGCTGCATACGACAAACACTGCCGCTATGAAAGCACAGTCGGCGCGTACTGCTCCTGCTCTGCATACGCGCCACTTAATTCACGCGAATCGTGCTGCAGGATGTCTAATTGCGTCTTTGCATTGACTTAACATGTAAATCACTCGCGCTTAACGCTTCATTCGCGTCTAGTGTGAATGCAAGAATCAATGTCTTGTTACATCCACAAATGCATTTGTTTATTTAATATAATCGCAACATTGCGATTGCGATATGATTAAAAGCTGTGATGTAATGAGATTGTGATATGATTAATCGTGCAGCACTAGTTGCACCCATGGTACAGCAGCAAAGTTATGCCAGAATGAGAGTATAGTTACTAGCCATATCAGCCTAGAACATCACATATGTCGTTCTTAGTACACAATGTAACTACAGATGAGTCAAGTTTTAAATAGGGAAAATATTGAAACTCTTTGTTCATTTTTGAGCGAGATTAATGGTCTACTCAGATTCAATGATCTATGCCAAGCTGCAGCTAAAAGTGCTACCGCCAGACCATGTGATTGGCTGAATGGATTCAAAAACTGTAAACCTCAACAGTTTAACTCTGGGGAAACTGGAAAATATAGCTATTTTTGAAATTAGTGGAGTGTTCCTTTAACTGACTAACTTCC
>JAUMHP010000060.1:11001084-11037506 GCA_032361065.1 Enteromius trimaculatus
TGTGTATATATATATATATATATATATATATATATATATAACACACACACATGCTTAAGAAATGTATTAGACAGCCATCCAAAATAAGATTTATTTTTCTGTGATGGCTAATCCACAATAGTATGTGTAAGTTCTTCAGTCACAGTTGGACTTCTAATGGTAATATATAGCTGCATATGACAGGCGATGACTGGCCCTCGACCGGTGGAATCAGGAGAACGATGCCCAGCAGAGACAGTAACCCACTAGCAGTTTGAATTCAAGGAATAGACCAATTAAAGGGTTAATCCAAAATATAAAGAGTGTCAAACACACACAGACACATATATACAACACTTTATTTTATTGTAACACTTTACAATACAGTGTCACACAGCTAAAGTGCTCCTGCCTGCCGTTCTGCTCAGAGTTTTTGTAGCTTGGATCTGTAGCTTGTATTTATATCTATCACTGTCTTTAAACAATGATGTCATCATTTATTAAAGTTAATTAATATTTAAAAATTCTAAATTATTACAATTTTAAGCTTATCTGTTGACATTAGCTAAGGCACTGTGAATTAACATGAACATTTGGATTAACTAACATCAACAAACATTAATAAATGCTGTGAAAATATATTTTGTCATTGTTATAGTAAACAAATGAGACGTTAAAGATGAATTCAGATGAACGTGATGTCACAGGATATCATAGGTCAGTGAAACATCAGGCCTAACAGACTGCTTAAGCTGTAATGCAAGAATTAAACAAATAAATAATGAATGCTATTGTTTATTTTCTAGTGTGTAAAGAAATGTTTCAAAGTCTGCATCTCTCTCTCCCTCTCTGCCTCAGCCTCTAACTATCATTAATACTAATGTGTGTATTGAGCTTCATGTAATTCTAAGAATGTTATCTGCCTCAAAAACAACGTTAAAGTTTGACACATAGCCATGGCAACAGCATTAACAGTATCAATATTCCATCAACAGTTTTAAATTGGCTGTATTTTGTCATTATTCTGATGAAGTTTGAAGCAAATAGAGTAAAAACGACACATATCCTGCTGCCAGTTGGTGGCGCTATAACTGTGACTCCTAATATTCACATCTATGGAATCGGCATCCCACATCCCATCAAAATCAGATAATGTATGTGGATGTTATTAGACACTTCCCGTTTCTCATTTCTTGCCATAACTTCATTGCTGTGCCACGGGCAAACCATTCGAGATATTAAAAACCCCTCACATTTTAGCATCACCAAGGTCTTGAGATTGAGTTTCGAGGCAAACATTTGGAAAACCTTAGAGGAGTATTTCAAATTCCAGAGCATGCACTTTTTAAACAGCCCTGAATATCAGACTTCCTGTTGAAATGTAGTTCGGCTCAATGAGATCTATATGTGTACCGAGTTTCATCAAAAGCATATCTTTGGGAACAACTAGAAACTACTTGGAAGTCAATAACAACAGAGAGCGTGGAAAGGTACATAAGAACAATGGCAGCAAGAATGCAAGCTTTTATCAAACTAATATAATTATGTATATATAAAAACCCCAAATAAAAGCACAAACAAATTAAAAAATACATTTAGATAATTGTGCGAAACAATTCCTTGCATAATCACAGATTTAACATATAATAATTAGACCGGAAATTTGTTAGTATATTGGAACTATTGGATCTATACAGAAAAAAAAAAAGAAGTAAAATAAAAAATATGTTTTAGATGTTGAAATTAATAACAACATTTGGGACATAAAAATGAAAAAGCCATATCAGATGCCTTAAAAAGTCTTATCAAATGGGAAACACAGGCATTTTCCATCACAAGCATTCAGTCTGGCTTGTTATAATTTCACTTTATGAAACTATAAGCACCGGCAAACCATTTATGCTATCAAAAGGACAACAGATTACTTTACATGTATCTGCTGGCTTTCATGCACTGCTTTGCTGGTGAAGGTGGCATGAGACCAGTCTGCATTACCTCTGTTAACCAGCAGAGAGCAGTCAGAGCTAAAACCTGATCCACCTCACGGAGGTGTTCTGCAGCACTCAGTGCTAAAGTGAGATTGGATTGGCTGGCCTGGTGTCAGCCCATCACTGGACTCACACTTAATGTGCGTGAGCTCCTGCACAAGAGGCTCGCTGAGTCAGGAAAACTAAAGTCACTATAATGTAAAGCAGGTCATGTGTGAGTCTCAGCATGATCACGTCACCAGCTGCAGGTGCTAAATATAGCTCATCTGAGACCCCTGCACTGAAAAAGGAGGATGTGAGAAGATTTGGTTTCACTGCGAACTATATATGTATATATGTATGTGTGTATACATATATATTGTTTTTTGATTTATTTATGCACACACGCACACAGACATCAAGATGTCTACTACCATCATATCATCCATTACTCAACAGAATGGATAATATATTTTGCAGGAAGATGCACTAAACCTACAGTAACTTATCAAATTACAACATCAGGATCATCTTATTTGCTTTTAAATGGATTTATTTCAACTAAACAAAATCAGTGTCTAGACACTGGAGCTGATTTACAGAGTCTTGGAGAGATAAAGGTAGAGTACCCGGTGACATCAAATCTTATTCTAATATTTAATTCAACAACAAAATATAGTGTTTTTCCCAAAATAACAGCTTTGATATAAAAACATTGACGGCTGAACAACTTAAAATACTCATATCACACCACTTGACTGTTCTAGCACACCTTTAATGAGCGTTTAAGAATAACTCATTTGATCTCGTCCACTCATGAAATATATGCATCCAGAAATATGTCTTATCTTACCTGACAGTCAAAGTCTTGGAAGTTTTGAGAGTTCTGTAGAAAAATAAGATGATATTTGATTATTCCATACTCATGACTTGAATGAAATGTTTAATAATGTTCAATTTTGATCAAATCATCTGTTCAATTTCTGCTTCTCTTTGTTGTGACACCACTAGGTGGAGTGAGAGGTCAGGGAGTCACTCCAGTTCAATCATTTAAAGGAATGCTTCACCCAACAATATAATTCTGTCATAATTAAGTTGTTCTTATGCCCTTTTAAACCTGTATGCTGTTATTGTTTTAGTAGAAAACTAAGAGTTTGTGCATGAAGTGAATGAATGATTTTAGGTCATTATAAACTGCACTCTTTCAAATTGCAAGAAAAAAATACAAGAAAACAGCAGCTTTGAAACATATAGATTCCCAATATTAAATTACTCACCTGCAACTGTGATGAGACCATTTTAATTCTCATTTTAGCTTAAGTTTTATTAATTTTATTCCAAGACTGTTATTTATTTATTGTATATATCTCCATAGTTCTGTATCAATTTTAATTTTAGGTTAAGTTATTTAAGTACATCAAGCTGAAATGAGAAATGCTACCTACCTTGGCTACTAGCTGAAATGTTTTATTTCAGTTCATGTTTATGAAAATATTTTTTTTATGTTTTTAGTTTTACTTTAGTTGTAGTTAACTATAATGACCCCTTGTCTAAACATTATCTCAAAATATAAAATGAGACATGACAAATACTTAGTTTAATTGACACTACCTATTTCTATATATATATATATATTAATAAACAAAACAAAATTAGATACAAAAATAATATTCAACCATTATTTTAAAAGAAACAGTAATGTGTCATATTTGGTGCATTTTAACATTTTATTATTAATGCTATTTTTTACTATCTCTTTTGAGGCGCCTCTGTCTGAAAACCCAGTCTGCAAACCTCTGCTCTAAGCTTCAGCCCATTCATTAAGGGAGTGGAAGCCACACATAAAACACCTTGTAAATTATACTGCCGGCCTTGCTCAACGCTAATGGGTGTATGGCATTAACATTTCTATTTTTAGTGTTTCTGATATATGCTGTGTGGCAAAGAAGAACGGCAAGATTTAAACTGACAAACCCTGCGGATCCCTTGATGCAAATTCCTGCCAACAGGGGCTGCAGGAGGAATAATAATTGCTCTGGAGAAGACAGAAATATCTTTAATTGTGCAGAATTTATTTGCACCCCAAACCAACCCATCTTATCTTTTTCAGCTTTGTTCTTCCACTTTTCCTCTCGCTCTTAAAACCATTTCACTAATATTCCACCCCATCCACCTCTCTTCCATCTCCATTCATTTTCTCTTGCTACAGTAACTCCCGCATGAATTATTCAGTTCGATGAAGTAAACACAGACACAGGGATAGAGTGGAACTTCGGGTACAGAAACTCACAGATCTCCAACACAAGGAGACATGGAGGGAAGACGTGGCATAGATGTATAACTTGACGTGTGCGTGAGCATCACTATGGTTTACACGGTGTCACTACCGATGACCTCGGTTGTGTCTATAGGCTGTTTTTATTGCTCCTCATTCATGCACTGGCATATACATCAGCAAAAACTCAAGGTCTGGCTGCTAATTATGCTGATTTAAACTAAATATCTAAAGCATATAAAATTTATAACAATTGATTTTGTAATATCTAAAGATTGGGTTGGAAATTACATTTCAAAGTAGAGTTATAGCTGTTATAGCTGTATGGATTCTTTGGTTAATAATTGGTCAGCTTTTAAAAAATATCAGTAATATTTCAACACAAAAACACATTGCTTTAAATATTTATTATTATTAATAAATAATATATAAATACAAGTATTATTATTATTTTATAAAAAAAATTGCTAACAAATATTAGCAAGGCAAAAAAAAATAATAATAAAAAAAAAATACAATTTTGTCTAAATATATTTATGCAGGGTTTCAGAAAATATAGACATTTGGATTTATATTACCAAATCGCATCTTCCATCATTTAATGACTATAGTATTATTAAAAAAAATTATATTAAAAACCTTTTTACTTTTAGGGTATATAAAACATGCAATTTTCAAGCAAAAGTCATGCAAACCTGACCAAAATATTACTTGGTCATTATAGCTTGTTCATGTATAAGTATGCTATCATTTGCCTGCTTATATGAGCTGTATGTTTCTTATCTCACCTTGTAGGTCAGCAGAGGCTTGATCTCAGTCAGCTGAACGTCTTGTAGCTCATCCATCTCTGCCTGTCTGCAGTACGAAACAAAAAATAGACATTTGTGAAACCCTCACGTCATGATCAACTCAGCTGAATCTAATTTAGTCTAATAAAGTCCAACTTTGCCAGACAAATTTAATACCGCATCACATTTGCAGAAGATCTCACCAAGTCAACACAGAGGCCTTATATTGAATTTCTATTAATTAAACACGCTTTACAAAACACTTAGCAGAGTTCAAATAATTTCCTCGCTTGTAACCAAGCGTAAGTGTAGTCACCCTTTTATTTTTAATTAACCTGGAAGACCTGAGATTGGGTATCAGCCCACAACAGCCTTTAGTTAGCACTCAGTAAAGAGTAATAAAAGCTGAGCGCCAAAGGAAATGCCTGTACAATTAAATATGCTCTTTTTAGTTGCCTTGGGAACAGCGATGTTTTGATGAAAGGGTATACACTGCTAGCTAGCTAATATATAAATGTTGCACGATTCTGGTCTCAAGGCCGAATGATAAGTAAACATGCACAACGTATTTAAAGTGGTTTCATTTTCCCAAAAACCCTCCTGTTTTCATTACAAGAACTGAGACTGGAATTATTATTTGCACATACAGCTAAAAAGTGACTACGCAAACAAAAGCCTACTTTTATGTTATTTTTTGATGTGCATCCAAGGTGAGACCAACAGAAATGTTACAGAAAAACTGGATAAAACACTGACATCGATGCTACAGAAATGTGTCAGTTGGTATGAATGAGGTGCCTACAGAGATCTACTGAGCTTATGTTGTAAAGTGGAAAGACATGCTGACGTGGCTTAACCCACTTCCACTCGCCTCATCTGTCTACTGTCACAATCATCCTGGCCTTCCTGACCTCGGGACAGGATCAAACATGACTGATATACAGTGCAAACCATCAGATTATAAAGAACTGATATAATGACATGCAGTTTTAAAACATTTATTTTAAGATGCAGTCAGATGTTTTTTTAAAGGTGTTCATCAAAGCTGCATTTCTCTGGTTAGAAAAAAAAAAAAACAATAGTATTTTAAATGAACATTTGTGTCTATCAAAAAAAACTAAAGAACAGTAACATTTTTAATAAAATAAATGATGAGGTAAATGTGAAACTACATGACATTGATCACCAGACGTTATATTGAAGTCTTTACATTGATGTGCAGCTGAGACACTGATTGAGCGATTACATGAGACAGGATTTCGGTAAGTCACACTCATTTTTCTTAGGACGTCCATTCATGTTTATTTTGTGCACTTTAACAGTTAAAGTGGAGATGACAAGCCATTTCTCTGTGTAAGCTGCTACATTTATTTTTTTAAATACAGTAATAAAATGTACAGAATTTGAAATCTGAGACTTTGTTGCAATAAAAAGTAATGTTTTGGATACAATGGGCGCTACAGTGTTTCATTCATTACTTGAGAAAAGGCCAGACTAATCAATTCTTGGGATTTAAGTATCAATTTTCCCATTCTGTGAACATTTTCAAACCCCTTTTTGCTTTTAGTCTGCCGTTTTAATTTGATCTTTGGTGTGACAAATGAGTTTTTAAAAGTATCAAAATTAATTTTTTCAAATTAAATGTGTTCATAAAAAGCAAATTTGTTCAAAATAGTTGAGTAGAATCTTCCCTTATTGGAAAAGGTCATTGCCTTTCATCAATGAAATACCAGAGCAGCATGAAAACAAACTTCTATTGCGTAAAAAGCAAGAAAACTACTAGCACAAATTAAGAAGTGAAAGCTTAGGGGTGGAAATCTCTAAAAATCCCAGCGGCAAATCCGGATGAAGGGCATTAAATAATATTTAAACAAGGAGTAACACAAAAAAGAAAACAACAAATGTTCGGTGTGTCTATAAAGATTCGTAATAATTGCTCTCCACTTCTGCACACGGCCCATAAATCTGGGCCAAGGGCAAAGGCCAAACTGCAATCATGGCATCTGATTGTAATCCAGTAAGACTCTGTCTGGAATTATCAAGCAGATTCATAAACATATTTCAACACCGTCAAGATTAATGTCACGGTTTCAAATATCTTGCTTCACTAACCCAAATGAACTTCCTCTTCAAAACTATCGACTGCAATCAATGTCATCAGTTTTCACCCACTCTAGTTGAGCATTCGGTGAAGTGTAAAACTGTTGCCATAGAGACAAAAGGGCTGATGTTTATTTTCAGAGAGGGCTCCCGGAGGGACGGGAAGGAGTAATGAAGACTCAGAACAGCAGACCGAGGCACTAGCCGAGACTCACAAACCACAGTTCTTCATTTACCTTATTCCTCACATCAGGGCTTTACGTAAAGTATAAATATAAAATGTACTGTAGGTGAAACCCAAAGCGAAAATCCCAATTCACCATTTTCCCATGCGTATTGCATAACTATGCAATCCGAAATGTGACTCATGTAAAAACACTTCCCAGGGTTCCTGCCTCCTATTTCATCAGATTTGTCCGTGCAAATGTGGATCTACACAGCTACACCAGATTAAATGACAGCTAGGAGTCAAATAGAGCATTGCTGAATCAAATGCACAGCTAAACAGTCTACAAAAATCATCTTTTAGCCCTGACAAGCAAAGAGTTATCTGTTTTTTCAATTTTCAACTGTTTCACTATAATGTTGCTGGAAGCATGTTCACTAGTCACGCTCCCTATACCCTGTTAATCAGTCACATATGGTTAAGGAGGACCTTTAGGACATTTAGCCCACACACACACACAACCTTGTATACCCTTGAGGGGCTTTCCCAAACATCTTTGTTCATTCTTAAAAGACGTTCATGGTGAAACATCGGAATTATTTTAAAGGGCTAGTTCACATAAAAACATGTTAATTCTGTCATTACCCTCATGTTATTCCAAACCTATAAGACCTTCATTCATCTTCGGAACAGAAATGTAAGGAGATCATTATAATCAGTGGTTCAACCGTAATTTTTTGTTCGCAAAGAAAATAAAAATGATTTACTCAACAGTTTTGCCGCATCCCAATTCGCATACTATCCATCCTAAATAGAATTTGAAAATAGAATTAGTACGTCCCAAATCATAGTACAGTATGCCACAGATTCGCAAGTGGTGTACTACTTTCAGAACGATGTACACTAACGACTAACATTGCCCTCAACACGTTGCGCATTGCGGATTCGATTACAACTACAAACACGCATTAAATGATAACACTTAAAAGCACGTACTTTGTCTTCACAAAAAGAGCACATACTTTTAGGGCATAGTATATGTAAGCGAACTGGGATGCAGTAAAAGTGAAGAGTCATTTCGAAGAGTCAAAAGCAATAATGTTCGCAACACATATTTCCAAAATACGCTATTACTGAATAAATGTGTTATATAATGATTTTAAAAAATTTAATGGAGGACATTCTAAGTTTGATTTTGCATAGCAAACTTAATAACTTGCACTAATAATATTATTTAATATCAATTGCTAAAGTTATTATCTTGCCCTAAAATATTACAGAATTCTTTTGCATTTTTAGGAGTAATAGATTATATTCAAATTTTTCCCTTGTACAGATGTTTTACATTTATTTGGGACTATTCCTAGGAGGATGTCTAAAAATGTTTCCCCCACACATCTGATAATCTATTACACACACACACCTGCAAACACATGCTAAGTGAAACAACAAGAGGAGCTGGCACGAATGCTGTCAGCAAACACTGCTGCAAGATCGATGGCCATCACAAAGCACTCCTACTCTTGTCCGTCCATCCATCTCTCTCTCTCTCTCTCTCACACTCTCTTTTTCACCTTGAGGCTATAAACAACCCATGAGTCAACAGAAAGGAGTGTCCACAGATGTGGACAGTTGGTCTGTGTCCTAGCTTCTGCATAGGTTAAGCTCAGGCCAGCTGGCGTCATGCAACTGATTTTAATAAACTTTATTGTGAATCATTTATCAACAGGAACATCCAACAGTTTGGGGAGCCAAAATACTGACGCACACACACATTTGCCTTCTGAAAAATGATATAAATAAATAAAATGATACTGTGATTTTTAACCCATTGGAAATTTTGAAAAAAAATTTTCTCTTACTTTTTCAGTTTTTCCTGAGATGTAATTTTTTGTTATGGCAAAAGCCAAAAATGAAATAGCCCAATTAAGGCCACAAATTTCCACATTATTCCAGCTGTATTCAGCTCTCGCTAGCTTTAATCTTCACCACAGCAGCATAATTCTGTTAAAGGCAGTGTGACGTGTTTAGCTCCAGATTACTCCATACGCTGTAACCCTGGTGATTTGGAAAGAGAATTACAAGGAGATTCGGACCAAGTAAGAAAGGCAGACACATCCTTATGAGTAAGGATTACCAATGCAAGGGTTTTCTCAAAACGTTAAATGTAATGAAAAATAATCAGCATATCTGCTTTATTTATAGTGATTTTATAAAAATTCTGTCATTGTAACAGAACTCAACTTAACTTTCATAAACTGATTACTATTCAATCTCTTTTTTATGTGAAAGGTCATTCTGATGATCACTTTCATGCATGCTCATGTGTTGAATTTAAACCAGCCCAAACCCGTCCTCTCAATCCCCTCCCCTTTTACTGGAGAAGTGGGAAGCTGAAAAGACACATCCTATACGACTAATGTCAGACTGAAATACTAATGCATTACTTACAGCATACGCTGCCTGCTAGATCGGAAATATTGTGAAATATTACATAAGGCAATGATAGAATGTCATCAAGCTGTACTTCTGCTTAGGTCTCCATCTCTGTGGCTCCCTCTCACACTAATTGAATTAAGGGAAACCCCTAATAAGCAGTTGTGTACATGCAAGAGAGACACGTACACTCCAAAAGCTCTTGTTGTGGAAGAGTGCAGCCAATTCACTAGACTCTCTGCCAAAAAAGGACTTCTGTCTCTCTCTTTTCATACACTAAGGGCTGAGGGACACCCTGCATGCTGACGCACACTGTCACAGACTCCCAGCATCGCATCCATCATACTTCGGCTTTTGCCTTATACATTAAGCCACTTCCTTGCTGTCATTTCTGAAGAAGCGAAGACTTGCATACATATGAGGTTATATGAGGGTACATGTCTGCCTTTTCTATAAGTGTTCTCAGAAATCTCTCTTACGCATGCGCACACAATCAGACTGGCTTTCATTTCATATACCCGTATAATACAGGCTATAATAAAACCCTTCTTGGAGTTCCCAGAATGCCTTGAAAGGAGTGCATTATTCCAGTATTTAGCCTTATTAGAACAGGAAGCCACTCACTGTATTGATTTAAAACATTTGTTGGCATCGTCAGCTAAAGACATCTCCCATACACTTACACTTTCAAGGCAGTTTCACACAGGAGCTTTTAGTGAGCCTCAGTATAAAGTTTACAGCTGAAAACAATTCATCCTATCTTACAGCAGTGAACTGCTATTGAAGATGCATTACAATTATTGCATCAAAACAATCACAGAATACGGCTGTCTCTGGTTTGTTTTTGTGTTCACAAATACATAAGAGGGCTGGTACGATGCTGCAGATATTTTCAGAGGCTTTAAAGAGATGTGATTGAATTCTTGGAAACTGTGGCTCCTGAGGATTTAAAATAGGTTGAATTACAGTGTGAGACTAAACTCTTCCAACAGGCAGATGGTTGGTTAATTTTTAATCCAGATGTAAAATACGTACAGCCCAAATATATATTTTACATTCTATACGTTACTTTCTTTCATAAAGGAAACTATTTATCACAGTAATTCTCGTGAGGTTGCCAGATCCCCCAAAGTCACAAGACGCAAAACATGGGCTGCATTAGATCGGACGTCAGAAATTAATCTGGTTCGAGAAATGACAGAAAATAAATTTCCCACCTGTCCGGACAAGATGTGAGCTGGGTAAATGACTTTCTGCAAAAGCTCAAAGATTTTCATTCATAAAATCTAAATGTGTGGCGTGTGGAGCCTGAGCTAAATGTACAGTATTTAAGATAACCTGCATTAGCACAGACTAAAGGAAAACCCCACAAGTCTACAAGCAGGGCTGGAGAATGTGCTCAAGAATTTAGATTTTCATCTGAACAGCATTATACAACCTTACAGTCTGTCATAATGTCTATCAGATATGCTAAATGATCAAAAGGTGGTTTATAAAACACAAAATAATAACCTTCACCAAGACCAAGGTATGTGTTCGTATTTCAGAGTAAAACAGGATGTACAACAAGACAAAAAAGTAGGGCAGGACTTGCCTTTGATTGGGCTATGAAAAATGGCAGTTAGATATTAAATTGAAGATGTTAATATACACTGTTTATGTTTGGGGTCGTATGTAATCAAGTAGGTGGTTTATCTAAATGATGAAAAAAAACTAAATTATAAGCGCACCACAAATAACATTATAAATACATTTTAATTATAAATATACTTTAATGCATCCTTGATTAAAAAAAAAAAATACAATTAAAAACAAATTGTTTTTGTTCGTGTTGACCCTAAACTTTTTAATGGTAGTACTGCTTATACAGTTTAATAACATTAGGGATTTTAGGGTAAAAAAAGCCAAAGCGACACTAAAACTTAACATAACATTCAGGTTCATGTAAAAACAGAACTAGTATTGTTGTGCTTACAGAATACGGTTATATGTTTTGATTTTAAGAAGCCTGACTCCTTAGAGATCCCGTGCAAACTACTGCTCAGGATTTAAATTCAAGAACTGCATGAAGACACACTGAGCAAATAAAACAAGAGCCTCTACCGTGATCTGAAAAAGTGCTAGGTCAGTGTGAAATCTGATGATCATTTTGATGGAATTGACCGAGACATCTCAGCAGGCTGGCCTGATATTGAGCCATCAGGCAGAAGCACAGCTGTCAAGGTGAAAATGTGAGGAGGAACCAGTAGGAGACAGAAAAAACATGGCACAAAACCAAAGACACAGGTTTTAGTGGGCTGGCCGTGGTCCTGGACAACCACATGAAACCCACACGGTCCGTGCAACAGGCCACAACGAACGACCTTTAATGCTAATAAGTAAAAGATCGAACTGGTGAAATTGATTAAGAGAGCTCTGAGATCCAACACCGGGATGATTCGCTTTTGTAGGTCATATATTAGATGGGTTTGAGCTGATTAACAACGTGCACGTCTGACAATGAAAAAAAGCAAGTGCACCACGGAGCAACAGCAGAATCTACAAATTAAGGTCACAGGGAACTCACAAATCTTCAGACAGTCATGCTAACAACAGGCGTCTTTATCATGCCGAAACCAGTTTCAGTGTTTTGGACTCTAATAAACGTTAAAGCAGGGAGACGCCAGCACAATAGAACAGATCTACCGAAAGCCTTTAAAATCGCACCACTGAATCACTAAACAAATCAGACTGACGTTTGTTTTCGAGCCTCCGTTCTTTCTTCACTAGACTGCACTTAAGGAAGGACACTCATGGGAACAAATGCTCCAGAACATCAAATATGCCATTCACTATGCAGCAATTACACCATGCAAACAACCAACCGGCTCTCCAGTAAACACTCCGGTCTGTAAGGTAAAGTGACAAGCCTACCTCCAATCTTACAAAAGAAAAAGACCTATCATTAAAGTAACAAAGATTAATGGACCCTGGAATGCTACTGTATGTACACTATTATTCAAATATTTGAAGATTATTTTATGTTTTTGACAGAACAACGCAGTAACAATATACTAAAGTACTGTTTCCATTTTTTCAATTAAACTTTTTTTCCTCCAGGATTCACTGATATATAAGACAGCATTCAAAAGAACAACATTTATTTTATTTTATTTTTTTATTATTATCACAGATTTCTGGTACTTTTGATCCATTCAATGCGTATAGATTTCTTTTTAAACAATTTCACGCTTTAATCTTAGACTTCTGGATGGTAGTGTAAAAGAATATCAGATATTTGTTTTATAAATTATGCCTGGTATCAACATCTCTCTTCAGATAGCTCATTAAGGACTACAGACTGTCCCTCTGGTCTTACACATGCAGTGAGAGACGGTCTGAAGGAGCAGCTTGGAATCTGTCCACATTACACAACCAACAGCCTGACACCTGTGATATTGCTCCACCTGCACCTGGTGCTTTGCAGAAGATGCTACGAGGACTGCAGAAGGACATTACTGCTTAGCTTCTTTAAGAGATGTTTCCCTTCCAATGTTACATTTTCTTAAAACGAAAAACCTTTTTCCCACTCATCAATAGTTTTTAGCGATCACAACCCCAAAAGACAAAAGAGACAATTAAAGGGCAACAATGCACTATATACCAAGACTTCTAAAGCTGGATGAGACCTGTATGGCAAAGTACTACTAATATTCTTCACAGAAGATGCATGACGTATTTAGAATGTTGAGCTTGAGACATAGTTTCTTCCGTTATCTCTACAAAGAATATACACATTTGCCCTCGTGCTAGTCCAACAGTTTGAACACACTCAATTGAACCGAAGCATAGCTTAATTAAAGCTTGCTGCTCCCAGGAGTCCCAGAATTCCCTGACATCTATCCATCTACTCACAAAAACACACCGACTCTCTCTCTCTCTCTCTAGCTTTACATATAAAATTATACTTCTCTATAAGAAAGTTAAAATGTCAACTAAATGTTTTAACCAAAGGAAACACACCAATAAAATAAGGGACATGAAAACAGAGATTTAAATTGTAATTAAAATAAAATGAGCTAATGCGTTCACTTTAAAAGTCTGAAATCGTAATAAGAAGCATTCTGATTCACACAAAGTAAATTTCCTGTGTGAATCACCGATTATTTGGGGGTGGTAATGAACAAGAAAGGTCATAACTCAGTCGTTAACTTTCCATAGGAAACACAAAACAAGTAAATAGGGTTAATTAGCTTTCCATATGCAATGACTGATGTTTACGAGCACTGTACATTTAACAAAATACTAAATTTCCCATGTGGAATACCTGTTTGCGTACCTGGGTGGCACGAAAGAAGAAAGTTTCACTGGATTTCTATTGAAATAAACAGGCTGATCTCCGAAAGATCTGTTAAAGCTTTGACTGTTTTATAATAACAAACACTACGTCAATGTATGTACGACAAACAGATTTCACT
The DNA here is from genome assembly GCA_032361065.1 of Enteromius trimaculatus. NCBI lineage: Eukaryota > Metazoa > Chordata > Actinopteri > Cypriniformes > Cyprinidae > Enteromius > Enteromius trimaculatus. The sequence continues at coordinate 11,015,253 of JAUMHP010000060.1, forward strand.
GAAGGGGTTTCTTTGGAGCCCTGTGTTGATGATAACAACAGGTTAGTGCTGTGTGTTTGTTGCGTCAACAGTGTGTAGTGCACTATCACATTGTCTGAGTGGGCTAAACCGCACACCTGCGAGCACATGGAGTTCACATCCTCAGCACTGCGACCTTCCCATGAGCAGGTGACCGAGGACAATGTCATTTGTGTCATGCCGGAAGTTGTGTCATGTACGATCGAAACTAATGATACCCCCCAAATCCGTCACTTTACAGTACGCCTTTGATATGTAGGCGTCATATTAGAAGCGCTAATCTATAGAGAAATACGAACAATTTATAAATAAAGGTTAAAACGAAGAAAAAGGACTTGATGCCGTCCCAAATCAAATAATTTAGCAAAAGACATAAATTCAGATACACAGCAGCAACATTTCATTTTAACCACTAACGTTACATTTATTGTAGACAAAGATAAACCATACTGAAGAGACTGAATGTAGGATGCAGCCCTTTATCTGTTACATGTGAAGAACCATCTTTGAAAACTATGAAACATCTGCAGCGGCGAATGGACTTAACATGCGCTGAATTAAAAACATCACATCTAATGATGTAACGTTACAAAGTTTCTATTTTTGGCAACCAGATCCAACAACATCGTTGTGGGGTGTGTGAGATAAAGGGGAAAAAAACGATCTGTGATCAATCAAAACGTGCGTGTCTATTTAATCGTCTGTTGTGTTGGAAATCGACGTTATTGTGGATCCTGGCAGTTTAGAAACATGGAGCCATTTTAAATGGAATTACGTTAGTCGAGAAGACAACCGACACTATCATTCAAAATTATGTCACGTTATGTTTTATTCATATTCCTACAACACGTCGTAATAGTTTAGTTCTAAAACGAGGTATTCAACTCACCAGTCAGTCTTGAGGTGCAATGTCTGAATCTGAGTGAGAAAAATCCTCCACAAAGATGTTGAAGTGAACAGAGGCTGCTGGAAGGGCTCGTCGTCCGCACGTTTCTCTGCTCGCAGTCTCTCTTCGCCAGCCGTGTTTTGATGTCACTCGGTGGGCGGGGACTTAAGGGCTACCCAAATTACCATCGACGCGTTTGGAAGACCCCCTCAGACGCGATTTATCGCCCTCGTGAGGTTATCTGTGATATCAAGCCACGTCAAGTCAAGTTTATATTATATATCTTTCCCCCAGAAATGTTCCTTGTGTAAATCCACTTGCCAATAAAGCTCATTCTGATTTTAAATCAAATCACACAGCAGACCAGGTATACACATACTGTATACATACAACGTGCTTTTATTGTAACAAGCCATCAATGCAATATAAAGGGGGAATACTGTTGTCCAGTCATGCCCTTTTGGAAAGACATTAAGCTGTGTACATAATGACAGAATTTGAATATATTTATTAAATGCTACTCAAGGTAATAACCAATGTGCATATATTAAATATTTCACTGAGTAATTAGAACTCCGATATTGAAATGCATTGTTTGTTCGTGTCTTTTAGATAAACAGCCATGTGGTTCAGTCATTGTAAAGAAGCAAAGATTTGTGTTTACACTGATCGCATTTGTCGCATGAAGGTTAAAGGAATAGCAGACTACTGATGATTACAGTAAATATATTCACAGCTGTTCAGATATAAATATGCAATACTCCAAAAAACATTTTAACATAGTAAAAATGTGATCCCTTAAATGTAGAACACAAACCACTGTTTTATTATGTATATTGTACTTCGAACCCAACCTCTTAAATAGAGAATATAGGTTAGAGAGGGCATTAAATGCCATTTCCACTTTTTCCCATTTAGTTAGGTTTCTGGCATGTCTGCCAGCTCAGAGAAATTGAAAAGAACACCCAGTCAGTTTGCAATGAGCTGCCTGAGTCTGAATCTCAATCAGTCAAGCAGCGAGTCGTTTCAATTTGCAGCCAGTTTCTTAATAGATAGCTAGCTAGTATAAGACCACCTCCAAGCCATATACAGAGTCCGAGGTAGAGATTCACACAAAAGAGAGGGGTGGGGTGAGCAGTAGCTTGCTATTGAGGATATGTAACAAAAGTATGTTACAGACATTTCATTAAGACCCTAAAGGATCATACCAACTTATGGAAAATGGACCTTTTAAGGATTACCAGCTTTTTAAAGAGCACACACTGGATCAGTTTTTGACTCTTCAAGTAGGCTTTTAGCTTAAACTCTACATGAACAAACATCACTTGAAATTAAAAAATATGTTTTCTTGTACTTGCATATTTTAAATTTCCTAATGATTTAGTGAACAATTATTATAAATTGGTGCATGCTGTGCATCGTTAAATAACAGGGACATGTCTTGTAAACCTTTCAGCAGTGTGTTCTATTGTTTTCTTCTGCTGAAAGAGAAAGGATAAAAACATTTGTTTTGAAAAGAATTAAGTGAGGTGATAAAGTTTTGTAAAACTCTGCCTTAATTCCACATCCTCAGTCAGAATCACAGACTCTAATAACAAACAGCATGTTTAGTTGCACATGTTTCTCAGTTTATTCTTTAGGCTCTTTGGTTCTTGGCCTGGTTTGGGAATGTATCGAGCTGAGGTAGTGCTGTGATGGTAGTGAACTCTGCCCTGGCGCCCTCATGTGGCACAAGTCAGAGAAATCTGCTGCACCTTCCCCATTTCATTCAGCAGCTGTTTGATGCTGTGCTTGAGTTCAGGCAGACGGTCCAGCGGCTCTGGAGGCTCCAGTTCACCCGTGCAGTCCAGCCAGTTTTCAAGCACTGAAAAAGGAACAGCGTTTAGGGATCAATTTTAGCTACAGCATACATGAACTGTTCCCATAATACAATTCACTACATGAAAAATATCAAAACATAAATCCCTCTGGCTCACCATCAAGCTCCCTTTCGATGAAGTCCATCCTGTGAGTAACCTCTTCTTGTACAGTCTCGATATGCTCCAGCAGGTTGATCCTCCACTGCTGCTGCTGAGCTCCGCCCTTAACTCCGCCTCCATCAACACCCGCCTCACAGTGTTCTCCTGCATCCTATGTGCAATAAAGTGACATTTACCAGTCACCACAACATAAAACAGTCAGTCTACACAACCATTCAAAAGTTTGGGATAAGATTTCTGCTCATAAAAAATTACTACAGTTTAAAATAAATAAATAACATGCTTTAACATGGATTTTCAGCTTTCATGTGATGGCAAAACTGAATTTTCACCAGTATTACTCCAGTCTTCAATGTCAAACGATCCTTCAGAAATCAATCTTACATAAGAAATATTTCTTATTATTTTCAATGTTCAAATGTTTTGCTTCTTTTTTTTGTGGCAACCGTGATACTGTTTTTTACGGATTTGATCAAAAATACATTATAAATGTATATTATAAATTTTACAAGTGATTGTTGAATAAAAATATTAATACCATAAACAAATCTTGAACCCAATCCTTAAATTTCAAAGTTAGCTATAAATCATCAAAGGAACAGCTCAAAATAAATCCTCAGTGTCGATCAATCAACCAGCTCTGTCATTTTTTCATGGATGCAGACGTTTAAATTTTCATCTGGACATCACACAAAACTCTAGATTTTAATGGACTATTTTTATTATACTTTTATTGCGCATTTCTGTCGTTTTGAAGCTTAACAACATCACATATACCCACTCACCTTCATTACAAATACATTACTGTGCTGATTACTATTCAATTTAGTTTTTAGATTTACTATTCCTTTACATTTCACACTATTAGTCAGTGATAATAACATCATATTAACTGATTTGATGTGACCATTACCTTGCCATGGTTCAAGAGCTGAGTACTAGATGTCTTCAGTAGTGCTGGTTGGATTGCTCCATTTAAGTGTTGTTCATTCTTCAGCACTGTCTCAGTGTTGTGCAATCTGTCTTCCACCACCGACTCCACGCGAGTCTTCAGCACCAGCCTCGGCTCCAACACCTGGTACAGTGTTTGTGGCTTTTGGTAGCAATGCTCACTGCTAATGTAGTCCTGGAAGGATGAAGTCAAGGGCTCTTTACGCTGAATGGCTTCCAAAGACGCTGATGCAGAAACTGTTTTTGTTTTTGGAAGAGCTATGCTTTTCATCCTTGATTTCTCCGTCGGCTTCCATGGCTGCCGCCACAACTCTAGGTCTGGGTGACTTTGGCTCCTGTAGTAAAATGGTATTACACCCTATCGGTGAGGCCTTTTAAATAACATTCACCTTATGGGTTCAAACAGAGATAAAGCAGGATCACTCACTGTAGCACGCTGATTTTGAGCTGCAGGCCATTGATGACTTCCACCACATGCTGAACATCCCCTAACAGCTGATGAGTGGCTGCAATCTTCTTGCCGTTCTGATGGGAGTAGTTCTCCAGGAAAGAGAGGCCATACATATGACCGGTGGTAAGCCAGTCCTTGTCATACCAGTACCGCAGGCTCTGTCTCTGACCTCTGATCTGCCCTGGATACACACAAACAAATACACCGGTAAGCTGATGTTAAACTGAAAATGATGTAGATTTCCCAGCACGAAAATAGGAATTGATAAAAAGCTGAGCCACTCAATGTGCTACTGAGGCTGAAGTCTACATTAGGGTTACATTATCACTTCCAAACCTGGAGAATCCCGGCAAATGAAGCAAGCATATCGTTCTGGAACATTCTCTTCCAGAAGGCCCATACAGGTTCCATGCTGCCAGTACAGACACTCTTCACACTGGGGTGCAAGAGAATACCAACAAACATGAATCACTTATGGGGTTATTGGTGCATGCAAAGGGTTAAAAATTCAAGGCAGAATTTGTATAGGCGGGGGGGTGTACATAGTGTAAATTACGTGTAAATAACTTTGTTACAGTAAAATAAATATCAAAGTGATTAATATCTGCATAAAATAGAGATTCTAAGCTTTCAAATGGTACCACATATGGGGTTATTGGTTGAAAATTCAAGGCACAATTTGAATGTAACTTTGGACCCGCCGGCGGTTCCGCTGAGTTTAAAAGGTTAAGAGTGAAAAATGTAAAAAGTACAGCTAAATCTACTAAGATTACTGTTTTAAACTTTTGGGTGAGTTTTTCAAAGTCTCTATTCATTTTCTTCTTTAATATATTTTAAAATGTAATACATTTTTTTAAATCACAAAATGGTCATTACACCCGACTTCAGTGTCACATGATCCTTCAGAAAACTAAGTATGCTGACTTAGTGTTTAAGAAAAACCTGTTTCCTGTTATTATCAATATCTATCTATTTTAAAAAGTGATTACTAATAATTGAATGCATCCGTGCTAAATAAAACGATTTCTATTTTTAACAAACAATAGTGACTGCTGACATTTGAATGGTATTGTACAGGCCAATGGTCACCTGTAACATGAAGTCATTTTCCTCTTCCACTTCACACACACATCGGACAGTTTCCTGACTTCCTGTAGTCGAGGCGACAGAGCTACAGCTGAGAGGTGAGGCCATGACTTCCAAATCTGCCCCCATTTCATCTTCACTCCATCCACAGCTGTCCGAGGACCAGTCAGAAATGCTATCCTCATCTGGAAACATGATAAAAAATTACTTGAGTTATGAGGAAAGAAAATCAGATATAAAGAAATAAAGATTCATCCTCACCCCAAAGACAAAGTTTTAAAAACACATTGCATTGTGGGTAAATAACATGCAGCTTTTCTTCACCTGATGTGGTTTTCCTCATCTTTTTCTTTTCCTTCAACTTTATTCGCAGAAAGTCTCTAGTCTGTTTTTCTTTCAGCCGGTCACGTTCCTTCACACCTTCTACGAAGGAAAGAAACCCAAGCTTAATTAGATCATGTCATGTATCAAAGAAAAACAAGGAATAGCACCATAAATCCCACATTTTTGGTGAATTACTATTTAAATTCTAGTCAACAGATGTACCTATTTCCATTAACTTCTTGTCTCTTTCCTTGTTGAAGTATCTATGCATGTTGTTGTCTGGCCGGTTGTCTCTGGTCTTGTCTTTCAGTGAAGGCCACCGTTGGTAATTTTGTGTAGGGGGCACTAGAGAGCGTCTCTTTACAGTCATCTGCGCAAACTCAGGTGATGTAACACACCTCTTCTTAGGGCTACCCTGATTATTAAGCGCGGTGTGTTTGTCCATTTCCCTGGTCTGGTCCAGTTCAAACAGACGATCATCTCCATGGTAGTACTTCATATGATAATGCAGGAGTTTTGCTTTGCGGAAAGACTTCGTACAGCCAGGAGAACTGCATTTATATGGATTATGGTCCAAGTTGATAGATAGCACCGGTGGAGGCTGGTTTCTGATGACTCTGTATACTGAGATAATTGGGTGGTATATTCACTGTCAATTATTCAATTGTGATGAATCATGATTCTGTGAATTTGATTAGTATAGATCATTACTCACATGGCTCTCTGCTGAATCGGTTGGGGTTGTGGAAAGCTTGCTTTCTGACTGCTGTGATAAAAAAAAAACCATTGATCATAATGAACCAGGTGTTATTTGAGCATATATGTGTTGTACAGATATGATCTCACCTGTAGGCTTAAAGGTTTCTGACTGGCTTTGAGCTTTAGGTACTGCTGTTTCATTGGATGATTGTGTTAGATGTAAGGAGTCTGATCCTTTTCCTTGATTGGTGGATGCAAATGTGGGATTGCAATCGTTATGGAAGCTTTTTTCTGAAGGAAAGAGATCAATAATGAGGAAATCTAACATTATGGCAACAGTAAACATTTTTTTATGTAGCAATCAAACTAACCTGAATCAGGCTTGCTTTTTTTGGAGCTCCTTCGTGCCATTGAAAGTCGTCTCTTTCCTAGAAAAACAACATTTTACAGCTGTTATGACCTCAATCTCAAGTAAATTAAAAAACAATAACTAACCTATAATTATTTTGAACATTCAATTTTTTTTTATCTAATATATTAAATATTATATAATATTTTAGGTGTATTGATAAAATCCATTGGCTTTAGCAATCTTTGTTGCAAAATGTGCCAATGGTTCCCATATAGAAATGGTGAAACAATTTGTTTCTCCAAGGTTTGCATGCCTATAACTCATGAAGTATGAAAGATGTCTTAATGCCCTTTTAAGTCTTACCTTACAAACTGTAAGGTAAGGGGGCCCATGTGGTATTAAGATACTTTGTTCTTAATATGGCTACAGGAGTAAATCGTTAAATTATATACATTTTCAATGGTAAAAAAACAAATGTGGGTCACATTACATAAATTTGATACTTTTCTTCTAAAGAGGAATGCCTGAAGAACAAAAAATGTGGAAACTAGAGATGCATCTTGTTTCGTTCTGTCAAAACAACTGCATTCAACATATATTTTGTGCCATAAATATTCTTTTTCTACAGTTTGGATGCATATAACTCAAGAAGTATAATAGACTTCGCAATATAATTTCTATTTTTCCCTATAAAATTCTATTTTTTGGAATCTCTATGCTCAAGGCCCTACATCACTCAGTCCTGGAGATATGAGAATCTCAATGACGTTACATTTTTAGAATGTTTTCAGTTCTTGAAAACCTAAGGTTGGTCTCTTTCTATACTACTGATACTATTGTATTATTTTACAATTATAATTATTGTATATTATTATTGTATTTAAAGTGGAATTTCTGAAGAATAAGTAATGCAGAAACTTGAAATGTATCTTGTTTCCTTCAAAACAATTGTATAGGACATGGTTCCAGCAAAGTGCCCTTAAAGTTTCTAACTACAAGTTTGAGATGGTTCACAAATGCATGGTATACGCTTCCCAAACTTGGAGCAGTTGCAGAAATCAGACCCAGAAAACACTGAATCATGACCTGCTCGTGTGTAAAAGAACACAGTGCTGTGCTTCATTCTGAAACTATTGCATGTATATATTTGACAATCACATTGGGCCACATTTACTAAACGAACGTACGGCAAAAAATATGGGCATCTGGTCATTTCTACGCAAAATTAGGAATTTATCAATACAGAAGTAAGCAGTGGCTATGATCAAATCTCATGCCCTCATTAGTTCTAGCACTGCCTGGCATTTCGGCTATTCATCATAAAACTAAAATGCAGTCAACCAAACGCTGTATATTTTAAAAGGACACCCAAACAAACATTTTTTGCCAAATACAAAAAATTTTCTTGCGTAGAAATGACCAGATGCCCAATTCTTATTGCTAAAACTGCCAGATCTTGCAGGTTTGCCCTACACAAGATTAAAAATGATAAGGCCCTTTCTTACAGAGCCAGCCACACAAATCCTGATCCAGGCCCTGGTCATCTCCAGGCTGGACTACTACAATGCTCTTCTAGCCTGTTTTCCCTCATGCACAATCAAACCTCTACAAATGACCTAGAATGCAGCAGCACGACTGTTCTTTACCGAGCCCAAAAGGGCCCATGTCACACCTCTCTTCATCTCCCTGCACTGGCTCCCAATTGCAGCGTGCATCAAATTCAAGACATTGATGCTTGCATATGGAGCAGCCACAGGCTCGACTCCCGCTTACCTCCACTCACTGCTACCAATCTACACTCCCTCTAGAACTCTGAGATCCGCCAGTGAGCGATGCCTCATTGTACCATTACAAAGAGGCACAAAATCTCTTTCCAGAACATTCTCTTACACCGTTCCTGGCTGGTGGAATGATCTTCCCATCACTATTCGAAATGCCAACTCCCTTACAACTTTCAAACGACTGCTGAAAACCCATCTCTTTCAACACTATTTGACATCATAAAAAAATGAAATTCTTAACCCTACTCTTTCTTTCCCTTTCTAAACGGCACTTATCTGAACATTGCTCGTTTGACGGTTTTATAAGCACTTCCTAAGTTGTTTTTTGCCTCTTTAGGACTAATTGCTTGCTGTTTTCCCCACCTGTAAGTCTCTTTGGATAAAAGCGTCTGCTAAATGAATAAATGTAAATATTTTACACGGATATTAGAACATGGCTACATATGTTAAGCAAACCATTTGTATGCTGTTTATAATGAATGCCAGTGACCTAATTTAGGTTCTATTTTATGCTTTAATATATCATTTTATAACTACTTATTTTTAATTCTTGTTCTGAATATTCAGAAATTTTAAATATTTGTTTTAGAGTGAGGGTAGACACTATAATGTTTATATTTACTAATATTTTAATATACATATAAATGAATGTAGCATAACTGTTTGCGATTACAAGGTTAGCTGGTGTTTTTGGGGTAAGATCAATTTCTTTTATGAGATCACTTCCTCTTTTTAACCGGGTTTCGTTTCTCTGTCGTAAACTATAGAGGTGAGGCTTCTTAACCAGGCTGTTTTTAGGGGTGTGATATTCAAATAATGATTTTTTTCATCACGTGCGTTCATTCGTATGATGTGATTGGTGGCATAGGAATGTTTTGTGAATCATAAGTTCACTTGTAAGTTGATTTGTGTGCACGGATTTGCTATATGTTAGATTGCCTTATTGCAAATTAAAATTTTGATTATTTGTGAAGCCAAACACAGAGAGTTAATAATGGTGGATTTCTGACTGGTTTCCCGAAACACACAGCTTACCACTAACCAGAAAATCAATTAGCCCCACCACCAAGTTCACATTATTGGTTGAGCCACTGTTGCCAGGTAGGGCTGGTCATAATTTTCAAACAAACAACTTTTGAAACCCCAGCTGAACCACAGTGCTTAAAAATCAACCAACAAATCACTTACCTACTGTCATAATTTTTTTTAATCTAAGTTGAGCTTTGTACGTACTTCTTATGCGCTGCCTCCGTGATTTTCTGTCATGAGGAACACACTTTCCTTTGATTTCCTCCTCTTTTTGTTCCATGTGAACTTCTGCTTCCTCGATCTCATTTCTCTTTACCATCCCCTCATTAAAGTTCATACCCGTGTCAAACACCACAGAGTCCTCCATATCCACTGTGGCTTCCTCTTCTCTCTCCTCAGGCCCCGAGACCTTCTTTAGAAATGATTTGCTGTAATTGTGCTGCCCTATTCGCTCCAAGCACCTCTCCTCGTATTCCTCCTTTATGCTTATATCTTCCACTTCAAGGCAAGTCCCATTCCCACTGCTTTTCTTCTGTTCACCTTCTTCTCCATCCAGATCCGAGATCCCATCCGCCTCTTCCTCAGGAACATGGTCAGTTTGCGCTGCTGCTTGTTTAATGCCATTGACTTCACTCACTTCCAGCATTTTCTTGTCCTTTTCTGTCTTTTTTACTATGGGCTTCTCTTCATTTTTAGCAGTTAGTTTCTTTCTTCTCTGTTGGGTCAGAATAAGAGTAAAGGAAGAGAAAGCCGAAATGAGTACAGAAATATAGGTGCAACATGAATAGGATACAAATGCAATATAAACCTGTTTGGTGAAGGGCTTCACATGGATTCCTTTGACTGTTTGGATGACACCATCATAGAACTTAACAGTGTAGGATGCTGCAGGAAATACAAAATTAAATATGAATCATTTAAATTTGAATAAGAAACTGTGTAACACATCTGCTTAATGCAGTGAAAACGGAAACTACTTACCATCTTTATTGACGGACAAGACTTTAGCAGGATAAAATCGACAGTCAGACCAACTGGCAAGAATTTTGTCATTCACATGAAATCCCTGCAAAAAAGTATGGATGAAAACAGAATTAATTGAACTCCTTTTAAATGGCTTTAAATGTGATTCAACTAAGAATTTAGGCTCAGATTATTAGATTTTTAAGAGATATATTGACCTTGATTCACAGTCATGGTCTGTAGGTCCTGCAAACCAGTGATCTATGATACTGTTTCCTGTTTTGTTTTGTTTTTTGTCCATGTTTCTGCATGTTGGTTGCACCACGTAACTAATATAAATAAACATTTTTTTGACAGCAGTGATGCATTAAATTTATTAAAAATTACAGTAGACATTTAAATTTCTTTTTAATCCATGAATTAAAAAAATATAATATATAATATATATACACATATACAGATGAATCCCAATAAATTACAATGTTGTGGAAAAGTAAAATTTTTTCAGTAGTCAAAATGTGAAACTTAAAAACTTAATTTACTAAATAAATTTAGTGCACACAGACTGAAGTCTTTGCTTCTTTTAAATTGTGATGATTTAGGCTCACCTTTAACAAAAACCTCAACAAATTAGAATACTTCATAAGACCAATAAACATGTTTAGTGAATTGTTGTCCTTCTGGAAAGTTTGTTTATTTACTGTACATGTAGGCCTACTCGAAACTTGGTAGGGGCTCCTTTTGTTTTAATTACTGCCTCAATTGGGCATGGCATGGAGGTGATCAGTTTGTGGCACTGCTGAGGTGGTATGGAAGCCCAGGTTTCTTTGACAGGGATTCAGGTCTGGTGAGTTTGCTGGCCGGTCAAGCACACCAAAACCATGGCCATTTAACCAACTTTTGGTGCTTTGGCAGTATGGGTAGGAGCCAAATCCTGCTGGAAAATCAGCATCTTTAAAAAGCTGGTCAGCAGAAGGAAGTGCTACAAAATGTCTTGGTAAATGGGTCAGTGACATAGGTCTTCAAGAAACACAATGCACCAACACCAGCAGATGACATTGCACCCCAAATCATCACAGACTGTGGAAACTTAACACTGGACTTCATGCAACTTTGCTATGAGCTTCTCCACCCTTTCTCCAGACTCTAGAACCCTGGTTTCCAAATGAAATACAAAACTTGCTCTCATATGAAAAGAGGACTTTGGACCACTGCATAACAGTCCAGTTCTTCTTCTCCTTATCCCAGGTAAGATGTCTGTGGTTCAGGAGTGGTTTAACAAGAGGAATAGGACAACTGCAGCCAAATTCCTTGACATGTCTGTGTGTGGAGGCCCTTGACACGTCTTGACCCCAGCCTCAGTCCATTCCTTGTGAAGTTCACCCAAATTCTTGAATCGATTTTGCTTGACAATCGTCATAAAGCTGCGGTACTCTTGGTTGGTTGTGCATCTTTTTTTCCCACACTTTTTCCTTCCACTCAACTTTCTGTTAACATGCTTGAATACAGCACTTTGTGAACAACCAGCTTCTTTGGCAATGAATGTTAGTGGCTTACCCTCCTTGTGAAGGGTGTTAATGATTTGAACTGAATTACTGTAATAAATTAACCTCTCCACGACATTCTACTTCATTGAGATGCACCTGTATATGTATATATATATATATATATATATATATATATATATATATGCTAGTTTCCATATAAAATATTAAGCTTATGTTTTCAGCATTGTTAATAAGACATGTTTATCAGCATGAGACTTCTAAAGAATTGTGTGGCATTGAAAAATGATCAGAAATAAATATGATTTTCAGATATAATAAAATAGAAAACATGACTGATCAATGGTTGACTACTAAAATAATATTGGTAATTTAGGGTTTGCTTGTGTGATCCACACAGTAATAATCAGTTGAAATGACAACAAGGCTGATTCAGCATCACTTTCGCATCTCAGACTTATACATGAGACTGATCCTAGATTAGCTTTCATTTACCGGGGTTTTTAAGGAGCACAGTCTGTGACTCACAGGGATAAAGCTGTCTTCCTGCCGTCCCTCTCTCCTCAGCTGAACCCTCTCCACGGGCCTCAGGTACGGACTGGCCCAGTCAAACCACTCATCGTAGCGATGGCTCCACTGGCGATAGTGGATTAAGATCTTCTCGCTCTCATAGTCAATCTTCTCAATGTTGGCAACATACCTGGGAGCGAAACCACACAGAGAGAGCTCGCTATAAAACAGAGTGACAGAAAGGCTAAGGAAACAAGTGTTTTTTAAAAGAATGGCACTTGCCAGTTCTTCAGATCGTCCCGCGCTTCAAGAGCAGCGCCCACCTCAAACTTAATTCCTCGTCTGTTAGGAGGCGATTTGCTCATAATGTCAGCAACTAAGTAATATGAAAGAGTCACATTCATTTTATTACATTAGGTCAGTGATATTACTGTTTATATAAATAGACCAATTGAGAGCTAACATGAGAGAAAGAGTATTTTAATTCTCAAGAAAAGAAACATTAACTTTATAATAAGGATAATATTACTTTACATTTATTTATTTATTTTTAAACATATTGGTAACAACTAACTACAACTACTAAACTTTATCACAGCAACCATTTTGAAAGAAAAACAATGAAGTATTGATTGTTACACATCTGGGTCACTGGTTACTGACATTTCTCAGTGTTCTGGAGCAAATTTAATCAAAAGTATTTGACCAGCAAAGAAATCCTTCTGTCGTCCTTCCAAGACATAGACTTTCTTTTGTCTCAGTGGAGAAAGCAATATTATGAATAGAGGACATATTTCAGCTGGTTTGAGGAGAAAAACGTTGGTAACGCTTCACAATAACTACACACTATGAATGATTAGTTAAGAATTAGTAAATATTAATGTCATCCTTCATAAACCATTGTTCCAACATTATTATGCATGAGTAAACAGTTTACAAGTGCATCTATAAATGCCTTGTTCTTGAGCATATAATGCATATATTTTCATACTTTATTAAATTATTAAATTATTTACAAACCAGTTATTTAGGAATTGTTAGTGTTTAGTAAGATCATTCAGAAAGTCTAAGTAAATGTAAATAAATTATTTAAATTTACATTAATAAATCATATTTTTTATACACATTATAATAGTTGCTCAGTGTGTTAATAGAGGCTTTATTAACACACGTCCCTGCTGTATTTCATAATAAAGTTTTGTGAGCTCATCTAAAGTGAGGACTTTACAAAGATTTATACATTGTAAAGCATTTATAAAGCAGATACAGAACACAGAAATATTTTTTTAAGATGTAAACAATTTAATCGCATAACTTGATAAATGAAAAACAAACAAATCAAGTGTACATTTGTACAGTTTCATATTTTTTTCATCTTGAAATGAATAGTTCTGTATCCCTCTGTGTTGTGTTTGTTAATTTTCTTCCGTTAGGAAGATAACTGAGCCTTTAAACCTCCTTTGTACATTTAGATATGCTTATAAATCAAGAACGAAGCATTTATAGCTGTATTTATAAACTGCTTGCTAATCACAAGTAATGTTGGAACAGTGCTTTATAAAGGATGAACTGACTATTTACTAATGCTTAACTAATTATTTATAGTGTGCAGTTATTATAAAGTGTTACCGAAATTTCTTATTTATGGAGTTGTTTCTCACGAACAGACAGACTTTAATTGATGGACTGGATTCATGTAGATAACTGTTGATTTGGATTTTTATCAGTGGTTTGGACTCTTGTTATGACGGCACCCAATCACCTCAGAGGATCCATTGGTGAGCAAGTGATGTAATGCTGAATTTCTCCAAATCCATTCTCATGAAGAACAAAAGAATTCTCTTGGATAGAATAAGAGTAAATTTTCAGCAAATATTTAAAACTTTACTTTTAATGGTCAACTTTTTGCTACATTACTCAAACAGTAGATCCCATTCAGTAAATCACAGACAAAATAGGTATCAACAGTGGATTAGAAAGCACACTTTATGAGATGAAAAAAGTAAAATATAGCATCTAAATTACAGATGAGGGTCTCTTTGTCTTTTTAAAAAATCATGCCAAATACAGCTTGATTTATTTTGCACACTACAAGTCAACATGAACAATTATAATCTACATTAACATACATGTTTTATTTATTATAATAATGATAATTAATGAATTAAATAACAATTAAATAAAATATTTTAACGATTCAGTTAATAAACTATAAGCAGTCATTACAATCACAAGATTTCATTTGATGCTTGACATCAATAAAATGTAAAATTAAATTAAATCAGAAATAATTTTTGTCGAAGCAACAGCAATATCTTTCCCGGTCAACATCACTGATCTACAGCATTTAACTATACAGGGTAGATGCAAAGAATCCAGGTCATGGCATCATGCCACTAAACACACTGTGAACAGCAGACTTAACTTAATTATCAATAGCCTACTGAGCTAAGCCTCTTATTTCTACGTAACGTTAATGTTTATATTGAAATTCAACATTCCATTTGTATTAAATAAACATATTGCTAGTTAAATTGTTGCACAATTACATAAATCATAATATTTAAAAATTACTAAATTAACTATACTATAAAAGGTATTTGATTTAATTATTTACTCTAAGTGAGAGTAGTTAAATGAATTTTATCAGGGGCCCCCAAATGCATGACAATGACAATGGAAACAATAGAGATGCCAGATATTACAGTATTACACTATTGTTTGTTACTCGCAGATTTCTGTCTGTATACAACCAAAAGCAGACAGAGGACATCATTTAAGATGATTTGAAATCCTACAGGATTAATATTAGTCTTACTGAAAACACAAGCAGACATTAACTTCCTGACTGCTCCACGCCCTCCAAGAAAAAAATGACATGGATAGTAATGGGCGAGAGCATCGCCACTCCCACAAATACAAGCTGTAAATCACAACGTGCATCTACCAAAGCACAAGTTGCGACATATATTTGATTTCGTTAGCTACCTAAAATCTGTAACTGCACGTTTAATTTTCTAAAGCAGCATCTTTAAACATCCCGTACTCGTCCAAAGTCTTGCTATTGAGAAAACAGTATTATAAGATGCTATGAACATCAATTACCTGTTGTGATATCCGTCTTTTTTAGCTATAAAGGCGCGTCGTGCATCTATTCAAGGCTCTTTTATTGTAACCACGTTGGGCGCGAGATGCACGCACTTACCATTTTCCAATGTGTTCCACACAGACTACCGGTATGAACAATACCGCCTCCGCGCATGCGCCAGACTCGCGCTCTCTATAAAGACGTCTTCATTGTGGGGTGCACAGACATTACATTACTCGACCTTTAAAAAAGTAAGAGGTCAGTACGATATTTTTTTAAGTAATACTTTTATTCAGCGAAGATGCCTTAAATTGCTGTTCCTTTGACTTAATGAACTAGTCTCCACAGTTTGAGATGCACACATATGTTTCTTTATTGTTAATAATTTTTTCATGCACCTGTCAAATTTGAGAATATAGGCTTTTTGGTTTTTCATAAAGTATTTTTAGACTAGTGGAAAGAAATAATCTTTTCATTGTTTCTTTTATCGCACTTTATATATTTGGATGAATAGATTTCAATTACAATACATATTTTAAAGGCTGTTTTCCCAAAATGTTTTTTTTTTTCCCTACACTCCGCCATTTATCTCCACTTCCCCTTCCTGCAGGACTGAATGAAAATCCTACAGGACAGGGTATATTCCTGCAGTAGTCCTGCATGTTTCTTGTAGGATTCTGTAGGATTCCAGCAGGAACTGAACACTACGCTTTAAGTTTCCTGTAGGATTCCAGCAGGAGTCCTGCATGTTTCCTGCAGACATGGATCTAAACACTTTAGATTTCCTGAAGGTGTCCTACAGGAAAATGTTCACAAAAATCCTGTGGGATTCTGTAGAAATGTGCAGGTATGTGGTGTGCAGGTCCTGCAGGATTTTTCCACTTTTATTCCTGCAGGATTTTTTTTTTGTAAGTGTTTGTTCATATATAGGATATAATTTGGTCGACAATATACATCTCATTCCAGAAATGTGTGCAAATTAGCACATATTTCGTTAAATAATGCTTCATTTTCATGTTTTCATCAGATGAATAAATTACAATAACCGCTTGTAATGTTTTTGTTTGTTTGCTGTTAATTGTGTGTAGATTTATATATACACAGAAATGGAAATTTGTGTACAAAATATGGAAATTTTGTTTATGATGGTGAGTTTGTAAATTCTTATTGCTCAATAAAAAAAAAACAAAATAAAATTATACCGAATTAGAAGTTATTTTAAACTCTATGATATTTAATATTACTGTTTTGCTGCATTTTTGCTCAAATAAATGCAACTTTGGTGACCATTTACTTAAAAAAAAAACATTGAATAACCTAAAATTTTGATTAGTAGTGTATTTACATAATGCAACATAATATAGGTAAAATACAGGCCATCATAAGCCATAGTTCAATTGAGACATTTATTTTTATAAAAAAGCATTAGGATTAGAGCTTAAAGAGTATATTATATCTACAATATACTACAATATTTTCTTACAAATAAATACAATAAATACATACATAAATGTAACATCTTTAAGAAACTTTATTAGATGCCTCAACATCCATTTCACACAAAATACATACACAATCCAAAACGTGTATCGAATATTTTGCTCATACACAATCAGTCGATAGCACAGAATACTAAATACAAAAATGTTTAGTTTTTTTAAAAAATCTATTTTCCAACAACTCACCACCACTCACTTCCATTTATATGTGACGTCAGTAAAATAAGCAGTACTATTTACAAGCTTTATTAACATACAAAGAACAAAAGGGTACCTGTCTTTTTAGATAAGTCATGAATTTTTATTTACCCTTTACAGATTAAAGATTTTACATTTTAAATTCTTCAAATGCAATTTCACAGGTATCATATACTGCCATATACTTCCGTTATCACTTAATATATTCATTTACAAATTAAAAATATTAGATCTAGATGGTGTGTATGAGGCTGCATACTTCCAATGGGAGCTAAAAATGTACCATTTAAAAACAATTAAAGACAATTTTGCATAAATGACTTTCCTGATTATCAGGGAATAATAATAGTTTTAACAAAACATAAAATTGTAAAATAAAATAGAAAACGTTCACTTTTTAAAAAAAAATAGAGCATGAAAAAGTCACACCCAAAACAAAACCTATTTTTCTCTTTTCTTTAGTTTTCAGATTAAACTAGGAACACTTATACATTTGTCCTGTACATGACATAACAGATGATCTTTTCCACAAATCACAAAGATACTGTCAGAGAACAAACAAAAATCAGTTTCTTAATGGCTCTCACACTATGACTTACTATACAAAACAAGCAAACAACATTTGAGTGCTCACAAAGCAATGCATCCATGCAAGTAACTTTGACCCTTGCGATGCACATTAATGCATTTAAACCATTAACAAGTTATGACCATTGTAACTGAAGATTTACATTTTAACATGCTTTTCTTGAGCATGCAAAACATTTCTGACATGAATTTCAACTTCTTTATATCAATAAAGTACACATTTAACTATCGAAAGTAACAGTTTTCCTCTCAAAAAAAAAAAATCACAATCATCCTTAAAATTGTACTTTTGTCCTAGGTTTTTAGTTTTTGTCCACAATGTCATATTTGTCTGTTTGTAAGCAGGTTGGCTGTGTATCACTGATTCATGTTCTGCTAATAAAAAGTAAGAAAACTTTAAACAGTGCCCTCTATGAAGCTTGTGTCCAGATGTACAATGAGCATTCGCAAGAAAGACATCTCTTTGCGGGTGTTCTCAAATATGACACGGGGGTCGTCTGATTGGCACCGAAGGCAATTAGGAGCCATTACCATAGCAAGGTTGTTCACGTCCATTTTAGTGACTGAAACATTTGCAGGCTGAGCAAAAACCTGGGGAAGACATAGGAAATGCGTCAGAGCAGTGCAATAAGTCAAAAGACATTTTTGTTTGTGTGTTTGTTGAGTGAATACCTGAAGGAAGTGGATGAAGTAGCACAGCACCAGTCGGTTGAGCTCAGGCAGCGACTGCACCACGCTGATGGCTGCCACAGGATCATCATAGTTACTGACGCACTGCTTGTAGAAAGTCATGGGTATGAGAGGCTCCTCCAGCTCACGGTACCATAGCTTCATCAGAGAGGCTGTGGAAAAACAATGGCATAGATGTTTTTGGCATGATAATGAAACGCAAGTACATCTTTTCTTTGGCTATGTAAAGCATGAGAATAGTTACTCACCAGGGACATTAGGGTCTGACAGGTTTTCAGGAATCCTCCACTGGTCCACTTGAAGCTTCAGTGCATTAACTTCATCGATGTCACCAGGAACCCTGCAGGGGGGAGATCGTAACGTTACACTCGAGGACCACCAGAGGGAGACAACACACCATGTATGCGCACGTGATAGCGAGTTAACAAACACTGTACGCCCCATAGTTTAGGCTAGAAGGGATACATATGGTGCTACTGGGCAGGCAAACTGGCAAAATGTAATTTTTGTCACACTATACAGTAATAATTACTATTTTGCATTATTGTAATGTGTACGCTTAGGTTTGTGGAAAGTGTAGATGTTAATAAAACAAATCTAATAGGTATAAAAATGTAATTTCTTCATTAGTTTTCGGTCTGACCCTTCTAGCCACATGTCACATGTCTTACAGAGTTTGCAGAGAATATTTCTAGTAAGATATTAAAAAAGCAGTCAATTTGGTCCCAATTTTGAATAAAACTAGAACCTGCTTTATACATTTTATCATTACAAAAAAAAAATAATGCATGGTTCACACAAAATTATTAAGCAGCTTTCAAACTTTTTTAACAATGATAAGAAATTTTTCTTGAGCACCAATTCAGCATATTATAATTGCTCTAATTCCTTCGATAGAACATATTCGATTTTTTGAAGGACCATGTTGGTAACGGCTGCTAAAAACTTGGTTTTGCAAAGGAATAAATTACATTTTAAAATGCTTTCAAATAAAAAGATTTATATTACATAGCATTTCGCAATATTACTGTATTATTGTTTTTATTCATCAAATAAATGCAGCCTTGGTGAATATAAAACTTCAGTAAGCTACAAAAAGCATCTTGTGACTGGAAAAGCTACGTTATTAGAAAACACCTGTTCCAAAGACACATTATGAAAAATGTTCATAACGTATTCTCAATTTACGTACCTGTCAACACACTTGTATAGTAAAACAGAGGCTGCTCTTCTATCTAATTAGCATATATTTGAGCAGGTCTTACCTGAATATGCCCTCGGTCTGCGCTCCACCCAGAGCTAACACATACTGAGACAGCTGCACTTGCACCCACGGCAACTTCCTGTCTGGGAAGAGTTCACTCTGTCGCTCCATCACTTCCTCTAGAGAGCTTCCAAACAGTGAAGGGGTCATGATGGCTCGCCGACTGTGGTCTACCTCCTCCAAAGTGGGCTTTATGAGACCCTTTATGAGAAACACAGAAAACGCTACTTACTTCTCTTTCGTAAAAACACCTGGTTCTCCTTCAGTGTATTTGATCAAAGCTTACCTTTTTCCCTCCAGTGACCGCCACTTTCTGGAGCTTACGGTAGCAGTACTTGGCATACGTGCTGACAGGAAGAGCTGGAGACCAAAAAAACAGGAGTGATTACTACTATTCTTAGACACAGGGCTTGCACAATCTAATGGTGGACAGATTTACATCTAAAACCTGTTTCACAAGGTAAAGGCTTTGAGAACTGAGTCACTTTTCTTTGTCTGGAACATGGCTAAATTGCTCTATAATAGTTGACATGAAATCAACGATCATGGGATCACACAGGAGCACGTGGGGAGTGAGGCACTTCAAAATGAGTCACTGTTTTAACAATGAATGAAAAATGAAGATTTAGTTCCATCAAAAGTGTGGAGGATGAAACCCAGCCAGCACATTCTGTTAGTAGTGACTCAACTAAAGGAGACGAAATAAACAGAGGGTTTTCGACGAGGCTGCGTTTCATCAGTGTGCCGTCTTGTACTTCTGTTATGTAAAAGCTAAGGACATTAGGACTATGAAAGCAGAACTCGCAGAACATTTTCCACTAGCTGCATATAAATGATATTCCCAGAAATGACTTGATGTCAGATTGTAAAACAAACTCCAGGCTTGTAGAATCACTGGGATTTATTGTACATCTAGAAATGCAGAATTTATAGCAGCCTATGCTTAGCATTTTAGAGAAACCGCAAGGATTCCTCTGGTTTCAAGAGAGCTTCATAACTCCAAAGAAAATCCATAGGGGGCATTTCTAATACAGGCTTTGTGGATCAGAACTAAAGGAGCCAGATGGTAAAAATCGGTGCGGCAATAAAAAGCATCTTCTCTGGAATGTGCCTCAAACTCGACACCTCTTCAGATTTATGGCAAACAGGTGACACACATGCATGTGCACACAACCTTTTGTTAATTTCCGCACAGCAATTACGTCTAATGAGAGATACCGCATAATAAATTGGCCCTTGATCTATTTTTTTCCCCCTTGGATTCCTGAACCTAAACAGTTCATTTCCAGGGTAAACATACAGATTCCGTTGCATTCATATATGCAGGCTGATTCTGATATTTTGCATGGCTGAATAAGTGCTGGTGGTCTGACTTTGAAACAACAGCTTGCACTCATTTGGAATGAAAGGCAACAATAAAGTCAAAGAAAGCCAGAGGAAACAACAATCCATTCAGAGGCCACAAATGAGACCACACAGATCTTTGCGGTGACTCCCTATGTCAGGGAGATGTGTAAATTCCTGTTTTACAATGGCTCCGTCATCAGGGCTTCCAACTTAACATCCCAATAAACTCTTCAGCTGAGCCGGCCCTGCACATTTAGACCAGACCCAACCTCAAGAATCCCCAGAGTGACTCACACCCAGCTGTAGCAGTATCTGTGAAGTCGACCCACTAATCTGGACATCTGCCCATCAGATCTTCCAACTAAGTGATTCAAAAACATTGCAGGCCAGGGCGAGCATATGAGCCATATCCTGCTCCTTTAAGTGGCCAGTGGCTGGTGCTGGTCTAATGGGCTTGTGACTAGAGATGGCTCATGAGTAGGTCTGCAGCGGCAGCTGTGAGTCACTGTTATGCTTGCAGGAAGTGAGACCCAGTGTAAGGGATCCTCACTGCGGTCAATGCCAAGGCTATGCGTAGGCAGAAATCTGATGAGATCATCAGGACCACTCATTATGGTAACAGTCACAAGGTCAAAGAATCACCGAATGGGGGCACTGTCATTTACTGATAAGCACACGTGACGCATCCTGCCCGAAAGGGCTAATTACCATAGTTTATTGACATGGCAAATATTCGATGCAGCTACACGTGACAATGAAAAACACTCAATATATCTCAACAGTGGCCCGCATACCAACATCTAATTCTCTTTCATAGTGGAGCAGTAAGTCTCTGGTTGATCCACTACATAGTCATTTGAAAGGTCAGTTTACTCTATTTTTGTTTCAAAGAGTCTCAGACCGTCTATAGTTAAAAAAATGCCCTAACCTTCTGTTTCCTCTTCTGAGTTCTGTTTTCTCTTCTTCCTTGACTTTGAGTTCTTCTTCTTAATATCCTGCTGGTCCAATATGTACTCGGTTACTGCAATGAAAGCACAAAAGCAAAA
>JAUMHP010000060.1:11038653-11057791 GCA_032361065.1 Enteromius trimaculatus
ACATTTATACACACTGTTACAGAACAAATATCTTCTTTTGTTTTAATATATTCTAAAATGTCATTTATTTCTGTTATGTCAAAGCTGACTTTTCTGCTGTCTAAATCATACTTATATGCTGATCTGATGTTCAAAAACTTTTTTTATTATGATCAATGTTGAAAAATGTTAGCATTTAAAAGAACAGCATTTATTCAAATCTTCTGTAAAATGATAAATGTTTTTATATATGAATAATAATTATTATTATAATATATAAAAACAATGAAATCAATACAAAAAGTTGCTTTACAGGTCAAACTGAAAAAGCCTATTAAACCACAGAAATCCTTTTTGTAATCGAGTTTGTGTTTTGTAATGGATCTGTCTGAGGCTGGCCCCTCAGGTCTTTCACACAGGATGTGTTCTTTGCATTTTTAAGGCGAGACATATTTTAAAAATGTGTCTAAGCCTTTCATTCAGTTGTTTCAGAGCATAAGAATGCGTCCTGTCTAAACAGCTTTTTGCCGATTTGAAAAAAAAAAACACACACACCCTAGCCTGGTGTACATCTATTTAAATAATGAATTGATAAACTCACATTTTTTGTCATTGGTTGGCTCCATGTGCCGCTGAATGTAGCCTTCCAGGTAGCAGCAGAACTTGGGTGAAGGAGCGAAGAAGGCAAGGCATACAGCCATGAGCTCCCAGCCTGCTGCCAGGCTGCGTGGGCTTGTGTTGCCTGTGGTCTGCCTCACGAGTTGGATGTAGAGCTCGTCCCTCAGGCCCTGCATGCCCCAGCACTTGGTGACAATGAGTAGAGCCGCATGACGCCGGTCCAGCCGTGAGGGACGGTCACCCATGTACGCCTGGACGAGCTTAAACATTTCACAGGCTTCTTTGCGTACAATGCGGTCGCTGGTCATCAGCATAGGCTTCTTGATGGAGCCGCGGTTCCAGGACAGCATGTTAGCGATGGAAACTCGGCGGCGGAACAGGCCTTGGGTGTGCATGTTCAGGTGCTTGCTGGCCCAGTCAGTCATGTTGGCATCTGGGGGTGGGGGCTGACGGAGGGTAGCGTAGGAAAGCTGGTAAGCCCCATCACCACCTGCCTGCAAATTGGAGTCGCTGGCTACATGGCGATGAGGACCGAGTGAGCCTGTTCGGTTATCTACCATACCTTTCTTTCTACTGTCCAGCTGAACCGTTGGCTCCAGAGTTCCCACCTACAGGAGAGAGGAAACAGGGTAAACACTTAAAAGCATTCATGAAACAGCTATTTAGTTTTTGTCCTTCTATTTTTCTCTGCATTAGCTGAAAGATCAGCACTTAAACTAGTAAATTCGCACAAAAAAATACAATAACCTTTGTAAAATACTATAGATAAAGAATCCTGTTCACTATAGATGACGTATGACCAATCGCTGACTTAAAACGTCCTTCTACAGTAAGTCGTTTCTCCTTCCATGTCTTTAAAGAATAGTGCAAATCCAGCAATGGCCTCATTTTGATCTCAAGAGGAATTTTGTCCTGTAAGGAGGTCCCTTATGCAGTCATTGCCTCGCTTGCAGTTTTCAAAGTTGTATTCCTGTTACAAAAACCAGTAACAACGCGCGTGCCAACTTTACTTTACTTATATTTTCATATATGGATATAAATTACATAATTCATAGAAGTTATTCAAGCAAGAGAAAGTTCAGGTTTGTAGAAACAATGTTTATAAAAAGCATTGTATTCAGTATTATTTAAATGCTATTTTTTAGTGTTGAATTAGTCTTTTCGGTTGAAATTTTTAGCAATTTTGCGACATTTTTTAATCACATTTTTTTTAGCTTTAGTGATTTAAGTACAACTTGAAGGTTTTTCACCTAATATTTAGGCTCCGCTTAAATTAACAACAATATGCTGTAAATATTTTTTCTCCCAGTATATTCACCCTCATCTGCCAATAATTTTGGGAATTAGCACACTGAAATGCCAGTGTGGTGAAATGGCTTACACACCAGGGAATGATGTGACCTATGATGTCATCAGCTTATGGAACAATCCCCAGCAGGTACCAAACCCCTATCGGCTGCACTGCAGACACACAATTGGTCTGTACAGTGACCACGCCTGTCCAGGACCCAACTGTCCCGTCTGTGTCAGCAATGCTACCATATGGGCCACAGTAGACATCCTTCCTGCTCAATAGGCGTCGTGTTTTGCAGCTCCGCTACATTCTGGCATTTCACCCGTTACCATGGCAGACCACTGCTGGATTCGTATCAGAGGACGGCGGGAGGGGAAGAGGTGGGCGCGACGGGAGCAGATATCATCGCCTCTTTAGGGTAACAGGTAAAGAAAACATTTGCTATGATCAGCACCTGTAAGTATGAAAGTCTTAAAATAGACCCTTTCATGTTTCCAGAGCTGATTTAGATCGAAACCCAAGTAGTTAATTCTTGAAGGCATTTGAGAAAGTACGGTCCTCTGGGCGCCTGGCTGTTGAACAATGCAGATAGAATTCATCACTGAGGAGGACAGATTACAGCTTTGCTACGGGTCAGAGCGGCAGTAACCGTTCCTTTGAGTAATCATTGCTCTTAACCAGAATCATGTGCAGCCAGGGAATTGCCTCTAACTTGCCTGACTGCAATGCTGAAGACCCAAGAGAAAAATGAAGTTGCCTCATTGCGATTTATGATTTAGACTGAAATAACAGGACTGATATTTTACATCACGTATTATGTTATAATGAGTAGAGTAAGGTGTACACAATAATCTGTTTCTAATAAAGACCAAAGGGGGAAAAAAATCAGACAGGCATGAAAAACGTCAACCAAACCAAACAGTTCCACATGGAGATTAAACAAATACGATGTCTGGTTTTTAATGATGCTGAAACTCAAGTTCTGTGGAAAATAAATTGCGCCAAAAGTTCATACATATATTTTATGCGAGACTGCAAAAAAGGTAAAAAGGTAAAAGATACTCCCATGGAGGACTTGTAAATGTTAAGCTCATTATAAGAAAGTAATAGTTTACCAGAAGGTCACCTGTTACATTTTAGATTTTGTATGTAAACATTAATGTATTCAATTAATAAATATAGCCTACTATTGTGCATTGTAGATATGTTTTTTTTTCTTCAATATCAGTAGGGCTCATTATTGTTTTGGACCCCATTTACTTGTGTTGTTCAGACAAACAGTTAATAAAAATATCTCTATTCTCCATTTAAACCGAGATTAAAACTAATAACTGTTGACTTAAGATATCTGATGTTAATGAATCTCACTATAAAGAGTTAACCATTTCTACCAAATATTCAATTGAACCTGTATGTTGTACCTGTGAAGGGGGTCCAGGAGTCTCAGGTGAGGACAAAGTCACACTCTTCTCAAGCGTGTCCACCTTTTCATAAGTCCTCTTCTGTCGTCCCGGAATCTCCAGAGGTGTGAATGCTATACTGGGATTGTTACTTGTCCTGCTTAGTGACCTGCTGCAAGACGCAATGTCCTCCTTGGAGGAGCATCGTCCCACACTGTGTGTGCGCTGGGAGGAAGAGCTCTCTGACATCTCAGAGTCCACACTAGCTTTGGTCTCTCGCATGGTGTTTGAGCGACTAACCACCTCCCTCATCTCTTCCATCAGACGCTCGTTCAGAGCTGTGAGTTCTCCGGTGCTACCCACAGACCCGGGCCGGCCCTGGGACCCGGCTCCTATCCTCCTCCTGCTTTTCCTCCGCAGACTTGGAGATGGTCCTGTTGAGTATCCTGAGTCTTGATAGCTAACGGCGGGAGGTGGTGGTGTTGAATAATCCTGAGATCCTTGGCTGCCCTGTCGACTGTGGTGCGCTTCCATGGCTCTGAGAACACTTGCTTCTAGGATCCTCCATGACTGCTTCTTCTCCAGGCTGGCGGGCTCCTTCTGAACCCCCCTTGTTGGGAGAACCAGAGATTCAGATGCGGAGGTCGGAGAGGGGCTTGGAGAGGGGACCGGTGAGGTGGAAAGAAGCCCTTGCTTGGGGTCTACATTCACCATGTGCTTGATACACTCTAAGCCTGCTGGACTATAGTCCGATGGGTTCCTCTTGTGTCTGGAGCTACTATGAGATTGACCAGGATGCTGAAGAAACTTCATCTTCTGGAGACTGTGTCTAGAATGCCCGTTATGTATGTGAGCACCTTCAACCTCCATATCTACTGGAGGCTCATCGTAAATGGGGCAATCAGATGATGGGTCATCGTAGAGGCGCGCAGTTGCTCCATACTGAGGAGATATTGGCCTAGGTGAGCTAGAATGTGGCCGTAGAGATGCTGTTAAGTCCTCAGGGGTCACCAGGCAGAAGCTGCCATTGCTTGCCTTCCTCAAATGGTGGGCCTGCCTGGAGTCTGCTGCTATTTTTCCTCCTGGTGTGGTTTTGTAAGCCTGTGGTGACAGCATGTAGCCTGAAACAGATTTGACGCTGCCAGGATTGAGTGTGCAGGCACTATGGTCACTAGCTTTGCTCTGTGGGAGATGAAGGGAAGCAGCTCCGCTGGTTCCTCTTGTCTGGCTTCTGCCAATGCTGCTGACCTTTACCAACATGGCGGCTTTGGATCCAGGAGATGGCTGCCACCTCTGAGATGTGTCTCTTTGCTCTTCCCTGTTGTAAGAAGTAAAAGAAATGCATTTTAGCTTGTCAATAGACCGAAGGCCAAACATACAGAAAGAAAATGAGACAAATGCAACTGAAATGTACAAAAGCAGTAGCAAGAACTCTAATCTACGAAGCCAAAACCAATCAACTTTATGATGCCTCTAACAAGTTAAAACGCTGCAATCTTCACCCATGCCTTCCAGACAAGCTGAGCTAAATTCTCAGCAATTTAGGGAAACTAAGGGTCTGTTAAAAGTTTAAAATATCTATCTAAACACCCATAATGCCATTGTCAGGAAAACAAAACCATGATTGTTCAGCTGAAATAGATTTTAAAGCACTACAATGCTGTTCGAGTTAAACACAGTTTTGTTGGGAAAATGAATGCATTTCCTTTAATTGTTCTTGTTTGAGTTTGCCTACAGCATGTTATTGTCACTACGCTGATCTGCTTCTGTTTGTCAACCCAACAATGTCCACAGTCTCAGCAGTCCCAAACAGTGTTTCACACATAAGACAAACTAAAAGCACTTTTCCCAGCCCAACATTTCCTCACACAACTTTCTAATTGCTCCGCGTTGGTTAATATTAACTTATTAAACTTCATAATAAAACAATATACAGTAATTTTCTGCTAAATGTTTATCAAATACATAAGAAAAGTCACTCACGTATAATCTAGATGATATCCAATCATAAAATCATAACCCTAATAATAAAAATGTAAAAGAAATCAAGCAAAGAGATTATTAAATACTTCCATTACCGTTATTGTGAAAGGAGATGTATTTCTGTCCTATACTGAAAGAAGTGTGCGAGGTAAATGCTTTCGCAGGGCTTTTATGTACACAACTGGACACCACGATAAAAAAACCCCAAGAAATCCTCTGATTAAAAAAACTCTTAAGCGTCCTCTTCTGGGGATTTCTGATGAGTCACTTCTCACATGAACACTTCCTCGTACAACTCTACATTCCATATACAGACAAAACAGATCTGTCCCATTAATCTCAGATAGACAAGATAATAAAAACACGGTAGGAAATAAGAGAGATGTGTCAGACTGTAAGTTAACACTTTTACAACCACTACAGTGACTGATATTCAGAGCTGTTGCATTTCGAAACAGTGAAGGTATAATCGCTGTGATGCAAGCACTTCCCTACTCTTCCAACCACTGAGGCATTTTCTCCTTTTACAATTGTTCCCTTTTCTTCTCAAATCCTTTCTCACACATTTGAAGATAAACACCACCATCTGAGATGCCAGACAGGTACAGCACAAGTGAAGACTGGAAGCCAGCCAACTGGCAGGGCCCCAAGGCCATTGTAAAGACTGACATGACAACATGACAATCAACAATGTTCAAAGTCTGTCACACTGACAGAGACACTTGAATCACAGAGTGTGAGTGTTTAGATGGTGTTGGTTTTCTCAGGGTGGTGATGGGACACTGCTGTAGAGGTGTTACCCACCAAAGAAAAGACAGTAAACAAGTAGCCACTCTTTCCTGTGAAATTCAGCTTTCTGCGTCTGGCATGACACAATGCCATAACATCCTCACAAGGTCACTTTAACAATACAGCAGAGTGACTTTAGTTTGCTTGAAAGTTGAATATGCAACAACAAAACACTCTGCATGTGCTGTAGATTTGGGTCTCCAGGATGTGACACTGAACATCCAGAAGAGATGTTTTTGTAAGGCCCACAGATTCAATGCGTTGTTGTTTTACGAGTTCTGCCGATGTGAGCAAGCAGGCAGCTCAATTTCCTGCCAGAGGGAATGACTGTTAAAGAGTTCAAAGGACAAACTACACACTACAAAGAGAAAAAATACCAATACAGATATATAGTGCCAATTTTACTGCTGAAATAACAATAATTGAATGTACACTACTGTTCAAAAGTTTGAGGTGGGAAAGATTTCGTCTCCTATGCTCACCAAGGCTGCATATTTAATGAATAATGCTGTCTAAAAACAGTAATATTGGGCGATGTTATTACAATTTAAGATAACTATTTTCTATATAAATACCTGTTATTAATCAATAATGTCAAAACATCATTACTTCAGTCTTGATCCATTTAAAATCATTCGAATATGCTGATTTGTCCTCAAGAAATTCAATTCTTGTTTATCTACTATCATTTCATGATACATGTTCTTTCAAAGCAGCTTTTTAAGCAGTATAAACATAAAGTACTTATACTTATTCTCAGTACTGTGTGACCATTAATGTGCCACAGAAAAAAAAACAAGTAAAATGAGAGAGGAAGAGAGAAACAGAGGCAGTGAGATTAGTCATGGGAGGCTGCTTTGGTTGGTATTAGACACAACGTTGGCATTCCTTCCACTGATCACTCAAAAGCATTGGGATTGTTTAAATAGTGGTGCAATGCATGGTTGTTAAGCGCCATGGCAATGGTTTTCTTACCATAACAAAATTCTTAGTCGTAGGGAGTGTGGTTACTACCAAAACGACTGAATGACAGACAACCTAAAATAAATTTATCACAAAAGAAATGTCTTTCAAAAGTTATGATGATTCTGCATCTTTCTTTGGCAAGATTATTTAGATCTTACTGATTATTAATTCATTAAACCTTTGCACCTTACGGCAATTTACAGATGTTGTACAATTTATACAGTTCAAGCACACATTTTATTAGTCGTGGAAAAAAGGGAGGCCAGCATAACTAAAAAGCGAGTTCAAATCCTTTAGAGCCGCTTTAGATAATTTAATTTGGCAAGGAGGAAAATAAGGTTAACTAGTCAGGGAGGATCAATCTGTCCCTGGCCGTCTGCTGTCTAATAGTCCTAGCAGAGGCAAGAGATTAGGAGTTTTGCAGGGTGAAATGTGTCTAACCTCATTATATTTGTGAATGCATTGGACTTTCCATCAGTATCGGGAAAAAAAAGTATCAAGACAATGTGTCCAAAACCTCTTCCCCAACTAAAGAGGAAAAAACTGACATAATGGGCTATTTTCATCGTATGGACAGGAAGAGGAAATGTGGCCTATAGCAAAAATCTGAAGTGAGACTCAGAGTTGAACATCACCTTTTCAACAGATGTGAAATGCTAAGCAACATAAACATACGCTCATTTTTGACATTTATGGATTCTGTAAGACTTAGGTTAGGTTTTTGTTTGACAGAACATTAATCCAAAATACATTCAAAACAGTACTATTCTAAAAAATAATATTTAAAATATTTTTGGAACATTAGATAAGAAACAGACTATTTTGTAACATTAGAAACTTTACTGTCACTATTGATCAATTTAATCCTTGCTAATCCATGTTTTTGAACAGTACTATATATGTCATAGAAATACAATTATTTTTATTTCACATGTTTAATGTGATCAAAATGATTCATTTGACTCAATCTTTGCTCAATGAAGCAAACCTCTAGAGGACTCAGCTGCTTGTGGACAGCTGAACACCTCTCATTACTGAGCCAGCGAGTCTAGCTTCTTCACATACCACACACGTGACCGGCCCATCCTCAGCTTTCACACCCTGCTCTCAAAAGACGTGAGAACAACTTAAGCAGATAATTCAAATTATTAAGTGCGATCAAGCCAGACCACTTACAGGGTGGGAATCGCTAGGAATCCTAAGACATCAACACAATTTTCAAATGCTCCCAATACTTGGATGTTACTTTGTGAAATATTATGGTTTACTACTTAAGACTTTCTGAAAGATGTATATTGCATGTTTCACACCGAGTTAATGCTGTACGCTCAGCTCTCTGTAACCCCCGGACGGAGCAGTCAAAGGGGGATCGGCTCAGCATATGGACAATGAGATGGCTCTGGAATCTCAGCGCTAATCTACATCTGTTGATATGAAATCAGATAGCATGAGAATTCACAGCTCTGGTTACAGCTGTGAAAACTGCCTATTCTTCTCATGAACAGTGAACATACTGTACAGAGCATAAGGCCCACATAACATGGCCAAAACATGCGAAAATGAGTTTAGAATAACATAGTTAAGTAGCTGGTCTCCATTTTGGTTAACTAGATGAATACATAAAGAATCATAAAGGTAAAGAAATTCAGCAAATCAAAAGGGTTGTCCTGGTTCAGAGAAACACTAGCGCTGCACCAGGCTTTCTGCGTCTCTGTGTTTAAAGTAAAGCCAGCGGATCAAGGCAGCAGTCTGTTCCCAATGTATTTTAAGCAACACCAAAGGCACGACTAAAATAAAACAAAAGACGGTTGAAATTGCTCCACTTTCATAGACGATCTGTGTTAGGCCACTAATCTAGTTTTCAGAGTATAGGACTGAGGTAACACACAAAACATGTGTGACATGAAGTGCACACGATTAAACAGAGCCTGACTGAGCAGCTTTGGTGTCTTCAAGAAATCTCTGTGTTTATGACCATTTAAAGGTGAAAGCATGAGAAAGGCCAAATGATTTCTGAAATCCGAGATGCCCCTGTAGCGATACTCCCTTAGGATATTAATGGTGGCCTCTGAAGAGACCATATAACTCATTTTAAATGTCTTTTGCAATCTAAGCTATTTATTAACTCCCAGACATTCCCTTAATCAAATAAAGTGAGCATGACACAAGTAAAAGTATGAGCACATGACGGGCATGGTGTTTTTCTTTTACAGCTTTCACTTTTGGTATCTAACCAAGCCGTTGCACAGCGGTTTCCAGCCTCTTCTGAGAAATCCCCATAAATACCATTATCATAATGACAGATGTCATCTATGTTATGGCATGCAATATTGTCGCAGTTATCTTCAACGCCAAAACATCTGTCTTTAACTCTAAATATCAATACTATTCAGATCTGACTTAACTCCTTCAAATCAAAGTCTGTTAAATCGTTTGTCCACAAAGAGAAGGTTGCATTAGGCTGGGTGTTAATTTAAAGTCTCAGATCCCACTCCAATTCATGCCATGAGAAACCCTAACAGCTGGTCTTCAGGGATTTGTGTGCTTAACTAAAACCCTTGTCATCCTGTAGCAGCCACTCGGCCTGGGGTCTGCCTGCAGGACAAAAGAATTCCATGACCCCTTCACAAGTTCCCCAGGTCATTCCTGGGTTACGTTACACCATTGCGTCACACAGCAAAGGAAGCACAGAGGTGTCCTCTAATCTCCAGTCTTCTCGCCATGGTAACCTTCTAAATGGCCGAATGCTAGATAACACAGACACTGTTGAATAAACCCTTGTGATCTCTCGTGCAGATGTGGAAAAACTAAGCTTCCTGTTTCTCCACACTTAATAACTTTAACAGAAACGCCCCCATCCCAGTCAGCCATCCAACATTTTTAACAGGGTCACACTGTATGTGTGTGCCAGTGTGTAAGTGTTTGTTTACAGGGGCTGGTTGGCATGTTTACAGAGTTCTCGCTGACTAGAGTCTAGCTCTGCTTGTCCGTGCTATGACTGCATCTTGGAGGGGCTGTGTGATGCCTACCAGATTTAGTACTTTGTTCATCAATCAGGGGAAGCTGCTTGTACCACACACCATATGATAACACAGATGGTGCTGTTTGGGTCATTGTCAGGATGATATTTTATGACCACTCCCTAGCTTTTATTTTTAGATGGACAAACAACGGAAATCGTTATTTGAGACTCCTTCCCCTTGAGGCATGAAACGGTAACAAAGAACGTGTCACAACAGATCAATTAGAATTGTAAAGCAATTCAGCAAAATTACCCTGTTTTATTCTGGAGTAAGCAAGCATAGACAGAGCCCAAAATAGCTTCTTTCCATGAGTGGAATATACCTAAATATTCTGTTTTTTATCAAATATAATTTAAAACCTTCACTAGCCAGATCTATTGTAATTTCTGCAAGTTAGCTAAGGCTGTGCGATATAGCTATAACTTCAAATTTCCACGATAACCAAATATATTTAGTGTTGGAATTAAAAACAGTAAAATGTTTTGGAATAAATAACCTAGGCATGCAACGCTTTTTACTAAATAAGATCATTTATATGCACCAACAATAAAAAACAATACAACAATAAACAGGAGCTTGATTTTATGTTACCCACAAAATCACAAAAACACTAGAGCTCAATTTTAATACATTTTAAAATATAATTCATTCCTGCTGCTGTTTATAATTTTTGTGGAAACTGTGACATTTGTTTTAGGATTATTTGATTATTGTTTAACAGCGTTCATATAAAATACTTTTTTGTAGCCTTATACACGTCACGCTGTATCATTTAATTACATCCCTGCTAAATAAAAGTATGAATTTCTTTCAAAAGTAAAAAAAAAAAAAAACCTTTTGAACAGTGGCATATACTGTACATATACTGTACAAAAATTCATATCTCCCAGCCCTACACACAACCCACAGTTATTTGAAAACAACTAAGATATTATTATACTGCTAAATTAGGCACAATGCACTCATAAAGCTATAGTTATGGTCTCTGATTCTCTCACACAGCTGTCCATTGTTTTGGGCACATCGTATGACCTATGAAAAATGTGAGTCATCCGTAAGGAGGCTTAGACGTGTGGGGTTCCCGAGAGAGCCGTATGGTTGCTTGAGAGGTTTAAAACACATTGGAGGCCAGGAGGTGGGAGATGAGTGGTTTGTTCCCTGTCTAGTTTTACCTAAAGGTCAAAAATTTGTTGCCCTTCTAGTTTTACGAAAAAGGTTAAAAATGCTGGGCCTCCCAGAGACAGCAGTCATGCGTGTCTAAAGCAAAGAAAGACGACAGCTTCTCATAGCACTCACCACTCACCAAGTAGCTCGTGCCACAAGCAGCCACAATATTTCGAAATCCTCCAAAGCTACAGTGGGATCCCGCAGTTAAGATATTGGACTCTATTAACTCTTTTTCCATGGGTGGATTTGAAAGAACGAATGCCCTGCTAAACATTTCCCTAAAATAGAAAGAACCACTGTATATGCTGGATAATGTACACCATGGCCTCAAGAGAGCTTTTCTTTGCAGGAAAAAGAGAAAGTCCAGTCACGTTCAAACCACAATGGTTTGGCTCTCCCTGGGCCCCGACCCCAGCAGCTTTTATCTGGTGGGGCCCAGAGATTGTTTTAGGAAAGAATGAATGGCCAAAGGATTGTAGTTTAGTTGGGTAAAGCACACAGCCCAGTGCCAGGTGAAACAGAGCTGGCATGACTGGAATCTGGTTATGATAGTGGTTTGATGAGTCTGGAAAGAAACAAACTAACTCTCATACAGTATATGAGAGGTATGAGGAAATCTCAACTTTTCACATGGAAGCAATTTATCTAAATGATTGCCTTACAATTATACAAACACAAGGAGTGCAACAACAATAGCTAAAGGAATATTCTGGGTTCAGAAAATGTTAGTTTAAACAAAACTGTAAGTTTTAAAGTATTTCACACCTCAAATAAAGCACAGGTTTCAAGAAGAATTAAAAAAAAATACCCCATTTACTTTTATGTCTCAATATAAACTTGTTTTTTTTCTTTTTGAGCCACAAGTGCTGCCAGCTGAGCCCAGAAGGCTCTTTAGTTTCAGGGAAAATCAGTGTGATATTCCAGCAGTTGAAGATAATTGGTTAACGCCAGTTATTTTTGAAGAACCACGATGGCTAGACTCAAGATAAAATGTGGAGAAAGCCCAGAAACTTACTTGAGTGAGTCTTTGCTGCTGTCTACGCTGTGGATGTCTGGTTTCTGTCTGTTGTCTGTTTCTTGTTGTTTAGGCTCTTTGCTGGCACATTCTGGCTCTTTAGTGTAGGGCTCCATGGGTGGTAGAGGGGTGCGTCTATCTTGACTCCCTGTGAACTGAGTCCCTTGTTGCCTTTCCCTAGTACCCCCATCAGCCTTGTGCTCAGACGCAGTTCTGCGTTTCATGGCCTGGAGCTGAGACAGAGGGACAATATCTGCTCCCTGAGGTCTGTGCCACACGGTAATGCGGCCAGCAGAGTTATAGTAATAAAACCTGCCACTCTGGGGGTCAAAAAGCTCCCACCACTGGTTGCCATCAGCCTGGCGGACGGGCACATCGGTGGGCGGGTCCCAGCCACACTCTCCCGTGGCCAGATTCACATACATGCGCTCTTGCGAACGAGGTTCAAGGATTTCCACCCAATCAGCGCTAAGGAGAAAGAGAAAAGCATTATCATTTTCATAAATCATATTTCTATAAGTTAGCAAAAACACATTTATTGTCATAATATTGGCCCTAACTTTTTCCCAAACGAAATATGGTACACTGAAATGCTAGTAAATCAAATCAGCTGAACAAAATGGCACAGCTGCACTGTTATAAATTACAGACCGGGCTTCATGGTCAATCTCTTAAGTGTAATCTGATGGATGTGTTATCAAGGGAATTAGGCCAAAGCCATGTGTGAGAGTGCATGCTCAGAAATGCTGGCTCAGCACAGCCTTAATCCTATCTGCAGATACAGCCGAGGAAACAAAGTTGTGAGCTGGAAAGCATGCACATGTATTTCTTCCCTCCAACACACACACAGAGGTATCACGAGACAAATCAGGTCTTCCATCTGGCAGTAGATGCGCTTGTCATGATCTGAGCTCTTTAAGTCATCTTAGTCTGTCACATACAGATGACAGGATTGTAAAAAGACGGGACTGAGGACCATGCAGTCATCTTGGGAATGCACACGTCGTAGACATTAAGGTGTATAAAGTTTAAAAACATGTTTGACCAGACACTTAACTTTACAAAAAATGTGTAATCTAACATAACAGAAAAAATTCTTATTCCTTTTGTGTTCCAAGAACATACTATTGATCTTATTGTGAACCTTTCATCTATTCATGTTTGGTCTTTGTAACAAAAATTCTGACAGTGGTAATAATTTTGTCCTTAAAAATGTTTCACCTCCGTCTTGGACGCTTCATGGAGAAAGCGACATTTAATGGAGGCCTAAACAACTAACACTCTAATGCAGCTAATTTGGGTCATGTTGCCCCTCTGCAGACATATTATGTTTCTTTTGATCTAGTTTCCTAAAGCAGAAAATCTTAAGTGTGCTAATTTAAGCCATGTGGGAACTCAGACTATCTGTCCCGGCGGTAAGATTGCTTCTGCCACCAAAACCAGTGAAAGGGTTGCTATGACTCAAACTGAGAGAGTCAAAATACTGATATTTATCTTATGTGGGCTAAACAGACACTTACATGCTAGAAAAAAAAAAGAGACGATATGATATGTCAGATGTCTAGACCTGCCGGCACAGCTACTGTAAATTATCCTTTCAATTCTTCAGCTGTTTAGCATAGTCTGATGATACTCCTACTTCCACACCTTAACAAGTGTGCTCCTTCTGTCCTGCCACGTGCCCTCTATACCACTGGTCAGATAGTGAACAGCGTGCTAGTGTGTTGTCACAGCCATATGTCCTTTTGTTCCCTGGGCTTCAACCCAAGCTGTGGCTCAGGATCAGAAATAGTCAGCCCACCTGTTCAAAGGTGCTCAAAATGTAACACAAAGCAATCCAACTCTCTTTATTACTGGTTTTTACATTTGAAAAAGCAACAAGCAGCAAATCTGTTAATATATCAATACATCTTTATAAAAACAAATGTAGATATACAGTGGTCATGAGAGACTACGATACAGATGGTGCCAGGTAAGCTGGGAAACGCAAAGCAAAGCGAGACTCAGCAGAGACATGCTGGGACACCATCTGTCTCAAATATACCAATCATTTCACTTTACGTTCATTATCACCATTAAACATTTGAGCCTTGAGGGAAATAC
Source organism: Enteromius trimaculatus (assembly GCA_032361065.1). Taxonomy (NCBI): domain Eukaryota; kingdom Metazoa; phylum Chordata; class Actinopteri; order Cypriniformes; family Cyprinidae; genus Enteromius; species Enteromius trimaculatus. The sequence goes on from JAUMHP010000060.1 coordinate 11,052,991, forward strand.
GGTTTGACCTAAGGAAATGCACTGGTTTGTGTTAATGCATTAATCCTAAGGGTGTGTGAACATTTGACAATTTGAAAAAATGAATTATGGATAAAGCTGGCAATGCTACTGATCACAAAGAATCCTGTTCTGTAGTGTCTCTTCTGCAACAACTATTTCTCGTTACCAGATCAAGAGCTTTATGGGTGGGAGCTGTGTAATTGAAGAGCGGTTAAACTGGAGGCCTTTGTGCGCTGAACTCCACCCACCTTTTTCTCACTCATTTAAACCGTCTCAGGAGAGGCATTCGGTTTCTGCAAAAGAATCCTCAAGACTAAATTCTTCCTCATCAAACTCAAATGTTTGCCATTATATTATCACGAAAACAGATTTGCGTACATGTGAAAAAATTAAATGGAAAGAATGTGATACGTTGCATAAGAAAGCATTAGGGTTGACTGCCGAGACCACTGTGAAAATCAAACAGACAAGCATGTGGTTGAGTGGTCTTCTTGGGGTATTTATTGGGTAAATAAGCAAGCACATATGTAAGAGTTGTTTTTTTTACATGCATAGTGAAAAATCTGTGCTAAACTTATGGAATAAAATCAAAGCTCTAAAATTAATAATAGAGAGAATGATAGAAAAGTTTGATTTTGTTTTTTTCATTATAGAAAATTCTTCTGTCCAAAAATAAGTATGTACTACTGTATTACCTTAAAGTTAAAAATATTTACTCTTAACTCTTGTTCTGGAAAAGCTATTCTCTGCCAGAAGTTATTCCTGGGCATTACAAATCCAGTTTATTAACACCACCAAACAGAGATGCATTCAAGAGAGTAACTGGTGCTCAGGCTATTCACCCTCTTTTTAACCCTAGTTCTGTATGGAGAAATATTTTTAGAAATTGTCTAAAAACATGTCAAATAATTTCCTAATACATAAAACAATGAAATCATTTTTCAAATTCCTCAAGTCTAGATATCTGTGCCCTTGTTTAAAAATAACTATAAAATGGCTAGTCTCCAAGCACTGAAAACAACGACATAACAGACTAAATCCATTGTTCCAAAATGAGGCCAAATGCTGTTTTTATTCAGTGCTTTTTTTAGGGTCGCAATTTTGAAATTCCACCTTAGGAGTTTCTGATTTAGACTATCCAAAACCACTCTTAAAGTAAGGAAAGCTGCAACAACTTTAACAACAATTTTCTGTGCCAAAGTCTTTTAGCTGCCAATTACTCCTCATAAAGTTGAACGCCAGGCCAAACAATACCATACTATTCTGAGTTTGACACTTGACAAGCATTGGCCATGCTGAGCCAAAGTGTTTAAAAAAAGAACCTGTGTCTGACTTGGAAACCTTATTAGAAATGAAAGTGCTAAACAGCCACTTTATTTCCAAACAAACTGGATTATTTACCAAAAAAAGAATATCCTTAGAATTAATGATTAAAGGGGGTTGAGGTGATGTAATGCAATTCAATATGCTGGAATGGCATGCAAATTGTGTGACAGGTGGGGTTACGTAACTACCTGAGTGGAACGTGGTCCCACTGAGGTGTGGCAAGAAAAAAAAAATCTACTTCCTTCGATATACTAAAACATATCAATGGGTTTAACCTTAAATTAGTGTTCACCTCTTAAACTATTTCAAACATATGGCCTACAACTAATTTAGCTTGCATATTCGTTGCATTTGAGTATAGAAAACATGCTGTGTCACTCTCAAACACAAATGCACAAAGTGTCAGCTGAGTACACACATAAGCAAACAATAGGCGTAGCTCCACAAACAGAACACACATGGAAGGACACTGCCCTGCCTCTGAAAAAGAGAAGAGCGTGCAGTGCACACGTTTATTCTAACAAAAAACAAACTGCTGCACCTGTCAAAAGAATTCTGTGGCTCTGTTAAGTAAGGTAAATCACTCCGGTGATACTAGGAAAGGTTTAATGAACAAACTGTACTCGCTCATATTTGAATGTCAAAAGCTGAATGAAAACGAATGGATAATTTGTTCTACTCCTTTCGTGTTACATGCAAATTATTCATATATCCCATGCTACTAAACAAAGGGTTTAGTTATAAGCTGTGCGGTTGATACACAGTGGTGAATAAAGGTGCAGGCTGGTTTGGCTCATCTTAAAGAGCAGACTAGGCCTCCATCAGCAGAGGTCATTTTACAGCTGCTCCTGTCTGTTTCACTTTTATTCTGCCTGGCTTTACAGACCTATACTTGCTTCATTTATCTTTGGGGGTAACTCATCAGAACTGATATAGCTGACTAAAGACAGAATAATGTTAAATAGACATGGTTAAATCACAGAACAGTACAGGCTAAATTGACCATTTAGTCAGAGTCTTTGTGTTTACTTACATTAAAAATAACACAAAACTGGCACTCAGCATATAACACAATAGGATCTAAAAAAAAACAAGCCTATCCCTATTAAAACCAGATCTTCAGCATTATTTTATGGTGGTGCTATTAGCCTAAGTGATGTTAATTTAACCTAATGCTTAAAATGCTTACTGGATTTTAAATATGATATTTTGTGTATTTAAAAGTGTTTATATAATGTATTTAATTTAAAATAATAATTTTCTTAATTTCTTAAGATCTAGGCTATTTATTGTAGGAGTGAATTTTAATAGTCAAGCTGGTTATTTTCATAAGTTATAACCGCATTGCAAATTTACATAAAAAAATAACATTTCGAGTTTTAAAATTCAGGTAGCGACAACTGAACTTTTAATACAGCGGTACAGATCTTAACCAAACAACTTAGTAGTGAACAAAAAAGTTGTTGAACGCTTTTTAACACTGACAGTTTGACAAGAGGTGTGGTGTTAGAAAATCACAGATACAGGTATGACTCATCTACAATTCCTGTTTATAATCATGAGGTGCTGAAACACTCCTAAAGCGTATTTGCCACAAGTATCTAAACAAGTGGCATTAAATAAAAACTCTCCCATTTTCTAATTTATTTATTTTTCAGCGAGTAACTTTCAAACAAATTAAGTAAATTTGTCTCGTTTTAGAATCCTAGCCTTTTTATTTAGTGTAATTGTGGAAATCATATGGCTAATTTCTCTTTTTCCTGAGACGTTGATAGCTAAAGGAGATAGTACTCAAGTGTTGTGGTTCAGAGAATCAAACCATCTAGCCAAATTGTAGTAAGTCAGTATCATATGCATAACAATACGTGAGAATTCCACCCATTACTAATGGATAATGGGCACATGACAAAGGAGAGCATTGTTAGCTCAACTATCAGCCTCTATTCATTTGAAACAACCCCCTTTACAATTAAAGCTCTCACGACACTAGTGCCCAATCAGAATGCGAGTCGTGCTTTAACAGGGGCTGTTTGGCTTTGGGGTAAGGATAAGGGGTCTGAGATGCTGAACTACAACCCCCTTTCCGGGAATTCTTTTTACAAAGCAAGAAAAGTTGACCTCATTGGGATGATGCACGGCCTGTATGTGCTATATGGACGTTTTTTGTCTGCACTGCTGCTGATCTACTTCCTGTCTCAGTGGACACTGCTGCCGGAAACTTCTACTCTAGGCGGGAAGTCTGTAACTGCCAAACAGCAACTGTGTTAGCAAAACAATAAATCCTCTTTCTAGGGGGGACAAATCTGACAAGCCCGCCATTTGCAGGCACGCACACACACAACGCCAAAGGCCTTATTCAGGACAAACAAGCATACTGACAGCAACAGTGAGACGTGAATGGACATGTGTGAGGAGGGTACGACACACTGAAGTTAGCAGCGTAGATGTGCGCTTAAATACAGAGTCGCTTGTCTACTACCAGCTGTCAACGTCAATATCAATACTTCTTTTGAATGGACATCTCATTCTGAAATACAGAGACAACTGTAAAGATTCAGTACGATAAAAAGAGATTAACTGTTCCCTGAGCTGACCATTCCTGTTGTACATGATGACTTTATCATAACGTGTCCAGTAAGAGTCACACAGGAAGTTAAACTCGACCATCTACTTTAAGTGTTTAAAAATATCAAATTCAACATATCAAATTTCCTCTCACTGTTGTGGGTCATGCTGGGTTACTGGGTGGGAGGAGGGTCAGAGGTCACCTAACCACCTCAAAGGACCATGTTGTCAAAGCGAGCTCCTAGGAGATGGGAATGGGAGCCCTGAATGCCCAACTGATTGAGATGTCGTTTGTTAGCAGGGAGGTCCAGTAACGACAAGATAAAAAATAATGCTTTCTGTCTCAAGTTTTGCAAAACATTAGCACATTAACGGTGCAAATTATTAAGGTGGGTTCAACAGCTCCATTTTAAGTGAACAAACACAGGAGATGAGACATATGAAAGCTAGTTAATACCAATAAATCACTACAAATAGCACAAATAACAAAAAAGGTGTTTTCAAAATATTCAAAACGATCAAATAAGTCGACTTTTAATGTTGGCATGTAAAGCATGCAACATGCAAACAGGCTGGTTTTCAATAAAATATCGAAAAAAGTCCATTGGATCCAATTGGATCTAAATGACAGACTGGGAAGGAGTTTTAATGGACTAAATGATTGGAGAAGTCTAGTCACTCACACTAATCACTCAACCAAATCAGCACAAAAACATATCAATCAATAACCTTAAAGGAACACTCCACTTTTTTTGGAAATAGGCAGAGTAATACAGATGTGTTTTACCATTTTCGAATCCATTCAGCCGATCGCCGGGTCTGGTGGTCCCAATATTAGCATAGCTTAGCATAAATCATTGAATCCGATTAGACCAGCTAGCGTTGCACTATAAAATGACTAAAGTGTTTC
>JAUMHP010000060.1:11057891-11077006 GCA_032361065.1 Enteromius trimaculatus
CAGCCTAGAAAATCACAACTTTGCATTTTCCGCCAGTCTTAGTACACGATGCAACTACAGAAGAGTCAAGTTTTAAACAGGTTTAAATAAATTTAAAAATATCGAAACTCTTTAGTCATTTTATAGTGCGGCGCTAGCTAGTCTAACCGGATTCAATGATTTATGCTAAGCTATGCTTATTTTGGGACCACCAGACCCGACGATTGGCTAAATGGATTCGAAAACACATCTGTATTACTCTAGGGATCTTGGAAAATGAGCCTTGAGAAAATGAGATTTCCAAAAAAAGTGGAGTGTTCCTTTAATGATTGGGATAAGATGATGCTAAATGCCAACTTAAGGCAACTTAGACATTGTTGTGCACAATTCTTTCGAAATTAATGCACCTTCAAAAGTGATGGAGTGTCACTGTCTTTGCCAGACCAGCAAAAACAAATCTTGACACAGATGACAGCTGAAATTCACTGTATTGTTTCAAAAACCACATAACTATTTGTGACGCACTAACTCACAGTATATCACCAACACAAAAAAACAGCACCATCATCTGACTACATCTGACTAAAAACAAACAAAACTGGAATAGAAAAGCAACTCATTGGGCTGCGAGGCACACCCTCAGGCAGCGCGCTGGAGACGGCCCATTGGATGCTTTTCACATTGAGCTCAAAGGTCTTGTTAAAACACTGGTGCTAAACTGCTGTCACAATGCTACGTCCTCCCTTTGTCTGCACACTATTGTGTACCAGACATGCAAACAGGGGGAAAACATCCTATTGTGAGATCCCATTCTGGATCAAAGATAAACCTCAGCTTGTCAAAACATACATTTACACTCACTGAGAAGCTGGAGCAGAACACAAAAGTGCCCATCAACGGTGTCTAATCGCATTACAGTTTCTTCAGTGCAGATCTACAACACCGTCTGAAGCAATTTAAACAAGCTTCAAACTTGGGCGTACAGAGACGTGGCTTCAAAAAGCATCAAGTGTCCAATGTCATGCCCCTGTTCAGCTTCTGAACGCGGAACTTGGAAAGAGGAACAGAGAGCCATCAATACTACGGCTGATCAAAGCTTGGTAGTGTGTTACATCAAACAGTTGAAGTCTTTCAACCACCTCTTTTCATCTATTTACACTTCAGCATCTGTGTCATAATCAAGCTCAGGGTGGAAAAAGAGGGTCGACTACATTTTAATTTAATGAATTTAATTAATTTGTACATCTGTAACCCTGCGCTTAACAGATGCTCTCTGTTTTTCTGTCAGTGTAGCACCAGTAAACGTAACATGTGTCCCCAGCTCACATTATGTGTTTCAGTGTGTCTAACCACAGTAAAGGTTTTGTGGGATATCAAAGAGGGTTCTGGTGGTTTCCTGTAACCATCAGCCGATATTAAGAAGCTTTGAATATAACACTTGTGAATTAGACCCGATTCACTATCTCATACGACACTGGAACAAAATGGGACACAAAATCAAAATGTACAGTTTACATATCAAGGAATTATAATAAACTATAATTATAAAACAATATGTGCATTTACTAACACACTCAATTTTTAAGACTGAGACTATGTTATACGTATTTATTATAAATACTGACAAATCCTGCACACAGTGTATTAATGAATTTAACGTACAGAATGGTTTATAATTTTAAGAGCCGCACAGAGTATAATTCAATTCTGACAAAATACTATCATAGCATTTTTATAAGTACATTGTGAAACTGACAGGCTGCTTTTAAAATGATGGAAATTATCTAAAAAAAACTTCATGAAAACAACAACAATAAAAAAATCACACAACCACCTTAAACGATTTAATATAAATGATAAATGTCACCAAGTCTGTGTGATATTGTTTAACTGAAAATGAGGAAAAATTGTCTAACCATCCCAAACTTTTTTTTATGTATGACGTTTTGTAAATATAATGGCTGTGACATTCACAATTATGCATAAAACTTTTTTTTTAAGTTTCACCAGAGCCTGTGTGATGTTATTGAACTCAAAGCAAGTAAAATATTAGGAGACCTTCAGGATGAAAGCTGACTTTGATAGCACCTGAATTATTGATTTAAATATCTGAGATGATAGCTTAAAAAAAGGTAATGGTGTAAGCCAAAAGCGGAAATGTTGCTATTTTAAAAACTAATGTCGGTCAAAGCTGTGAAACCGACCAGTGCAGTAAGTTAGTTTATCCTTTTCATGCATCAGATGAGATCAGCCTGAGATTTCAGTGATTGGTGTACTTACGTTAGTCCAAACAGGCAGTGATCGTCGGGTGTTTACAGTACAAGTCAATGTAAATCAAATACATATGGTCGACACAGTTGGCCTCCAGCATAGCTGCTGATTTAATGACACGACTGAAAAATCGACAGCAGCAAAATATCACATATGACCGAAGCCTCGTGAGTCGTGGGAAAATAATCGCTTCATTCACACAATCTCCCTATTTTCCCTCATACTAACTTACAGGCGACTTATATAGAAAATGAAGTTGCATTTGCAGTTTCCTTTAAAGTAATATTAAATTTAAAAAAGTTAAACTAGTTGAGCGGCTAACGTTTACGAGACACCGCGATAAGACCCTCGTGTCAAAACTTGCTTAATTTTCGCAAAAAAAGGACTGAAACGTACCTTGTACCGGCCATTCTCCACACATTGTACGGTAAAAACCACAAAAAGTATAAAGGGAAAAGGGTAAAGACAGTAAAACTTTATCCCCTAGGTCCGTCGGACGTCCTGCGCGAGGGCTTCGTGATGTGCTTTGAGTTCCAAATGCTGCGCGCGCGCGTGAACCGGACGGCTGGGGGTGTCTCGTGGGCGCTCTCTCTCTCTTTCTCTCTGTCTCTCTCCACCCCCTACACACAGATACAGCCACTACGATTTGCTACGCGAGTAAATGTGACGCCCAAAAACTTTGGCAAAACAAACTACATGCTTTGGATAGTTTGGGTGTTGGGTTGTACCAGACAGGTGCAACTATAGGTGGAGTTGGATTCAAATGTTTGATGGCCTATAGGCATTTCTTTCGGATTATTCAAACAGGGCCACCTGCTGGCGAACAAGGTAACATATCGCAAACGAACTGATCCTTTCAGTAAAAATGATTTAAAATTAAAAATGATTAAAAATGCATGATTTATTCCGTCTATCTGGCCTCCCAGCCTAGCCAATCTGGTTTTAGGTTGTTTAAAATAAATATGCAGCCTGATTAATATGGTGTTTAGCTTATTTATCTGATCAGTCAAATGGCTTCCAGTCAGTCTGACTGTAAAAAGGGATTATTTATTTAGCTTGGTAGAAAGGAAAAAGAAATCATAATATCATAACAATCACATAGAGATGCATTCCCTCAGAAATTTATTTTATAGGTACAAAAAATAGCTGCCAAAAATAGCTGGTTTAAACACCCAACAGCGAGGCCAACCAGACAGAGAGACCAATGCAGAACAGTAAACTAGTTTTAGGCTGGTTGTTTTTTGTTTTTTTTGTGTTCTTTCTTTATATTCCCCAAATATGTACTTACTTACTTAATCCTCTTCGTCATAAATGAGACATAAGACATAGGAAGTACACATGGGTATTTAAAACTTTATTCACCAACTACTACGCCTTCATTGTTTTCCAAATTTCAAGGCAAAGGAAAACAGCAGAAAGTAAGGAATTGGTTGATGACGACAACTACACAAATATTTGAAATTTCATAACTATTATAACACATTACTCAAACACGGTTTAGTATGTTATCAATAAGTGCATTCAAATAAAAGCAAAACCTTTGTTAGACTGAGGGTGCTCTCCTTTCACAAATCCCTGTATGTTCAGTCTGGTAAAAATATTCTAATATTTACATTAATTGCACATACATTCAAATACATACTATGCAGCATTCAGTTCCAAGTGTTAACTTACAGTAGCACCATGTTTAAAAAAAAAGTCATATTTCCATGAAGAGAATCACATGGGTTGCAGGTGACATTAACATCATTATAGCACAACATGTGTAAAGTATTATGACGTTTCCTTGGGTTTTTCACTTTGAGAGTAATATTACAATATCCACAGCAGCAGAGAAGTCAGAGCACGCCGGCCCTGCGTTTAACACATTCCCACAGTCTTACAGAAACGACAAAGAAGTAGTTTGTTTAACTGAAAAATAGACGACAGGTTCATATCTCGATGAGCCATGTGAGTCTTCTCGAGCAGTGAAGGTCATCGATTTTAGCCACGAAATGTTACATGCTTGGTTGGACAGAGATTTGCTCCTCTCCATCAAAGTCCATTATGGTAAAAAGTTTCCGTGATGGAAGTCCTTCATTAAAAAGTTCACCAAAAAGCGTAGAGGATCAAAAAATGTGAATAGAACATTAATGAAGTGCATTGAGAGAGAAACTGAGATGACACTTCACTCCACACTCCATTATAGCTAGACGTTTGCAGAGTTTACTTGTTGTCCTCGGGTCAGGAGTTCATCGGTTCACATTCCTCACCTCAGCGCATCCTTCACAGTGGATAGTAGAGACAGCTCTAACCTACCCATCCTTCCCAAATTTGGCCCCTGAGTACACAAACAATTACAAACCTTAGTTCTGATCATGGAAATTCAGGTTTGAGCAGAATACAGACGACATAAAGACAAAAGAAAGTCAAGTACAGAATGAGGACAATGTGTAATTATGGCAGTGGGACGCTCTGCACCATTCTGTACTCTGTTAACACACTTTTTCTATCAGTAATGAAGGACTCTTTTCGTCATGTGCGCATCTAAAGGAATGTCAGGAGAATTGAAAAGCTGCTCATGCGGCGAGGGACAGCATGAACATACACTGTGTGACAGAGGGAAGAGGGCTACTGAGGATTAGGGCTGATAACTGGCTGGCTGAATTATATTAAGCAGATGGTGTGTACAACAAACTCACATTGATTTGGAGGACGGTTTCTTCACTTTTGGCCTCTTTCGACGATGAAGAGGCCTGAAGCATGTGGAGCGCACACACACAGCACCCCACGCCAGCAAAAACACAAAACACATATAACAAAGAAAAGAAACAGATCACTTTGATTAGATAAAAAATATATATAAATAAGAAAAATCTTTATAATAATAATTAAAATATATATATAAAAAAATATTGTAATGATAACATAAACATATAAGATTTAAATTTTAAACTCACCAAGGTTTGATTTAATATATACAGTAAAAAAAAATATATATATATATTTTAATATATTTTAAAATATAATTTATTTCTGTATTTCAACAGGCATTACTGCAGTCTTCAGTGTGAACTATTTTCACTTAAGGAGTATTTCATATTATTATCAATGTTGAAAACACTTGTATTGCTTACTATTTGTTTTAGAGACCATGATAATTTACTGAATAGAAAGAACCTTATTTTAATAATAAAATAAAAGTATTTGCAACATTATAAATGCCTTTACTTTTGATCAATGTCATGTTCTCTTGATTAAATATGATTTACTTTCTTTAAAACAATCTTACCCTTTATCACTTTTGAACAGCTGCACACACATTAATAATAATCCTTTTCATTTAGCCATTGAAGGAATGAAACCATACCTGTAATCGTACAAAGAGTTTTTTTCTTTTCCACCTGTAAAGAGATTGGGTTAAAGACTGTATGTACATGTATTATGCTAAAATGCCACATCAATGCCAAAACATTAATCACGTGGCATGGCTCACCAGTCTCCTGATTGCACTCTTTGTGGCCCTTGCAGCTGCGTAGCTTCATGAGCTGCTGGTGCATGTGATTCACTGCATCACGATCAAGTGTGCTCACGGCATTTATCAGCTGCACAGAAAATAACAAGAGTGGAAATAACGCCTTATTTCGAAGCTTCAATAACTAGAAAGTCTAACAGAGATTTTAAAATAGACCAACCTGATAAGGGTCTGTGTTCAGATCAAAATACTCCAGGAAGCCAGTGGCAAACTCACAAAATAAGAAGTTGTGCGTCTCATTGATAGTCCTCAGACACCAGTAAGTGTTATTGTTGGCACTGGTGCAAGCACAAAATGGCCCCACTGACGGCACAAAAAGATGGTATAAGTGAAAACACATCATTATTAATTTAAGCAGATGTATTAAGTACAGTTTTGTGTGATTTATGAAAAACCAATGTGATATGCTTTGCAGTACTTGTCCAGAAGGGGGCGGTCTGCCAGTGCTGGTTATCATGGGTGAAGCAGGTGAGGCCAGGCATGCTGCAAGTGTCATTATTACGGAGGCGCTTCAGGAGCTTCCTTAGCTTTTTCCTGCGCTTCTGCTCTTTCATCAGCCACTGTTTCTTATCTTTGGAGGTCATTCGACTAAATTAAAAGAACAGATATCCTCACTATCAACTGTAATCAACCGTCACCTGTAGACTGCAACAAGGCGTTAATGTGCCTTCCTTCAGCTTTATGACAGATGATGAATGAAAACCTACTTGACAGAAGGCATCCGGCCTGATTTGAGTTTGTAAAGTGCCCTATTGTTGTGTTGATACCTTTAAAGAAAACATTACACGATTATGTTAAATGTGTGATCAAGCCAACACCTAATAAAACCATGAAAAACCTTTTTTTATGTAAGAGCGGAAGCTTACATGTTTTGGTTGCATTCACACTCTTTTGGTCGAACCTGCTTTAGATGTCCTTTCACCTCTCTGAGATTCTTTATTTTGGTCTGCAATGTCTCAATCTATTCAAAGAGCCAAAAAGGTGTCAGTCTATTCAAACGGTTTGCTTTCATTAGTGTTTTAAGAACAACTTCATAATCTTACCTCATGCTCAATGTGTAGTTTGTGATCTTTCCATGCTTGTAGAGACTTGTATAATCCACCATCACACCTGACTGTGTCGTTCATCAGTATTGAGCATCTGAACAAACAAGTAAAGTTCCTTTTTCAGTTGCCTATCTAGGTTTTAAGCAAGTAAGTGTGCTTATTAGGTTTTCACTGATACTAGCTGTTATCATGCACAGTGACGGACTATCTGCGCTGTACCTGTAGGTGACTTTAAGAGCAGCAGTCGGCGTGAGGGAGTTGAAGTTGTTGTCTGTGGGTCCCATTCCGCTATATTCTTCATTCTCTCCATACACTGCCTGCTTTCTGCCCAGCATGAGGCTAGTGTTGATGTTGAGAAGCTGGTAGCCTTTCTCCAGGTCCAAAGTGTAGACATTTGAGTCCAAATGATAAGAGACAGAACGAGCCCAACGATTACGTGGCAAACTCTTCTTGCTCTTCAACTCTGAAACGTTCAAATAATGTAACTGTAAAATATCCGAAACACTGCTTACAGAACATTACTATAGAATTATTTCTAAAACTGCTATCACACAATTATCATATATGCATTTGAAAACATTCAACCACCAGATGGAGACATTTGTACTGAAAAGAGTACATACGCATATACGGTGAGGTCGTTCTCCTAAGTTCTCCTACTTAGAAATCTTGGAGGGGTCTGCAATTTTCAGCATAGGTGCATTTCCACTGTGTCTGTGAGAGACCGAATCTAAAATCCGGAAATCACATTGTATGATTTTTTAACAATTTATTTAGGAATTACTGTGTCCAATAAGTAGAATTTCAAAAAATGTCAATATTTTCAGCGGAGGTCAAACGGTTCCTGTAGTTCTTCACCAGGTTTGCACACACTGCAGGAGGGATTTTGGCTCACTAATACAGACAGGGCTGCCGCTGAGCAACACAAAGTTTAAGCTCCTTCCAAAGATTTTCAATTGGATTGAGCTCTGGAGACTGGCTAGGCCACTCCAGAACCTTGATATGCTTCTTACGGAGCCACTCCTTGGTTTTCCTGGCTGTGTGCTTTGGGTCATTGTCATGTTGGAAGACCCAGCCATGACCCATCTTTAATGCTCTGACTGAGGGAAGGAGGTTTTTGCCCAATATGTCACAATACATGGCCCTGTTCATCTTCTCCTTATTACAGTGCAGCCGTCCTGTCCCCTGATGCTTCCAGCCCCATGCTCCACTGTAGGTATGGTATTATTGGGATGATACTCATCATTTTTTATCCTCCAAACACGGTGAATGGAGTTAAGACCACAGGACTTTCTCCCATAACTCCTCTGGATCATCCAGATGGTTCCTGGCAAACCTCAGACGGGCCTGGACATGGGCTGACTCAAGCAGGGGAACATTCCGTGCTATCCAAGATTTTAAACCGTGACGTCTTAGTATTACTGATAATAGCCTTGGAAACGATGGTCCCAGCTCTCTTCACAGCATTGACCAGCTCCTGCCGTGTAGTTCTGGGCTGATTTTTCATTCTTAGCATCATTGATACCCCACAAGGAGAGATCTTACATGGAAATGCACCTATGCTGAAAATTGTAGACCCCTCCATGATTTCTGAGTAAGAGAGCTTGCAAAATCACAGGGTGATCAAATACGTATTGACCTCACTGTTTATATAGGTAGCTACTTTTTCCCAAGTGGATATTACACCATCCAATTGGAAAAAAATTACCACAGATTCTGCAAAATTCTTAATTTGATCCTAGCGCGGTAGTTGTTAAATTTAGGTATTGGGTAGAATTAGGAATGTAGAATAAGGTCATGACGAATAAGGCATTAATATGTGCTTAATTACTACTAATAAATGGCATCTAGTAATATGCATGCTAATAAGCAAATAATAGGTATAACTGTAAAATAGTTAAAAGTGTTACAGAAATATTTCTTATTATCAATGTTGAATACAAATATCAGTTTCTACCAAAAATATTAGGCACCATATATCTTTTGTAAAGATAAATATCACTTTTGATCAGTTTAATGCATCCTTGCTGAAAAGTATTGTATTTTAAAAGTATTCATTTCTTTCTTCACACACAGAAACAAAATCCTACTGATGCCAAACTCTTAAAAGCATGAAATGAACCCATTAACAAAAGATTTTAAATCTGTGTTCTCCCAGGGATTCCTGCACCAGACTAGCAATTGTCACTGGGATAAATAGAAATAACAGATGCCAAACAGATATCTTTCTTTTGAAATTAAGAGCCATTTTTAAACTAGCCACTACCATTTTGACTTCAACTAGCAATACTGATTCACTTATGTCCACTCACCAAAAACTAAAACAATAATAGGTATTTTCCGAAAACATAAAAACAGGCAAAGTTATCACTAACCAAGAAATAACACTATTACACTCTTAGGGCCAAATGTGTGACACTATATGACTCACTCTTTTTAGTGAGTGCCTTCTTCCTCTTGATAGGTACGGTGGGCTCACAATCACAGTGGTACAATGCGGAACGAGCTCCATTGATCTGTCCTGGGTTGGCAGCCATCAGGCCCAAAGCACGAGGTGCATATAGACCCGCCATCCCTTTACACTTATACAGCCTCGGCATGCCAGTGGAATCCTCAATACACTGCCACTTCTGCCCAGAGGAGGAGAGGAGAAGTTAGTTAGAAAGCACTAAACAGCAGGAAAATCACTAGAAATAATCAAGGTAACATACAGTGTAATTGAAAGGGAATATTTACCTGGCCTGGTTGCTCACAGGGCGTCTGGTATTCAGCTCTTTGACAAAGGTCTCTGACCCGCTGATACTTTGGCAGTGAATTCTGTTCCACCTCTTTGCCATCTGCTAGCTTATGCAGAGGCTTGCTGTAGATCAGAAAGAGATCACATCAGGTTGCCACCCAAAAACAGCAAAGAATTAGATACGGCTCCTATTTGAAACACGCAGATGTGTCCGATGTCAGTGTGCCATCTGGTGCCTCTCTAATGGAGCCATGTCTAATCAATTTCTGGGGTTAAAAATCTTTTTCCGCGCGATACAGAGTAAGAGTTTGTGATACGGCGATCAATTAAAAATGCATGGGTTCATGTGGCCTGATCAAATGTACTCACCCCCTCTCCACCAGGAACGAATCCCGCCACACTTTCGCCTTCTTGTAGGAATGAAACCTGGTAAAGCTGAAAGAATATTGGTGTATTTTAAGTCACTTTAATTTATAAAGTGCTTTGAACACTACAGATTGCTTTAAAGCAACTTCACGGTAATAAACAGGAAAAAAAAAGCAATTTCTTTAAATATGAAACCATATTCTGCTGTAACGCATCTCTAAAAAGACAGTAGCGTCATTAAGCTCAAGTGAGTTCAATTGAATCACTGCGTAAAGTTTATAAAGGACAAAAAAGTTCATTTATTAGCTGCTCCACACTCAAACAGTGCTGTTTTTCTGCTAAAGTCAGTTTATCAATTATGGAACTAGTTCATTTCAGCTCTACAGAAGACAAGAGTGTCATTATCCAGTATGATTCAGTGAGTACCTGTTGACTGGTCTTTCTTTTTCTAACAGCTTGAGGATGGACTTGCCATCCATATCCAAGGGAATATCCACTCCGGCCATGTCCAGTAAAGTAGGGGCAAGGTCAATGTTCAGGACCATGTGAGGATTACTGCAGGACATCACAAACATGGAATCAACAAGGTGTTATTTTTACCATCTCGCTGTGAAGTTGTGAGCTTAGCATTTTTGACTCACATGGCACCTGCGTCCACATTAGGGCCTCTGAGGTAGAAGGGGATTCGAATGTCAAATTCATACGGCATTGATTTGCCCTTGACCAATCCAAACTGGCCAATGTGATAGCCATGATCAGACATGTAAATAATGTAGGTGTTATCCAGCTCCCCAGTTTCCACCAACATATTGTAAACCTGTGTAAAAAAAACAAAAAAACAGGAAATAGCATTTTAAGATATCTAGTTGTTTGCATTTCTATTTTTCTACATTACCACCTCAGGTGTGCATTCTGTAATAATTGTATGGCCCATTGTCAATTATTCTTCATGTAACATACACTATAATTCAAGTTTCGGTTGGTAAGATTTGAAAAAGATGCTTTTAAAATTTTTATCAAATATATATTGTAATATTATTATTAAAAAAAATGGTCTGTGACCTTCTCGACACTGTCATCCACTGAAAGCAGGGTCTGTAGCCTCCTTCTCTGCAACATATTGGTGAACTGCATGTGCACAGGCTTCATGGGTCCCGTGTACCGGAGGATCCAGTGCTTGTCTGGGTTTGGGGCATGGTTGTAGCTCGGGGTTCTGTGTGGGACATTTTCACAATTGTTAAAACCTGACACTGAAATATTATACAATTTTGTTTCCACACTTTACAGTCCATAAATAACACTTAACATTGTTGCCAAGGGAATTTAGAGTCACAGTCCTATTTTGTGCATTGAGAGTACAGACGCCTGTCATTGGCGAAGCTTTGTGTGTGATGCATTGTGTGCTGCTTCATGGTGCTAAACCTTCTGAATAATATTGCTGAGGAATTTCATGGTGTTGCAGATTGAAAATGTCATTGTTGCCAAATTCTGCATTGTGCTGAATTCTGCAGTCCTGTTTCATATTTTAATAAGCCAATGCATTGTCAGTTTTTGCTTTGTGAATATTCGATTTGCATAAACATACCAGCTGCAGCTTCAATAATGAGCCACTTAAAAACGATCATAAAAAAAAAACAATAAAATAACAGTGAACTTGTAATTGAGCTTCGATAAAGGCATATGCTAATTTAGAACTTTTATGAAATATAGAAGTTGCAGAGTAATCAAATGCAAACCACAAAGCAAACAAAAACAACAGTACATGCACCAGCCATGGGGTTTATACCACTAATGGGACCCAGGAATGAACACTTATGCAACGAATAAATCATGATATTATAATAATAGCACTGTATATCTCTCTTGAGCCTACTATGTAAACTCATTTGCCGGAGGCGCTATGGAAACAATTACTGTATACACAGAATACATAATCAAACCTCTGTTCCTGCAATAAACCAAGACCGAATAAGTCATAAGAGTCGGTTCATTAAAAGTAGCTAGTGTGAAATGAGACTAGTGGCTACAGTGCTATACAGTGAGCATTATTTATTAGGGGGTCATATCTCAAACGGCTTGAGAACATTTGATAAAGTGCTGAAGAATGAAAAATTGATACTGAATGAGATTTATGAGACTGCATAAAGCTGTTCACGCAGACTGAGAACTCTCTTAGAGCGTGCATGTGAGAGAAAGAAAGATAAAGAGAAACAGAGCCTTACATGTGTTGAGATGCATTGGGGAAGGCGCTGCTGTACTGAGGTGCAGCATCCTCCGGCCCATGAGGGGCAGCGTGGCTCAGGACCATCATTACAGGCCTGTGCGGGTACATTCTCTTTGACATACGAAAGTAGTTGATGCTGTCATTTGTGATTACATCGGTGAGATAGTCCTGTAAAATAAACTACATTAGTCTCTGATGTTTTCCAAGGCTGCATTCATTTTTTAAAAATACAAAGAAACAGGAATATTGCAAAGTATTATTGCACAATTTGAGGTTTTGATTTCTTATACATTTTAAGATATAATTTATTCCTGTGATGGCAATGCTGATTACTCCAGTCTTCAGTGTAACATAATCACTATAATATGTTTATTTGGTGCTCAAGAAACATATGCTGTCATTATAAATCTTGAAAATAGTATTATTTTTGTGGGCAATTGATATGGCCGACATCTGATATGGTAATAATACATTGTGCAACCCTTAATATGTTGGGTAAATATTGTGAATCAGCAGAACAGTTCAGTTATGGTCTTTGAAAAGATACAGCAGACAACCTTTGGATACTCTTTGCCATGCTTTTCTCGGATACCGTTCCGGCACAGCGTGTAGTTATAGAAGCGAGAGTTCTTCACCAGTGCTACCCATTCTCTCCAACCCGGAGGCACATAAGAGCCATTGTACTCATTCAGGTACTTGCCAAAGAAGGCTGTAACAGAAAACAGTTAATTTAAGTTCAGAATATGACAGAAGCACAAATGTCAGACAGAAACAGTTCACCTCAAAATTAAAAGTGGACTTATTCATAAAAGCAGATTTAGAGAAATTTAGCATTGCATTACTTGCTTACCAATGAGTGAATGGGTGCCGTCAAACTATACGAATAATCCACTTGACAGCAGTTCCTCAACTAATATCTTATGAAGTGAAAAGCTACATCTTTGTTATAAACAAATATCATTAAGATATTTTTAACTGTTGCTTCTGGCTAAAATATAAGTTCTCTATTCAAAATACAGCTTAGCTTTCTACAATAAAAAAAAACAGCTTGCCTGAATCACTAATCAAGCAATGTTTACATGTGAAAACAGTGCACAAAAGTTTAAGCAAATAGGTATTTTTTCATTATAGAACGTGTTATGAATTCGGTATTTTGGCCAGAAGCATCTGTTTAAATTTATAATGCTATATTGGATGTTTTTTTTTCTTATAAACACCCAGCTATTTGTTTGACAAGACATTAATTGATGGACTAGAGTTATGTGGATTAATTTTGTACTACGATTTTTTTATCAGCTGTTTGGACTGCCAAGCAAGTGATGTAATGAAACATTTCTCCTGTTCTGATGAAGAAAACTCAACTGCATCTTGGATTGGCAAAGAGTTATTTAAATTCCAGCAAATGTAATTTTTTAACGATCTAATGCTATAACTGTAAGTGTTGGGAAAAAAATACTGCACACAAATACCGCCCACTAACCCGTCCTGTAGCCTGAATTGTTGAGGTGAACAGCAAAAGTGTGAGGTTCATGATGGGCCTGCCAGGATGGCGATGAGCAGTTCTCGTTGTTGGTGTAGGTGTGGTGGTTGTGCACATATTTCCCAGTCAAGACGGACGACCGAGAAGGGCAGCACATCGGAGTGGTGGCAAACGCATTGGAGAAGTGAGTGCCTCCCTGCATCATTATGCGCTTTGTTTTGTTCATGGCCTGCATTGAGCCTTTGGGGAAAAACGGGGAATATATGTAGATTCGAAAAAAGAGGGAGATCCAGATTGTTTTATGTAACAGATGCTTGACCATAAATTTCCTCCCTAAAAGGGTTTAAATGAAAAGCCCGAACAAAGACCAGCAGCAAGGCCATTATGTTGCCACTTCAGCGATTAAAGTGCCAAAAACGAGTAGAAAAACAGCATGTTTGGCACAATGGACCTCAGCAGTTGGCCGATGCTACTGGACTGAGTGTGTAAGATGCTCTTAGGCTAAAAATAGAATAAAATCATATGATAATGAATAGTGAATCATACTTTGTATAAACTAAACGATGTCACAGTATGCACAATAAAACACAAAAACACACCCACATACAGAGAAACACAGATGGGCCACGCACCGAGTTCAATGTCCTGGTCATCAGTAAGAATAAGAATGATGTTTGGACGAACGTTTCGCCGATCCCTCTGAAGACGAGACCGCAGTCTCTGGCCAGAGAGGTACATAGTTCCATCCGAGGGGCAGAGGAATGTCAGGATGAAGACAAGGAGAAGGGTGGCCGGTCTCCACCCAACTGCCATGACTTTAATCTGGCACCTCCCACAGTTGTTAGCAAGATAACAGTTTCTTCTCAACCTGGAGAACAAAACAAGAGAAGTAATTTTTACAAGGACCATTTAGGGACCACCCTAACTGGAATGGAAGTTTTCATATATTTTAATCTTCTGATATCAAAAATAATGTGTTAACATTTTAAATCCGGCTTGGTTTCACAATACATTGTCTATTTGACTTAGAACGGAAATGTATGTTTTCTTTGTACAGTACACTTAAAAAAAATAAATGAACACTAAAAGCAACAGTAGGACAAAAAATGTAGGACTAATTCAAACTGGCATTTACTGACAGTGGCTCACACACACACAGTCCTTCTCAAATGACCCTCCGTTTCTACTCCTTTGGGGTTTTGGTCACTGCTGGCAGAGTAACTGAGGAGCTTGTCCATATAAATGATCTTATTTATGACGCTTGGCATTAATTAATCATTAATGATGCATAGAGACCGACTCATTCCCGAAGTGTAACGATCGGCTCGGTTGAACACATGGCAGCTGGTGTGGATGCTAATGACAGCGGGCTACAGGCCAAAAGGAGGGTGAATGATACGGGCCAAAGGTTAGAAGAGGAAAGGGTCATTATTAGAGAAGACAGTTGGGTGTTAATGGATTGGAAATGGAAGGGTATGTGATGTCTGATACAAATTAGTTATGGAAATGTGTAGATGCATGTTTAGACTGACCTCACAGTCAAAACCAGGGCAGCTTTTAATACTGGACTATAGTGAAGAATGTGTTAAAGATGCTATTTACCAGGGAATAAATCATTGGCTAAATGCATGAAATTACAATAAATCTTGACATTTAAAAATTTTCAAACCACGGAATTAATTGTCATTAATAATACATCTTGAGTTCACCACATAGACTTTGAAATGGTATATAATGCATTCTCTTGCATTTTGAAAATGACCATATTTAATTTTCTATCCTGCATAATTAAGTTTAGCTGCACTTTAACAGTTAAATGTTAAACTTTTTTTTTCATGAGAACAAACCAACTGAAAACCACTGATTTACTAATCTAAATTTGTCAAATTAAAGGTAAAATTGCTGCCTTTTTTAAAATACAGACCATTGTTTGTGATTCCCTGACGCCAAAGAGAGCAATTTTCCTCTGCAAAAACAGCACTACACATATAACAAGATGTAAATTGCAGTCAAATCAGTACAAGCGCAAAACACTTCACCTCTATCACACCAGAATTACTGGATAAAGCCCACAGCAGTTGTTCTTTGTCCTCTGACGAGGTCAAACAAAAAAGTCTGATAACTGATAATCAAATACAATACGAGGATTCTGTAGCATCTTTACACAGCATTAACCCAACACACCACCAACTGTGATGGGTTACATTCATAAAGAAACATGAGCTAAGTTTGGAATTACTGTTTGTTTTGGAGACCACAGGAAACCCATCTCCCACAGCGTCAACCCATGAAACACAAATCCACATGGAAGTATCCCTCTCATCAAGCTCCAGGCTAGCTTATTTCCTAAAGCTCAGAGCACGCAGGATGCAACAGCCTCAGGCGATTTCCAGAGGTTAAAATTCATCCCAACCACCTCAGTCTCATAATCTTACCTTAGAGCGGTCCAGGCCAGGCGTGCTGTAGATCCGGGCACCCTGCGGTCTTCAGGGCAGAGGTGATTGCACAAAGTTCACCCTCCAAACTAACAGCTAAAACTTTCTGCAAGAGCTGCCTTGAGGGTCTCCCACTGCTCATCACTGGAGCTTCTCATTTAAAAAATTCTCCAAGGGTTTTTTAATCTTATCATACATCTTGACAGCCTTCTCTCCCGTGTCTACGCTTTTCTCGTCACTCCTTCTCTTTCCATTTCTCCCACCATCTCCTCTCATACCCTCACAAACACTCACACAGCTGCATTCAGTCCATGTTAATTCCCGTTCTCTCCTCCGTCATTGTTCTCTCTCAGGGGAATGGATGAGGTCTGACCTTGGGGGTCTCCTGTTTTAAATTCTCTTGGCTGCTCTGTTCACCCCGGGCCCCCCTCCTCTCTTCCTTCTCCCTCTCTAGGACTCATTGCTGGCAATTGATAAAAACAAGCTTGAGAAAAGAGTTAAATCTTAAATAGCTCTAGCTGGACAAACAGGAGATGTTTTCCTCCACAAAAGGAATGCCAACATTGTTAATCGCCACAGACTGATTGCTACAGATTCTTTAAACACTTGCATGGCGATGGGAGAGATACATTTCAAGCAATATTGTGTGATTTTACAGGCTCTTCAGTACTGCCTCACCAGTGAGAATAATTTATGACAAGCGGCTTGAGGTAAAATGGTGCCAGTATCAGATGTTCTGTATCTGATCTACCATTCTGTATGCCAGTCTGTCCTTTAGCGCAAAGCTCATGTTATTGCTGCTGTCAGCGTTTTGATCAGCTTGCACGGTAAATTGGGATGACATGATATGGTGTGGGATATAATGAATGCCAGAGTGAAAAAAAACAGAAATGCAGTGACATTTCTAAGTTTTGAGATAGTTTGAGATAGTTTGAGATAGTTGAGATAGTTAGTATCTTAAAAATTATTATTCAAACAAATGGCCCTAAAAATGTCCAATAGAAGAACATATAAAATATATGAAATACAGCCAAATACAACAAAAACATATTTACCAAAATATCCCTACATACAATTTAATTTAATTTTTTATTTTATTTTGTGTTACCTCATTGACAAATGTTTATTACCCTTTTAAAATTAAATTATAAGCATATAAATAGCACGGTTTATAATATTTTAATGGTAATAAAACTACAAATCAATATTAATATTAAATTATTAACATATTAATATTAACACATAAATTTACATTTATATAATTTCTTTTAAATCGCAAAATAATTGATTGCATCGATTGTCTACAGGGCATTTCAGAATTGTTTTATTGTATTTGATTTGATATTTGTGTGTGACTACCCTTTTGTATGTCTAAACTCTTACAAGGCTCAATAACAAACACTAAACAAAATCAGACCAAAGAGAAGTACCTCTGTAGAAACGCAGGCACTACTTACAGTCTCACTGACACACGTAATAATGATTTTTATGGAAGGTCTTAAACATGGTAGAACAACTCAAACCAAAAAGAGCCATTCAGCCACAGGTGAAATAGGGCACACTTGACCCGACTTTCATGCCCTGGGCCTCTCAAGTACCGCCATCCGTCTACTTCCTGCCCTCATAACTATGCTGGCATGGCTTGGGGAATGTGCGTCCACCCTCCAATTCAGTATGCAAACTTTCCAAAGTCTCCTTGAATTTGCCAACAGCAGTTGGCATTCAGATGCAAATGGTCTGACAAGCCTCTTTCATGGAGAAGACCTTTATCTGCCAACTAGTTTAAAGTGAGGTGGGGGGGATATGTGGATTCTCCAATTGAATACTGTACATCAGACCCTTTTGTGGTAGACTGTGGGCAAACGGACTTGTGTCGGATTTGGTCAACATCAGTATCCATCATTCCTTACTTGCTTGGAGTGGAACATATAGGCCATGGCACCTACAACAATTGATTCATGAGTTTTAATGAAGGCGTGAGCAGATGCAGAGGGGAATTTTCCTGCGGCAAATATTGAACATACAATTAACCCCAGCAAATTGTGGTTTCTGCCTTGATCAGCAATATGATAAACAGCAGAAAAGCTGCATGTCAGCAAAATGTGAATACAAAGGGCTTCTAAATCATACATCTAAACAAATTAGACTTAGTCAGAGTCAATTAAATAAGTCCCGTATCGTCATTGACATGTAACCCTCTGAGACACATCACACGACTATGCTGAGAGCAAAGACGAGAGCAACTCAACTGAACTGAAACAATGAAGCACTGCTTTATGTTGCTGACGGAGGACGGCTAAAGTACCTATTTTCTCTAGTACTTTGGGTTTAGTTAAGCGCAATCAGCAACACTGTGGCACAATGTTGATTAGGAAATAAAAGATTGGATAGAAAAAAAATAGAGGCTGTGTTAGAGAACCAAGTCTACAAATATATATCCAATAGAATGAAAATAGAGAGTGCTAGTTAGAGAGTCAAAAATGTGTGTGTGTGTGTATATATACATATACTGTTTGTGTGTGTGTGTGTGACCATGGACCACAAAACCAGACATAATGGTACATTTTACAATTGATTTATACTTTACATAAAAGCTACATTTAAAAAAAAACTGTTCCATTGATATATGGTTTGTTAGGATTGGACAATATTTGCCCAAGATACAACTATTAGAAAATCTGGAATCTGAGAGTGCAAAAAAAATCTTAATACTAAGAAAATTGCCTTTCAAATTGTTCAAATTAAGTTCTTAGCATATTAATAATCAAAAAATATGTTTTTTATGTAGAGAATTTACTAAATATCTTCATGGAACATGATCTTTACTTAAAGTCCTAGTGATTTTTGGCAAAAAAAGAAAAATCGATAATTTTGTCCCATACAATATATTTTTGGCTACTGCTATAAATATACCCAAGCAAAAGGCTGGTTTTGTGGTCATATACATACATATATGTAGCCTATATATATATATATATATATATATACTGTATATGGTGGTAGTCAAGCTCAAGTCGATTTCTAGATAAGCACGTAGAAATTTTTAAATGTGTATCACTTTAA
>JAUMHP010000060.1:11080988-11104586 GCA_032361065.1 Enteromius trimaculatus
TTATCCAGCGTTGGAAAGAATAGCGAAAGGCCTGCAATAGACGCCGAGGTTGCGTTGTTTCTTCTCGATAAGTAAGTAAAATGGGTTTTGCTTTGTTTCACAGAACTAATTGTTCCTTGAGTTGCGCTTGGGGTTGGGTAGGGATGTGTTTGTTTTGTTTTACACATTTCCCACATACTATATATTTAGCTAATACAGTACCTAATCATTACATGGTGGTATCTGGTTACATTAGCCACTTTTTCCCTCCATTTGATAACTGGCCATTAATGTGGCGTCACTAAAGCCCATTTTGTTAATGACACTGTCATTGGGGCCAGTGTATGTGTCTTTTACCCTATGGCGAGACTGGACCCTCTCAGCTGCCCCTTTGATGATCGTAATCTGTAATCCTTAAAAAAGACTATTACCATTCCCACAATTTCCACTGCTTTTCCCCTCCATTTACTTCCCTGCTGATCACAATAGTCGTTACATTCACAAATAGACCAGCGCAGGTGGTTACCACCACTAATTGAGAGGTTTGGGTGGAATTCGCTTCAGGGCAGAAAGGGCTACACAAAGCTAAAGGTACTTGATGAGCGACTGAGTCTGACCCAACCTCAATAAAACAGACCGTAAATTGTGATGGTGAATGACTCTACAGTCATGGCTTGAACATTAGGGTCAGTGGACAGCAATAGGCGTCAGTTAATGACCCTGAATGCTCATGAGCTCATGTTCTGTGGTCTCATTTAAAACATGATGCCAAAACTACAGCAGGATTACAACACAAATATAAAACCAAAAATGTATTGTAAAATCAAGGAAAGGTAAGAAGAATTATTCAGTTACTATCAACATCACACACCCCTAAGCTCCTAGTCTGTTGCTAATCTCTGTCTAAACCTATTAAAGTAATTAGCAAAGCAGCGGGAGAGTTGTCCATTTTGATAACTCTCAAAGGAAGAGGGTAATTATCAGGGTTTGAGCGTTTTTGCCGGAGGAGAGAAAGACAGTTAGACTGTTCCTCTGATGACAGCCAAAAAGTGCGGGAAGAAAAAGCGCGTATGATTTCCCACTGACCTGACAGGCTAACCCACTCACACAAACAGGAGATTATTCATTCATCCCCGACACACTGGGATGCATGTGGCGTACCTTTGTGTGTGGGATGTCTGTTGGCACAATCTACGTAGCTTCATCGGGGCGCCTTTTTTAAAAAGTAGGCACATCGCCCAATGTTGACAAAGCTGGGTATCTCCTGCTGTCTGCTTGTTTCGTGTGCACCGAGTGGAAAGAATCAATTATCCCAGCACACAGCTCACTGTTTTAATATCTGACTCCTAATTAGATTGCAGGGGGATCGCCCTGGTGTGCGTAGATCAGTGTTTTTAATATGTTTCATTTAAAGGTTTGGGTTAAGTACGATTTTTTTTAAAGAAATCAATTCTTTTAGTCAGCAAGGATGCATTAAATTGATCAAAAGTGACAGTAAAGACAAGGTTACTAAATAAAAAATCTATATAAATCAAATAAATGTGGTTCTTTTGAATGTCCTATTAATCAAAGAATCCTAAAAAAATGAAAACATAAGATTTGTTTTCTTAAAACAGCATATTAGAATAAATCAAAAACATTACTTGAAAATCAAAAACATTACTTTTTAAACTGACCCCAATAGGAGCTCATCACTTTTCAAGTTTACATTGTTATTTGTAATATGCATACTATTATTTAGAATATATTATAATAACACAATATCATACATTAGTGTAATGTTTCCAGATTTTTAATATTGAGCATAAAGAAATCCCCTTAAAAACATTTAGTCAGCCATTACTTGTGCCCAAAATGTATACAGAAGTGCTTTGTGGAGGAAGACCAAAGGATTTTATGCAATAATGTGCAAGAATAAGAAACATCAAGAGCTTTTTGGACATATATATATAAATATATATATATATATCAACATATATATCAACATTTCCACTATGTCTTTGAAGAGTTTTTCACTTTCTTCCAGGTGGCAGAGGTTGTTTTATCTAGCTGCTCTAAAGGCAAATTCAAAAAAGAGCCTGAAAGAGGACGAGAGGTGAAGTATACACACTTTCTTTTGAAGTATACGATCATGCCTCAAACAGAATAACTGAATATTTCTCTAACATCACCAAGCAAAAGCCCTTTTAGTACATAAAGTAATCTAAGCCTCAAATCTAAATCTGGTAATGGACAGCTACGTCGATTCTTACAATTCATTAACATTGCTCTAAACCTCTAGGGTGTGATTTGTCAATGCTCCACCTCAAGACCAACACCCCAGACACGGATGTAATTATGTACAGAACAGAAAACGCATTAGTCTTTGGTTCAGTCTTGATTATGTCCAGAGGCCAGATCTCTCATGAAAGCTCATGAAAACTGCATTACTTCATACACTTGTGAAGACATGACATCACAGGATCCTGAGCTACTGATCTTCTCTGTCTCCCACTGCCTAGGTGGCTATTAGTGACTCTGGCAGCTTTTTAATATAAATGAGGACTCAAAATGACGTGACGGGCAGAGATGCTCCTGAACGTGGGTTCTTATGAGGGCTGTGCATCATTACTCACCACACAGCTAACTGTGTAATGGGCTGTTTGTTTGACTCACTGCAGGATACATGGCAAGATAAAAACTAATAGGCCCAGTTCTATTTCAGCTCTGGGGCTGTGCAGAAACTAGGCAACAATCCAGTCCCAAATCAGGCTTAACTGCACTGCCACCCACAACCAATTATAGTGAAAGTAACTCTGAGGAGACACGCATAAAGGAGGATGTACATCTAAATATTAAACACATACAGGACATTATTTGCTGAGCTAAACTACAATTTTTTAGAGTAGCTGGATTAATCATTTTATTTGGGCCTTGTAACAAAATTATGGTCTGGAACCAATTGGCCGACGATTGAACTTGATAAACTTGAGTGTTTTAACATCGGTGTCTGAGATAGACTTTTAGTTGATAAAAACACTCATATCAAGTGTTATCTAAGACATCCAAAATGGCTCATTGAAGTATACACTTCCCTCAGATATGAATCTGTCTTTCAACAGATGCCAGTTACCATGATTCACACTTAACAGCCGACACTCAGAGTCATCACTCCACCTTCACACAACTGCTATGATGACATCATGATAAAATCAGTAACTACAATAATTTAGAATAAATGTTTAAAATTAACTAAAAACTTAAAGGCATGGTAAGCAGTTTTTCAAAAATGCTTTAGAAAACTGAGTCGGGGCAGAGTAGCCAAACAAACTTGTAGCCAATCAGCAGTAAGGGGCGTGTCTACTAATGATGCGGACGGAGGAGAGACCGTTCAGTGAACGGCCGAGTGACAGAAGGATCAGAAAATGTCTGGGTTGCAAAGGCTTTATATATGTGTGGGGCAGAGCAATAAAAATAGGGGCGAGACCTTTCTGGAGTAGGGGGTATATTAACATTGACTTTTAGAAATCGCTTACCCTGCCTTTAAATATAATAATACTTTTAGATAACCTATACCTTGAAAAATATTGTGTGCATTTGAGCAGCAGTAAAATATCAGTATCAGACACAGAAAACTTGGGGAAAGGCCTATAATAATTTAAAGTATTACTGTCGGAAATGTGCACATTACCAACTCATTAGTTCTAATCTATAAGAAATATGTAGCGATGTAGAGATTTATCAGTGGTTTTAGATCAGTTCGGGTGCAGACTTGCCCTTAGGCCATGTTTGCTTGATTCTGTCTGGTCCAGATCTCTCTCAGTATATTTTAGAAACCTTTCATTTACCCAATTAAAATCTTGATGAGTGCCCATAAAGCAGCTCCCTAATGCACTAGTGCACTGCTTCCCTGATTTTTTCTATCCAGCTATTTTATATCTTTCTAATCACCACACTGAACATTTGCCAGTTTCTTAAAATATTTAACAGTAGTTATTGTTTCTGATGTCTGATTATAATTAGCAGTCTGCATTAGCATTCTAATATGTTATAGAACAGAAATAATATGTGCTGTGGGTGGTATTTTAATTGTAATAAAAATTACATTTTTTTTAAATTACTAGATATAAGTAAAGCAAGTAAAAAATCACAAATATATAAGAAATGTACAATTTTCAGTGCACAATAACTGTAATATAAAATGCCTTTTCAGTCAGTGTAAATATTGTTTTTGTGAACAACAAACAATGAGTTTTATCCCCATTCACAAATAAAGACAAAGTGCTCGTCTAAACTTACAACCACAGGCTATTATGATTTGATACAACTAGAAAAGGGGGAAAAATGCTGAAAACAGACAGATAAACCTACCATTTAAACTAATTGTCCACATTCAAACATTCAAGTTAAGTTTCAGGCCAGAAAAACTCTGGTGCATGTAAGAGTAGCCAGATAATCTGCTTTCTTTAGAGAGTTGGGAAAATCCAATTTCAGAAATCTATAATTCCATAAAAGTTAATAAGCAGCCACAAAGCCTGCTGAGCTCCTGAGGGAGCGAGAGATAGATACGGTGTGCGAAAGAAAGCCAGAGAGAGTAATGGGTAGATGTGAGCTGAAGTCTGAGTGAGACCCTATAAAACTCAGTTGGGAGAACCCTGAGGGTAAGTGATTCAGGAGAATGGCAAGAACGAGGAAAAGAAATTCTGTTTTAAAAAGGAGCAAAAAAAAAAAAAACACATTGAGTATATGACCAATGTTATAAAAACAGTTCTTAATGAATATCGATAACATTGCTGGAAAAACTCTTTATATTCTCATATACAGACTCTCTGTTTGCCCATGAGGGCTTCTGATCACTTTAAGATCACTTTAATTTCCTTTGGTGCACAGTTCACCATTAGTCCCAATGACTGTCACAATTGTCTCACAGGGTGCGTAATCAAACCTCTGCAGTGCATCCTGAATGCTGCAGCACCTCTATTAAACTTTCCCAAGTACTTTCACATCACATCGCTGCTTTTTCTCTCCATCGTTTCCCTATTTCTGCAAAAAGCAAGTTCATAATACCTAAAGATAATCAATGGCCAAACACGTTCCTACATCTTCATAAAAGAAACTAGGCTGCCTTGTATCTTTTTTAGCATTCCCTAAAAAGCTTTATAAATTTAAAGGAGTCATACAAAGCCAATTTTCCACAAGCTAATATATATTTCTCAAAGATAGTGTAAAAAATTGGTTTACCTTGTCAAAAACAGCCCTTTAAAAATCACTCTGTTCTGTGTACTTCCCCTTTAAATCTTCATGAGCTCCACTGACCCCGCCCCTCTTTTCCAAGGCGCTCTCAGAGGACCTTTTTTTAGCCGTATTCATAGTGAAACTTGCTATTTAGCACATTATTAGGAAAGGCGATTTGCTAAGATTTATTAAAAGACATTATACCCACTGCTTCTGTAGGTGAGGCTGGATCATGAATAATTTGCGCGAACTTAAACGCATTTTGGTTGATCAAGGGAGCGTTTCCCTTCAGAACCAAACGTAACGTTAATCCTCTGCGTCTTCCGTCACTCAGATGTCGGGGGTAAATCACTACTGCTATGTTTATTAAAACATTCAACAACAAAACACCTCAATCTCTTAGGAGTCTTGCTTGTCTCTGCGTCTCGGTCTGATAACGGCTCACTCAGGGTGGGTCTGAGGTAAGACACCAGTTCAGTCTGTGTGACACGCTGCTGTCAATCAACTATTGTGGGCGTGGCCTCTGTCAGAGTGACGCCACACCGACATGCATTCGAGAATGGCTTAATTTCAGAAGGGGCAACTTGTTTATTATTAAATTAAAAGTAAAGGACTGGTGGATCTTTATCATTGTATGGTGGTTGTGTACACACTCCCAACACGCATTTCAGTCCAAACAGCTTGAAAAAGTGGATGACCCCTTTAAGGTTGAACCACTGTTATAAGAACTGTTTTAATAATGTCCTTTCTAAATTTCTGGGCCTTGATTACGTCAGTTGCATTGCAGTCAGGGTCAGAAAGCTCTCAGATTTAATCAAAAATATAATAATCTGTGCTCTGAAGAGGAACAAAGGTCTTAACAGGTTAGGCATGACACGAGGGTGAGTCATTAATGACAGAATTTTCACTTTTGGGTGAATTATCCATTTAAAAGGATAGGACTTTTTTTTTTGTCCAGAAATTGAAAACCAGATGTACATATACATGGTAAACTCTTTCAATGTAAAACTACATGGGTGCCTGAAACCTAAACTCCCACATCCATATCCGACATCACCATTTCATCTAAGCATTAACTTGCTGCTGTTGTGACAGATGTTTATGTTACATGAGATTAGAGATGGATTCTAGAACTAAATGTTCATGGCTTCTAGGAGAGAGGTGTGGTCTCCAGTGGG
Source organism: Enteromius trimaculatus (assembly GCA_032361065.1). Lineage (NCBI taxonomy): Eukaryota > Metazoa > Chordata > Actinopteri > Cypriniformes > Cyprinidae > Enteromius > Enteromius trimaculatus. The sequence goes on from JAUMHP010000060.1 coordinate 11,087,360, forward strand.
AGGAGTCTGAGTGATGAGTAATGAGTAAATGGCTAATATTATAGAAATGGCATGTTTTCATTCAAAAAGCAATTGAAAACATTCACCAGTTATCTGATTAGTGAAGTAAATACGCATTTGATCATGACTGAAATAAAAAGAAAAAACGCTTTTGATTACAAATTCTGATTCTGATCTAAGATTGATGTTCTCCATATCCTTGACTGAATGTAATTACAGCTCTCGGCTGGACACCTGACATATCTTGGCGCAGCTCTTTAATGCATTCACTGCCTCAGAGGGCACCGCCAGAGGTGCTGTACTCTAAATCACTCATCAAAGACTTCCAGTCAGCATTAACATGTAAGACGGTGGGCACCAGGCTCAAATTATACTTTAGATTCATATCAGGCCTTGTTTTGCTCTCAGCAGCTCATGAATATGAGACTTTATGTCTCACATAAACGCACTCTAGGTTGGTTCGGATTTGTCTAGTGTCTAGACACTTTGATTAAAGAAAAAAAAATCACACGGTTGTTCTGGGGTGCTGTGCATGGTTTTCATAAAAGATGCTTATCATCATTTTATTTAAGTCTAGCATTTGTTGATCTATACAGAGCTCATCTGACCACAACATCCAACTCTGTCCTCAAAATAGCAAAAGATATTTATGTTTAAACCTGTACTTATTTTAAAGATTAAAAATTGCCAATACAACTCAACTTCTAAGCAATTTGATGGTTTAACCTTGAGAAAAGTCAATGATTCCTTCCTGATTTGTGTCAAATCTGTTCTTTTCTAGTCTGTCAATTACGCTGCTAACACACTCATTACAGCTGATGACGAAACTATATGATATTGTGACCTGGATCATAACAGCTTTAATAGGGTTCTCCAATTACAATCATGTGAGAAATTATGTTTAGGTTTGTACTTTAAAATGGACAAAAATTGTAAAATATTGTACTGTTGGGGTGTACAATTATGATTACTTAACCAGACACCAACATGAGAGTTTGAAAAGACTAGGAGAAATAAACCTAAAAATGTTTAATAAATGGAAAGAAATCCAAGAATCACAACAAATAACCTCCTGACTATCACAACAGCAATATGTTGGGCACTACAAGTTCAGGAAAAAATTATTACAAAATAAGAAAGAATAATCAGAATGATTTAACAATAGTGGTTAGATATAAGGTTTGGTTAGGGTTGGGGCTTCATGGTTAGGGTTGAAATGTATATCCATTAACAATTTAGGGCCCAAGGCACTAGGTAGAGGGCCCTATTGGGTACTATTTGGGGCCTTTTGGGGGCCTTAACATGCTCAAAAACTCTTGAAAAATATATTTTCTGTGCGTTTGTGTGTCACTGTCTTGATGGTTTGGATTAACCCCTTTCATTGCTGTATACTTTAAAACCAGACTGTCAAAGGGTTACTGTAAATGCATGTGTCCGCTGGGCACCGTTTTCCTGATGCCACCAGGGTAGTTTTTGCACTGATCGCTGCTTGGAGCTATATTTATTATTGTGACTTCTCATGACACCAGTTTGTACCTTGCATAAAATTAGTGAAGCTGCTACATAACATAAGTCTATTATGTGGTCTTTCATGCTTAAACCAACCATTTAGGAACTTACATCGTAACATGTAGACAAATGAGTGTTAAATAGGTGGTTTCAAACTTGTAAATTAGTTAAAATCATCACAACATACAAGAAACTTATTGAGGCCAGAACGGACATATGCAAATGAACCCTAAATAGCTCCCACTCAGGAATTAGAAAATTGAGATCAAATTCCTTTTTTTTTTCCTGCTGTCAGACAAAGGTCCCAAATGAGCAGTTTCACTCCGCTCTAAAGTTCCTGCTGATCTACTTTTAAGAAATATTAAAACAAAACAAAAGAATATGCATTGGATGCATTGTGTAGGGGTCCACTAAATCTAAAATTCAAGATGTAAATAAGAAATATTGAAAAAATCAGCACTATTTCTAGGTCACCAATCAAAAAAGCAAATATGTGACACTGACCATGTGAACTGATTTGTACAGGTCTGATGCACTAAACATCATAGGACCTTGTCCACAGTTCTGGTTCAGACAGCAGAAGAGGAAAAGGAGGCCAGTTGTTATGGGGCTGAGCGGAGACAGAGTGAACATTAAATAATGAATGACTAAGGCACAGATCTCTCAGCCCCCATCACCTTTGTCATTACCTCATAGCCACACACAAGCGCACATTCACTGAAGCATATTTTATCCAGCGAATCCCTTTAAACATCACTTGCTTCCAGAGACCTACTTGACCCAGAGAGCAGTTCTTCGCCATCAAAAATGCAACGTGACTCATGTCGAATTTTAAAAGGGTGACGACAGACTCTTGTTAAAGTCCTTAAAAGGGCCAAAATCACAAACAAACCCAACTCAAGCATTGCAAGCGACTGCGAATGTGAGGGACAAATATCTGAGATATGAAAAACCAAAAACTATAAGCCACCAACACAAAGAGACTGAGAAGAAACAAACCTAGAAAAGGTTTAATAAATGGAAAGAAATCACAACAGTCTGAATCTCCCAACGCCAATTTGGGCTTTAGAAGATATCAAATTAGGCATTTAAGTTTGAAATGTATATCCATTTACCATTATTGTGACTTAATGGCACCAGTTTAAAATCAGTGAAGCTACTATATAACGTAAGTCCAAAACGTAACGCGGAGTACTTTCAGAATTACAGACTGTTTGCATATTACAATCTGGAGAGTGTGGACAGTTCTAATCTGCTTTAACAATGGAGGAGCATACCTGTACATCCACTACTACTGATGTCAGTCTGACAGAGGTAGTGCTACAAAGCAATAATTCGGGACAAAGGCACGTACCTCACTAAAGCCCACTTCTGAATCCTTCCTGAAGAACAGAGCGACTACAGGAGGCGTTAAAGTCAGGGATATGATGATCCGTCACCTGTTCGGTCTTCGCCAGACCACCTCTGACTCGACTCCCCCTCTGCCAGCCGTACAAGTGGGCTCTCTCATAGCCGGTCCCCTGATATAGACACACGGAGAGGTGAAAAGAAGGAGGCGTGGTTCCATAGCAGATAAATAAAAGAGGGCGGGAGGGAAAGAAGTCCCTCAATCTACAATTCAATATCGTCCACTCCCCTTCCTTGTTGTCTGTCTTTCCCTCTCTCTCACAGTTACTCTTCCCCTCATGCATATTAACACGTCCCTGTTTCCCCTTATTCTCCCACACACATGGGGGAAACTCTATCACTCTATCTCTCTTTTGCTCTCCTCTAACCCTGTTTTTTCCACTCTTTCTGGGCTCTCTGAGCTTGTATTCATCCGGCAGCAGTGTGACTGAATCAGGGCAGCTCTGGCCATCTGTTGGAGCCTCAGAGTTTCACCTATTCACATGGGTTCTAAAGCTGTGGGTCTGGCAGCGACGAGAGAAAAGAAGGGGTGGGGATAAGGGATCAATCTTAGAGCAGGAGGGCAGGGGACTGGATCGCCGGGTACAGAGACAGTATTTATTGGGCTGGCAACTATCAGAAGCGCTGGAGAGGAGAGGGCTGTTAACAGGGGCACGAACAAACTGCAAAGTTGAGTGCTCAAAGAAACAACTGTGGAAAAAAAAAAGTGGGCCACAATTAGATGCATACAGATGAACTCAGAAGAGTAAATAAATAAGTCAATAGAATTATTTACATGTTTAAAAATGAATTCAAGTATTTACATTTATTTAAATTAATAAAAATAGAATATTTTAACCAAAGTTACCCTTTTTTTTATACAGGAATCAACTAGTTTATAATACTGAGTTAAAATTAAATAAAATAGACTAAGACACTACATATATTATGGTTTAGTTAAGTGTTTAAAAAAGAGGTGTGGCTTTATTGTGAGGGACTAGCATCACTAAGTATTAAATAAAGATACTGCAAACCTTTTGTCATCATTGTATTTTAATATCTTTAACAGTGCTTTGTATTATGTGGGTTACTGAGAAGATATGTGCCATTCTAATCTTACAGTTTTCACATTTTGGATAATGAAACTATTTAAAACACTGCAATGAAGAGGCCATAAAGTGTGTGGGATTGTGCGACTTGGATCGGTAAGCAAAAACTTGGCAGTGCAACAGTGCCTGTCCACTATTTGGTCTGAGACAATTGTCATATCTTGGAAAACTATCCCTTTAACTGTTTAATGAGGGAAAGTGAAAATGTGGGTGAAAAAAGTAGTTTTCACCTGAAGGGTTAACAAGTTATCATTGAAAATAAAAGAAAATTCCTTAATGTGATTTTTACTTGTGAATCGGACTGTTGCACACACACACACACACACACACACGGAAAACATCTCTTTGCGATTTTTCTCTCTCGATTTTTAAGCCCATATCAAATCCTAAGGACACCATTTTTTAAAAGAAACATCCAATCATGTTGTTCATCAACACAGAGTCACGTTATGCGAAACGATAAACAAAACACCACCAGAAACCACACACTTGCTGTTCATCCATCCAGTGAAGGTGTCTCGAGCAGTGATAATGTCACCCACGTGCATAACGGTGCACTGGCAGCTGCCGTTTCTCAATAAAGTGCCAGTGTAACATATCCTGTTCCCTCAGGAGCCTCGCATAGAAATCAGTCACTGTCTTTGGGACGCTCTCATGATGGATGCCTCTGTTTATTTGCGTTCGCAGGTTATTTATTTGCACGGAGGCACAAACGATCAGAGGAAGAGGACATCTAATCACTCATCCACCCCCTTCCATGCATACAGTATATCTCAGGGGCTGCAGGCAGCATCTCTAATGAAAATTAAACTATTGCCGTCAAACAACAGAAGTTTTCTCTCTGTTTTGTGGGGAAATTAACATCAAAAAAACTAAATTTGATTCAAAACAAATGAAGAGTTTGTGTGTTCTAGGTGTGCATTGGGATCAAGCGCCAACGAAACCCCTCAATCTTTTTCTAATAATAATTTTGGATAGACTTGGATTTGAAATTGAATCCGCCCAAAATGCATGTAGATTTAAGCTGCAGCCGAGCTGACTTGCAGGTGATCACACATCAGCCACTTATTGTCACTTCTGATCACAGTTTTAATGAAGAAAGAGACACAATAGTCGGTGAGATGAGCAGCTGGAACAGCCCCTGAGACAAACATGTTGCTCTAAAGAGGAGATGACATGTGCAGACACACACACACACACACACACACAAACTCATCACTGAACAGAAAGCCATGATTTATTCATTTACGTTACATCCCAGGAGGAATGGGATGTCTGGATTCAGATCCTGGGAGACTCTGGCCCATCTCAGCATGGAGATGGAGAGGTGAACAGGTGTCACTGATGTCATTCCTCCCGAGGACACGGTTTGTAGTAATTTTCTCCATAGCAGTAATCAATAACCAAATTTCACACAAATATACGAGGCCTCCACCAAGTAGGGTTGGAAAAGGTGTTTTGGTTTTATTAGTTGAAAAGAAACTACCAGTCAAAAGTTTGGGTACACCTGACTAAAATGGTGAATATTTTACATCTCTAACAAGAGACCGTTAAATAAAAAAAATATTTAATTTCATCATAAAATACGCTATAGTAAAATAATTTGTTTTTAAAATTTCAATAAGCAAAACATGTAAAACATTACATTGTAAAACAAAATGACTGATTTGCTTTTATAAGAGGTCTTTTTTTATTTTATCGACCAAATGAATAAAAAGCAAGCCCAGAAGTCCTTCAAAAGCATTCAATTTGAATACCACGAAGATGCATGAAAGATCATAAAAAATACAGTAGTTGTAATAATAATAAACATAGATGTACTTAAACTTTTGTCTGATAGTGAACTTACTAAACACACAGAAGCTAGTACATAAAAGCCATGGATAAAAACAGTTCCACCTGCATTTTGAACAACACTGTCCTTCTTCTAAAAGCCACGTTTAGTTCCCGTGGGCACGGTTGTTTGCTCTGCAAATAAATAAGGCGGAATAATGTTTACTCTGATTTTCAGAAAAGGACGGCAATGTTCCATCCTGCTGGGCCATTGTCCTTGGCAAGGACTCTTCATTGAAATGAATGTGTTTCTCTCCATGCAGTGTGTTCCTTACTGATAAAAACGTCTGCTGTCAGCTCTGGTTTGAGAAGGAGAAGACTTTGTGCAAATTAGACCAACCCCTCTCTACCTCTGAAAGCAGTCCATTCTCTATTTTGTTCGGGCCTGAATCCCTCCTCCATCACCCCACACTGCCTCTTCAAAACTACTCCTCTTTTATTCCTGATGGCTCAAAGAGCGTCTCTATCCATCGGTTGATGCCCTTGTGATCACCATGGCAACCTTAGGGAAGGAGCCCGTTATAATGGATTTGAATGGCGGTGTCTTAAATATTGAGTGACAACATAGAGGTTTGAGTGGCATGCGCATTTACTACACATGCCTTCCTCCTATGGCTTGATGTATAGCGAGTTATGGAATAGCAGTAAACTCATTCCAACTAATTTAAATTTAGTAGAAATTAAGCGTTTAGTAAATAAACGTTGTTAATTACCACAACAAATATTTTTGGCTTTGTTTTTCTATTAATGTGTATTGCTTTTATCATTCTCTGTAGACCACACTTTCTCTCATGCCATGATTGATCGATTATGTACAATGCCTGCACGCTATCGGTTTTTATAGGCAATTTAGGAATCACAGGCAAAACGTTTAAACTTGCAGCAAAAACTCTAAATTGAAAGTGAAAGTTTTTAAAAACAGCTCAAATGATACTTTAAAGCTTTTAAAAACCAGCTTCACTGCAACCTTGATTTTTCCCTTTTAAAAAAAAATATCCTGCCATAAAAAGTTGTCGGTCGAGCTGACCTGAAATATTCCTTTGATTCATTTATTAGCAGAGCTCTAGTGTGTCAGCATGACACAAGTGAATGCAGTCACTTCCAGAAGTTGTGTTACAGAAGCCTCTGCATATCAAGACCTCATTAAATGCACAGCATTCCACCAAACATCTGAGGGTCATTATCACCAACAGTGATAATGTCTATTGTACATCATGCTGTCATGTCTAATGCATTCCGTCTTGTTTTTTCCGCTTGCCACTGTTTAGACGGCAGACTCTGATTATTCACATAAATAGTTAATATGACATTTATGAACTGCCGTTTATTCCATGCAATTGCCTGCAAGCCTCACATCTAAAAATGATCTGTAATTCTCCCAGGCAGTAGTAAAGGACAGCTCAGGAAAGTGAAGAGAACATTTAAAAGGGCAGATTTATGGCATTCATTGGTAATAACTGGACACAAATGAAAATATTTATCCACTTAAAAACAATAAACCAATTAGTTACACGTGTGATGTTTAATGATCACTATTTATGATTATCATTTAGGCAATATTTAACAAGTAATGTAAGTGTGATTCTTCAGATTCTCTTCATTTGACAAAATTAGGATATTCTCTTTTTACATATATATATATAACTATATAATTCAATTTGTTGTACAGCAACCTTTCATTTACTATAGTGTATACTGTATGTATTATTATTAAATAAACCATAAATCCAATGCAATATATATCTGTATGCCATTTTAAAAATAATTTTTAAAGAAAGGTCTCATTATAAATTATTTATATATGCAGCTCCAGTCAGTTTTAAAACCATGCAGGTCAGTACAGCAGCTAGATAGTGTCCCTCTGGTGGTAAAGTATAGATAGTCATGCGAGAAAAGCATGTAATTAAAAGTCTCTTTGATTGGTCTGTGATTGTTGCATTTGCATCTATACGTTATTCTGTAAGCATTCGCCTGTCATTTAAAATGCCACATGCACTCTCTCTTCCTCATTCAGACAAACCATCTCCAGCAAGACAGAAAGTTTTGGAGTCTTTCACCAAACATCTTAAGTGCCTTTGCCAGAGCTTGTTCATTGCTCTTGTATACAATCAAGAATGCTGCGCTCCCACAGTGCCTTCAAAAGCCCTGAATTAATAATCGCAGCACTTTTTAGGAGCTATGTAGATTAGCAACCAGTCATGTTCACTGCCTTAAATTATTAATGAGTTGTTTGCACCGCAAGCTGACCTTCCTTCTGATGCCGCTGTCTCCAAACAAACTTGCAAGCAAGCAGGATGAGGCAGTGCGAGGTAGAGCACCAGAGATATTTATAGGAGAAATGCTTGTACTGAATGAGAATGATTGGAGCGAAAATCAAAAGTTAAGCCAAACCACTTGGACCTGTGAATGCTGAGGGAAAAGGTCAAAGAAAATTACTTTCTCATAAAATGGTAAGGCTAAAAAGACACAGAAGCAAAACACAGAATGACATAAAACACAACAAAACCAATGAAAACAGCAGGTTTTCAGTCCAATATTGAAAGGAACACATTTTTGACCCTGGACCACAAAGTCGCTGGGGTTTATTTGTAGCAATAGCCAAAAATACATTGTATGGGTCAAAATTATTGATTTTTCTTTTTTGCCAGAAATCTTTAGGATAGTAATTAAAGATCATGTTCCATTTAGATATTTAGTTACACTGAAAATATATTAAAACTTGATTTTTGATCAGTAATATGCATTGATAAGATCTTAATTTGAGCAACTTTAAAGATGATTTTCTCAGCATTTAGATTTTTCTGTACCCTCAGATTCCAGATGTTCATATAGTTGTATCTCGGTCAAATATTGCCCAATCCATCCAAATCATCAATGGGAAGCTTATTTATACAGCTTTCAGATCATGTTTAAATCTTAATTTTGGAAAATTAACACTTAACACTTACTGTTGTCCAGGGTCACATTTGTGTGCTAGAATTCTTTTTGTCAAGCAACGTTCAAAGAGAATGAAAATGTCTAAACACATGGACTCTCTCATCAGCACTTTTTGTGAACATAATTCCCTTCATGTTGATAAGTATTCTAATTCTTAAAATCATCCGTACCACTCCAAATCAAAAAATTGTTACCTAGTAAAAGCAACGCCTTTCATAATCATTGATGATTGATGAACAACAACAAAAGAAACGTTATTCTAAAACTATTTTCCCAGCAAACTAGTAAACTCATCAAATTAAAAGCCTTTTACAAGCCACAACAGTCATTTACCTAACTGTCTGTCTGTCTCTATGTATGCTGTGTGGAACAGTGTTTTTAAATTTAGGTGCACTGTCAATCACATCACCTTTTCAATTACTCGCCAGTTCTTGCAAACAGGTCATTCCTGGTAACATTTTGGCTTCACAATTAAAAAAAACAAAAATAAAAAAAAGTTAAATGTTTTTAGCATTCTGCCAAAATAGGGCCATGTTTAACTATATGAAACACATACTGTTAGGGACATATACATAGTTTTTATGTCTATACATAGACCTATGCATAGGACATATACATAAATTTGAATAATGTAAATGTTAAATAATAATGCGAAATAATAAGACCGCATATGTCCCTTATGTCATAATGATATTTTATTCTTGAAACAAAAAACCAAACAATCATTAATGATTAGACTATTGATTATTAAGAACAGGTACTTTCTTGGGTCCATTTTTGCCAACAGGATGGTAAATAATATACAAATTTTGCTCAAAACATATATATCCTATTAATCCCATTCATCGCATAATAAAGGCAGGCCTGACAAAAATGATTGCTTACTCTTCATGTAGATCAACATGAACATTTGATAATTTAATATCAGTGGACATCCAACATAGATTCTATAAGAATCTTATTTACAGATTCTTGTAAGTTATACTGGACAAAAGAAGTACAAATCTTAATGTTAAAGCATATAATAAAATTCTAGGGAACTTCTAGGTGCTTTTAACTTTATAGTTTTATATAAAAGATTGATTGAGTCAGTGTGGAATATTTCCATGCTGTAAAATTAAGATTTGTTTTCATGGAAACTGCTAAAGTCTCTAGACCTGTTCATTAGAAGGCCTGTGTCAGGACTAAAAGAGGATAACGTTAGGGATGATTTGTGGCTTTTGGTCGATGTGGTAAATAAATCTGCAGGTGTACTTGTAACGTACCTTTCAGTAGTTTAAATTCTCCCAAATAATGATGGCTTATCCAATTAAACGTTCTCTAGGAGTTAACAGCTAAATCCAAAGGCGGTTTTAAAAATATGATTAAAGAGAAAATATTCACGGTCCTTGGCGTGTTCTTCTTACGTCAGGACGTTGCAGAAAGTGAGTATTTTTGCAGTTTCGTCTGTTTAGGATGTGTTCTTTTAGTTTTTTTTTTTTTTTTTCTTAAAAGCTCAATGAAAATTACATTTCTCATTACCACTAACGTATTAAATTGATGTATTACATATTTTTCTTTCTAGTTTCAATTTTGACCATTTCTATTTATCACTTTATCAAATACGTTACCTCCCTCTAGCGGACAGTACTACTTTTTTTTTTATATAATGGTGATTATGCTAAACCTGTCTGTATAATATAACTACTACAGACAAGCAATTACCACACTCAATGGGAAATAATATTCACGATTCCCACACAGAGACGACCATAGTAGTAATAACTATAGTTTATTCATGATGTTTCTTCGCCTAATTTGGCTCATATATCCACCAGAAGAGACTATTTATTCTGTCCATTCATAAACCTTTTTCTCCTGATGCTTCCTTTGTGATCCAAACATTCTGTAGGGAAATATTCAACGTACAATACAGTATAACATCTCGAAACAAGGAAGTTTGACGTCTATTCAATAAATAACTACTTCAAAAAGTAACATGTGAAGGAATAGATTCTGCAAGAGAAGGTTTGGCATAGAACAGTCAATAAAAAAATCTCCTGTATGTATATACGATCTTGTTGAGGCCCATGAGAAAGTTTACGTTAAGGCAAACGATCAGTGCACAGGCATGTATTAACCTCTTACGCGCACACACACACACACAAACAGGTATTAACACATTCACTCACACAAACATGCAACAAACACACTTTATACAGCCAACTGATTGGGGCCTAACTCAAACAACCTAGCATGATGTAAATAGTATACCTATTGCTTCAGCAAAGATTTCCAGCTGTGTCAGCAAAAAAAATTAGTTCACAGAAAACAAAAGCAAGGAGCATGTGGATCAAAACACAGAAATGAGTTTTGACTTAAATAGGGTAACCCATAGGCCAGTGACAAAGCTGAAAATAGCAAAAGGCATACTAAGGAGAGGAACAATAGAGTTTGCCCTTCATATTCCCTTTGTCACAGTCATTCGTGGATGGTGGCATGCTCAGTTGATGAATGAGGCCCACACTGTAACTTCAGTGTCTTAGATGAGTTCATGGAATAAGAAAAGGCCTTGAGTTTCAAAGGGCTTCTCATTGGTACTGTCTATAGTCTCCGAATGATGAAGCAGGCATGGGAGCAGGTTCTTCTGCAAACTGTGGGCCTGTAGAAAAAAGATTTACATATTATGACAATTTCATTGTTAAAGTTTTACTCAGTTTCAGAGGGTGACTTTGCACACTTACCAGTTGGGAATTGTGCTGAGGCGAACCTTGTGAGCAGAATTCCTGCTCCTTCTATTAATGCAAGCAGTACACCTCCCATTGCAGCAGAGCCAACCATGGCCAATGGCCCATCTGTGATGAGACAAAAGATTTATACCGCATACATAAACACAGGTTATCCTTTTTAAGACAGAAAAAAAGTAGAATCAACTTAACTGGCATGATTTAGCACCTAACTCACAAGACCACATCATTATCCACATTTCTTAAGGACTTGACTTACTTCTTGCTGCTAAAATGGCTCCTGTCATGGCTCCACTTGTGATTGAATTCCAGGGGTCTTCTTTGCCCCTCATTTTGACCAAGCCACAATCAATCATGGAGAAGAGGCCACCCCACACAGCAAAGCTTCCTAATAATTATGAACATTTTACAAGCATTTATATTTCGTGATATCTTTTCAAAGGAAAGCAAAGATGTGTGATGCAGACAATGTAAGAAATAAAAAACAACAACACAAACATCTTTTTGAGCACCAAATCAGCATATTAAAATGATTTCTGAAGGATCATGTGACACTAAAAGACTGTAATGGCTGCTGAAAATATCCAAATCAAACATTTAAATATTTTAATATTTCACAGTACCACTATTTTTAATGTATTTTCTACAAATAAAGAGGATTTGGCTTTCAAAAACAAACAAAAAAAAATCTTACTTTAAACATTTACATTTTTTGCAGTGTGGCTGCATCTGAAAACTTAAACAGCTGACTTGCCGCCTTAAAGGCGGCCGTACACGGTGCAAATTCGGACAGTCGGAAGACCATATGGCCATGCACACGTCACGAGTGACGTTTACGGACGCAGTGGTACACGGCACGATTTTAAAACCTGACGATTTCCGAGGCAATCACATTCACGAAGTTCCGCCGCAAAAACATGGACTCTGAGGAAGAGATCCTTTTCTTTGTGGCAGCAAAAAACAAAAGAAAGCGAAGGGAATGGCTGAAGGGCAGAGAATGAAATCAGTAATAATCCATAAAAAAGAAACTGTCAATATTATTAATTATATTATTTTAAATGCTGCTCGATGTATCATACAGCGCTCGCTGTTCTTGCCAGAGTACAGCGAGTTTGTCCTCTTTCTCGACAGTCTCCGTGGTGCTGCCATGTTCATCGTTCTTATTCTGTGGTTTTCTTTTTTTAGCTTCTGATTGGTCATTTCCAGTTTGCTCAACAAATCGGCTCGTTCAACAGCACACGTCACGCTTTCAATCCGACAGCTCCCAAGTTTTTTGACATGTTTAAAAATGGTAATGAGGTCGGGAAGTGCTCGTAAGGCTCGTAAGTGCTCATCTCGTAATTTCTCACACACCATACGAGCCCTGACCATATGAGAAGAAACGATTTCCTTCTATAACAAAAAAAAAACGCATGCGAGCTCGTACGACCTTAAAAATCGCACCGTGTACGTCTGCCTTGAGAGGCAATAACTTTGCAGGCAACGTTTTATTATAAAGGCACCTCACAAAATTGATTTCGGACAGGCATTTAAGGCAGCATAACATTTTAATGACCTACAACAAAATAAAATGAGTTTTGTGATGACTAAATGATTATTTCATTAATATAATACTCATTTCTAACTAGGAATAACATCAAAAGTGCAAAAAGTTAATTCAAAATATACATTCACACACTAACTATCATCTTTATTGTTTAGCTCAACCAATCACAGAATGGAAAGCACAGGATTGTGGGATATCAAAGGGCGAAGGATAAATTCATGCGGCCTGCAAAAAGCTATCAGATGAAGGTATATTATAAGACAGGTAGTGAAGTTAACTTTGGATTCGGACATGCCTTGATGCCTTCATATCTTGAGATATGTCCCATCAAGGCAGCATTGAGGCACCAGTTTTTGGATGCAGCCTGTATCGCTCTGCAACCATGTGGCAAACATGTGATTGATAACCTTTGAACTTTACATTACCTCCTAGTTGCGGAGCTCTGGTCCTTATGGCTGTCAAGCTACCCCTCATTCTGTGATTCATTCCCTGGAAAGAAACACAAAAAAACAGCGACACCATATTAGAGCCAAGAATTAAAGGCAGTTATGCTAAAACAAAACAGCATCACTGTATCAGCAGCTTGAACAATCACTCACAGAAGGAGAGTTTCTAAAGCCTTTGACGGCCTGAAAGATCCCACCACCTATGGCTCCCATGGTGAAGGCGCCCCCACAGTCATCCACTATCCTCCAGGGGCTAAGAAAACAGAGGTCATGATGAGGATAACAATAATAGCTCAAAGATCAGCCCTTCCACTAACAACCCTAGTAAAAAAAAGTACCCTGGTAAACAAAGTTTAAAAACAACGACATGGTATTAGCGTGGAACACTCTAAAATTATATTGTTGTTTATATATACATATGTATATGGGTGATTCTACAATTGAGGGTAGATTTTGTGTTCCCACAAAAACGAAGTCATTATTTTTTCTGCTTTTTTTCCAAATGGATATATTTTTTTATATTTTAATTAATTTATTATTATTTACTAATTGTTATGAATTGCTATAATGTCCATAACAATATAATCATGTATTTTAAAAGTGTCTTAAATAGATACATCATCATTTCCGAATTAGTCAGTGTATCTTTTCCATGTATCAATGTGTAATCAAAATATTTTATAGTACTTTTGTTTTGGCAACATTGTATTCATTTTATTTATAAAAGTTACTTACTTAATTCTACAACATTGATTTATTTTTTTTCTTAGAAAAATCTATGTCCCTAAATCTTGCGTCAACCCTGTTACCATACCATATTTTGCCTTTAATTTGGTGGAATGATCTCACGGAATTGTGTTACAGGAAATGATGTCACTTTCAACTGATAAGATCTGAAGCTCTGAAAAGTAGCTGTGCTCTCTCTTAAATATTTTAATCTAAAAACCTATTTGTGGAATGTCAACTCTGTTACCACATTATCAAAAGGAAAACAGAATGTATTACTGATCGCACATTGAGTTATTTAAAGCTCTTTTAATCAGGTTTTCATCGGTGTCATGTTTTCTTTGCATTGTATGCTAGCAAGTGGAGTTTTAGGAAACAAATTAATCCAAATGTCAATTCTGTTACACTATTGTCAGCATTGTTACTCTACCTTGGTAACAGAGTTTTGAAAGTGACAGACGGGCAAGTACAAAATGAGTCATATATTTGTGTGTGTATATATATATATACACACACACATTTATATATACCATTTGTGTAGTGCTTACGCTTTCATTTCTTACTTTTAGCAAGTTTATCTCCAGATCCCAGAAATCACATTGGCCATACGTTAATAGATATATATATATATATATATTCTGTTTTTAATGTTTTAAACATTTAAACAAAAGATACTGTTAGTTCACAAAATATAGAAAGGAAAAAAAACTGATCACGGATGCCGCAGAACAAGGTCATGTGCTTGACTGACAGCATGAAGCCTTCACTGAAGGACATCGCGTTCAGCAGCGTTCATCTAACCCACCCTATCACGATCATTCGAGCACCAAACGGCCTGACAATTACTAAGAGCTCATAACTAACAAAGAGCATTTTAACATTTATTCCAACAAAAAGCTAAAAAAAAGTAAAATTGTATAAAACAATAAGTTGTTTGAATCTGTCAGCTCACCATGGTTCCCTCGCGTACTCCTCCATTTTGTTCTTTCCTGTTCGCACTGACGTAATCAAACACGTGCTGTTGCCGCAGGTTACGTCAGGTTACTCGCGTGTTCTTTTGGTGTCGCTTTCTTTGTGGTCGCTGTGTAGAGGCCCCTCTAGCGGCAACATTTCTGTAGACAGTAAGATATTAAGCAGAGCTCCCCAAAATGTGTGAACTCCATCTGGTCCAGAGGCTATGATGCCCCCACACACATTGTTTTCACCAGGGATTAAAGAAATATAGTAAGTCTATGCTGTAGGGCTAGGCTAACTGTGCTTTTCTAATTTGTCTTGTATTTGAGATTATATATTACAATTGCTCCTGAAAAACTTTTTTCATATTTTAGTTAACGTTATATATTGAGATGGAAGTTGTCAAGTTGCTAAAAAAATGAGCTTGTCCTTTATAGTAGAGTTGTTGTTGTTGTTGTTTTTTTTGTTGGGCCCAGAGAAAATGGAGCAACACATTAATTAGTAGATTGGTTAAAACATAACTCAGGAATCTCTCTCTCTCTTTCTCGTGTCGCTTTTAAGTCATTGCTCTGAGTCCGACAGGCTGTTGGATGTTTCCATTATTAGGAAGTGGAAAGGAATGAGATGCGGACTGAGCCTGCATTGAGAAATGACCAAATATAGACATTTCAGCAGTGCTGAGGGTTAGTTTGGGGCAATCAGAATATAACCTAGCTTGCTTCGATCCCAATCAAACTCTGAAAGGCTCTGAAAATTATGAATAGACCTTCGCAATCCAGCAGTTAACCCATGCAATAGTCTATGCATTGCGATAAGCATCTGTTATAAATCTGAAGAGTATAATACTACAATAAAGAATTTTAACTGTTTAACCTGTGACCCAGTTGCATTTAATTCGCAGTGTTCAATCACAAGTCTCAATGATAAAATGTGTGTTCCAGTGTCCTTTAGTCTTCATGTATAGTTCTTTATTCTAGTGAACAAATGAGCTAAGCAGAATTACGTGGCATTTGCAACAATGCATTACATCACTGACCTTTCCATGCCCAAGGAACTCATTGTTGCTCTGGAAGCATGCTACAGCCCTTTATTAGGATCTGTGTGATCGTGTGAAGAGCTGTTCACAGAAGTATTCATTGTATCTATGGTTCTGATCTAGACACTAAAACTTTAAGTCCTCATAAAACGACTAGAAAAAAAAAAAAAGATTCAGTTCAGTTACTTAGTATTGTTTTAGATAGTATAACTGGATGACAATGGAATAGTCATAATTTGCACGCTTCTTCATATAGTCATTACAAAACTAGTTCTTTCAACAGTGGAGCATATAAGAATTTTTCATTTTGGGTGGAGTACCCCTTTAAGGAGTTTGTCTTGATGTAAATACATCAGTGATAACCAGAATTAAAGCTAGTTTCAGGCATGAAACAAAACATTGAAACACAATGATATTTTTCTAAAAACAAATTGAAAATAATAAAGTAAAGTGTTTGTTGGACCAAATTATATCTTTATCCATCAGATTCGTCCAAAACAAATTTTATTTTATAAATAACACACATTGAATTACTCGGTTTGATTTCCCACATTGAAACCTGAAATAAAATTTGTGAAATTATTTTTGATAACTGCTTATTTTCATGAAGCATACATGTAGCCTTCACTAGATTTCATAAAAGCATGAAAATATATTGTCTTCAAAGCATGTAAGGTACATAAACCTTTTTTTTTTTTGTGCAGAGATTGCTTTCATTCCCAAAGTAAAGATTTGCTACGTTTTTTAAAGGTTTTTGATAAATTACAAACGGATGGTAAAAAATGACACTAGACAGTGATTAACATTTATATATTCAATGGATTACATACAATGTTAAAGGAGAACTCAGATCAAAATAAATATTGCATGTTTCGGCAGTCATATTCACATAGATCTGATTATCCATCGTTTACTCTTGAATGTTGTAATCCTGTTCTCTTTCACACACACACACACACACACATGTTGGTTTTTGTGATTTATGAGGACTCTCCATAGGCGTAATGGTTTTTATACTG
>JAUMHP010000060.1:11104686-11156205 GCA_032361065.1 Enteromius trimaculatus
ACATATTGTAATACCTGTGTCATACCCATGTCATTATACAAATTTGTGTCCTCATAAACCACATAAACCCGTCCACACTCATTCAAAACAAGGTATTAAAAAATCTGTAGTACCACGGAAACTACACCTTTATTTGTAATTGTTTACAATCCCACCTTTATTCCCTGATCAGCAAGGGCTTTTGCTATAGAGATTCCCAAACCAAAAATAACTAGGATCAAATCTAGACATCATTGTTTCTTACATAGTTGTAAAAAGATCTAATTCTACTGCAGAAACAAGCATCCACACATACTCTTCCAAACACACACTAGTAAATCTGTCATATGAAATGATTCATTTAGTGCAAACGACAAGCAAGGCATCAACTCCGCAGTTCCATAGGCCACTGAAGCCTCTGAGCACCCATGACTGCTCAACTCTTTCATTTCTTTCTATCGTCCAGTGTATTTTGTACAAAGACTCCTGGGTAGAAGCTGTGGATTCGATTACATAAGAATCCTTGCATGTCTTCCATACTATATAGGGCAGCAGTAAGACTCTGTATGGAAGATTCTGAGTAATGATCTTCTCAAGGTCTGTGAGATGTCTGTCCTTTCATTCCTGTCTTTTTCTTCACCCATAACTCTCACTCTGCATTGCTGGATTACTGCAAGAGCTTTGGTAATGTAACCTGTGAAAAAATGATTAATGGTGAGTTAAAATGTTCAACATTTTCTCAGGGAAAGGCTCGGTAGTTTCACGATGATTCCAACAAATGTAACTTTGCAATATTGTAGATTCATATATATTAATTATTCCATACCTTTTTGAGCTGTTTGATATTGCTGCCTCTAATGGAAGCCAGAAGTTGGTCCCTTGAGTTTTGAGCTCCTCCTCTTCCACTGCTCCTATCGTCTAGCTTTCTTTGTGAAACGGGCGTCAGGGAGTTCTTCAGGAAATCTCCATCTAGCATTGGAGGCGGAGGCGGCGGTGGTCCTCCAGGTGGTGGCGGTGGAGGAGGTGGTCCACCACCAAGCCCACTGACCCTTTTCTTATGGGTCAACTTGGGCGACGGGGCAGGTGACGGTAAAGGAGAAGGTATAGGAGAGGGCCTGGGCGAAGCTCTCGGAGAACCCTTACCAAAGCCAGGTTTTGGAACTCCTAATGAGTCTTTCTTGTCTCCGGTGCCTTGGGCTTGAGCCTGCTTCTGTTCCTGCAGCCGCTTTTGCCGCTGACGGTCCATATTGCGACTTAGAATATTGGTCATGGTCATACGAGGACCAGCTAACTCAAAATGGTAGCCCAGTTTCAGAAGAGTTGTGTTTTCTTTCAAGATTTTGGTCATCTCCATCTCGGACTTTCCTCCGATGATGTGTCGCTGGTTGTGGAAGCGTAACTCTGTGAGTGTGGAGTTGTGTTGGAGGGCATGGATCAAGCCCATAATGCCTTTGCTTGTAAGAAGATTGGAGTCCAAATTGATGCTAGTGATGCTTTTGTTACTTCGCAAGGTCTCTGCAATGGCATAAGCCACATGGTCATCAGCTCGGCAGTTAGCCAAAGAAAACACTTTGATGTGTGTGTTGTTTTTTAGGGCCTCTGCAAACTGTATAAGAGTTTTGGTTTTTATGACCTCAGAATTGTTCACGTTGAGGTCACTCATGCTTGGATCGTTGCGACGAACTCTTTCCAAATCTTCATCAAACATGCTGGCTGACTCATCCTCCTCTTCCTCCTCTTTTGTCTTACTTTTTGAAATAGTGTCTGAGACGCAGTTTCCAATCTTCTCTTCCTTAATGGGTTCATGAACTTCGTTTACAAATTCATTTTGTTTGTCAACATCCCCTGTTCCTTTATCAATTATTGATTTTTCGTTAAATTCTTGTGTCTTCCTCACAGCTTTTTCATGTTCTTTCTCTTTACTTACTTCCAACAAGGGGCTTTCTTTCACTTTTTCACTTAACCTTCTTATTTTGTTTTCTTCCTTGTCCTTCTTCTCTTCCTTCACTTTATCTTCTAGAACCTGATTTTGCTTTTCCTCCAACCTGGACAAACAGCCTCTGGTTTTGTTTTCCTCTCTCTTTCTAATCTCTTCCTTTCTCTCCCTTTCCTTCTCCTCTTTCACCTTTATCCTAGAAATCATCTCCTTTGCTCTACTTTCCCCAGATTCCCTTTTCCAACTGTCTTCCTTTCTATTTTTTTCTTTACCATCCTCCTTCTTCTCCTGAAGCTTGGATATTAATTCTCTGGTTTTGCTGCTACTACTTTCTCTCATCTCTCTTCTGTCTTTGAGTTTACTCCCATCATTTTGATCCTTCATCTCTACTTTCTTCTCACTCTCCTCGTCCTTCCTAGAAAGTGCAGATGGCCCAAATTTGTCATCTTTGCTGCCCCCTGTGACTCTGCGGGTCCTGTCCTCCATTTTATCATCACGTTTAGAGAAGGATGAGGTGGAAGGGGTTCTCTGAAGTCCTCC
Source organism: Enteromius trimaculatus (assembly GCA_032361065.1). Taxonomy (NCBI): domain Eukaryota; kingdom Metazoa; phylum Chordata; class Actinopteri; order Cypriniformes; family Cyprinidae; genus Enteromius; species Enteromius trimaculatus. The sequence continues at coordinate 11,107,142 of JAUMHP010000060.1, forward strand.
ATCTTTGCTGTCAGATGCAGAGGTATTGTTCTCTTGGCTCAGGCCCATCTTACGCAGGTACTCTTGCTTCCGGCTTTCCTTCTTCGGTTCTCCCTGAGGATCAAACATGAATGAATTATGTACAAACAAGGTGACATATGCAACCAATGTAAATTTTTGTTTTACAAGAGCCCACTGGAGAAAATACCAATAGCTTAAGCCTACATGTAATAATAAAATAATCAAATGAAGCCAGTGCCTGAGATGGTTAAACGCAATCTGTAGTGCATGAACACTGGATGTTTACACTATGCACAGTCGGTTGTTTTACAGTGTAGATGTTAACTGAGTGTTTGATTTGTGAGCCACATGTTTTGCACTGGAAAGCTCCTGCCTTGACTTATCCTTAAAAGGCAGTAAGCAAAGGAGCAATCAACCAGAGAACTTCAACAGGGCCAACATTTCAGGAGACTTTTAGCATCCAACGATAGATATATCATAGGGTTACTTCTTTGGTTTTCATAGCTACCCATCACCACTTTTACAGTCAGAAATTTGTAAGCGTTGTACAAGATGTAAAAATAAGCCTTTCGCTAAAGACATAAAATTATACAAATCTTTTGAAAACATATCAACAACATTTTTGTTTTATTAACAACATAACAGTTTTATTGTTTTATTATTATTTTTTATTTTATTTTGCCATGTCTTTCAAACTCCAGCTGTAGACTACTAAGCATGGTTTAAACTCAAGCATCCAAATTTTTATAGGCTAGATGAAGTTGTTAGGTAGTGAATATCTTACCTCAGCTGACAGGTTTCTCTGGAAGCGGGATCTGAAGTCATCGGTCTGGCTGTTCAGCTGTGATTCCCTTTTAACTAACGCGGTTGGTTTTGAATCCGTTTGGTCCTCAACGATTAATTCACTCGGATCTGGATCGGGAACGACGGAAACCTCTTTCTGCAGCTCCTCCATTTCTTCGGGCGACAGGTTAGACAGTAAACTGTCGAGGTCCGGGTCCTCGCTCACCTGTCGTCCTGTTTTCGTGAGTCCCCTCACTTTCCTCCGGGACATAGTGGCGTTCAGTAATGACACAGAATGATGTAGAATTTGCTGAAGATAATTTTAACTTATTTTTCCTGTTTGAAAAAAAAAATCTATTCTCAAGCAGTTTAAGTTTACAATCAAAGAGCCAAACTGAAGCCTTTCTGCAAACACGAGGAGCAGCGCCAGACGCGATGGAGTATCAGCGCAAGTTTGCGGTGCTCGGACATTCCTTGAAATCCATCGCGAGCTCATGCCCATATTTAGATGGGGGTACATAGTCCTTTAAAGGCAATTGGGAAGGGTATGGTTTACTAAAACTCAAAAGCATCCCAGAAACAAACTGTTACTTCCTGGTCGCTAAGGAAATCAGGATTCCTGGAGTACTGACAATATTTTTCCAGTGATATTAAAGAAAGTTATAGAAATCTGTTGGACACTATTGTAGGCTGCTCTATTCCAGGATATGAATAGCCTGTTCTATTCATAAATTTGAAGTGGTAATATTTCATTCTAGTAAATTAATGGAAGCAAGCTATAAAATATTAGTCATAATTGAATAATTCACTTCTTAACAGGTTTTCTTGTCTTATTCAGCCGGTTTTTAATAGCTATCATTAACTGTTAAAAAGAAAGTAATTTGTGGTAGCCTATATAAAATATTTGTAATAATAGCTTGTATATCAAATTCACGTTGGGCAAAAATAGACAGCATTAAATAATGACAGTAGGCCAGGATTGATTTCAGGTACAGCATTAATGGAGACGGCATGCAAAGTCAATTCTGTTTTTATTGTAAAAAGAGAATTAAGCAATACTCCTTCAATTAGACCTCCCTTATAGCAGAATTAGTGCAAGTTCAAGCACTAGTAGCCTATTAACCGCCTTTTTCCCAAGTTGAAAATACCTGTTAATATTCCACATTGTAAAAATTCCTCTTTATAGATCCTTTTGTTATTTGTACTTCACATTCCAAAGTGACAAATACAGTAGCATAAGCTGTATATAGCAAAAACAACACTGTCAACTATACATTAATTTAAATAACTAACACGTTATTTAAACCGTGGACAAAGCATCACAACTAATCTTACAAATGTGAGATGAGGAGGTAGCAGAAATCATTTAAAATAATAATAATTAAAAAAATAAACACCTCAAAGGTATCTGGTGAATTATTTTAAGCTGATACACGATTTAACGAGTCTAATTATTTTAATTTCCATTTAATTTATCATGAACAATTTTAATTTATAATGAACTTTTAAATTAATCTAGGATGATCCCCTCATGCCTATATGAATGGGAAAAATTGGAACATTCAATATGGCGACAATAGAAGTCTCGGTTTAATGTGCAGTTAGTGAAATTTGGGCAAAAATTTGCAGGCAAAAAATGGTCCATTGTCTGTTGTCAATAGTATTGTATGAAGCACAGCTCACATAGAAGTAGAAATTTGCATGACCAATGAAACCATAGTGAAATCGGCACTAGAAAATCTTACGCCTGCATGAGAAATTCCTGAATGCATGGACTCAAACTAAAAATACTACCTGCAAAAATTTGCTAAACAATGATAAATTTGACCGCACCATCGTGACATCTCACTATTCATTTTTTTCCAGAATTTGGAGGGAAAACTAAAGGGACTATGTTTAAATTTGTCTTACTGTATGTAACAAAAGAGCATAAATTGCTTTTGGAAACATAAAAATGCACAGACAAACAGCTAACCTGAATGCACACATTTTTGTGATTCCCTTGACAACTGGCCTAGGTAGCATGAGATACAATTGAAGACCTGCAAATCTAAGGGGTGTTAACAGTACTCAACCTCAAGCCAGATCTTTAAATGCACAGAATGAAGTTTGGTTGGATGCTATGAAACGAAAATTCATTCCTAATGTAGGTTCTCTCTTATTTACATACTGCATGTTAGCTGTCTACAACAACTACATTTCTTGTCCACATGTTAGCTGTCTTTAGGACATGAAAAGCGTACAGCATGAACTGCTGTTAATGAAGCAAATGACATGCTTGAATTAGCGGTCAAATAAATACATTTTAAACAAACAAACCAGGAGAGACAGCTAAGCATGTCTATTGCAGAATAAAGTGCAAATGACAAGCTTCTTATTTGGTTGAACAGAGAACGACATCCTGGATGAGTCAGAACTGTCAGTCAGTCTCTTCTGCAGGAAAGTCATATTAAACAATCCATTTCAGAGAGTTTGACAAAAAAAAAAATAATGGCACATTTAAAGCAGTCTTCTGAGTCTGTGAGTTGCTGGATTAAAGTGACACATGAAAGCTGTACATCAAACAAGAAAACACTCCGATGCGTGAGGCGATTCTGAGGTCAGTTCATGCTTCACTCCACAAATTAATCAAGAAATAAATAACATAAATCATTTTTAAACGGTTTCTCGTACAAGGGATTCCACACAAGCTTGGGCCCTCTTCAGGTCATGACTTCAGGTCTTTCAGTGCCCTGGGTACTGGGGAGGGGAATATGGCGGAGGAGCTGAAATCAAAAATAACACAACTTAGAGAAAATTGTTGATTGTCTGTGTTATTATATGCAAGTATAGCGTTTTTATTATTTCCACAACACACTCTTAGAAAGTAAGGTTCATATTGGCATTGATGGTTCCATGAAGAACTTACAACATCCATGAAACTTCCACGATTCCCTTGCACAAAAGGTTGCTTAAAGGATTAATTCCTTTCCAGAATAAAATGTCCGGTTGATTTTCTCAGCCCCATGTCATCCAAGATGTTCATGTCTTTCTTTCTTCAGACTAAAAGAAATGAAACTTTTTGCGGAAAACCTTTCAGGATTTTTCTTCATCTTCATACTTCACTGGGACCCAACAGGTTCCAATGCCATTTCAAAGAACTCTACATGATCCCAGTCGAGAAATAAGGGTCTAAGCAGAAAAACAGAACAAACTGAGACAGACTAAACTGAGAAAAACTGTAGCAATGTCTCCAAGATGCTTCAAGAAAATGCTGTAAAATTAGAATGCTGTCCAAAAAATTATTATTTATAAATATTGCCACAGTTCTTCTGGATTTAGTCTATCTTAGTTTGTTCTGTTCCTTCATGTGACTCCAGACAGACTGGATGATGATCAGGTCAGATCTCTGTATGGAGCACTGGCTATTGTCAGACTTGTGCAAACCAAAAATCTCTCCGGATTATTACAAATAATGGCAAAATAAATGTTTGCAAACTGATATTTCCTACAAACATTGCAGCAGAAAGCAAAAAGTTTTACTACTGTTCTAATCCTTTTGACCACCACTGTACCTTTTTTGAAAAGAACATTTGACTTTGCATGTTTGTTTAGTAAACACTGGGTCGGACCTTTCCAATGTGGCTACGTAATGTTAAAAGTACAAAAATTTTACTTCCATAAAATGACAGATTGTTTGAATAGATAATAATGTTAGTCTTTGGCTGGGATTGTGTGAAGCTCTTTTGAAGCTGCTTTGACACTGAAATTTGGACCTTCAGCCCATTGGATCCCACTGAAGTCCACTATACAGAGAACAATCCAGGAATGTTTTTCTCAAAAACCTAATTTCTTTTTCAAATGAGGAAAGAAAGACATGAACATCTTGGATGACATGGGGTGAGTAAATTACCAGGATTTTTTTCTTCTGGAAATAATCCTTTGATGTGGAAAAGCGTTCTTCTGATTATTAAAATTTTCCCGATGCTAAGAAAAAATGGTTCTTTTAAGATCTGTTCACTGAAAGCTTCTTTAAAATCACAAAAAGCTCTTCTATTGAATTATTGTGAAAACCTCTTTCGCAACCTTTGTTTGAGTGTAATCTCACAGAGACCATCTGAATACCTGCTTGACTGTATCCTGCGTCAGGAGGATTGGGAGGATAAGGACCCTGGGGCATCATAGGATAATGGTAGGGGACACCTGGATACTGCGGCACCATTGGATATCCAGGATAATCAGGATGTCCAATGGGTTTACCAGAAGCATCGTACATGTGCTCTACAGGATAGCTGGCCATTGGAATATGCTGGGCTAAAAAATTGAGACTTGTGTTAGTAGGTAATGGTTCATGCAAGGTAAGTTCATGCAAACAAACTTTTTGAACATAAGACATGGTATTGGAATAGAAAGGCTAACAAAGAGCAATGCAATTTTAATCCTAAAAAGACAAATAAGAAATAAGGTCAAATTTATTTATGTAATGCTTTTGACAAAACACATTGTTTCAAAACTGCTTTTTTAAAAGAAAAACATGACAATTCTTAATAATTTCGTGCCTTATAGCCGCATTTAGCAGATTAGAAGTGGGTGATAATATAGTTGCATGATAAGAGCAATAGAGCAGTTGTGATGCCGTAATGTGAGTGCATTGTATGCGTATACAGAAAAAGTTGGACTGTTTAACTTTAAAAAACAGCTATGCGACACTTTACATTTTATAAATCCAACTTTTAGTATATTGATGTAATATAAAACACTTACCTTTTCAAACAATACAGACTTGATTGTCAAGCAGTTAGGTTTTGCTGGATATATCCAGCTTGGATATCATACAATGACAACAACCCAACAACAATTCAGGGTGGACTGTGAAGAGAATAATGTAATTTCAATTACCTTCATAAAGAGTTCTGCCTCGTTGCTGGCGGCGCTGGTACAGGTAACAACAGGAACACATGAAGCAACAGACCATGGTTGCTATAGCAGCAACAAAGAGCAGGATCGATGAAGCAATGCCAGCTATAGTGGAAGGGCTGAAAGATGCAGGACAGAAAACTTCACTGATCTTAGCCAACACCAATTCTGAACCGTCTATCTTTAAAAAATAATAATAAAAATAATTTATGTATGAGTCTGATGTGAGCTTAATGAGCCTCTCCAGGTCAATAATCTAAAATCTTGAATAGTGTACCTGAGATGGAACAGCATGCAGCGCTTCTGTCCCGCTTCTGTGATCATCTTGAAGCCATCAAGACAGCAGTACCGGCGGTGACAGTTCCCACAGCAGAAGCTTATGAGTGGACAGTCAAAGCCATTGTGCCAGGTGCCATTTTTGTCCACGTACCACAAGCAGTCCTCATTTGCACTCACTAAAAGAAATAAAACACTGGTGATTATCAGTATCAAAATACTAACACATAGCTTCTGAAGGTGATGTCAAATCCTATAAAACTCGCAGACTGACCTAGAAATAAACAGCACTACAAATCTGTTATTAAAAAATAATATAATATTTCAGGAACTGAAACATTTACTAATAAAATAAAACATATTGTAATCTGTTATTACATAATTAATTGAATGCATACAGACACACGCATTTAAATATTAATACTGAATATTAACAATAACCTAATAAATAGAGGCAATCATTGCACTATGAGCACACTAATAAGTACATTATTCATCAATTCATGATTATTTAATTCCGTAGGCGCTCACTTAATTAGCCTAACCCAAAATAATGACTTGAGTGCCGCGGAGGAAGTATTTTCTAACATTTATTTAGAGTAAAAACGTCTAAAAACATCCTTTAACAGAAATTGCATCTTTGTTTTCATCTTCAGCTGCAGTATCTAAAATGTAGGTCAGTTAACCACCTGCTTCAAGTTCACAACTCTTGGATTACGTTTCAGTTACTGGTTCTGCGGCGAATGACCAACCCATACTAACGCAGAACACCCGCAGCCTCACGTGAACTTACACATCCGAGCTGTTGCTATAGAAATGACATATTCTGGCTTATAGCCATGGCAATTATATGGCAGCTATGTATAAATGTATATGTATATAAATTGCATTAGATAAGAACTGTTACATGGCATCTGTGTAATATAATGCTTCTCTCGCTGATGACGATAACAGATAATTAACAGAAGCATTTTTCTAAGTACATGTTTGCAGTAATGAGGCCTATGAAGAAACTACAATATCGTCTTACCCTGCCAGGCAGAGAAAATAATATAAAGGACCGGTATAATGACGGCGTAGAAGGACATCCTGCTTCCAGTACACTTTTCGCTACACCAGACAAAAACGGTTACATCTGCATCCTTTGAAAAAAAAAGGCCTTAAATGATGGAATCTGCCACGTCTCGCGGACAGCGGAGCTCCGGATCAAGCAGCTTCGTGATCAACATACGATCTGTGTGGAACGACACACCGCCCGTGACGCTACACGCCCGCGCGACAGATCTCCAGTACCAGCCGCCTCATTGATGAAACAAATCAAACGCGTAGAGTTCGTGTTAACTGAGACGGGAAATGATGGAGTTATTGAGGAGATTGAGCGCAGACGCGGCACATTCCACGAGGAAAAATGGAACCCGTGGGCTCCTGTAGCAGCGCGCCTCGGCCCCTCGGAATAGTTCGCATTTCTGGAGAGCCTGCACCCATTCACGTTATATGTAGATAATACACTGTATCTTTTCAGAAGGGATGAGGGTTGTATTAAAGATATTCAAGTTCGCACATTTACACATACAGGTATATTGGCAAATGTATCAAGACACCCTAATTTCCACGAGTAATCTTAATGTTTAGGCATTTAATGATATTTATTCAATTTTTTTTTTTTTTTTTTTAGATAAAACAATTCGGGCAGAACACTTTTCTATTTTAACATGACAATGCCTTTGTGTGTAAGCCAAGGTTCAAAAAGAAATAACTGATTTATTGTGGTCTACGGTTTTAATTTTAAATCTGTAAATAACTGAGTAATGCAATCTGGATTTCCCTAATGCTTTAGTTCTAAAGATCCTAATTTTTCCTATATTAAAATCCAATATTTATGCAATACATAAAATATTTATGTGCATAAATCAATCAAACGTCAATGGCATTGTACAATTACTAGCAATTTTTGCAAATAAACAAACTTTCATAGACATGTCTCCAAAAACTTCACTTTAAATGCAGACACTTAAAATTTAGACCTTAACGGGCCTTTTATTATGAAATTCTCACCTCAATAGACAATGCTGCTAATAAGGTTGTAGGATCACTATGGTAACACTATATTATTCTTCATGCTCACCCAACAGTGTAGCCATAAAGACCATGCTCATGAAACCACGTAATGACAAACAACATGAAGAACTTTAATAAGGCCGCCAACAGTTCCAACTATTTTTTTTCTTGTAGATTCATCATCTTTCAGAAGTCTTTTTCCTTCCTCCACAGAAACCATTGGGATTTAGTGAAGTGAAAAGGTACAAATGGATAGAGGATACTTTTAAATCATTTCTTTACTGTTACCAGTTCTTTGCAAAAAAAATTTTTTCATCATACTAGACAGGTCTATCAAAGCACAGCAGTGTTTTGATATCCGATTCAAATGCACCCACACAGTCCTGTCTGGGATGTTAAGAAGCTGCCCCTCGCACCCCGCTCTTATAACATCCCCGGGAATCAATGTCCATTCCTTCCCTTAATAAAGTACAGGGAGAGGCACGTAAACCTTTAAGTACTCTTTTGGGTTGTAGATCAAGAGCGTCGTCTGAAAGGCATTGTGAGTCCACTCGAATGTTCAAGTTTGAAGAAAAGATGACGGAGTGGTAAAGATGGAAACAAAGGACAAGGAGCCAATGTTGGGTGTGGGATACAGGTCATATACCGATGGACTGCAAGGCTCTTCTCTCTACTTCATTTAAGTGGCTTGAAAACATGCTATAGCAAGGCTGCTGAGCAAACTGGGTAAGGAAATCTGTCAGGTACGCCTGTGGAATAAAACATGGAGACATGAAGATATTAAGTATGGTTACAGTAAGATTTCAAAAGACGATGTCAGATAATTTACCTGAAGGTCAATTTGATAAATGGGGTCCTTCAGAGCATCTGGATCCTCCTCATCATCATCCTCATAATAATCATCGTCTATGGGAAAATAACAATAATTGTTTAAGATTAATATGTAGTAAAGACAAAGTGAATATGATAAGCATTGTGCACTTCACAGTATTACTCATATTTTTGTCATTTTGCTTTACTAATAAATCCTAATAATTTAAATAAACAGCACATCTGCCCACCACAGAATCATTAAACTATAAAAAACATTTTTTGTTAATTGAAATAAAGCTAAATATGAATAAAAACGTCAATAGTAAACAAATAATATAAATATAACACTGTTGACAATTTTTTTTTGTCCTTTTAATTGTGCAAATTCATATTTTTTTTATGAAAAAGAACAAGTTGTTTTGTTTTTAAATGCTATGCTGAAAACCAAAACTGACATTAGAATTGTGTTAGAGCGCTAAACATGATGTAATGTAAGTGGCAAATATAGAAATATAATATAGAAATATATCAAATAATTTCTCCTACTTCTCCAGATACAGCCCCAGTATCAGAAGCAAATCACTAAAAGGTGCCTTAGCCTTAATGTAGATCTATTTCGCCCTGTCCAGTGACATTTGCATGTTAGTGGTCACGTTCTATTAGCCTCATTAAAAACAAAGCTTATTCAAATTCTGAATGGATTAGACAATAGCCAAGAGCACTCCTCTTAGAATAACTCATTTTGTCAAGTTAATCCCACAAAGTTCTGTAATAACTGATGAAGCTCTACGCTGCACAAAGAATCTCTCATTTACATTGTGCTACACTTTGTTATAACGAGAGGCTCCCAAACATGTAGCACGGAACAAAAATGTGGTGTGGAATGGATTCTAACTTAAAAACTTTATCTGCTGCATTCAGGAAATCAGTAGAAAATGTCAGTGATTGGCTGCATTGATCAGTGCTATAAAAAACATTGAAAATAGAAACCTGAGTTCAAACACAAATTCACACTGAAGTGTTTATATTTCACCTTTCATTTTGTTTTCTTTAACTTTAACGGCTAATCACAAAGAGCATGTATTTTATGCATGATTTAGGTGTAAAAAAAAGTATCAAAATCACAAAAATCATGAAGCCAAAGATTTTCATGATAACCGGTAGCCAAGACAACAAAGCGAGATGGCACTTACAATGTACTTTACAGAGATGCTAAAACACTAGAAATCAAATTTAACATTTATACTCATAAAAACAAGTTTTAAATCATTGGAATTTTAATTAATGACAATTAGTCTGTCTGCTTATTCTATATCATCAGTGTTAACCCATAAAACATTTTTAAATGTTAAAAAATGAATGGATGCAAAAGTACAAGGACTTTTAACAATGCTTAGAGCAAAGGTTTGATTCTCAGGAAATGTGTGAATTAATAAAATGTGTACTTTAATGTCACTCTGGATGCCAAATGCAATTGTAACATTAGAATGGACAAATGCAAATTTAACCCTGTTTTTGTATTATGGGTTTTCACCATATTTGTTGGAGGCAATGAGATCAGACAGCAGCTGTCCTGCTAATCCTTCATCTTCCTCCTCATCATCATCCTCTTCATCCGCCACGTCATCCCACATTCCACCAGAGTCTGCAAAACAAATGTTCTAAACTTAAATGGGTCATATAATATGATTTAAAGTGTTCCTTTCTCTGGAGTTACAAGATCCTTAAAGTTTTAAAAGACAAAAATTTCAAAACCAAAGCGATATTGCTTATTCAAGAGTTCACGCTTCCTCATAATCAAGGAGGATAAATGTTTATGCAAAAATGAAGGCAGAACTATTATTCTCGCTGTAGTGTTGCTGCGGTGCCATGTTCTGCTGACGCAGTGTTTCGTTGTGAAAGTGAAACTACTTTGTTTGTGCTTCCAAAAAAGGACACAACTAGAAATCAATGGTTAAGTTGTATTTACAACCCTGTTCCAGAACAGTTCAGCCCAAATGTGTCCAGCACATTTATTGAGGACTGATTCCTGAACCTGACAAAGCAGTCTGGCTGTGACTTTAGAGTGAGGTGATTCCAACTCTGCAAGGACAGTCTGGCGCTTCTGACTCACACCCTTAAGGTATTTTCTTATTAAAAGAACCTGCTACTTACTATTTAACCACGAGTTTAGAGCAGTGTAGAGTAATGCTTGTTGTTTCTCCCATCACAAATGTCCCCACTGGATGCAACAAATGCCTAATTTGTAATGGCTTTCATTGTTTTTATGTCATAGCACCAGGACAGGGCAACACTTTTTGGTAAGCGGCCGCCACCTGGATGAGGCATTTGGCCAATCACAATGCACTGGATAGCTGGCCAATCAAAGCACACCTTGCTTTTTTATAATGATTAGCTTTGTACAAATCGACCCATTTCAGGAAGGTGGGCTTAGAGGAGAAACAATATACAATATGTGGAAAATGATTTTTTTTTTTAATACCTTAAACCGCATAATCAGATTGCATTAAACCAAATACACAAAATAATGCTTTTTAGAAACATCATATGACCCCTTTAAGAATGCTACACACTTCAATGTCATCAATCAATACTAATACTAGGGTTAAACACAGGGTTAAGTACCTTGGCTCCAGTCTGCAGGATTGGCTCTGTTTGCGTTAGCCTCAACCACGGAAGACAGTTCATTGACGATGAGTTTAAAGATCTTTACCAGCAAAGGAATGTTGGTCCACTGCTGTGGGTCTGAGATAAATAGATCAGTCAGATGCCTGAGACATCAATTATTAATTCAATAGGCAATTTAGAGATTATTAACTTACTCTTGGCTGATTTGGAACGTGTACAGATTCCCTCATCCGGATTAAAAATTTCATCTCCTTTGACAACTATATCTTGGAGGCGTTTGTCATTTGTATTTAGACCATGCTGGAGAAGTTTACACAAGGCAACAGCACTGTGGAAAGAGCGATTACGGTGTTATTTCAAATGGAAGCTGTGCAATTTCTTCAAACAATGCACGAGGCTGAGATTGGAAACCCTCACCTGACTTTGCCTTCATATTGGCCGTAAAAAAGATGTTGGCGACTCATCCACTCAGCCATGACAAACTCTAGGGCAGGTTTCCCAGTGGGACCCGGAAGACTGCACAGGAATTCCAGCAGAGGCTCCAACTGGGAATGGACCAGGTGGGCGAAAACCATGATCAGGGACTGTAAAATGAAGAGCGAGAATGTATTTCACACCTCATTTGAGCCAGTAGCTACAGCACAATTCAGACTTGTATGTTGTACAAGAAAATGTATGTTCAACATGTAAAAAAAGAGAAGCATACATTTAGTAATTAATTCTTTACCTGTGCCAAAAAAAAACACACCTGCAGATAAATCTCAAAAATGTGGTAACTAACATTTCCACATTTCAGGATGCTCTTACTAGAGCCCGACCGATATATCGGCAGGCCTATATTAGCCATTTTCCAAACTATCGGTATCGGCATTTATAATGGCAGACAAATTAATATTTCAAAAATAAAATAAAAATGAACAAACACCCTTACTGGTGTTCAAAGGTCTTTAAAGTTTCATATCTAAATTTTCTATTTTTATACATTTTATTTATCAGAACTTTACAATATTTTGATGTTTCTCTGTTCTGTTGTGACAATAAAAGAAACAAGTTTCTTTTTAAAATGCATTATATTATGTTAAAACTCATAAATAATGTTAGGGAAATCTGTTAATGTTTTGTTGCGCGTTTCTGGAAAAAAAACAAAACAAAACAAAAACAAAACAAAAAAGTCTGATATATCGGAATATTGGATTTTAAACCCAACAAATATTTGTATCCGTATCGGCCTTAAAAATCCTTTATTGGTAGGGCTCTAGTTCTAACATGGTAACTACAAATCAATCCCTAATAAATGATACATCTTATTCTCATTATCTACAGTCATAGTTTCTTTTTATAATTTGCCCAAGGTATTTGTTCATTTTACACTTTAAAGAAGGTCATGGTAATTTTGTTCAAACTTATTCAGACTGATTTGTTTATAAATCACTCAGACCATTTTGTGAACTGCTTTGAACGATTTCCAGAAAAGAGAAGACTCCAAATCAGTTCACCAAATTAAAAAAGTATGGCTTAATAAATAGCTCCTAAAATATTTTTAACAAATAGTCTCTGTTTCTGGTCATAGGAAACAATTAAAAACTTGCATTTTTATTTCCAAATTTTTCATGACCACTGAAACTGTGTTTACTATATGACAAATGCAGAGGTTTTCAAACTTAATAACAACAACTCCCAAATATTATAGAGTACCTATTTCACACCTGAAATAAAATTCAACAAAACACAAGAAAAAATAAAAAGTGATTTTAGTTTTGATGGGAAAAAATACAATAATTGAAAACCGATAAAATAAAAAAATTGTGAAACAGTAGTAAATGGCAAAATTTAAATTGCTGTGTTAAACATTTAATTGACATTTAAAGTTAACATTTACAGCCATAGCCCTAAAAATACATTTTGTAAAAATATTTTGGTTCACTCAAATTTTCTACAGACACCCAGCACCCCCTTGTGGCCCCCAAGGTTTCAGTTTAGTATCAAAGTTCTGGTATCAATTCAACCCTACCTGCATCACACTGAGGGTCTCAGCCTGCTGCATCTTGCTAAGAATAGCGCGCAGTATTTGGTCCAAATGGTCAGCCAACTGAGTTCCAGCCCGGGCAATGAGAGTGGACACCAGGCGACCTACAAAAGCAGCGGTGAACTCAGACGTGCGGGGGTCCAGGAGCTGGCTGACAACCTGCATGACATACCACAGGCCACTGTGGCCTTGCTCATCTTGCCACTGGGCAATCTGCTCCAGCGCCACAGACACATAGGCCCTCAAGCATTCACCACCATTCTGAGGAAAAAAAAAAAAAAAGATGATGATGACAGTTAAATATTAATTGACATGAGGACTCAAAAAAGACATCACATTTATTTCTGGGAGAATGTCACCTGCATTGTGGTGTTGTCATCTGTGCGGAGGGTGCATTGGGCCACTGCAGGAAAAGCTTGGCACACAAGCATGTCTGTCAACGGGGGTTTAGTGTTACGAACAACCGTAGTCAGGATATCTATGGATGTCTGTAACAACAAAAAACAGGCATTACTTACAGAATACAGTAATAAGTACAACCAACTGAGTAGCGTAACTTACAGCACAAAGGCCAGATGGGATTTTATCAGGCGGTGCCTGCATAATGCTAACAAGAGTAGGAATGAGGCGCATTTGCATGGGTCCTTGGCAGGCTTCAATCTGGGCCAGTTCCTTGAAGATGTCCTGTGCCAAAGACGCTACAACAGGATCTATCAAAAACGGAAATGAGAATATTATTATAAGCCACAGGTAATCTTATAAATTGCAGAAGACACCAGCGGTTGAATGATCTTACCATTACTATACTTAAGGAAGATGGCAATAGTGAGGGGGCAGATCTTGTTTTCGGCACTCGTGGTGAATGCCGGATCCACGGTGCAAACAATACAGAGTGTTTCCATGACTAAAGTGAGAACTTCAGAGCTGAACTGAGCTGCGAGCTGCACCAGCCCTTCCAGGACACTGGGCAGGAACGGCTGAAGGACATGAGTGCTCTCTGAAAGCTTGAGCTGATCACAGTACCTGTGAAACAGATATAAAGAGAGATCACTAGTTTTGTAAAAATCATGTACATCTCCTCAGTATTCTTTAATAAACCAGAGTTCAAAATAGCAGCATTAATTTTAAACAGAAATCTTTATTCAGGTTTTTGTCCCTAAAAGTTGTAGAAACCAATAAGATTTCTGCTTAGAAGTAGCCCAAACCACTGTATCTCATTTGAAAGTGTATAATCATGGCAAATAGAGTACAAATAAGCAGTATATTACATTTAGGGGTGTCCCCGACTAAGGATTTTCACAGTTGAATCGGAATATTTGAATCTTGCCAATATTCGACTGATCGGCGAAACATGACAGCTAAACTCTAAAAGATTCACCGCATTTTATTATAATAGTGTTCTCATTATAATGTTATGTATATGACAGCCCCAGTCATAGTTATTACTATTCTTCATTGTTTGTCCTGCTCGCGCTGTGCGGAAGAGATAAGGGCTTATATGACATATATAATATACAAGATATATATAAACCAGCTGAAATATTTTGAAATCACTTGAGCCCTACCTGATGGAAAAAAAATCCAGTCTTTCACTCTGCCTCAATTTCAGTCTTGTTGAAGGTTTAAATCCCTGCTGCCAAACCTCTGCCGGTCGCGGATTATGAAAAATGAAACTAAATTGAAATCTATAGGTGTGGTTGGATTTATTCACACGGGTTAAAATATTAATTTAAAGCTTCTTATTTCCAGCATTATTTTTAATAGATTGTATATTAACATATTGGGGGAAATGGTATGATC
The DNA here is from genome assembly GCA_032361065.1 of Enteromius trimaculatus. Classification (NCBI taxonomy): domain Eukaryota; kingdom Metazoa; phylum Chordata; class Actinopteri; order Cypriniformes; family Cyprinidae; genus Enteromius; species Enteromius trimaculatus. The sequence continues at coordinate 11,122,422 of JAUMHP010000060.1, forward strand.
ATAACACCCACGAATATTTGACAGAGATTGGGAGTCGAATCAGGCTCCTCGAACCGAAGCATCGACTATTCGAGGACACCCCTAATTACATTATATATTTGGTTACACTTTATTTTGTGCCCTTGTTACAGTGTAAGTATACATTTAAGTACTGAGCAATATTAATTAACTACATGTATTTGCTATATGGTTAGGCTTAAGGTTACTTGCATGTATTTATGTATATTTTATTAGTATTACAATAGTACATGTAACAAGGACACCTTAAAGTAAAGTATTACCCATTCTTTAGCAGGAGATGTGCCCTATTAAGCCTTGAATCAGTGACCTTATTTCCTGGTTCTTTTGCTCTAGTAAGCATTCAACCCTTCTGTAGTATAATAAATAATATTAAATTAATTTCCAGCTTAAATTGTGAAAAATAAATAATAATAAAAAAACCATTTAAATAAAATTCATACACTTTTGCACAAATTATTAGATCCTGCACATTACAGTCTGGAAGTCCTACCCCCAGATGGCTCTCACAGCAGAGATGCGGACCGAGGGCGGCTGGCTCTCATGCAGACCACTCACAGTGGCCTGAAGGAACTGCTGTATGAGTTCTGGGGACATTGCTGCAGTAAAGCGACTAGCTGCCCATAAGGCCCGGCCCAAAAGGAATGGAGAGGCTGCTGGGGATTGAATAACACAGGAATCAGATTCTCAGGTCTACGCTCAGGCTATATACAGATGCAGGATCAAAATGAAAATCCAGAATAAGATTACCTGGTAAATTGAGGTCGGCGAGGATGACACTGGCGAGGAATCCATGCATATCAAACTGCACACGACCATTCTTTACATTCTCAGTGATGATGGTCTTGACTGAGCCCAGAGACAGCATGCAAGCCTCATGGACCTTCCACCTGCATATTCATAGAAAGAAACTTTTCTGTCAGTCTAACCCCTCAAAGTACCATTAGAGATTAGTTAATATTTCAATAATTTAATGACACTTGCATATCATGCAACATGCAATTGGACAAAACGTTCACTTATATACATTTTTTTTTTTTTTTTTTTTTAAATCAGAGTGTACATATATGGGTTAAGGATTTAACTCTGACTTGAAGGGTTGAAATTGAAAAATTAATAAATAAATAATAATATATAAATAATACTGTTGTAAAATTGTCTGCCAATAAAAATGAAAAATAATTATTTCAGACAGCACGATTTGCTACTGATATTTAAGTATCTATTTCTAAATACTAAAACCTTCAAGCTGCAATTCTGGTGAAATGCTGTGAAGTTCTATCCACATAAATGTTGGAAAAGTGTATTAATGTGCAAAAGATTATAGGCTCATTTCAATTCATTTAGTTATTTCAGTTAACTGCGCAACCACATTTGTATAATTAGTAGCTTTTCATCAACTCGCAAAGCCCCTGGAATTCCCTCACCAATCCCCATGTGAGAAACCCTGATGTAAAACAACACACTGAAAAAGAAGTAATTGTGAGAAAAGATGTTTTTTCTCTTTACCAGTGTTCACTGCCTGTGTTCTTGGCTTGCTCTGCCTCTTGAAGGTGCCGTGTTGCTGCCGCAGCTAAAGCAGCAGCGCTCTCGTTCTGAAACTCGGCCGCAACAGCCTGACAGACAAAAGGATGCATTGAACATAAAAGTGGGAAAATATTTCAATATCTATCAACAAGCTTTCCGTGCTCTCACCAACAACAGATCCTGTGCTGATATCCGGACAGAATAAGAGAACGTGTCATCATCCTCATCCTCAACAAACTGCTGTGGATTGGCTGTCCACACCTTGATCTGGGAAATGGATGAGAATGTTATAAAAGCTATATTAAAAAAGGCATATGACACACACTAATCCCGCCCACAAACCTGATCCTCTGTGATCTGCATGTAGAGGATGATGTAATATATGAGCTCTGGTAGAGCTTTCTTCACTGTGCTCTTGAACTTCTTGTTCTCCAGCAGTGTGTGGACGAACTCGAAGATGCTAAAGACGAGGTTCTCAAAGCCAAGGACCTCACCTGTAACAACGACAATGTATTAATGCATACTAAACTCAATAACTTTATCAATTTTTGCAAACATCTACTGCCACATACCATCAGAATCAACAGGATCATCTACTTCTTCCGTGTAGTTGACCTCAGTTCTCACATAAGTACATGCTTGGTTAAAAAAAATACTTCAATTCTTTATTGAAATTACTGACACATTCAAAAACAACAAATGACAACAATTATTAAAGGAATAGTTTACCCAAAAATGGAAATTTGCTCACCCTCAGGTGAGATCTAAGATGGAGAAAGCAATATTATGGACTCATAACTGAAGAGTTACAAATGGCTTGATTGATGTGTTTATTAAAAACACACAGCTTTTAACTTCATAAGATGTTAATTAACAGACTGTATTTGAATGGATGTTTTATCTGTTTGGACTGAAGTGGATTCATTGGTGTGCAAGTGACGTAATCTGTTATGATAAATATACAAACTCATCTACATCTTTTGATGGCATGAGCATAAGTACATTTTCATTTTTGGCAAACTCCAAACTTTCCATTAATGGTGATAGTTAAAACAAGTGGTAAAAGCCGTCAATGAATGAATGGATATAAAGAGGCGCTTTCTGTCAAGGTGTTCCATACAATAGGTAGAATTTGTTGCATGGAGGACACCATGGGTTTGGGGAAGTTCTTCACAAGAGCTGTCACTGCCTATGAAGGGAAAACAGTTGATAATTACACTCACATAATGAGGGAAAAAAAGTATTTTTCAGCACAATGCAACAGCTAGTCACCTTTAGTACTTCCATCTTCAGGCCACTATCTGAAGTCGGTCCGTCTGGAATCTGCAGCGCCTGTATGAAAGCCTCTGTGAACTGCTGCACCACCGGGAAGATCAAAGTGTTGGCAGCACCCTGAAATCAAACAGAGTTGTATTAAAATCTGACCTGGACTACAAAACCAGTCTGAAGTCGCTGGGGTATATTTGTAGCAATAGCCAAAATGAAAAAAATGCATTATGCCAAAAACCAATTAAACCAGTTCCACGAAGATATTAGGTACATTTTCTACTGTAAATAAAATAAATAAAGGGAACACTAAAATAACACATCCTAGATCTGAATGAATTCAATATTTTTATTAAATACTTTGCTCTTTTCTCCAAAGTGTTTCCTTTTCACCTCACTTCCCTGAAACCTTACCTTTGCTACTTCATCAATTGCACAGATGAGATTGGCACACGTGGTAAAGATCTCAACTGCTCTGGATCGAGTGCGAATACTGTAAACCTGCAACAGTAACATCACAGTTTTTGTCAATAACAAAATACTTTAAACACAAAAGCAAAGACTACACTGTGTTCTGAGTGCGTTACCTCCGCCATGGTAAAAATCTTGTACATTTGTGGCAAAATGACAGGCGCAACATCTGGCATCTGTACATCTGTCACCTCTCGGGTAAATTCTAAAGAACAGATGTGTTGCTTAATGGCGAAAAACATTGTCGGTTGTTGCAACTGCGAGGAAGAGGTCTAGATGTTCAAAGTGATTACCTGTGAGGACCCTCATGGCGCCGTGTACAGCGTTAACGTCACCACTGGCCAGCATGTCCATGAGGAGCTTGAAGAGCCCAGGCCAAGCTTCAGGCCAGTCCCAGTGTGCAATAGCTGACAGGGCGTAGGCCACGCTGGAGCGCACCTTACTGATAGCCTCTCGCAAGCCACTTGGCAAGAGCTCACGGATAGCAGCTTTAGCCTGAACATAAAGGGATATGCATAAAAATAACAACTCTGATAATATCAAACCCAAACCAAATATGCAGTTCTTACCCATTCAGTCGTCTCTGGTGGCCTGTATTTCTCTGACTGGGAACACCAGTGTGTCTCAACATACTGCTTCAGAATAACAGAGGCCAACTACAAAAGACACATAGCGAACAATTTAATTAAATATTACCGTAAGAACCAAATTTCCTTGTGTTATTTATGCTTTGATATCAAGTCTTACTTGGCGTATAGCAAGTGCCCCGTGTGGGTCGACAGTGAGCTCTGCAAGGTGAACACCAAACTCTACAAAACAGGTGAAGTAATATTACACGGTAGTCAGGCCAAAACCAACCACTAGCAAATCAAAACTGTTCATATATTAATATAGGTTTAGTTTAGAATCGCAACCAACAATCAATCTGACTAACAAGAAGTTAACAAGCCGGGACCACAAATGCATTAGAAGCAAAGTCTGATGAGTGCATTAGAAAAAATCATTTCTCATGTATGCTTGATTCACAGCAACACAGCACTGCCACTTCTTTCATCATCCATGGATTTAGCTCAATAAGAGGCTGGTGGCCAAAAGACAATGTTACTGCTGACACCCAACACCCTGATAGACTGAAAGAGAGGCCACCGCCAGCGACCCGCTGGGTTAAACTGTCCAACTGATATTCAAGGGCATTTCTACCTTTGAGTGGGCATATTTAAAGCATATTGTGTACGGTCGGTGCACAAATACACAGCTGGTGAAAATCTTTGGGGTCATTAAGTTTTTTTAAGAAAGCTTTTTTTCAGCAAGGATTCATTAGATTTATCATAGGTGACAGTAAAGGCATTCATAATGTTAAAAAAAGATTTCTATTCCAAGTAAATCCTGTTGTTTCATTTTGTCAAAGAATCTTGCTAAAAACATGTTTTTTATTCAGAAAATTTATAAAGAACATACTACAATATAAAGCGAATATATAGACCTTTCATTTTTTGTAGTTAAATCATATGGCTTTTTAAATGGCTGACTCTTAAACTTACACATTTAATCTCTAGCCATGCTACTAGCTCACATCTAGCTACACAAACAAGCATCTGCTCTTTTTCTCCTAAAAGATGATGAAACAGCCACAGATCTCTAAGCAATTTCTTAACTTTAAAAAATACTGGGTGATGATTGTGGGTAGCCAGACTTGGTATTATGGACACCAAGTACAAACCAAACCCCAAGTCACAATCTCTGCTTTGCCATTGTAGCTTGAAGGCAAATCGGATGAGGAGTTGTGTTATTATTTAATTCACATGACATAAATAAAGAAGACCGAGAAATAAAACAAAAGAATTACGTGAAAACAGGCTCTTAGGGGTAACTCACCCTCATGTTCAATAACCATTCACTTTAATTGAAAAAGCATGCATTGAAAGTTACATTTAGAAGTTAGATTAGGAACCACGTGAACGTGAGTAAGTGACAATGTTTTATTTTTTGAGGGGTGAGCCATTCCTGAAACAACCGCTAAAAACTTACATATTTCCACAAAGATGACGCGTATTAATCAACAGTAAAGGTCCATCATGTGAGTGAGCGGACGTAAAGTGAAACTGAACACAGATTTAGAGAAACGAACTTCTCTTGACTCCTAAACAATCCTATAAAAATTGCGGGAACATGTTAGATTCGGCTGCACACGTTTCCGTCTCCCCAATTCAAGCCCATGTGTTGACAATTTCACCGCCACTGGATGAATGATAAACACCGTCGACAAGCGTCACGAAACCAACCATAGTTAGAAAGGCGTGTGTCCAGGAAGGCCCGCTTGTAAAAATGTGCACTTCACATGGTGTCATGCATGTTGTGGCAGCATCTCACGTCAGGTCTTACCCTCCGTCACTTCCAATACTTTAATGCGCTCCTCCGCAGCGGCACGCACTTCTTGCACCGGCGACAGAATGGCATTCAGCGCGTCTATAAGGGTCTCCTTCAGTCCTTTATCCACCTGGTCGAGAGTCGAAACCGGGCCGGGACCCGACGCGTTCAAACCCGCCATATTTTCGCCAGTCTTGCTGAGGCTAACGGAGAGACGACCGGGGACCCGACGGAAGGATGCACAGCGCGCCAATGCACGTTTAGGGAGGGACTACGAAACGATGTAATGTTGCCATTCGTGAATCATTGGTGCTTTCTTGACCATAATGGCTCCATCCACAGGAATGGAGGTTGAACAGCTACACTGGATTGCCTTTTTTTACTTTGTCGCCACCTGATGCTCAAACCCGTGCTTTATTCAAATAACAGATATATCTAGCTGCAAACAAATAAAGACCAGAACGACTCGTGATAATAAGAAGTATATCAGTATTTATATGTGAGAACAAACCTTTTTATTCCACAACTGAATTAACATCGGAAAGATCTGTTTTGAGTTTTAAAGAAAGCCACAGTATACATCACAAAGTATATTTCACACAGCTTTTTCTTCTGCCTGCTACATCTCTTTTGTCTGACAACCTACATTAGGATTCTGTACAAACACTTCTAATGCATCAAGCAACAGATTGAAGCAGATCTCAAGCTACTGAAAAATCAGGGTAACCAGCCGAGTTATTGCTGGGATAAATAAATAGTATTTTATATTATTAGACACATGTACCAAAACAGCGGGTTCCAAAAATAATTTTAGACCATTTTGTTGTCAAATTAATATTATTTGGTGTAAATAGCCCAGATTGATAAATTCATGTAAGAAATACTAAAGGTGACTGGGGTAAGCAACAAAAAAACAACAACAAAAAAAAACCCCAATAAATATGAACAAAAATACATTTAGGGAAGCTGAAGTTCCCCTTTGTTTTGCATTCGTGGGATGGAAACCCCTGAGGTACATCTATGCATCACGTTCTCTAGAGAAGAAATAAAATGTTATAGAAGGAAATCTTCAAAAATACAAAACAAAAAGCAGAAAAATCATACAGATTTTTGTTAACAGTCCTATCAAGAAGGCAGTAGCACCAAGGGAACAGAAGGGGAGGGATTCAGTAAGAGGATGATATCTGGTGCATTCTTGGTGCTGTAACTTATGTGCAAAACGGGGAGCCTTTTGACTATCCTTCGAAAAACATGATTTTGGTCCTCATTCTGTCAAATCGTTTATTGCGCAGCTGACGCAGATGTAGTCCTCTTTCTCAGCCTGCTCAGCAGACACTCCCACACAAATCTGGTGGAACCACTGGTTACAGCTGCCATCGCACTGGACCCAGTTTACCTGCGAGGACCAGAAAGAGCATTAATTATTCATGCAGGCAAAGAGACACACAATAACCCAATTATAGAAGCAAGAATGATGCAGCGGATTAGAAAACAAAACCTCAAGCATTTCAATTATGCTAAAACTAACCTCGTTTCCTTCTGGCTGTTGACATTGCTTTGCTGAGCACACAGACCAATCCTCCTCCGAGTCGTCTGAATACGATAGGTCAGAAAGGGAGTTGGAGGGAGAGGTGGTTCGTTTTTCCTCCCTTCTCCTTTCCTTAATCATTTTGGGCTTCTTTTTCTTGGGCTTCTTTATCTTGTCTCTGTGCTGCCCTTCCATGTTCTCTTTCTCTAGACGCCGTTTGCTGTTCTTCTCAAGCCTCTCGGGTTCCTTCTTGGGCTCTGGAACTCCATCCTAGATAGAACAAATTCAAATTAAGTCAAAAGCCCTCTTTCCTGCTTAAGCAGCTGCCTTCTAAATCAGCATCCCAACAGTTAAAGAACCTCATAAGTGGCTGATGTGGACAGCAGTTCTCATGAACAGCACTCATTGTTAGAAGTATTGTAAGACGTTGCTGTTCTAACAGTACAACACCAAGTATACAGAACACACATATTAGATTTATTTTAATTAGTATTTTAATAAATCACCTTGTATTTTATTCAGTAATGAACTGGAATATTACTAAAAATAGTTTAGAATAGTTTAATTTCTCTCCTCATATTGTACTTTTAAATTTAAAATTATATATAATAATTAAAAAAAAAAAAAAAAAAAAAAAGTCTAATTAAAATAGATAACTAGTTAAAAAAACAACAACAACAACAACAACAACAAAAAACAATCACATATGGAATCCAACTTCTGGCACTTAAAACGCTATGACGAAGTTAAAACTATTACACTCAAAGTCATAATTAAATAAAAGTTAATTATATTAAGCCATAATTATAATTATGACAATTTTTAAACTTGTAATGATTTAGTCACAAATTCTGCTATTTACGGTTCAGTCCTAATTATGACAGTTCAAATTGTGAGAGAAAAAGTCAAGACAGACTAATTGTCAAAATGGAAAAGGAACAAAATGGAAGTTGACAATTTAACTGTTTTCTCTTAAACATGCATCAAAACTTTCCATCAAAAATTAACTTAAGTAAACAAAATTAAGTAAACATTCTGTCAAAAGAGGTTAAGTTAAAGGTTAAAAACCCCTTTGTCTAAATTAGGGGTGTTTACAAAGCAACAAAACTTGTGCTACTGAAGGATGTTTGCGCACCGGTCCTTTGCTGTGCGGGGGGCTCCTGTGAGGTGGACTTCTGTCTTGAGCAATGTGATACTGGTGATCGTGTTCGCTGCTCTGCAGGGAGTGCTGGGATGGAGAAAACCTGTTGAGCAGGCTGCTATAAAGCTGCTGAAGCTCGGGTAAAGTCACCTGCATCAGGAGACCTTCCACCAACAGCTCCTCCAACTCAGTACCAAGTTCTGTAACATGACACAATCCCAAATGTTCACACCCAGACATTCTCATCCAGTCGGTAAGCGTGTATTAAAACGGGTTTAGTTGTCTCACCATTGAGAGGAATACATGGCTGCAGCATGTAGAAAGAGGTGTTGCTCCCCAGTGTCTGAGATGATGCTGTTCCAGGAATATGTCTTGCCTGCATTATATAAATAGAAAATAACATGAATATAAATGGAGAAGGGTCACATTTTAATTGATTTTCCTCTACAAACTAACTATATTAAAAAATATTAAGCTCACCTTTCCATTTGGATGTTGTGCAGGAGAAACCAGCTGCACTTTGTGTTGCCAGCGCACCGTTCTCTCAATCACATATCGCAGGGCATCGCCCTCCGGAAGCCGAACCCGAATCCGCTGTAAGGAAGCTAGCAAGGGAAGCACCTTATCCAGGGGTGGCTTCTCGGAGCGCTTGCAGAGCGGGCATAACCAAGGTAATCCAGTCTGGATGTCCTTGAACCCCGGCACACAGCCGCTATGGTATGCGTCTCGACAGAGTTCACACTGTAGCATAGGGCCTGCTGGGACAGTGTGGCACAAGCACACTGTGGGGGCCAAACAGCTGGGCGAAGACTGAAACTTTGATTCATTTGAGGTCCTTAACATTGACAGGCTCTCCAGCTCTTTCTGATGCACCTCACTGAGAGTGGCCATCTGTTGGGAGAGAAAAAAGAAAAGGAAAAAAAAAAAATCAAGTCTGAGAAAATGTCCAGATGTGAACAGCCAGTACTTTTTATGCATAATGTGGGAGTTTTAATCATGAAATACACCGGGACTCTTATTTTGAAATGCTTTGCTTCTACCAGCTGCTCATTTAAAAAAATAAATAAATAAATAAATAAATAAAAATAAAAAATACAAAACCATCTACTACATATTACAATATAAATACATAAGGTAATGGTAATAGTTATATTTGCACAATATTTACATATTTTGAAAAGCTAAGAAACCATGAACCATGTATGTGCAACAGCTAATGTGATCATTAAATCATAAAATTTGATTGTACTGTTTTTAGATTTTTAATCCCTTTAAATAGACTTTTGCAATACCATTTAAAGGGAGCATGAACTGCATGCGTGTTATTTTATGTTTTAATCAAATCACCAAATACATCATAATTTAGAAGTAACAGGCTATTTTCTATACTTTTTCGATCCTCTCTTTAAGTCTAAACAGGCTTTAAACATTAAAGACAGAAATACTCAAAATACATACACATACACTTGAGTGCTGCAGTCAAGATCACGGTCAGCAGCATCAGCCAGAACCTGTTTGTTTTGCATTCAATCTAAAAACTAACCGAAATGTGACTTACTGCTGAAACCGTATCTTTGCTTGTAGAAAGCGCCTTTTCCACATCAAAAAGAGAGTCCAATTTTACTTCAACTTTCTTGCAGGGTACTGAGACATCCTTGGCTTTTTTAGACTTTAACTTCTGCGGTCCAGTCTCACACCTAGGACACAAAACCTTAAAGACACAAACAGAACAACACATTTTACTCACCCAATTCAGTGTCATTCACAGCCTAAAAAAGTACTGTTGTAAATAAGCATGTACCTCGAGGAGAGAATGGGATGAGTTCCTCAACAGGAATGTTTTAGCTGCACTCTCCTTCCAGGCCTGTACCTCAGATATTAAGCTTTCCAGTCGAGACAGTGGTTCCAACATTACCGGAATACTTCTGGCTCTTGACACAAGTTCAGATAGGGCAGCGAGACCAGGAATTCGACCTCCAGACTGAAGCAATATACATTTAAAATTTACAGAGTGCTACTTACACAATGTTCTTGGTGTCCAATCATAGGGTTATGAATAATGGAGAATTACAGAAACATGTAAATATACCTGAAGAGCATCTGCTTCCGTTATCCACTCTCTGCCCCTGCTCACGCACTCCTTAAGTTGAAGACAGCTGGGCAAGTATGCTGGGATGCTGTCCACTTCCTGTATAGCTGCCTCAAGAGTCTCAATACTATGACGAGGCCTAAAATAAGCAACAAAAATAAAAATAAAAAAAAATCACAGTTTGCATTATTTTACAGGTTTAAAGGGTCAAGATTAAACATCTTTCGTGAAGAACAAACATATTCAAGTAATGCTGCTTTATTTTAAAGATGTTGCACTAAGCCAGATTATTGGGTCAGTATTTTTATTGTTTATTTAAAAGTATCAATAATATAATTACACCTTTGGAATATAATAAGTGACCAAAATTGACAGTTCAGAATAGCAGATTTTTACTACCTATTCATCAAAAAATGATCACAGTTTCCAGAAAAATATTAAGCAGCAATATACTAATACAGTCTTTGTGAGACTTTAAAGAAAAAAAAATAAAACAAACCTTACTGTCCCCAAAACTTTGAACAGTACATTGCCCAGTGCATCACCTACACTGTCCATACATTGTTCAATGTCACAATAGTTTGAACCAGTTAATCTGCCAGGAAACAGCTTTAAGTCAAAAGGCTGACCAGGCACATTTTTATTTCCCATCAGAACTAACTCAACCATCCGTGTGTGTCTGCGTTTTACAACATGCATGCTGGGAGAGCATGAACTGTACTGACAATGAGCCACTGAAAGAAATAGGTCAAATAAAAATTTGCAAACAAAATTTTACCAGAATAGTTTGCAAATTATTTTGATGCACAATCAACATGGTCATGTACACTGCCCATCCTAAACCACCATGAGTTGCTTTCACTTCTGAGATCTTGATAACATTTTTGCTTTGAGATAAGAGTTTGCATGGTACCCCATAAGCTTGTCAGTAACAATTCTGCTACAATTTACTCCTCAAAGACATTAAATTATGACAGAATTATCCTTTCTGAGTGAGCTATCCATTTACATTTATATTAACATTTAACTTAAACACCAACCTAACAGTGAGCATGTTATGAGCCTTTTCTTCCCAGTGTTCACAGACAGTGAGTAGCTCCTGCAGGCGGGCCATGGTTCTTTCCACACAGGCATGTGCTGTCAGGCCCACTCCTTGATCTATGAGCCTCCTCATACAGTCTAGACTGAGGTCGGCTGGCTGATCGCTGGCTTCCTGAACGGCCTCCACCCAGCGGGCTTGCTCCAGCCTCTGCCTCAGCACCACTAGCTGAGGCAACTCCACATCCAAGCCTGCACCTTCATCTAGGAGGCTCTGGAGAGCAGAGGAACCGGGCATGTCCTCTGCAAGGAGATCCAAGCTCTGTTGCTGGAACTGCTCGACACGGTTCAAGAGAGCCTAAGATGGAAGTAGAAACAGAAAATGTCAGCTCAACACTAATACATCTGGGAGAATAACACTAAGCATGTTGCATGGTCGGGTACCTTTAAGAAAGGGGCCTGCCGAATGGTACAGGGCAGGTCATACAGCTGATTGACAAACGACCTCAGTTCCTCCACAGTGAGCTGGTTCTGAGACTTTCCCCCACCAGAGCGATATCTATTAACAGAGCACATGCATTTAAAATTAGTGAATGTCAGATTAAGCTCTACAAACCAGAGGAAAGAATAAATTGTACCTTGTCTGTCTCTTGCCGTTGAGGAGTTGTTGGGCCATTGAAGTACATCTATCAGCATTCTGAATGACTTGACGCAAATGACTTAGCAAGTCAGTCTCAGGGTACGACTTCTTCTCTGCTTCTACTATCAACGAGCGAAGCTCCTCCAAATCTAGTAGGCAAGCGAAATCCCCTATTTTAGTTTAAAATCGCGCTTTTAACTCAAAAGAGATCCATTATTGCACAACTTTTGTACAAAGCGATTCAATAATATCAAACTTTCAATTAATATGTGAAAAACAAACACATTAAAAGATCTGGTGGGAGATGTACTGCTACAGCTAGCTAAAGTCTTACATAACGGTATCAGCTAGCTGAAACAATTCTGAACACTTAGAACAAATGAATCATGCCTTGAAAGTTTGAATATACATGAATCAAGTGTAATAAAACGAAACGCTGGGTTTTAGGGTTCAATACTTTAAATACTAAAGGGTAAAGACAACCACATTGCAATAACTCACCGCTTTTATTGTCGTGATCTGCTTTCAAAATCTTGTTAACTTTAGATGCCCAGTCTTCATAGGACTCAGCACGAGCCGTCAAAGCCTGGAACAATGGCTTCAGTTCGGCAAGTGTATATTTATAGCTGTGCAGGTAAAAAACCAAAAAGGTTAATTTAAGAAAACCTGCTAAAAATCAAATTTGCATTTGATCTAGTATTCAGAGGTTTGTCCTATGCTTTTGCAAACACACACTTGAGGGTGTAGCTTCTAGCAGGGCAGGAGCAGAGGTCCTCGATGTGATGGAGACAGACCAGCTGGTCGGGGCTACAGGGACAGGTGATGGCAGACAGGTAACAGGTGGTCCGGCACTTAGCACACTGCCTTTCCTCATCTGGCAGTAAATCATAGTCAACCTGTTGGGAGTGCCACACGCCCTGGAGAACAGCACAAACACAATGGGATCAATTAGTAACAGACAGACAGACCTCGAATACAAACAAAGTGAACAGAGACAGAGCTACAGGCTTAATTACTTCAAGCAAACAAATAAGAAAAACAATACATAAAATATTACTATTGTAATATTATAGTGCGATAGACCGTAAGATGCGCATTTTGTGACTATTCAACTAACTTAAGTTTAGCTTAAATGGGCTAACTGCCATTAAAATAGCCACCCACCAGCTTATAGACTTTCTCACGGATCATCTTCTCTTCCAGAATCATGGCGCACATGTCCTTCTGAACAGCAGAGGCCAGTTCTAACTCTAGAGAGTCTGCCTTGACGGCAATATTACAGGTCATCTCATCATGGGAGAAAACACAGTATCTGTTGAGGGACCGGTAGTGCTCGACACACTGCCGACCAAGAGGCATCTGAAAATGCAAGACCATACTTGAGTTCATCATCCTTCATAACTTGAAGCCTACATTTAAGTCACAATGAAACTGTATTGTGACGCATCACTGTTTTGTGATGCACACCAGGGTATAACAGAGTAGCAATCCATTGGTGGTTCACTGAATATTAAGATGTGGGTGTTCCCACAATTAAAAAAAATAAATAATAATCATCGCGGGCAGTCAATTTTTAGAAACAGACAGGATCTGGGCAGACTAAACGACCAGAGAAAAGACATTGATTATGAATATGAATTAAGCACTATAGGGTAAAAAAACTTTTTTATAATTGAAATATGCATGGATACATAGTGTAGGATAGGATTGATAGCACACACTTATAAATTGAACAGCGTACATTTTCATTTCATGCCAAATAGGGATGGGCGATATTGCCAAAAACATTATCACAATAACATTTTCAATATCAGTCTATCAATAAGGATACGTTTTTGAAGTTTAAAGGCAGATTTCTCCTACGTTAAGAAGTTGTAGAAAGACTTCTTTAGACCTAAACTTATCTTTATGGCCAGAACATGACAAACACTTCATTCTCTACACGTTTCCTTAAAGTCTTAACAGAAGAATTAGTTTCTCAGTTTCTGCATGTTCTAATGGTAATATTGTTTCAAATCATCAGGAGAGTTTTGCAGTGCAGCCAGCAATATTAACTACTACATTTATGTTACTGCATTTTCAGCAGAATTAGCTTGAGTTAGGATGCCGATGTAAAAGTAATTTCATTATCAAAAACAGTAACATCTGTAAAAATTGTAACAACCTAATTTTTATATTGGTAAATGTAATTACTTATTGTACTAAAACTTACCACTGGTCTTCCATAACAAATGTATCATTAAACTACACACATAGCACCTCAACACCAAGGTAAAAATATAACTATATGGTTTCTAGGTATTTGTATGAAACAGTAGCCTAGTCTAAATCCATTCAGTATAAATGCATAAACACTACAACTTCATTACAAAAAATACTGTAATTATATTTCATTACTCATTTAATACGTCTACATTAACAATGCAATAAGATGCTATGAACAACCCACATTTTAATGTTACTACAGTAAATCCATGGTAAATTATAGTGATTTGTAGATTTAAAAGCCTTCTGACTGTATAGCTGTGCAGAGTGTTTCTCAGCACTGTTTCATCTGGCTTTAAATTACTTTTAACCACAAAGTCATTAGTGTTCTTTGCTAAATTCGAGCACCTCACACTGGATCTCATGGCACCATTTAGTCATTACATGATAGAGACTCAGTGAGTAAACGCATCTGCTCTAGTTAGTTTACTCTGTACTACCGCTTCAACTTTGTGCCGTGCACATGAATGAGCCGTGTGGCATAGTTCAAATGTTTCGTAGTGATCAATTATGATCAGATCTCTTGTTATTATTTTATAAAATAAAAATGTATTTTAATAAATAGGACTACTGTTTTATCGCCCAGCCCTAATGTCAACTTTAAACTCCCTTTACCCAGTCTGCAGTGCAGAAGTTGACTGCCTCAGCAAAGTTGAAGCCCTGGTTGAAACCACTGTGATAGGCCCTCGGAAAGGTAATGACAAACTCCCCAGCACACTGGTTTGTACGATAAATCTAAAAGGAAGAAAGGAGGTACACACGCATGAATAATAAAAGAAAACTCCATCTTATGTTATTGGGTTTTTTTTTAAATTCGTAACTTCACTCACTGGTACTCCATGCTCCATGAGAACATTTGGGTTCATGATGGTGACCAGCTGGTGAAGCAGGTCTGGCTGAGACTCAAAAAGCTCAGGGGCCAGGCTCTTCATCACATTCTCCAACTGCTCAGCAGCGTAGCCAGGAGCGCCATACCACGTCTTTGGCTCCCCCCTGCGAATCAAAAACAACAAAAGAGAATGAAAAAACAACAATCCCAGAACATTAATTGTTTTGGTCTCAGAAGCTGTTAAAATGAAGCACAAACCACCCATTTAATAAGTCACCTACATGAAGAGCAGGTACACTGGTTCAATCGGCCCACGGAAAATTGGTTACTTTTAATCTGGAAAGTGCAAGTGGATTACCAGTGCAGATAGTTGATGGAATAGCTCCAATGGTCCTCAATGTGCCAGCAGAAGGAGGAGAAGCACATGCCCACATAAAGCCATGGGAGCTTCATCCCACAGATGTCCGCTGTGACATGAGTCAGCACAGATGCATCCAAAACTGGCATGTTGTTGAGGTTCCAGCCACTGCTCAGATAATCCTAGACAAAAAGAAACATTTTCATGGATCTGCATTTGTAATCTTAAAATTTAGGTTTGTGCTCTCATACAGATGGCAAAAACAAAGCATTTCAGGTAATTTCTGTACCTCCTCCTCTGGTGAGACCTTAAATGTGCCGTTCTTAACAGGGAAGCCGCTTCCGAAATCTTTTGAAGCAATATCAGCCCCATACTCTACAGTGACATCCTCCTCGATGGTGCTAACCAGCCTCCAAAACTCCTTCTCGACCAGCTCTGTGGGAACCATCTGACAAACGATAAGGCCGATCACTTCATGTTCCACATAGTATACAACCATATAGGTTTTGCAAAAGTGCTGTTTAACAGACATACATGAACAGGCATGTTAAAGTAGTCCGACTTGAAAGAGTCAGCCATATCTCCAAAGGTGCGAAGGGTGTAGTCTCTTGAGGCCTGCTCGAAGCCAAATGCCACAGGTGGCTTACCACACTCCTAAAGAGAGAAGAGATATGCCAATGATTACAAACTAAATGCAAATGACTTGTACGAACAGTCAGTAGGAAATAGGTGCAGAGAACACAAACAGGAGTAGCTGTAATTTAACTATTAAAAAAAGCTCTTAAGAATATGACTTTGTCACTTGGTTGTTTAGTGACCTCGTGTAAACTTTGCTTAAATATAAATACAAAAGACAAAGAAGTCATTAATTTGCAAATGCAGACATTCGGGAGTGGCTCACCTGAGCCAGGCACTTGGGGCATCTCCAGTCACCTTTGGGGACATCGTGGAGGGGTGGGATCAGACAGAAGGTGTGATAACTGTCGTCACACCCATCACAAAGCAATAGTCGGTCTTCATCACCTCCACCCGCACATACCAAGCATATGTACTGCTCCACCTATGGGGAAACAAAACAAAACATTGCCATAGAAGAACGCATAGCATACTTTCTGTTGTGTGAAAATCAAATGGTCCTCTGACCTCATCCCTCACCTTTGATTTTTCACCTTCAACTTGTTGCTCAATAGGTTCTTCTTTTATCTGCACTGGAAAATTTTGTACTGGAAGAAATTTAGAAAGTAAATAAGTTAGAAACGCCACACTACCGTCCAATAGTTTGGGGTTGGTAAACTTCTTTTTATGTTTTTGAGTAGTGGTACACTTGTATATTTTTATATGTCTAAGGCTGTCTTCACAGGAAAAACTGAGCCGGGATAATTCAGGGAATTAGGATATAAACAAAAAATCAGTTAAAAGTACTAAAAAAGTAAATTAACAAAGTAGTAGTTAGATGTTAAAACTGCGCCATGAAGAACTTTAAATAGGAATTGATAATTAAAAATTAATAATATGGTTTTGTACCTGGTTCTGGTTTTGCCACATATGAGCCCATTCTCCTCCTCAGATTGGGTTTGTTTTCACACACCTCGCCCGGCTCAGATTTAAAACAGCGGCCCTATGAAAACAGGCAACATCAGTAATCAAGATATTACTATCTAGTTAACACTATTACCTACTCAAGGTGGGGCTGGACAATAATTTTATATAAATATGTATCGCAATATATTTCTCAATAACAAGTGATATGATTTTTAAATATTTTAGATACTTCAATATACCAGTGTTTCCATACATTGATTTGTGGCATTTGTTTCACCAATAAGAACAAATCAGCCAACCCTACCAGTCAAGTTCTAAAAAGAAGATTCATTAATGTTTTTACCAAGCCTACATTTATTTGATCCATATTTTTAAAAATATTTATACTACTTAAAGTAACTGCTTTCAACTTGAATGGAGTTTTAAACCATGTGACACTGAAGACTGGAGTAATGATACTGAAAAAAAAAAACAACATTTCCTGTGACCGAAGCTTCAGTATCACATGATATTTCAGAAATCATTAGGTAGTGTACGTTTTTTTCCCCTTCTAATAAAAAAAAAAAAATATATATATATATATATATATATATATATATATGGATGTTTCATAGACTTGGCAAATGCATTTTTATAGGTTCGTAGGTGTAGATAGACGTTTGTGGGCATTTTTAGCAGGCTTTTTTTAAATAGTGTTTATATCGATATAGGAATTATATCGTATCAACAGAAATTAAAAATATATATATATGATATAAATTTAGGCCATATCATCCAGCCCTAAATCCATGTATGAATCAGATTTTTGTAGCTGTTCTTTACCTTGGTTCGTTTAGCTCTGCGGGCAATTGTGCAGGTTTCCACTGGTTGCACCGACTGACGCTGCGGCAGGTCGTGGGGTTTGTACTCCTTGTCTTTGGTGTCATTAGTCAAAGTTGGCTTCTGAGAGTTCTGTTGGAGGAAGATATTTAATGTTGACAACATGCAAGTAACAAGCCCATACATAAACAAAAACCTTGCAATGAAAATTTCAAGAATACAATTGCATAGCTGTTTTTATAACACTGTTATAAGTGTGCACATGTGGCTTCACTCTTATTTAATTAACCAGAGAGCCACATGACAGCAGGGTGGACATTATTAAAGCCAGTAACAGTGAGAGGCAAAGCAGATCACCCCTCGGGTATTAACCATGGGGTAAAAGCAGCAGGCGAGTGGGCCTAGAGCTCAGGGCTCATTGAATGAATTCACACCCCTTTATGGGTGGGGGGAAGGGACAGTGGGTACTGCACTGAAAAACATGCACATCAGAGAAAGCTGTTAACCACTGAACCCTCAGGAACACCAAAACACAGACGCACCGCCTACCAGACACTACATAAAGAGTAAAAACAAACTACAAATGACACCCTATAAAACATGGAACACAACCTCAGGTTTGCTCACTGCATTTCATAGTTGTCTGTCCTGAAGACATTTATGCAAACTACTGTGCATGCCACCTGATCTGCACTGAATATATATGGTCAAAATAACCTAAGCTGCTTATAAACAATGCTTCATAAAACGAGATAACCTTTCTTTTCAGATACAGTTGGGTTCTTTGCTAAAACAAACAAACAAAAAAAAGTGTGCACCGTAACAAAGAAATTGATCAGGGAAGGAAACAACAACATGAGGCTAAATAGGGGAAGTTATACAAGAGCTTTAGCGACCTCACCATAAGATTGGCTCCAGCCTGGAACAAATAAAATGGGTAGAGAATCCTCTCATAGTGAGCACGAAGGTGAGAGCCAACTGCTTTGCCAGGAGCAAAGCCCATCTTCAGTGCAATCTGGGTCCATCTCCGCTCTTTACAGACCACATCAAAGCCTCCCTCCTCTTTGACCAGCTAGATGGAGACAGGGGGTCAACAAAGACGTGTTAGCACCCATATTTCATTTTTAAAAGGGCCAATAAGAAAACATTAAGTAATGAGCTTTAAAATTTGCACATGGCCACTAGAGGTTACATAATCCCAGCTCTACCTTGTAAAGCACATATAAATCCAGAGTTTTGCGCTCAACATGAGGAATTTTCAATGTACAGCCCTGCAGTTCCCAGAACTTCGCTATCTGGTCCAGGAAGTTGAGCTTCACTCTAGTCTGGGCCTATTAAACAATACAACACAACAAATCAAACAAAAGTCATTGATCTTTCAAAACATTCTGGCTTGCAAAGGAGAAAGCATCATTACATTTTAGGTTTTAAATAATTGACTTTCGAATATAATTTACACTAATGTTCAAATATTTGGGATCAGTTCAATTTTATACGTTTTCAGCAAAGATGCATTAAATTAATCGAAAGTGACAGTAATACATTTATAATGGTACAGAAGACTTCTAAAGACTAAAAAAAATGTTTTCTACTCATTCAAAAAAAAAAAGAAAGACGAAAACTAAGCTCAATTGATATCAACATTGATTACTCTTGAACAAAAACAATCAGCACATTAAAATGATTTCTGAAAAACCATGTGACACTAAACACTAAAGTAATGGCTTCTGAAAATGTATTTTTGAACAAATAAACTTGTGTTTATATTTAAACTGAGAAACCAAAAGTGGTGACAACAATAAGGACTTTTCTTTTTGCTAGTGACCTCTTTAAAGTTGACACAAAAAACCCTATGGCAGACCAAAAAGAGGTCACACAGGTAGCAGGTTTAGGTTTAATAAGGCAACGTGAACATCTGCAAATACAAAATATCTGACAAGCAGGACACAAATAAAGGTCTCACCTCTAACTCGTTGAGTCTCTGAATGCGTGGCGTGAAATGAAGTCTGTCCACATCACAGGCAAATGGTGGCTGCCAACCCTAATATAAAGAGAAAAAAAAAATGTGTTAAGCTTTTATGCTTACCATTTGCCACAAGTCAAAGTCCTGTCTGACGGAAGAAAACTACTTGTGCTTATATCTGCATCTGGGGTTTTCATTATGCCATCTTTCTACTGAACAATGATGTTTGTGAATTAAATATATAAGTGATATACCATTTAATCTACATCAAGATGATTAATTTGTTTTCCATTATATCACTTTTGTTATATGTCATAAGGTAGGTATTAATTTCATAGTATTCATATTAAAGTTGGTCCAGATGTCCACTGGCACGATTCTGAAACCATTAAAATAATATTTGGATATATTTAAGTAATGGTACACATTAGCCATACAATCATATCCGCATTACAGGATAATATGAGTACAGAAGACAACAATACATTTCTTTATCTTTCCACTGAGGCCGTTTTAGGGTGTTAACAATTGTGAACAACAAGACAAACGCAAAAATATGCATAGCTAATACAACATCTGTGCAAACGTTTAAAACGCGAATTTCTAAAAACCAAAAAACCAAAATGAATTTCACTTCTCACTTGCGTTATTTACATCAAATTTCAGTTTCAGTGGCCAAATGCAAATACACAACAACTCGCACAACATGGAGGACAACGGCGGAGACCAATTACGCCACCTCAAACTTCAGCAATATTTTACGTTTGTTTCAGTATTGAACTTAAACCTTTAAGTATTTGGTAAACGACAGAAATATGTTGACAAATGCAGCGGTTTTACGTTATATGCTAACAAAAGTGGTCATTGTTAATCAAAACAGTCTTTCCGTAGCACCGAATAAACAGTAGAAAACGCATTTGGTCCACTTTTGAATCATACACAGACACTTTAAGGCCCTATTCCAAACTGAGATAACCAAATAAAATTGTATATTTAAAAGCAAATGGTTTTACGTTAAAGGTAAAAATAGGAAGTTGCATGGTTAAGACAATGTCCAGTGTTCAAAAAGTCTAGATTATTCGCAAAATGTTCTAAACTAAAATGCAAAATAAAGTTATATAATACTTTGAAATTCACTATCGAGGATTGCTCTAGTTTGGGTGGATGCATTCTAGCCAACATTGATTTTGGAAGACAATAACAATCACTACATTCTGTCCACCAACATTTTCCATCAAGCAAACGTTTATTAAAATTATCCACAAACAACTGTCGTGGTACTCAAAAGGAAAGCAAGAGTACGATAAAACTCTCTTGAGAAAAAAAAAAAAGATGTTATTGTGGTCGCTATTGAAGTAAACCACACGCAAGCATTCACGCATAGCTAGTAGCTGCGCACACACGCGCACACGCCGTTACGAACGTTCGCAATGGCTGGAGCCGCAATCCGCCATGTTGAAAAAACCTGTCTTCAGAAAAAGTGTTTCGGGATCTGCGATCTGCGACTAAAAAAGACGACCGCGCACGGGCGTGCATCTGACAGTTCTGATATATGTCGAAGAAACTTACCGGGGGTGGTCGGATCTTGCAGATACCAGTGTTTTCTGCAATTGGACGTATTTTGTTGATGAACCCAAAAGGGTCGGCAAATTCCTCCCAACTGGGCTCAAAGACAGGGCACTCCGGTGGTGGAATAAACTCGTTGGGTCGTGAATGGGTCATTCTGGGGAACTTGATCCAAATGATGACATGTAGAAACTGCAGTAAACTGTTTGAAGTTGAAGTAAATGTTTTAATTAGTCTCGAAAAGATGCCATATTAAAGAATGATTACACCTGAACTCCGACAATTAACATCCTCATCCACTTTGGGAAACGTACACACAGGCGGTGTGCAGACGTTACAGTGCTTAGTAGTCTTCCGCTTTCAAAAGTAGAGATGCTTGATTTTCTTTCTCCATCCGACTTTCTCACCAATGACGATTTTTTAAAGTTGTTTTTTTTAATGTAAAATGCACGCTTTATTTTTCCATAAGGTATGGCAAGTGGAAAATACGCGTTATTCAATATCACAACACTTATGTAACGATCAATAATAACAAAGCTTTTGGTTTTGTAATGGTCAGCAATGATCAGGATGAACCAATAAAGGATCAAATATGTTACTTCAATTAACTATATTATAACAAACACAATATAGAATTATATATCAACTCTTCGACACACAGGGCTGTTTATAAAAGTCACCCAAATTGTTATTATCAAGCGTGTTTGCTTTTTTCTTTTCTCTATTTCTCCGCAAAAGGGTAAACATTTTAAGTACCAGACAGTACTCTCATAAAACCTGTGTTCAAAAACAAAGCTTGTATATAAGAGAATCCCGTCAAAAACTTTCGTGCATTTGTGTTTTAACGTCTTCACTGAAGTGTTTTTAAAAAGGCAGAAGTAGGCTGCCATTGAATTAGAGAAGTGACTTGCGCGGAATGATATGCCACAGCTTCATTGTAACCGGAATTACTTCTTTAAATGGACTCTTTCAAGTTACCCACTCGGAAGTAACAGATGTTGTCCAGGGACGATGAATTTAGCGACTGTCCACCCGACTGACATTTAAATTCACGATTAACCCCTGAAGTGGAGTGACATCGTGCAAACAGCACATCAAAAACCATTTGACTATGTAATCCGTGGGCATTTGCAGCGTCACATGACCCGATTTCGGAATGCAGGATCCTTCAGCGGAAAAATGAAACACTGTGCCAAGACAGAAAGTATCTCACCGTGCTGGCGTTGCGCTGGACTTCTGTCTTTACATATCTTTGTGCAGAAGGTCCATTAACATCCACCGTATTATTCCATGCGCGCAATATCTATGAGCACGTACCACACGTCAACTCGGAAGCTGTCGCCCCCTATAACACAGGACAGATATCCCCGGTTCCCTGATCCGCCTATTGCAGGAAACAGCCACAGCTCTATTCCTCCGAGGCAGACTGAGGTGTGGCAGCAGTAGCCTGACCTGCTACCGACAATAGTTTAAGGATTTTGTTTTTTGAAATTAATATTGTCAATTTGACTTCCGTGTATCATGGTTTATTTTCCCCGAATCTCTTTGTTCATTAATATTCTTGTTCACAGCAGCACATCCAGTCGGGGTGTTTATATATGTATATGTGTTTGTGTGTGTATATATATATTTTTTCAAATAAGTTCTATGTCAAACAGTTACATGTATGAAAATGATCACACTCACTATACATTTGATCCACTTTAAATGTTGACTATCTATACATAAACACATATACAATTAATATTAAGTGTGGATGTATAATATTTATCTATATACATATATATTTATTGTTCAAATATGAACATAGTTTGAAAATGATATGCAGTCAAATAAAAAAGATTTAAGACACCAGATATTTTTTTAACTTTTGGGTGCAGGACACTGTAGTTTATTTTTATAAAGGAGGATGGCAAAGTAAAGTAAACTGACATATTATATTAAAACAAAAACATACTGAAAAAAAGCATTGCTTGTTAATTGGCCAACCTAAATTAGTATTATCTGTGTGCTTAAATTTAACAGCCAACATTTATTCAACCTAATTCATTATTTACCTTTCTATCACAGTTATTTGACATCAAGATGAATTTGTTCATAGTTTAATTCTAAACTCGTATTGATTTTGAAATGTTGACAGTGTCTGTGTGAATTTTGTTTGACTGTATATACACAAATACAAGACAATTTTCTACAAAACAAACTCAGAACAATTTAGAGTTTTATTTTATTTAGTTTCAGTTTGTATTGCAAGTGTCTGCTGAAATGATGAAATGGTCAAGGATGAATGTTATTTGACAAGGGCCGTCCTTCTAAATCTTTTCACACACAAAAATGACTTCACATATTACAAATGTGACTTCTCATGAGTTTTATCATACTCTAGCTTTCCTACGGAGAGATAAGAATAGTGGAAAGAACTTGTGTTAAAGAATGTTTCAAATGATTGCGTCCCTTTCTTCTCGGCAGACTGATGATAGACAGGTGCAGCAGTAAGCATACAGTTCGGTGAGAATGAAAATGTCACAATAAAAAAAACATAATACAAAAACCAACCACATTCATCTGAACTTTACCAAAAGAACAAAATATGAAAGCCATTTGTGTCATGTAATCGAACACCACAGAATTTTCCAAACAGTGACTTCCGCACATGCTCTATTCGTGGTTCACCCTGTCCAACGCCACATAGAAGCTTTTCTTGTCGTCCAGGCAATGCCAACCAATGGGTCCGATCTCACAATCTGCACAAATAAGGTACTTCACTTTGCCTACATCTTTTGTAAAGCCCACATTCTCAAATGTGTACATGTCGTCAACCAGCCAGTGAGCAGTCAATGTGTCCCCTTCCAACGTCCCGTCTGACTGACCAATGGAGGTTTTCTTTTTCATTGCAGGCAGAAACAGCTGGGAAATGGGAAGGGGTTTTGCGTGGACAACAGAGGGCACAACAGTTTTAAAATAGCATTCTCAACATTATTATATTTAAAATAATGTTTTAAATTACAAGTCAGTCGAACAAACAGACTATAATTCTGCACATTATTTACTTAGTTTAAATTGTATTTAATTATTATGCGATGTAACACATGAACCAGAACTATATGCAAAATGTTTTACCTCTTTTTCTGCAAACAGTGCCATGCCTGGGCAGAGCACTTTGGAGCCACATCTCTGGCACAACACTGCTTTCACATTTTTACCATCTTCTGACACGAGAGAGGGGTCTATAGATCCCTCGGGAGAGGAGGTCTGTTTGCTGTCATCCATGTTAGTAAGCAACTTTGTTCAAACTGAAAACAAAATGTACAGTTAATTAGATTTTAACATACATTACATGATAAAGATCGGTCTGTCAATACATCTAATATGGTATTAATATAAATAACGTTAGCTAACTGGCTAAACAAGTAACAAGAATACTTGCCTCTGAGTCATGAGGAAAACTGATCTGGAATAAGACAGATGTATTCCCCTAATATAGTCTTAGAAATGTTGAGTACAAATATGGCAACTTAGCTATAAACACAATAATAGACACTAGTTAGAAAATACTAGCGGACTACTGTCGGCTATTGCTAATTTTTGCACAACCGTTAAAACAGACCGGTTGAAAACAAGAGACG
The DNA here is from genome assembly GCA_032361065.1 of Enteromius trimaculatus. Lineage (NCBI taxonomy): Eukaryota > Metazoa > Chordata > Actinopteri > Cypriniformes > Cyprinidae > Enteromius > Enteromius trimaculatus. The sequence continues at coordinate 11,147,475 of JAUMHP010000060.1, forward strand.
ACATTTAGGTTCCGCATAGAACAACAGACTCCATTTTTATGCGTTGTGTCCGGAAAATATATCACACATGGATTACTGCGTATATTAGATTATTTATTTAGATACAATTAGCAATCCTCTGTTCGGGGAGAGCGTTTTTTTTTTTTTTTTGCAAATATATAATAAAACAGACTTCCAGGGATTCGACTGCGAACATATCAAAATCTTCATTGTATCGTGAACAATTAATAATCTCCGCCATATAAATCCACCAAATAAAAGAAACACAATGTATGATCCATAAATATTTATTTAAACATTCACATTTCAGTTAAATGTAAATGACTTACCACCGCTACACATAACACATGAATATATGGATAGTTAATCTCTGTGGTAAAGCCACACAATTAGCTTATGTAGTTAAAAAGGATCAAACACTACTTTTTTACAAACAGCAGTTTGAGAAAGTTCATCAATAAAGGTCAAACTTTTTAATTTATGTTATCTTTTTAATAATGTGATTGGATTGCTTGTTTAAGTAAGTTAACTATGCTTGAAACTAATGAAATTTACTACACTGTAGTTTTGGCCCATCTATGTTAAACCTATTTCCAGTGGCCTAAGGCACAGGAATATTCTTATACTTTACAGGAAAGTTTATACTTTACAGACTGCACAGATGTATCCATGCAGAGCCTTTAATAACAATGATATTTGATATCTGTGCTGTAAGGTGCAACAGTTGACCTGTATATGTTTTTATTTGACCTAGAAGTAAAGGTTAAAAATCGTGAGTGTTTAAAGCAGGTAGACTTAACCAAAACCCATCAAACCCTTATTTGCCCTTTGTGCAGTTTCCAGTCAAACACATTGCTCTATTCATCAAAGTTTGGGCAATACTTTGGGTGCACATCAAATGATGTCAAGAATTGTTTGTTTACAATAAGCAAAACCTAGATGCATTATATTATGAGGGGGCAACTCTACAGCTCAATGAAAATGCTTTTCACTACAAAAGAAACACGTCCAACCCTAATAGATTGTGCTCAAATGAAAGTTTGATGATAACAAGGGTCATCATGTTCCAGCTATTGGATACTTGTACAGCCTATAGCGCCCTTTAACCACACAAATACTATCATTAAATGAAAAGTCATGGACTCTTTGTAACAGGAAAAAAGTCAAAACAATCAAGGTAAAAACTCAAAGGGAAATAAAAACAAATGGAATGAGAAGAAATGTGTGCACTAAAAATCCTATTGAAACGTGATGTGTTTGTAGAGCTCTCAGAGGAGAGTGTCATCAGTGCAGCCTCCCTCAAGGCCATAGCGGAACTCCTGCAGGTTGGACACGCCATAGAAATGAATGAAGGCCGCTGCCACCACCAACACATGGAATATCTGGTGTGAGTGAAACTAAGAAGAGAGCAAAAGCAAGTGAGTAAAACATGTGCAAATCACTGTTTAAGAACAAGATTAAGGAATTCATTTCTTCACTATGACAAAACAAAAACACATTATCCTACCCAAATATCGCATTTGCCTGGGAAATAGCGCTCTGGGATTCGTGCAGCATACAGCCCAGCACCTGTGATGTACATGGCACCCATTAAATAGAACCAGCCCATCTGTCCAACAGTAGTGGCCTTGACGAAACCCTCCTCGATGGTGAAATGCATGGTGGGGACGATGCCGCTCAGTCCAAGACCCATGAAAACTCCTAAAATATACTTTGAATTAATACACTGTTGTCTTGCACTATTATAGATTTTGTTGATTTTAAATGAGTTTTTAATAATTTTGGTGTGTTTGTAATTTTTATTTTATTTATTCATTTATTATCAATTTTCTTATTATTTTTTAACAGTAATATAAAACAAAAAGCAACTGTACAAATGTAAAACCCAACCCATTCCACCTCTGATAGACTTAAAAAAAAATAATAAAAGAAAATAAAAAAATGTTTTACAAAGATTTAAAAAAAAAAAACAAAAGAAAAAAGATGATACAACATGGCTAAATTTACATTTATAAACAAATGGATGAGATTTCTTTTTTCCCATTATTTTTCATTGCATCACTTCAGAATAAAATTTTTTAGCATTAAAGATTGGACTAAATTCAAATTTAAAGTCAAAACTACCACCATTGGGGCAAATAAGTGACTGCCCACCTGCTCTGGTGGGTCTGTGACGGGGAGTGGAGAAGCGGTCCCACTGGGCAACGATAATAGCTGCAATGCCCAACACACAGACAATTGTGAGGTAGATGAGACGCGGCTGAGGAGAGCAGTAGAAGGAGTAGTAAAGCCAGGGTACAAAAGAGCCCATGATCAGCAAAGCAATGCCAGAGTAGTCTAGTCTGAGAGAGAGAGAACACAAGAAACAGGGAGATTAAAGTCACTTAAGATCACTTGAAATAAAACATTTAATAACACCACGATAAACTTACTTGGAGAAAGTGCGAGAGACTTTCTCAGAATGGCAGTAGACAGTGTGAAAAAGCCAGGAGAAGCTGAGGCACAGCACTGCACCCAAGAAGAACATCCCGAACACCACCTTCTCTTGCAACGGGGCCATGAAGTACATATTGGGCCTTAGCATGGTAAGTGTGCCCAGGCACAAGAATAAGATTAACCCTGTGGGGAAAAAAACATGACTGGATATTTAATTTATTTAAAACATTAGAATGCAGTTAAGATACATAGCTTTCATTTTTTTATTTAACTTTTAGTACTCACTCTCATATTATATATATAGTTTTTCCCCCATCTATTATTACTTTTTTTATTTCATGTTAAATACATTTTTAACAGTTTAGGAAACAATAAAAACACTATTTTGCATGTGTTTTTTTACTAGATTGTTTTAAATATTTTCCTTTTTGTTCTCATGGACACTAAGGCCCAATCCCAATTCTACCCCATACCCCTACACTTTCCCCTACCCCTCCGTTTGGCGCGTTCACGTGTAGGGGTAGGGGTGTCTCAATTTCCTTTTGGTTGGAGGGGTCGGGGGAAGGGGAAGGGCTAGATAGCCCTCAAAACAAAGATTTTTCTGGACCTCACTTCAAACGAAGGGCTAAGAAAAATTTCCAACAGGGCTGCTCACTCGAGCAAGCAGACCCATAAATGAAAGCCATTTTTATGACAAATTTTCATTATATGTATATTACCATCAATCTTGTGTTTACGGTGATTTTCTGTAAAGAAACGTTTGCAAAAAATATAAAATAAGATATAAAATTGCTATTATATTTCCGCATAAGTAAAAGGTTCCTCCTGATCCCACATGCTCTCAAAATTAGAGTGGTGTTTGTTCTTGTAATTGATCTGCTGCATACTTAATGCACTAAATATATGCATGAGGTGCACAATAGCCACTATTCTCTGTGACGGCTGGACACCGTAACCCTAATCTTACCCAACAAATGAGTCCAGATATTCCCGGTTTCTGTGTGGATCCTGAAAATGCTCCCAAAGCAGGCACGGAACGAGGGCATGGGAGGGCGATGACCGTGCAGGAGGTAGTCATTGTCTTTTAGCCACTCTGGGAGGACGTGAAAGGGAATGACCCTCCAGCGGCCCTCCCAGACCTGCACAACAGAGATCCAGCATGAATTTCATTCGATTTCTGTTTAAACTTTAAAACGGTCATGCATGGCGATCACACCTTGTGCACAAACTCCTCCATCTTCTCCATTGCATGGTGAGCCTGCAGTGGTAGCGTCAGAACTTCTCCAACTTCTTCGTCTTCCTCTTCATCATCAGCGAGACCGTTTGCTCCCTGTGGTCACAATCAGAGCACAAAAAGGAGCTTGCAACATTGCTGGCACTGAATATGAAAGACTCTGCATTGCATTCTGATTAATAATTACGTGGCTTGCCTCTGACTGGACTCCTTTGGCTCCTATGGGGCCGTTTTCCTCCAGCAGGGGACCCAGCTCCATCAGCTCCACGTCAGCTGAAACGTGGCATTCCTCTGTGACCTGGCAGTCCGCATGACTGGCAGACCTGATTTGGCCTGACATCAGTAGACTGCCCTGTGACCCGTCTCAGACCTCTGAAGCCTCCACTTCAGTTCACTGAGGGCCAAAAGTAATACATTCAATCAAAACAAAACTTCACAGTCAAAGTCAAGTCATGACAACATCAGTGACCCGTAACAACAACAACAGAGACTGCTTACCTCTGACAGGAGCTTTGAACACTGGCAGGTCTAAACCTGCCTCCTGATGTTTGCCTCGCTATGAAATTGCATTCAGTCTTGGGGAAGAAAAAACAAAAAGCAAGAACTAGGCATTATCTCTGCTCACACTGCTGCAAAGTAGTTCACACTGACTGCATTTATTAAAACCTGAAAAAGCTGTTTACAGTGATAGTTTATTTGACATCATAGGCACAAATATAATTTGTGCTTTTTCAAATCGTTCTTGTTCGCTACCGAGTTTCATCATTCACTGAAATGTTATGGAGTATAACCGTCAAGTAAAAATCTCTCCACAGAGGATTTGAGTTAAACAATAATGTATAAACCTTTAAAATGTAAGCCTACTGTGAGCTACAAGGTTGTTAATTGATGGGATATGCTTTTGTTGAATTCATCAGCCCACATTATTTCAAATTATTAGTTTTTAAAATAATGTTAACAACAGAGTTGCAACAATCAAATCCTGCAAAAACACTTGAATAATGTAGTTGAATCGGTCTCTGTATGCTCTCAAACTGCTTGAAAATGTGAATAAGCATAATGTGCAATAAAAACTGAATATGTATTTTCTAAAAAAGTACAAAGTTTGTAATATTTATGATTTATCTTGTAGATTGTTGTTTTGGTGTCATACTGTAACTCTTAAAAAAAGCTTTTGTATCCTAATGGAAAAAAAATCCATTAAATGGAAACTCTGATTTTAAGCAGGAACGAGTAAGACACTTTGTTCGTTCAGAAGAGTCGTGAAAGTGTGAAAATATATGACGGATGTATTTCTAAATGAGGTAAGAACGTTCTGGGTACTATTAATTGTTAATTTTACAGTGGTTGTCTTTTTTTCGACGGATTTACAAAAATAATTTGTAGCGGTTGACAAAAACGTAACGTAACATAAACAAAACAAATGTATCAAAAATCCTCATCACTAATTCGAATCGAACTTTCGAACGCACATATCGTTCCAAATTCACTGTTTAAATAGCTAAGTAGATTTAAAAAAACAACAACAATCGTCATAACTAGCATTGATATCTGTATGAAGCGGCAGCTCATACCTATGACTAACGGTAATTAGCCTGCTGGCTAACAGCGGGCTTTAAATTTTAGGAGAGGAGCAGCCAAAACACCGGTACACGTCGTTATCAACACTTACGTGATACATAACATAGCAACAATGATATAACAACAACTACATGATTGTCACAGAATTGTCTCTTAACAACGATTAATTAATAAGTACGACATCAAGCCCTTTAAAGAGCCAAAGGGGTTGTAATTAGAGCAGGTTAGCATTGAGACACAGAAACCGCTACGCACCGCTAAACTACTGTCTGGATGCGTTTACAACAACATTATGAATCCCAAATACGCCTTTACGTTTAAATGATGCATTTTATCGTTACCTGACGTCCGGATCTGCTGTTGAAGAAATGGGATCTCTTCCGGATGGCCACCAAACAGCAGCAGGATGGAGAAATAGAGATGAAAGCTGCTGTATGTCAGACGGCGAGTTCAAACTGGCTCGCTGTTGTCTTTGAATTAACGCCGCGGTGGCGCCGCCTGCTGGAGAAAGGCGGCGTTGGATTTGGGAAAGCCCCCACCGCGCTCTTTAGGGGCTCTAACCCATTTATTTGATGGTTCTTGTGAAGGTTTCCAAATTTAGAGCAGTAATCTCCAGCAGGTGATTTATTTTATTGTAAAAGACCAGACTGTGGCGGTTGAACATCCATCTGAGGGCTGCACAGCAAATCCTGAAGCGCTTTACCATACCCCTGCGTTTGTTTGTGTACTGGTCACATTTATCTAGCACGTGCTGGTAAGCTTTAGGGAGATACAAATCCTACTATCAGTCTTTCAAGATGGAGTATTTTGTGCTAAACCAGCTGGCCTTAGTTTACAATCTCCTATAATCCCCAATCCACATCCTAGCCAGTCTTTATAATCTCTGTAAATGCAAATGCAAGCATCATATTATGATCATTATGTATTATAGAGGCAAAAAGAACTAAAAACAAGATGCAGATGAAAACAATTTAATACGCACTTCTTAGTTGCCTTTGCTTTAGTGCATTTCATATAAAACAACTGCATTGCGTTTTAAATTCAAAATTGTTAACATAACAGATAAACCTGTGTAGTGCGGCATGCATATAAAAATACTCAAGTGAAAGCAAATGCATCTCATATCATGTACATTAAACGAGAACGCCAATCACGTCTCAGAAGCACATGTATAATAATATTCAGCATTAAGATAATCAAGCAGGTGTTTAACACTGGTGCTTTTTTAAGTGCATTAAATTAGAATTATTTTGTAGTAATATCAGCAGCTTTTAGGCACATCAAGCCACAATTGTCAACATAAAGCTTGAGGATACAGTAGACAGTCTCTGTATCATATGATATAATTATAGGCTTTTAATATGAAGAACCAATTACCTCTGGACAGACTAGCACTTAAGCATTTAATATTTATTATATACTGTCCATATTTACTGTATATATGATTAGATTTGCCATATTTGTTTAAATACGATTGTGCACAACATCTTTGGAGTAATTTGTGACTGGGCCCTGAGCACTGAGAGCGGTCTAGTATACGAAGCGTTGGCTCTGCCGGTAGCCCAGTTTGTCCAGGTTGGGATTACAGGCAAACTGGATCATGGGTGGTGGACCGCACATGAGGATCATAGAGTCATCACTGGGTGGAGGCAGGTGCTCCTGAATCATCTCAGCACTGATGAAGCCCTGACTGTACTCCCAGTCTGCAAAAAAATGTCAATGCATGTAAATGTCAAAGAAATGCATATATGATTAAAATAAAATAAATAAAAATAAAATAAATAGTTTAAAACATGTCCCAAAGATCTTAGAAATTTTATGTTTTTATGTTGGTTTCCTTTTTATATAATTTAAATACTTAAATTCCAAAAAAGTAATGTGCCTTAAATTGCAAGATTTGCGTGTGTGCATTGTTGTTTCAAAATATATCAATGCAAATTATTTTTTCCACAAATAATATACATTATTTAATAAATATAATTAGTTTTTTGTTTGAGTTGCACCACAATGTACAAGCTAAACCAGAGGATTTGATTAGAGTTGGAGCTGAACTTTGCAGCATAATTAGAATGATTTCTGAAGGAACGTGTGACGTAGTGAAGTAATGGCTTCAGAAAATTCGACTTAGCTATCTACATTTTAAAGTATAAATAAAACAGTAATTCTAAATTGTAATAATGTTTCCCAATATCACAGTTTTAACTGTATTAATGATCAAATAAATGCAGCCTTTGTGAGCTTACGAGATGTTCCTGAAACACAGATAGTGTATAACAAGCTTTACCATCTTGCAGGGTATGGGAGGAAGTCATATACCTGCAGGAGCTCTGTCTACTGTGAACCAGAGCTTGAAGCGATCCGGATGCCTCGCCTGAATCTCCTCCAGTTCATCCTTCAGCAGAATGTCCTTCTCAGTCTGGAGACAGACGAAAGGTGAACAGACTCGTTTTATACTTGCTAAGCAATTTAATCTAATACTTTAAGAGCAAACCAAAAAAAGGGACAATGCACACACCTACAAACAAAAACTATATCAATACATTCGCAACAACCCCTTCTCTAATGAAACACCAACCTGGTTAGCAAACAGCAGACTGCATGTCGTTGTGTCACTTTGGTTCTTGACAATGTCACGAATCAGCTGCAACATTGGCGTAATGCCTTCAAAGGGAGGAGGACAAATGATTTTAGTGATCATACAGCTTCATTTTAACTAGGAACAATGAGAGAGACGCTCTACCTGTTCCTCCAGATATAAGACCCAACGTTTTTGCAGTCTTAGTCTCAGCAGGGGCCTTCTTATCGGCCTGTATAGCAAAGCAACCTGTTGGGAGGAGATGTAGGTGTAAGGTGTGACCACTGTGTAAACGCATCCATCTAAATTCAGCTCAAATATTGACAGTGCTGAGTCAGACCTTGCCCCTTGTACTCCAGCAAACCTCCTGGTCCTCTGAAGTCAATCACATCTCCGATCCTCAAACTCTCCAAGTACTGGGACATCTTTCCCCCTTCTGGGAACTTTGGGTGCACATTCTTAAAATAAATCTGCAGAAAGAAACATGTCAACTGATGATTCTACCATTTCAAACCCCAGGAGCTTTTACTAGAAATATAGAGAATCTGAACCTTCACAACCAGGTCAACGAATCCTTTGTCATCGTCGCTGGACACTGGCGTGTAAGGACGCACAATCAAATTTCCATCAATCCTGGCAGAGAGATAAACATGCTTGCCTTGAGAAAGAAAGACATAGAGAAAGAGCCCTTTAGATACACACCTCAGTCTATACATCAAGTACTTGTTTACACCAGGTATGAACATCCGTATCACGTGATCCCATCACGCATCTGGTCTGATACATCACTTCAATATGTTAGTGCACGTTATGCAAAAAGGTAAAATAATAATAATTATTATTGCAATTATAATTAACACACATTAATAAATGCATATATATTTATAATTAGTTATGCTCACCGA
>JAUMHP010000060.1:11165383-11224432 GCA_032361065.1 Enteromius trimaculatus
AGTTAGGGGGAAAAAAGGAGTTTTCCCCATAGCGTCTAGCAAGACGCAGTACGAGTGAAATGTCGAAAGGGAACAGGCTGCGGTTCAGGACAGGGAACCCAGATGTGTACAAGAATGGAAGCTTCTTCTCAGCCGTCTGCACTGGGTCCAGCCATGACATCTACAGAAAAGTGATGCACGCTTGCTTGTACAATAAATTAACCATTTTAGCATTATTAGTGCTTATTTGCACACCAGAAGTAAACAAGGACGGCGAGAATAGGATCAGAAAGAGAAACCAAAGAGAAGTCTCAGGACATGTAAACAGGTTTCAGTTTTGATCATTGTGAAATGCTCAGGCTGTGTCACGAGCTCTCAGTATGGGAATAAACAAACAAACAAAACATTAAAAGCAGTTTGCATGCCTACCCCTGGTCCGTCAGTAGCTGTATATTTGATTACAAGTTGAAGTTTGTCATCCGAGTTCAAAGGTTTTGGAAACTTCACGACCAGAGTGGACCCATAACTAGTGAAGTCTCGAAGCAGAAATTCTGCTGTGGTCCAGTCACGTGCATTATGATTAAATGTGATCTCGTGCACAGACAGAGTAGGATGAATATCGAGCTGTAACTCACTTTGGCCATCCTGAATACACTGGAGCTGTATTGTCTCGGTACCTGATATGGTTTTCTGCCCAAAGTCAACTTTAAGATCGAGATGAAAATGGTCTATTTTAAACTGGCGGAAACTAGAGGAGGTAGCGACGTCTTCGGCTTTGTCCGAATATAACGTAAATGTTTTATCCATTGCTGTTGACAAAATCTGCACTAGAATTGACGGGTTACAGCTACACCGGCAAACAGCGGCCAATCTGTCCCTTCACTGACGAATGGTGAGTGAGCCGCTGTAAAATAGCACACGCGTTGTAACACTAATCTTTATAGCATGTGGATGGGATTTATACCGCAGCTGTCTGCGTTATTGCAGCGCTGTGGTGTTCGTCGTAAAGACATGTCAGGTGACCACAAAGAAATGAATAAAAATCATAAAAAAAGAAAGAAAATAAAAATAGAAAAAAATTAAAATAATAAAAAACCGAAATGCTACTAATGTGTTACCCCTATTTGTCAAATTGACAGTCCAATTCTCTCTAAAAGCCACATAAAAATCTCAAGACGTTTTTGTCTTCTTGTGAACATTTTTTATGTACAGTATTTTAAAGATATTAATTCTAATAATTAGTATCTTACATATCTCACACAATTTTTATAAAATGTGAAAGAAACATTAAATTCATTAAACGGTGATAATGCAGTAATCGCTGTGATAGGCTCATCCAGATCAGCGATGAGAAAAGTAACAGATGCCTCGTGACGGCTCCGTTTTGGCGCTTCTTCCGTTGCGACCTGGGGTGGGGCCTGTACCCTGAAGCCGGATTAACTGGCTAATTAGTATAAACATGGATAATACAGCTTACTTGCAAGTTTATTTATTTATTTTTTTCCTCCTTAAGTTTTCTTCTTTCATTAAAAAATCGTTTCATCTTGCTGTGTGTGTTGGAATTCCTCATATTGCTCAATCTTTTAATCTTTGGTAGTGAATCTGACTCTCTCCAAAGAAGTGAATGAAAGTTTAAAAGCATGTGATTGGCTGCTTATTGCTGATGTCACACTTTCATTAGTTTCACCTGCTACATTAACTCAGGATCAAGCCTGGGTTAACAAAGAAAGTTGATGAGCTTCATTACGGAACCAATAATGCCTGATTGCATCGCTTTAGATTTGTCAACCCAAAACTAATCCTGTAACTCTGAATTTGTTTAGCCACCATCATGGTACAGGCCCCTGAATTCATTTTAAAAATAGGTATTAACAACGTTTCTTTAATTTATATAGGCAAATCTATGTAATAAAATAGCTAACCCTTTTAATTTAACGTTTTGCAGTGTTATGTTTTCACGCCTTTAAGAATTTGATCACGATCAAATAGATTTCCCAAGATTTCTAATTTTAGGTTTTATTAGCCTACAATATTAAGCATTTATCATCTAGAAATGTGTATCTTTTTTAGAGCAACCATTTGCAAAAATCAACGTAGGCTGTATGCAAATGTTAATTTAGTAGCTAACTCAGAAGCAACATTGACATTCAAACAGAATCTTTATTTATATCACTTTATTCATCTTAGTATCAACACACTAACCAAACAACATTAAAAAACACTTAGTAACAAATTAGATTTCATCATACAAAATGTCAATAAGTAAGTAAATCTATATATATAAAAAAAAAAAAAAAAAACTAAAACATTTTTAAACATTGTCTTTCACAGTAAAACTTGTTTATTTTGGGACAAGGCATTTCATAGAAAGTGATGAGTGTCTTGACATATCCCTATGTATATATATTTTTTATCTTTAAAAAAGTCTATATTTTAATCCATAAGCTCAATAAATTATTGAATAAATAGGACTGTTGTCATAAGTGGTCCATGGTTTCACACCTGGCTGGCAACCTCAGAGTCATCCTCGTACAACCTTTCTGGAGTCCTAAGAATGACCCGTTTCTGACATACCTGGAAAAGAAAAGCAAAAAGAAAAGAGGTCAGGCCATAAGGAAATCTGTTTGCATTGCATTCTAGTAACACTTGATGAAACTAGGGAGTGACTGTACAGTCAGCAGCTGAAGGGGTGTCATAAATCTGGGTTACACAACAGCTGGGTTTTAAATCATGGATCTCAGTGTATTCCTACAACCAGAAATGCAAGCAATTATGGAATGGTTTAGAGTGTATATGCATAATTTTGTCCCATTTTAACCAAAAATAACTAGTTATTGGAAAGGGACAGGGAAAACCAAAGTGCCTCAGATAATAAGATATTTGAGTAGTAATCTTCAAGATAAATCCAGCTGCCTCTGCATTTGAAACACATGACTCTGTAAATCATTGCATGACATGATATAGGTTTCGAAGCAAAAATGTGTGTTTCAGGCAGTGCTGATGTGCCCACATATGACAAAAATATCTTCAAAGAGACCAAGTGACTAAATTAACAACTCAAATCATGCATCTGAAAGATTGTGGTTTTGAATTCCTGTGGTTTGGGTAAAGTTTCAAAACGAGTGAATGTGTTTCACTGCTCAACTCAAGTTCCTCATCTTACTTGCATCCTGAGGGCATTCGTACTCCATCTTAAATTTATTCAGCAGGGAATTTTCATTCATTTGTTATGAGGCTTGTTGGTACACGTGCACTGCATTCTCTAGGCGTCTGAGTGCACATTTTTGACTGTAGTGTAAATTACCTGACACCCACCCAAACAATACTGGCACCCACATTCTTGTTTGAGAAACAGTTTGTGTTTGGGATTGATATAAATCAGTAGTTCTTAAATGATGGGGCGCCAACTCAAAATGCTGCGATAGACGTCAGTTCTGGGCAACAATCATGTCTGAATATGCATACCTCCATATTATATATGTACGTTTTCAGGGGCATTAAGTCTGTTAATATTTAAATTTTTTAGGCTTTTACAGTTGTTTTATTTCACTGTTTAATTTTATGTCAAAACTACTGGCATCGTCTGTTGATGTCAGTATTCAGTCTCTTTTTACTTTAATGGAGAACTTAAGTTTACTAGTACTCCAATTAGTAATGGATTATATTAAATAGCGTTAGGTCTTTGGAAATTATCCTTCTGACATCTCAACAAAGGACTTAAGTTTGATAAGTGACACCACAGCGTATGCTCAGGTTTTGAGGTGTATTCTTGCTTCTTTAGATACGATCAAATTTAACGCCAAGCAATAGAAAAAAAGCAGCTAACAAAGACACCTATTGGTTTCAGCTACAAACATGCTAGCTATTAAAATGTTGCTCGAGGAGATGCTAAAGTTGGAGTAGAGGTGCATTGGCCAAACAACTTGACTGGATTTCTCTCGAGAAATAAAGAAGCTAATGGGCCGGGCTGCTATCACCGTTTCCTTCCGTCCAATCAAGCTTTTGTCCCTGAGGAATGGAATGCTCACCTACATATCAAGTTCACACACTGTTGCCACCGCAAGCCTGAATGGAAATAACAGCAGAACAACCTTGACTGCATGTTTTCCCACTAGATTGTCATGTTAATGGGAGAGTTCATGACCGTGAGGAATGGGGAAAAGCTTGGAGGGGAATGAAAACCTGTGTGTGACGATACAAATAAACCCAAAGTAAGCAAATGATCCATCTCTTGAAGTATTTGCCGGAATTAGAGCAGAGTAGAGTAGTTTTAGGTACTGTTGTGAAGATGATGTGTTAGTATGATGATATAATTGTCCAACGTTCCAAGCTAAACATACTGTAATTATAACACATATTCACTATAGAAATGTGACTGTGACTGAACTCCAGTGACACTTAAAGGAAAACACAAGTTTAAAATTCCCTGATATTTCCAGTTCATCCATGACTGTGGGAAACCTGATAGATGTATGTGAGAAGGGAGTGACATGTTACACATCATTAGATTTTATTACCTTTTACTGTATGACAGAGCATCTCATCTTTAATTTTCTTTGTTATTATTATTATTTGTTTTATTAAATTAATTGTCATTCATCCTCTGTCATTCATTTACATTGAACATTTTCTGATCATGTCTTCCACAAAATTAAATTTCACAAATTCCATATTAGTTTCTTTTCAACTGGTAATGAATAGTCAATCAGCACTGTGATGTTTTCTTTATTAACGTATGTAATGCTCAGAATGGAGTTTCCTCATACTCATGCACTACCAATGCAAGGATGCAAGGATTAAATCTGTCAGAAGTGACGATAAAAACATTTATAATGTTACAAAAGATTTATATTTTAAAAAAAAAATCAATCAATCAAAAATCACAAAGCAACTGATGATACAAAATGTTTCTGGAGCACAAAATCATCATATTAGAATGATTTTTGAATCATGTCACATTGAAAATCAAATAATGGTCTCTGAAAATTTGGCTTTAACATAACAAAATTAGCATTTTCAATTTGTAATAATACATAGCAATATTTTCTTAAGACTGCAATAAAAACATTTTAAAACCTCTCAGTCACTCAAACTTTTGGTGAGGCTGATTTAAAGCATTGTGTTCGAAAATCTCAGGGCAACCACAAACAACAAAATGACAACTATGATTTGTGTGCGGTTTGCTATTGTGCCATTCCCTACGCTAATTCCAATCAAAAGCTCTTTTACAGCTGAACACCACACCTAGATCCAGCAGTGATCTCACTTTGACACAGCAACAGCATCGAGCCAATCTTTCCCCGTTCCTCAGGCAGGCCTGGGCAGTGCGTAACTGATCTACCTTTTCTGGAAATTCCTCTCCCAACAGACTGATACTTGACAGAAAGGCGATACAGCTCTATTCTATTTCATACAGAGCCAAGACAGTTACATATTTGGGAATATGTTTCCATTCTCTTTGCGGGTCAATACATTTTCCGCACATTTATTCTGAGTGACTGTGAGGAAAGCCTATTTACCTGCTGTTCCTGGAAGCGCTGGTGCTGGGAAAGCGAAAGCGGGGACTCTTGCCCAGGTGCATTTCGCATTCGGAGCGCGCCCTGCCTGTTCCGGTCCAGCGAGTGCGGGCGAGGCGGTCGGAGTGTGTTGCGTTGGTGCCACGATTTGAGTTCCTCCGACACCACCTGTCGAGGCAGGCCTCTGCTAGGATGGTGCGGATACTCTCTTAGTGAAGGAGCCCGGGACAGTTTCACATGGGCAGGTAACAGCCTGCAACTTCGCGGCTGGGAAGGCAAAGCCTCACTGTAGCAGTAATCATAGTGACCATTAGATGAATAAACAGGCGAAGGGGCCTGGTGGCTTATGTACGACGACCTTCCGCTGTCCACTTCCAAGGGGTGACCCCATCCGTCCTCCACGTACCCCCTGGTAAAACTCGGTGAGGACTGGTACTGAGCATTCTTGTAGAAGTGGGTAGGAGAGCATCTTTGTGGTATGTGGCAGTCATTGAAGCTGGTGTATTGGTATCCGCACTGGGGTTGGTAGGGCCAGGGAAGTTCCCCGGAGTGCTCCTGGCAGGGCGAGCTGGCGTAGGACTGCACAGAGTGCTCTGAGTTGCTGTCCTCAGAACTAGAGTAGTACAAAGGGCTTCCGACATTTAGACTTATAGGAGAGTATTCAGCAAAATCTGTCAACCGTCTCCTGGGGCCCCTTGAGCGTCCACGTTCCCGCTCGGGATCATAGGGGTTGGGTTCAGTGTTGGGAACTCTGTTATAATAAAAAATTTATAGATTTGTTAGATAGTTCCATAAAACATATGTGATCTGAACTTTAAACTACCACTCAAGAGTTAGCGGTCAGTTTGATGTATTTTTTTTAGAAATTCATATTTTTATATAGCAAGGGTGGCTATAAAATAATAAGGGTTTGTACCAACTGCAAACTTCAGAATGGCTGTGTTTGTGAGTAAACTGAGATCAAACCTAAAGGACTGTATCCTGCGCAGGTGCATCTCTGGAGTGGAGGGTGCGCTGCAGGACTGTGTGTATTTCAGGGCAGCATGGGTGGGTATCTGCAGTGGTATCCCAGCGTCCACCAGACAAACATCCAGAGGCGGCAACGTAGGGGTAACAGCAGGACTACTACTACTACTACTAAAAACAAAAACATTTTTTTTTACACTTATGAAGACAAAAACAAAACAGCACAGCTGTAGTATTGCCATGATGTGCTCTACTGACAACAATACATGTGTTCCATAAATCAACTTTGAGATGTTTGGCTCAATAGCCATTGCAGACGAGGAGGTGTGGTTGTACACACCCAAAAATTACTATTGATATCTTAATGACCAGGTGAGGCAAAACTGCTTTTTAAAGGTCATGGATGACATGCGTTTGACAATTAATACTTGGTTTGCACTGTAAAAAAGGCAAAGGATGAAAAAGATATATGTACCTGGATTTGATGCTACTGGAGTGAGACTTTTTCTTTTTCTGATAGGGTTGGTCCAAACTGCTCTCCGTCCAGGGAGAGTTTTGAATTGGGGCAGGGTCATGCTCTAAGATTGGACTCTGGCATGTGTGCAAATTCTCCAGGGATTGTGGCGGGGTTTGACGAACAATGGCCTCGAGGGGCCGGTAGGAGGGGACTGTAGGTGTATGAGGAGGGGGGTGAGAGTTGGTTAGAGGTGGAGGGCGAAGGTCTACAGCACGAGCAGGAGGCTCTGAAGATAGCTGGGATGACAGTTCCTCTGAAACATGGATAAGAGAAATTATTTAATTTAGCAAGGGTTATTGGCCTTTTTGTTATTGACATTATATGTGAATATCAACTTATAAAATATTTATGAGATATTTTGTAAATTACCTACTGGAAATATATTAAAACCTAATTTTTGATTAGGAATATGCATTGCTAATATGACTTCATTTGGAAATATTTAAAGGCAATTTTCTCAATATTTCGATTTTTTTGCACCTTTTGCGTATTCCACATTTTTAAATAGTTGTCTCTCAACCAAATATTTTACAGTCCTAAAATTGACCCTTATGACGGGTTTTGTGGTTTTTCTAATAATATAATAGTAAGTTGATAATAATTAAAAAAAAAAAAAACTTTATGTGTGATCCTGGAGCACAAAACCAGCCATAACTAGCATGGTTATATTTCTAGCAATAACCAACAATACATTGTATGGGTCAAAATTATGGATTTTCCTTTTATGACAAAAATCATCAGGATATTAAGTAAAGATCATGTTTCAATCAGATATTTTGTACATTTCCTACCGCATATATATAAAATCTTCTTTTTTGATTTGTAATGTGCATTGCCAAGAACTTCATTTAGAAAGATCTAAAGGTGTTTTTCCCAATATTAGGATTTTTTTTATCAGATTCCAAAATTTTAAATAGGATAATATTTGGCTGAGAATACAACTATCTTAACAAACGGAAAGCTTATTTATTCAGCTTCATTTTGACTTACCCTCATCCAGCACAGCAGAGTCTGACAACGAGCTATTATCTGAAGTGCCTAAGATTTAAAACAGATAAAGTAAGAAGATGATCTTTGATAATCAAGCTGTTAACTTCTTACATGGTGGAGTAAAGCGAAAAGCACTCCAGAAAAAGTAAGTGTTCCTATTAAATCACTCACATCCTCCCTGTGTGATCATGCCAGGGCGTGGTGAGGATCGGCCATGTTCTAGTCTCAGCCTGAACACAGCTTCCTGTAACTCTTTGAGTTTCCTTTCCTCACGCTGGTACTGCTGAAGACGACTCCTCTTCACCGCTTTGCTGAGATGTTCCTCCTGGCACAGTCTCTGGGCCGCCACGTATATCTGCTGCTGAAGGGCCAGATTAGCCTCCACAGAGCTCAGCTCAGAGTCCTGTGTATCATGTTCATCAGATTCAGACTTTTTATATGAACAGTCGATTGTTATCCGTAAGTGTCAGTTCAGGCCTTTACCTCAGTTCTGTGTAGGATGCTTGGCTCATCTAATTTAAAAGCAGCTCCGATGCGCCGGCGAATTTGAGGGGTCTTCTCTCCAGGTAACAGGGGGTAGTCTGAGGACAAACGTCCTGTGAGCTCCTAAAACAGAACAGGGAATTGATAAGGGATGCCCTAGAATTATAATTCTGCTGATAACTGATTATTGCTGAGATGGCAGATGAGTCATTTGTAAGTATAATTACATTAATTACATAATCAAGCAATTAAGTGAAACAAATCGAAGTCATAAGCGAGTTATCACGAAGAAGCCTTTAACCAGAATTCCTGTTTCTCTAGTATGAAACCTTTCTGCGAGTCGGGACAAGTTACAGCTTTCAACCGCTACATTATGCAAGCCTGTTGTTGAAAGATTCGGTTCTTGCCTAAGACGTACCAAGAGCTGTACCTGCCAAACTAAACCAGCCATCTATCTTCTCCAAATCCATGCCAACATATATTTAGATACAATTCTCTTTGTAAAACCTCAATCCCACAGCTCTTTAAAAAAAAAAAACACACAACAGAGGCGAAGCCCTTCAAAAACGGATGACACACACTGGCGTGACATCAGACTTATTGTGACATAAAGGTGTCATCAGATCAGACACCGAAGAACACCTGGACAAGCCACAGCAAGTGACTCCAACAGGAAGCAATGGTGCATTTCTGTGGTTTAACATCGTATCAGGAGGACTAATACATTACAGATACTCTGGGTCTGAACCTTTTAGTGACTTGCTCACTCAGTCAGTGGCTTAAGAAGTGTGAATGATGTTTTTTTCTTTTTTTTTCAGATCACAAATAACCCTTAAATGAAACATCCTGCATGCATTCTGAAGAAGTTATTTTCGGAGGAAAATTAAACTTCAAAAACATGATAGTATCAGCACGCAGTGGAAGTCCCCTATGAATCCCGTGTGAAAACTGCCTTGTCTCAGTCTCTTCAGGAGTGTTTTGGTGGAGCAGCGAGAAGGAACAGTGACTTACGGCCTCTCTGATGCAAAGTTTCTTGAGCTCCAGCAAGCACGTCTTTAGTCTGTCCTCCAGAGCTTGCTGCTTGAGTTTCATGACCCGAGTATGAGTATTCACATCCTTCATCACTGTGGTGGGGCTGTCAGGCCCTACAACAAATAAAACACCCTGATGAGGAGCAGCATCGAGACAATAACACAGAACCTGCAATTTTAGAAGGAACTCATATGTTTGTTTCAATATTAGTATAGTCATATAGAGTGTATATAGATAACTAAATGTTGTTTGTACTAAATCGTAACCAAATTACGATATAGTATCCTCATAAAAACCCTTAATGATGACAATTTATAATCAGCATTTGAGCAAAGGCATATCTTAGAAACTGATCTAGGCTTTCAGGAAACAAATACTCATCAACAGCTGTGATATGATCAGAATGGAAATGAAGGTTATGACTGCTGGTTTCAGTCTCTGACAACGGCTAAATGAGTGACAACAAAGGATTTATGTCCTCTGTATCCGGTGACTGGAAGCAAACGCCTGTGGCATGTCTGGAGAGCTTATCTACTGAATTCTTGAACGTACATTTTTAATCTATCATGTGACAGCACACAAAGAGATAGCTTAGCAATGTCCAAAACAGTAATGTATGAATGCACAAGAAAAATGCAATTATACATTATGTCCCTTTGTAAGAAATAGACTGACTTTAAAAGGGCTTTTTAAAAACCTGCTATAGTGTGAGCGTTTCCGATTCAACCGTTACACCATTATAGGTGTAATGTACATGTAATCTTCTTTTTCGTTTCTTTTCCGGTGTCATATGATCTTTCATACCTCATTTTAATATGCTGCTTTAATGCTCAAGAAACATTTTTTATTTTCATTTATGTAAAGAACTAAATTGTGTAGCTTAACATTTTTGTGGAAACTGTGATGCATTTTTCAGGCATCAGAACATTTTTAAACTGTTTGTGTATATACAGTATATATATATATATATGCATGTCTGTTATAAATATATATCTGTATTTTTGTCTTGTGACAAAGTTTTGCTCCGCAAGAGTGATTTCAGCAATTTAATTTTTGGGTTAATTAACCCTTTAAGCTCACAACCACATGCTGTATGGCATAAGTACATCATTACAACCTACCAGAATGTAGAATAACCCCACTGTCAGTATCACTGATCTCCTCTTTTCCTTCCATGACGACTGGTCAAGTGGTCTTCGAAGTGAAAGCCTCGGTTTTCTCTTACTTCACAAGTTCCTAAAAACCAAACACAAGTTTTATCATGCTCACCAGAGACCAATTTAGTTGTTCAAGCCAAAGTGAACAAAAACTAGTCTCGTGGAACCACTCAGCCCCTTTAGCCGTGACAGGTCTCCTGACCCCGAGCCACAGAGGTCAGAGCGGATTCCAGGAGACTGCTCTGGCAAACAATAGTTTTCACAGGGCCACTAAAAATCACAGTCTAACTACGCCTCTCAGCTATGCGCCGTCAGCAGGAGCTCAGGGTGAGCTTTAACTAAGAGGCCGTTCAAGTAAATACTCTTCCTTTAAACATCCATCTGTATCTGAAAAATGTCCATTTTCCAGCAGGAACAAGGCCGTGCTGTGCTTAGATTACAACACTGGAATGCTCCCAACAGAAGAGGTTAATAAAGAGGCTCTGCTATGCCTCATTGTACTTGCTTGTAATTAATTAACCTCAGTTCACTTCTACAACAGTTTCTCAGACCTCTTAAGGGATTGCACTTAGCTACAGAGTGGTTTTCAGGTCTCTTACATTTAAATTTATTTTATTTTCTTTTATTTATTTATACAAAAATATATAAAACAACATTAACATAAATTAACATCCTAATTAACTATATCCACTATATCTCTGTGGCATTTCCCAACAGTATGTGACATCATAATGCCAAAGCCCAGACCACTATCAGCTTGTGACACATATGTTCCGTAGTGTATGACTCTCACAAATCAAAGAGTCGGCTTCCTGTCAGCATGTCAAAATGTTATTCTACGTCATGATGACAACCTCCTGAGTAAGCTGTGAATATCTACAATTGGTACAATGATTAATATACCCTACATATAAAATTGGTCAGCTGTGGATTTATTACTTTGAAACTGCAGATGCACTCCAAGTAAGTCACTGACAGTGCAACCAGTTGTTCTCAATATCTTTACTGAGATATAACACAAAAAACAGCCTAATGTTTTTAAGGCTTATTATAATTATTGTTAACTGTTCTACCAGTAATTAATGAAATTTACAATCCTAAGCAATAGTAGTAGGATCGATTTTTAACTACAGTTTTATTTTTTCATTTTATTAGTGGTAATATTATAAAAACAACAAACTTGCGCCAAAGTTGTTTTTTTGTGTTTGTTTTAGGCTAAAACTTTTAAGTCAACATTTCTTGATTTGAGAATGAATGGCTTAGATTGTTATTTGATCAAGAAAAATCAATCTGATGTTTAGAAAAACACTGAATTAAAAGACATTAAATCCCAAAAACCCTTGTTACTTGTTATAATAATTACAACTATGTCACAAAACCAGTGAGAGCATTCTCTAAAAAAGAAACAAAAAGAAAGCTCTAAGCATTCTGTGCTTGTATGATTTATAACTTATATGATAAACTACAATCATTGTTAATGTACTCACATATTGTAACACACAGATCCCTCTTAAACTATCCGGCAAACAGAATAAGTTGATTTCCAGGTGATGTCTAGCTCCACACTGCACTCCAACTCTGGATGAACACCGGTAGGAGTTTGTACCGTGAAATGAACCTGGGGCGTGTCTTGCGCATTCCTCTGTGTGTGTGTGTGTGACAGTGTCACACCTCTTGTACACACTTGACGAAGGCTATTATAACTCCCCTGTTGTCGACGTTATCAGCATGTACACATACAAATGAACCATGTGATGAAATCACACTATAAAAGCATAAACAACAGGCTTTTCACATTTTAAATAGTTAAATGGGTTATTGGGTTATTTTTCTTGAACTTTCATTTATACTTTATAAGTTTTCCAGAATTAACTTTTGGAACTAAATGTAAAAATTAAATGGTCCTTTGTTTTCTCCAATTCGTGTGTTTTTCCTCCCCAATTCCTTTCCCACTTAAATTGAGCACTGTTTCATAAACTCAGGTAAAACGTGATGCTTCTTAATTACATGTGTGAAATGTTTATTTTCCCAGGGGTTAAACAAAGATATTCCAGCGTTAAAGGCAGTGTGAAAACTGTACGCTGCTACTGAAGAAAAAAGGGGAAAAAGCATTTTGACATGCATTTTCATTTTTTGGTTTAACTTTTTACTTAAATTGGTATGAATATAAAATAATTTGCAATGTTAAGTGTATTAAATGAAAAAGATATATAAATTGTAGTAATCTCTGAATAGGTCGTCACATATCAGTGTTTTATGAGATCATGTTGCCCCCTAATGGTGATACTTATGGCCAACACCCTTTTTCAAACCATTAGACTATTTACAAGAACTCACACAGATTATACTAACATTAACTTAAAAAGAATTACAGTAATCCAGAATTGCTTTCTGTAGTTTCCATTTCTAAGAGAACTGATATCCTAGATTACCTCAATTCATCATTTGCATATAAGCTAACCAGTTGATGCAAATGTATAATACCAAACAAGCAAGCAAACAAGCTCCTTGTTCAATGACATTCTTTTAAAAGTAGTGTAATGCAAATGCTGTTGTCATGCATACAGTTACCTCAGTGAGGCATTGTGTAGACACTCATTCCACTTTAACATTCTGACCCAATAGGAAACCAACCCACACACAGATGTCAGAGGAAGGCTTCTCCAGAGTGCTGTGGGAGACACAGCACCTGCTGCTCTTGTGCATCGTTCACATACATTCAGGATCCTTGTTCTCACACTGGCTCTCCAAGAATGCCAGTTAAACGCCTATAGGAGCCACCACGGCTGCCAGACGGATAGTATCCTATCACCCAAGGAAACACGGCTGCTGGAGCATACCGGTGTCTGGTTTCACAACTAATCTACTACACCACCTCTGTGTTTTTATAACAAAACACCAAAGTTAGGCCTTTTTGCTTTATTTATGGTCAAGAGCTATCTTTGCATGCACTCAAATTATATATTTATAAAAATGACTGATGGCTTAATCGGATTGAAATGCCTTTAAGTAAACACAATAATCAATCTGATTAAGCCTGAGCCAAATGAAACTTTGATCGGATTGAAAGGGGTGGTGTAGACCTAAAATTATCAGATCAATGAGAAAAAATAAAGCATGTAAACATTCCAATTTGACTACTTCCGGTACGTGATTTAAAAATACCTTATGCACATGACAAGTGCCAGGATTCACATACGCAAACTACAGGCTTAAATTCGAATTTTTAAAATCTTAAAACTTCACCCTTCCAAAAATACACAAAGCACCATTGAAGTATCATAAAGCTTCATAATCTGTGGCATGATGGGCATGGGCAGGGCTCCACAAACAAAGAATTGAGCACTGACCTCTGAACTGACCAGATCCCGCCACAAGGCTTATGTGGGAAGTAATTGAGTTTTCTGGACCATGTTATTTGTATCAAAACAAACTCCGAAGGGACTTCCCTGTTAGCAGAGACTGTATGCATAAGTGTGCTATTTTAGACAAATTATATGAGCACAGTTGATATTTAGTAGGAAAATTTCCAAGATCTGATTTTAAGCAGTAAATGCACAACGGTGATTAAGAAAACAACGACAAATCATTAATGTTTGTTTATCTGGCACTAGATGATTCTAGGATTGTTTTTATCTTTCTATTGTTTTTTTATCTTTATCTTTCTTGGGTCATGTCAAATGTGCATGTGAATGTTACGTAGCAGCAATGGGTCACATATCTAAACCAGCAAACTGAACAGGACAGTTTTGATAGAATATATACATTGTTTATTTAGTGCAATATCCACTGGATTTCCATAGGATTAACTGTCTAAAAAGTTCAAGCTGAAATTGTATGGAAGCCTGTAGATTCATATCACGTCTCTTCCCTGGGATGTGGGATATATTGGATTAGCATGTATCAGAGCCGGAGAGGGTTTCATTATTGTGGGGATCTCCCCCATCCTGCCCATTCAGACAGGGAGCTCAGGCACGCTGGGAACACCAGTGAACTGTGACGGCCGCATATTAACCTTTACTTAGGACCTGTCTACACCAGGCACAAAAAAAAAAAGAAGATGAGAAGGATAAAGGTCTATATGGTTGAGTTTTACTTGATTTATGTTGAAATTCATTCCGAACTTTGCCTAACATAAAAGGAAATACAAAAACATTATACACATACGCTTTAAAAGTCTTTTACGCTCACCAAAGCTACATTTGATAAAACATACAGTAAAACGGTTATATTGTGAAATATTATTACAAACTAAAATAACACTTATCTATTTTATATTTTAATATGATCCATTAGAAATCTTTCTAATATGTTGCTCAAGAAACAGTTGTTATGATCAATGCTGAAAACAGTTGTGCTGCCAAATATTTTTGCAACAATATAAAAGTCTTTATAGTCACATTCAACAAACCTTTTAAATGGTAGTGTAATACACACTAGTGATAAGTTATATGCAGCTATTTTTATTTTTTATTTATCTGATCTACTTTCATTTAAAAAAGTCAAGTTTTTTAAAATTAAGCCAGGACAGACAGTTAGAAATGAAGACATGTAGTTTTGTCAAAACAATATTGCACAAACCATTTTGTGACATTGAAAAATAACATTGCTATCTTTAAGCATGAGGAAATGTTACATTTAGCCTTAATAGGACTAGGAAGGGCCTCAAACTTGGTCTTAAATATACACTCTGTGGGACAATGTTAGTAATTATTGACTTGTAATTACTCCAAAATAGTATCCATAGTATGACACTGCATAATTAAAGCTGTGGCATGTGAGAACGAGAAGAAATAAAGATGTTGAGGCCTGTGAACACCAACACCGCACCCTGGTATTTGGTACTTGTGTGGCTGCAGGGATCCCTTTTGGCAGAAATAGGATGTAAAGTGGAAATTGGTTTTAAATGAGCCAAAGCACAGATGGATTCTCTGATGTGGACTGACGTGTCGTGCGCTGTACCGCCAGCACTGCAGAGCAGCACGGATCCTTCAGGCTGTGAACCCCAGGAGCACTTTACCTCGTATATTCATTACAACAGATGAAACGGACCTCACCGATCCTGGCTTAACTCACTCTGCTTCGCTGGGCGGTATGTCTGCTAGTGGAATTTGTTTGTGGCTAGTTCACCCGGGACATAGCACACCTTATATAATCATTATATTACAATCATTATAATTGGCTAATAGCAGAATAATATCAGAAAAACACATTAAAGAGAAATTCCGGCTTTAATCAACACCGCTTGTGGCACTATGCTAATAAATGTCTGACTTGTTCCTCTTTTCTTTACAAAAACATTTTAAAAAGCAAACATCGATTTAACAATGGGGCACATACAATGGAAATGAATGGTGCCCAAATAGTCTTTTAAGTGTAATGTCATGTCTAATTTTACAACTTTGTTGCCACGACAATGCATTGACTAACATCCTAACAAAGAAAGAATGAGTTGAACAAGTTTACAGTTCAAATTACTAGTAGTGCTTCTATAAAATGATTTGCCTGACGTTTGCTGCAAATGCTGTTGATTGAGCTTAACTTATAGTTATTTATTACTTTAAATGTAAATTATTCTCGGCATGTAAAGTGGAATATTTCTGTGCACCGACGCTCTTTTGTTTTTTCTCAAGAAAACAATATCTTGTTTTAATCGTACTTTCTTTATCCAAAAGGAAGTGCAGTGTTTCTTTGAAATCAGTGTGTTATGGTTACATATGGCTTTAGTCGGTTCCTGTTTAGTCTTTGTGTCACTGAACAGGACAGCCGATAAAATATCTATCTACTGTACTTTGTGGTGATGCAAGTGTAATGCAGTTTAACAAAAAGCTATTTCTTACTAATTCCTCCAGCTTTACAAGACGTAAATGATGCTGGATGTATTACAAGACAATGTATTTTGTATGGGAAGGATGGTACAGTCATCGCTCTGTGTTGAAAACGTGAGCCAGGAAGAATTCAGGAAAAAAAAAAAAAAAAAATACAATTAAAATCCAATATAATGCACTGCCCCACAAGTGGATGAAATAGAAACATCACTACAGCGCCTGTCATTGTATTAGGCCACATCCAGAGGTGCTAATGAGAGCCTTAAAACTGAGCTGTTGGCAGCAAACAATACACACACACTGCTTGGCTCCGGTTTGGCCGACCCTAGCTATGAACCAACAAAGCCACAGATTCCAGGGCTATTCATGTTCAGTGATCTACACACCTCCCTCTGATGCCGGCCCACTCAAATCTCCCTTGATGCTCTGAATCACACTGATCACTGGATTCCAAAGCTGTCTACAAGGACAAGTTGTTCAGTTGTCTTTCTTACACAAGGAAAAACACCTGAACAATTACATTAGACTACAGAGCATTGACTTTGTAGAATTCTGATCTATTCTGAGCCGGACTGATCTAGTTCACGTGTCTTTATAAGCATTAAACCAAACCCTGGCCACAGAAATGAGTGTTCCCAGCTGAATAAATGAATGGCGTGTAAAATAATATCCACCTTTAGACAATGAAACAATATAAGCATGTGATTCTCACGCCACGGCTAAAATACCTGTGCGGGTTTTTTCCTCCTTGGGTTTTAACAAAGCTTTACAACTTCTCTACCCTGTCCACAAAATATTATACTTCCACATAAACATAATCACAGGAGCTTACTAAATTTACACTGTTAAAATGTTTTCATTGGTATAACATCCTTGTTCCCATCCATTCTGAATTTCACAGTACAATATAATTGTGCCATTTCTTTATAACTTTACTACTTACCAGATTTAAAAAAAAAACTGATTTTCTTAGTTACTATTATCACTGCAGGTTGCATGATCCCTTTTATTTTACTTAAAAGCTTAAGGCAGCAACTGAACTTCAACACAAATTTTACAATTTAATTAAACATTCAGGGTACCATTAAATTTAAAATAATTCTGTACTTATTAAATCATTTTACAGTGATATTTTCAACATAAATCCTTGATTTGTCATTGTTATAAAATCTGAATGTATTTATTTTGCTGTATTTTCTAGAATAATTAAAATAAGAGAATGTCAGAAAATTAAAGTTACTTTGTTCAGTTTCATTCAGTACACACGCTTTGAAACAACGCATAAGTAAATGTATCATTTTTTACTTTTCTGTATATATAGCGTTCAGTACAGTTAAAAAGCGTCTGAATAACGTAACGTTACTTGCAAAACTTTGGTTGAAGTAGCTGTGCTGTATAAGCTCAATTTTCATGTGGTCATCTGCGTTAGTTAAGACTATGTGTAGGTATTATCGATTATGGAAAATATTACCATACCTTTTTTCGTCATAACAGGAAAACCCACGAAGAGCCGTCAAATCTTTACGCAACGCATTATCATGGGATATTATTTATCCACGCTTTCTCCAGCGCCGCATTCCAAATTGATGTAAGCGAGACTCTGAAGAATGGACGATACCAAACCACGCGAACTAAAGGTGATGCATCTCACGTAGATTCATATTGATGGTTCTGACAATAGAAATAACATGTAAAAGAAATTCGTAATTCAGCAAAGTTAACATGAGACGTCTGAAGAAATGCGTGACCTGTTTTTTTATTCTATGTGCTTTACGACGGCAATTTTACGAAACCCTAAAACGAACCCCCCCCCCCATGCCACAATGGTACGCCCCTCACCCCTTCAGAAACTTTTCACAGCACTGACTGAACTAGCGAAGTAAAAGAGTCATTTTATCGAATCGGTTCTTTTGAACAACTTGTTTCAAAGATCTAGTTAAATGATTCTATACCGTTAGAATTATTGCAGTTATTACTACGTTAACGATAAATATTATATTATTAGCATTTTAATAATAAGGGTGATAATTATGTCTTTTGGAACCAGGATAAAGTATTTTTTAGCCATTAATTATGATTTATTTTATCCATTAATTATGATTTATTTAAATTACGCTAACAGTCATTTGAACTGTTGAATCGTGTACGAATTGTTCAGACGATTTGTTGAACCGACTCAAAACATTTTTTTTTTACAAATCGGAAATTGTTAACGTTAGACTAAACGCATGCTGAGCAGAAACACGTTATCGTTAGTTAGATCCTGTTTTATTCATGACTTGCAAACGACACATCGGCAATGTATTGCTCAGGAAATGAGGGCTTTTGTCACTTCTGTAAAATGAGTTGCATGCAGTCGGATGTTTTGAAAGGAGAAGCTAGAATGTAATGTGCCATTATGGGACTGCAGGGTGCTGGGGCCTTTTATTAACATATGAAAGGGTTCACCTTCAAAAGGAGTGCGCTCTAGTAACAGAAGAGAGAGAGAGAGAAATGTTCACCGATTTAACGAAGCGTAGATGAACACAGAATAACTGCGGTAGTCTGTTTGCTTGTTTCAAAGGTAAGAGCACCTACAGTGTCTCTAAAATTAAGTTAACCATGCGTACAAAATGGTTATCTTGTTTTACACGTTTCCCACTTGGTTAGTAAAACACGTATCAAGACATCCTCTGTTTTTATTTAAATATTGGTCGACGTCAATGACACTAGACACGAGAGTAGTAGTGCGCAGCAGCCTGTCGACAACAGCTTCATGGTGTCCCTCTGGGCAAATGTCACCACGTGCAGTCTTGCGCTTTCTGAAAAGCACACAAAAAAAACCTTTTCCGTCGCACACGACTGGATATACAGTCTGTGAAAGTTTCTGTACAACGCTATGAATACTTAACGAGATAAGCACTGAAGCAAGTTATGATTGGTTGGCTGTTGCTCGGTATGAAAACCAGCCTGTAGCTAACGCTTATTAATACTAACATGACAGCCTGAAATGCACAAAGTTACTTAAATGTTGAGTGGTGCTAAAGTCACGTAATACTGCAGTCAATATAATATTAGTATTAATAATTACCTCATTGATAAACATGATGACCTTTATAACTTGCAAAGCTCACTACATGTACTGGATGGGTGTGGAAATCTCCCTAGTTATGGTGATTTTTGTGTAAAACATTATATTAATTGCACTCAAAAACTAATGTATCTTTGTTGAAAGCTATCCCTGCTGGTGCAGTTAGTTAAAGGTGCGTTGTGTTATTCCCCTGTGATACCAAGATTATCTGCTAATCTGATTATCTCTGGTGTACATTTTACAGAACAGAGCTGAAAAAAATAAGGTTTTAAGAAGACTAGTAAATACACAGACTTTTCCTTTAGAGGTAAAGAAGAGAACTCTTGTTTATGTTTCTCCAGAAGACAAAGTGGTTCAAATTAGAACAAGATTTCTCTCCTTTCCGCTTCTACCGAAGGTAAAAGAAGTTCAATTTAAAGTTATTAATGATATATATATCCCTGTAATGAGTTTCTTAGACATAGATTTAATATGGATTGTGATGAGTGCACTTTTTGTAAAGCAGACATGGAGTCATTGGGACATTTATTTTATTTATGTAAGTTCTCTTAGAAACTCTTGAATAACATCTCTACTTAGTTAAGTCTGGAATATGTGATACCTGACTTTGATTTTAAAATTGTAAAATATTTGTCCTTTTGTCGGAAATGTGATGTTGAGTCTTTGGTGAAAAATATAGTAATTTTGGCTAATTATTTTATTCATAAATGCAGATTCTTTAATACCCCCCCCCCCCACACACACTTTCTTGCTTTTTTAGAAATATATAATGATCTCCTTCAAATCTTTAATACTTATGCGTCATAAGAAAGCCCTTAAACCATGTAATCCATGTAAATGCCTATTTTGGTGAGTAAGCCCTTTGTATTGTGTTGATTTTGTTTATTTTATTTTATTTATTTTTTTCAATTTGACTATGGTGTTTTAGTTTTTGTATGATGCTGTTTGAGCCGTGGAATGTTAGTAAGTAACCATACACTTACTGTATTCATTAGATATTTGAATAAAACCCATTAAACATAAAAAAAAAACCTTGCAAAGCACACAACGTGCTTCAAAAATCTACCGCTAGGTGTCAGCAGCGAGCTGTTGTAGTTTGACAAAATTATCATCATAAAATATAAACACATTTAAAAGCCCTTTTTTTCGCTTATAAAAAGTATAAACTGTTATGGTTAGGGTTGTCTTAACTTCATAAATTAATATTGTTTACAATTAACTTGCATGGTAATGTGGAGTCCAAATGAGGCAATTTATGTATTCAGTTTGTAGTGCAAAAAAAGTAGCCTACATTTAAAATCACGTTTGTTTGTTTTGTTTTGTTTTTTTTTTTGGGGGGGGGGGTTGTCAATGTAATAACAGTTCTGTGCAAATTGACGTGGGCATTTTTCCTAAAGTGCTTTGTGGTTCCTAAAATCAACATTTACTTTGCATGTAACCAAACTTATTTATAGTTCTTTTGATGTGAAGCATGCGAAGGTGTAAATCATGCAAGTAGGTGTTGAATTTCATGGTTTATTTCCCCAAACAGGCCCCACTGTCTAATAACAACTGTGTGTGTGGTTCTGGTAGGCTATTACCAACATTATGGGGACTAAATGTCTAACACATGCACATTAATAACTTCTAACTTTTTTTGTGAAGTGCTACAGAACTGTTTTGCTAGCACATTAACCTCAATAAAGCTGTTATGTAATCATCTTGTGAATACATGTGAAAATGTGTTTCCTGAGTAGAGTAAATATTTGTTTCTGTTGACACAAATAATGCCTTTGGCTAGACTTGTCTAGACAAAGCATCATGTGACCGAACTGGTGCAAGAAACTTAACACATTTTTTTTTTAAAATTTCCTATGATGTTATCTAGGTGTTTGCAGTTTTCCACATATGATACACAGTGCTATAAAAAACTCACAGATGAGATAATGTAATTTGTTTTCGACTTTGCTTTAACGTTGCTTTATAAATGTTGTAACCATTGGAAGTTTGCCATTTTCAATAACAGGAAACCATGAGCATGTTTTTGTTGATCCAAAAATGCATACATTAAAAAAAGTTCATAAAAGTTCATTCCCTTTGTTGTGTTTTCGAATTTGGGGGCAGAGTAAGAAAGTGTGTAAGATGATTCACATCCAAACTGAGAGTAGCTTTTCATCGAATGAACTGCAACGCCAGGGAAAGACACTCATGAGAATGTTTGTGAAATAACATTCTCACCAGCTTTTTTAAACTTAAACTGTGGTTGGTGAGGTCAGTTGTAAAACATGAACATAAAAGTGAAGCATAGGTCATAACCTATTTTTTCTTAAAAAAAACATTTCATTGATGTGCAGTAGTAAGGGTGCAGCTGTGTTTGTTGACGGCAAAGAAAACAAGTAGGTAAAGTTAATTAAGCCATTTCAGTTTATTGGAACTGACAACATGTTTATGAGAGTGTGTTTGTTTCAGTAGATTATTTAGTTTTGAAAAGGAAGCAAATCTGAAAAATGCGCTAATGTACTTGTGCATGATTTTATGTTAACTGTCAATATGATTGGTATTCTAAGATTTCTTCTTTTTTTTTAAGCTGTTGGAATTTACCGCCTTTGTGGTAATGCCAACCTGCCAGTAGCATTAAAATCCTGATGATTTATTTCAAAACTGTAGGTGCCATACCTAAAAGAAAACCATGAACGATTGAACTTTCAGAAATCCCACTCAGTCGAGTAAAATGAATCACTGTGGCTGGCATGTATCACTTTTAACTGACTTGTTAACTCATACATTACCTTTTAATTTTTGGTTTTTGTAAATATCATTTTAGATATTTTTAAAATTGTATGCATTTATTTATTTAATAATCTATTTTGCTGTGGAAGGCAACACACGGCAATGGAAATACTTTTTTGTAACTGGTCAATTTTCTTCTACTGCCAGAATTTGTGCCAGCATTTTTTCATACGGTTTTAAAAACAAAATTCTTTTTTTTTTTTTTTAAATGCTGTGACCTAGGTTTGCCTTTTGAGCAGTGCACGCAAGAACCATTTTGTTTTAAACTTGCTGTGTGATTCATTTCGAAGAGGAACTGCGGTGCCGTGCCACCAAGTGTGAACTTTTGAATTCAAGTCTCTCAGCAGCCCACTCAGTTTCTCATGAGAAAACGTCTGTAAAATAAAATGAAACCTTTGTTCTAAAGCCATTTGCCATCCTCATTTGTTCAGTGATTGTAGTTATGACTGATTATTGCCATGATTTTGAAATCGGGCGCTAAATCCTAAAATACTTCGAAGAATGGTAGGTGATTTTGCTGTATTACAGGAGATAAATACTACAAAAAATATTTGTAAGCTATTACATTTTGCATATACAATGACTTATTATTGCTACAACATTTTTAGTCAAATTGAAAGAGACTTTGATAAATGTTAGTCATTTTATTAAGCATGCATATACAGGCAAATATAAAAGAGAAATCATTTATTTGAAAGATGTATCTAGAAAAAAAGTCAATATTTGCAACTGTCACTAAATTATCATATGACAATGTAGATAATGCTGTTGAAAATTACTGCCAAAATATATATATATATATAGAAATGCTTGCAATTCATTTTAATTAATCTTGTACAGTAATAAAATATTCGCAAATACATGATATATTTCTATGTAAGAAATTAAATATGGAAATGTAGACTGCCGCATAAAAAAAGCAAAAATATATGCATTATTTATTTGCTCAGCATATATAGATAAGTAAACATTAAAAAAAAAGCCATTTTTAAGTTGCATCTAGGAAGAGTATAAACATAATCAATTATGAATATTCACGATTAAAATACAGTCATCAATAGATTAATGATGTGAAGCATAACTAAGTGAATCTTGTAAGTGATGTTCATACATAATCAATTTTTTTTGCCTAAATATAGCAACAAATGTATGCAATGTAAAATATATGCAACACTGATATTAAATGCTCAAAGTGATTAACTCATTTTAGCAAATGCCTTAATATCTGCTTCATTTGATCATTTCACTGATAAATAAAGAGAACATTTTAAAAACAGCAAATGGAAAAGCAGATTTTACTCCTTCAGAGTTAGAGAGAAAAGTCGTCCACGGGTTGATGTATTTCCAGAATAAGACTCAGATGTGCCGTTAGACAGAGAGTTAGAGGAGATGTTACCCGGGTGCAAGTCCCCTTGACCCAAGCAGCTCAGACACAGGTTTGAAGCTCTGCGCCTGAAATGCTTATCCAAAAAGAAGTAGATGGCTGGATTTACACAACTGTTGAGGAATGCCAGGCAGCAGGACAGTATGAGTCCTTTATCTATGAATGTATGCCCACTAAGATCTCCCGTGCTCATCAATAAGATGATCTGCATGGTCTTGAAAAGATTAAACGGTAGCCAGGAGATCAGAAAAGCCGCAATTATGGCAAACACGATTTTGAGCGAGTGCTTGCGCCTGGCTTCCGCCCGTGAGTTTGCGGCGGTGTGACAGTGACGCCGTAGGTTAACCAAAATAGAGCCATAACAGAGGCAGAGGATCAGTACAGGGAGCAGGAAGGTTAGAAATATAGTCAGGAGATTAATTCCTTGGACAAAAGAGGATTTTGAATCCTCTGAACACAACTTATTGCCTGTCAGTCGACGGTACACCAATGATGGGATTCCCAAGAAGAAAGAAATGAACCACACGACTCCACAGGTGATCTGTGCACAGTTGCTGCTTCGTAGAAACCGAGAGTCCATGAGGCGCACGACAGCCAGGTATCGGTCTATACTCATGCAAGTGAGGAAGAAGATGTTGGAAAAGCGGTTGACCGCAATGATGAAGCTGCTGATCTTGCACAAGGCCTCGCCGAAGGGCCACTCACCTAAATGGGCCGCATATGCCCACAGTGGCAACGTGAAGACAAACACAAGGTCAGCTGATGCGAGGTTGATCACAAAGGTGTCCACAAGGCGTCCCTTTTTCTTACGCCGTTTGCCGATGACCCCAATTACGAACAGGTTTCCCAAGAAGCCAGTGAAGAACATTATGAAGTACAGCACAGGGATGTAGATATCGGACTTCGGCAGCAATTCGGAATTGCTGTCGAAAGCGATGTAGTAGTTGTAGTCTTCTGTGAAGTTCATTGGAAAGTAATGACTATCAGTTGTGTCATCACTTGTGGCATCAATTGTGGAGCTCACTGTAACCTGAGAGAGTGCCATCTCTGTACGCTTTGCCATCTGTGCACAAGTGATGGGCAAAGTAGAAAAAACCTAGCAAGTCACGTGCTTAGAAACCACAAACTGCAAAAACTGGCTGTCTCTCTCTCTCTCTATTTCCTTAAAACATTTAAATTTATCACAAAGAGGTGCATTTTCTTAAGCTTCCAGTTCTGATATTTAAATAATTAAATTAAGCTTTTATTATCATGTTAATATGGATAGTTAGAGGGATTCAATTTATGAATTCTTACCAGGTCTTAAGTGTAATTACTTAAAAAAAAGAAAAAAAAAGAGTAGCTCTCTTTTTTACTTAACTACTGACAATGTTTGTCATGGGAATAAATGTTTAAGCAGTTTTCTCATATACGCACAAAGTTCCCCTTAGCAAGGCTGAGAAAAAGAAAACAATACAAACAAAAAAAAGAAGTGAGAAAAATGACGTACTAAAGGGCCAGTGAGATTTATTTGTTTCAGCTGTGCAGCAAACTAAAGAATTAAGCTGTAAAAGATGCAACTTTTGAGCTAAAAGAATTTTACCTTAACAGTTATAAGAACAAAACAGGAAATGACAAATTTGATAGCTTTCTGTCACAGCTAATGTAATAGAAATAAATACTGTAAAGTGTTCTTGTAAATGTGCAGTAACAGGACTTTTTGAAGGAAACCGTGTTGTGAGGATACGAGCACAGCTTTAACGAAACTGCTTGGTCAGCGTGGTAAATCCATGTGGCAAAGCTAAACTCTTTACGAAATCTGTGTACGGAAATCTTTCGCCTTCGTGCAATTTCACATTACGTAGATTACTTTCAGAATGACATTTTGTCATTTGCAGAGCAGATAAATGAGCAGAAGCATAAAGCAAAAATTCTAAGTTAATTCCAGTGTTACGGTTTTATACATAAAACATTGTTACATATTTATATTACTTGATTTTATCAATTCGAATTTCTAGCATTTCTAGATTTTCTAAACGCTTTCAGGACATATATCACTCAAGACATCTATTTGCATGTTCACAGCCGTTGCACACGTTATTTTTTTTTCCCATATTGTTTTTGAGAGGACTAGCAATTGATGTGGTTCCAGTTTTACATTGTAATGTTTATCATGCACTGGTTTCAGAGGCGGTTTAACAGCGGTTAGATATGTTGGCAGTAACCTAAAGGGTCGGGCATTTCCTGTGCCGATGAGTGTGCAAGTCAGCAGAAAGTCCCCACTTACCTGCAAGATTACCTATAAGACAATGAAGACTAAATTAAAGCAATTAAAATTAATAAAAAGATTTTACTGTACATGATGTTTATGCAACTCAAAAAATTTACCTTTTATCAACATTTTGGTCGACAAATATGTTTGGCATCAGCAAAAGACAAATTGTTGCCACTAAAAGAACTCGTCGCTTTAATTACCATTTCTGATTAATAAGTTTAGTTTTGGACTTAGTGAAGGTGTTATGGTATATAGAATTAATTAATTAATTATTAATTATAGATTATTTATAGATTATAAATTGGGTTTCTAACACAGGTGGTTGTTCTCTTTATAATTTTGTGCAAACTTTAACATGACTCATTACGTCATCACTTTATATTTAGCAACTTTAAAATGGCAGTTGTGAAAAACATAGTGTATATGACATTTCAATACAGATATTTTGAATTATTTTAGTATTAAGGCACTTGAAGGTTAACTTTACATTTAGAGGCTGATCATATTGTCAAATCTGACATTTTTACTTCCAGCACTGGAAACTTTATGACCTATTTTTGATGTGCAGACAGATCATTTTTATGCAGCCTAAACAAATTAATAATATATTTGTAAAAAGGTATTTTAAATATACATTTAATGCACTGTAGAGCATTTTTTTTTATAGTCAGGACCTGAAGAATTATTCGTTTCTATTATAGCTTTAGAGAAAGTCATTATTTGTGAGATAAATTTCTGATCTTTCTCACACTGGTCTCTGTTTATCTGCAATAAACAGTTGTTTACGAATAATCGGCTGCTAATCCAGAGGAGAGATTCACTGTAAACGTTAAGGACACCTTTTGCGTTCAGAAGTGATTATCTATAAACTGATAGCCATTTAAGCAAACGTAGATAAGACACAAACAAACAACAGGAAACGTACATCTTGGTATGCAAATAGAGTTGCAGAAAGTTGCAATGTTGACCTCTGTTGGTGGGATGTGGACATAACATTTCGTAACAATTCAGTGTTTTAATATCTATATATGTTAAAAATATCTAAATTTTCAAACTAAAAATAAATATGACCATTAATTTATCAGTTTAAAAGCCTGTATTTATATTTTTATTGTAAATCCCTGCTGAAAAAAATGCATATGCTAGGTTGGATTAGAAGCTGGTGGTTTAACATGCATGATCCTTTGCTGGTTTATGCTGGTCCTTTGCCAGCATGTGACCAGCTTATACCAGCAAAGAACTAGCTTAAACCACCAGCTTCAAAACCTACCTAACCAGCATATTAAAAATAATAAAAAAATCATATTAAATCATTCTATTTTATTTTATAGAAATAGATCTAATGTTTTAATGGTAATTAATGATAACAGTGCAACTCAAAGGCTTCAGTACTGGAAAGAGCGCCACATAACTTCCATAAATGCAAGAAAACCTTCTGGTTTTACAACATGATTGTCTCAAGTTGTAACCAAGAGCAGATAAGATCATGTATTGACCAGTCAGTGCACTATAAGCTGTGATAATTTAAATATTATTTTTTCTGATCTCCTGGCTACCGTCTTAACTTTTTTGGGGTACTTGCATTATACACTTTAAAGTAACCTTTAGGTTATGTTTAGACAAACCAATCTGCATTGTTGTTACATTATGTGGGGTGTTTTCTCAAAACATGTCTTGCATCCAATCTAGATTTGAATATGTGGAACCATTCAGTGGCCTTTTGGAGAGTTACTGAAGCTGCTTCCCACATAGTTTGGGTGACCACATCTACAATGAGGAGTAAAGTTGGAATAACAAGCAATGCAGTGGTAAATATTGATAATGTATTGTTTGTGACAAAGAATGTACTTTTTATGCACATGTTAAATGCATGTATCATAATTGTTTACATTTATTTTGACAGTGTCAGTCTCTGCAGCCTTTCAATGAGTCTTCCACAGAGAGATACTACACAAACACCTGGGATATATATAATATATAAAAAGTACATTTTAATTCATGTAAAATATAACTTCCATTTGGTTTCCTGCTCACCAGTCTAATCTTAATGATAATGTAGAAATTCGTAGAAACTGAGAGTCCATGAGGCGCACGACAGCCAGGTATCGGTCTATACTCATGCAAGTGAGGAAGATGTTGGAAAAGCGGTTGACCGCAATGATGAAGCTGCTGATCTTGCACAAGGCCTCGCCGTAGGGCCACTCACCTAAATGGGCCGCATATGCCCACAGTGGCAACGTGAAGACAAACACAAAGTCAGCTGATGCGAGGTTGATCACAAAGGTGTCCACAAGACGTCCCTTTTTCTTACGCCGTTTGATTAGATATCGGACTTCGGCAGCAATTCTGAATTGCCGTCGACAGGGATGTAGTAGTCGTAGTCATCTGTGAAGTTCATTGGAAAGTAATGACTATCAGTTCTGTCATCACTTGTGGCATCAATTGTGGAGCTCACTGTAACCTGAGAGAATCTTAATAATGATCTTACTTACCATTGTTCTAAGTTTGTGCCAGCTGTACTCCACTTCAGTGAAGCTCTGTACAGGAGGAACTGCACTGTTTCTCAGTTCTGAATAGTGTGTGCTGCCTGGTTCAGTGCTGCAACAGTATGGATGGGAGACCTTAAAAAAAACAATCTGTGAAGAAAATTGTACATTGGGTTCCATGTTGAATTCATAACAAACATTAAAAATATAACAACTGTCAAACATATATTATGATATTATGATGGCAATCTAAAAATGGGAACAATATTTAAAATACTTGCCAGATACAAACAAACGTGAATTACCAGGATCTATGCTGTTATAGCTACTATCTCTTAGGAGTTATAAAAACCTGAGGTGAACAGAGATTAAACCCAAATTCTAACTTAAACCGCTATATAAGCGCTTATAAAATCGGCTAAGAAGCTGTGCAACATTATCCAGCTTTGTTAGCTACATTTGCTAGAAGATGATAGCACAATACTCACAATAAAGTTATCGATGTAACTTGAAACGTTTAATGCCCTTCTCCGTGCGATGAAATTCGTTTACAGTAATCTGGGAAAGTCACTGGAAAAATCATCTTCTCTGCTTGTCATTTGAGCATGGGGAGGCTGCAGACTTGGAGCAAGGCATATCTACGGCCCAGGCAGTTTTAAGCCCCTGCTGTGTCTGATGCGTCCACTAGGCTATACAGTATGAGCTATCAGAAAAGACCATGGCTAGAATCGACAAGAATAAGAGTAGTGTTAAATAATCGTTAAAGTAACCCCCTTCCCCACACCTAAACCTACCAAACCTAGGGGAGTCATGATCTGGCAGGGAGTAGAGGGCTGCATTGGGATTGGGACCCGCTGGGTCCCGCGGTACCCAACGCAAATCTCGCGGAAGCGGGCGGTTTGAACTTTGCTGCGGGCGGGAATGGGCGGGAATGGACTGCGGGATACTTCTACAATACTTCAATAGCCAAAATCAAAGTACTTGAAGTCTAAAGAAACATGCAGTAGCCTAAGCGTTTTAGATGTTCCCGATAGCCCAGGCTATATTCATCTTCCCTACCAGTGCATCAGAATACATGCTGGTCAGGTAAAGAAACAAACATGAATCTCTTTAATAATAGCAATACAATACGTTTTTGTTTTTTTTCTGTGGGACGGGAGAAGACACAAAATCAATGCATCTCTATTATCATGCGGGAATAAATTCTCAGAGTTTTGCGTGTGCGGGTGGGAGTGGACATACATATGCGGAAGCGGGTAGGAGTGTAACACACACGTTGTGGGAGCGGGCGGTAATGGTCGGAAAATCGGCGGCCGCAGCCGGGAGTGGGATGAATGAATGGTTATTAATGAAGTTTCGAGCGTCGGTTTAATCATTTCACCATATATCCTCCTCTCCCTACTGGACGCATCAGAAACAACAGGGGCCTGAGTCTGGGCCATGAAACTGCCTGAGGGCCGTAGATCTGCCTTCCCCCAAGTCTGCAGTCTCCCCATATAGGGGCGCCATATAGCTCTGCAGAACCGGACTTAAGTCCCTGAGGAAAAACGTGGAAGTGAGCAATTGTAAGGCAAAACGCGATTGGTTGTAACGAGAACGTGCAATGTTTAGTCGGCACCACCTGGCCGGTATCCGATTGGCTTAAGCAAAAGGTGGGTGGAGTCCATCCATTTGTGCATTAGTGTGAGTCTGAAAATATGAATAATTTAAAACCACCTAATATGTATATTGAACATGATCTCATTCAGGCCTTTCTGGTCCTCGTAGCCTGTGTGGAAGGTGATGACACAATTGATTGCTCTCTAGTTTGATTATGTGGTGATTGTAATTACATATAATCATAAATGGAGTTTTTTTTTTTTTCAACTTTTATTTGTTTTAGCAGCTCACAACAAAATGCTCTTTCTGGCGAAGGACTGTGTTTCAGGCAGATGTACTGCAAAACTGAGCAGGGACGTACATAGGCATTTTGAGGGGCAGAGGCCCAAACAAAAAACCGAGGGGGTGGGTGCCTGTTAATAACTTAACCAGTTTTTACAATTATACGCTAACAGTCAAATGTTTTTGAAAAGTACAATTTTTAATGTTTTTAAAATGTTTAATATCTAAAATATTTTTCAATATTTAAATGTCGAGTAGATTTTTTTTTCAGGATACTTGGGTGAATAAAAATATTGTATCGTGTATATAGTATGAACTAGAGACACGTCCCCCTCCAGGCAGTTTCCTAACATTGTATGCTGATTGGAAATTCTTTATTATTTCTCTAATGGTGGAAATCGGAATATGAATGGGAATATACTTCAGAGATATTTTACTCATAAAAAATTCTAGGGGTGCCAATAATTGTGGCCAATATGTATTGGAGAAAAACATTTATTTCACAATGAGATTTTCTCCCCATTTTAATTGTTCTAATTCAATGGTAGGTAAGAATTTTGTAAATTTTTTTGAATGAAAGACCAAAAGGACACTGTATGTTTTTACTGTGATTGTTGTAGCTTTATCAAAATCATCTGAGTGCAGTTTGACTGAGATTCACTAAAATGCACAATGAAAGAACGTGAGTTTTGAACATGGTTAAAAAACGGGCTTTCTTTCTGTTTTTACAAATGAACTCTTCATTTTAAAATGAATTTACTCCTGTGACAGCAAAGCCGAGCTTTCATCCGACTCGATATTTCAGAAATCATATTAATATGCTGATTTGGTGCTTTTCTTGGGCAATTCTGAGATGTAGGCAGCGCTTTTTCATCTTCCTGTCAGTTTAACAAGTTGGTTGGCATGGCTAATTATGTCACAGACAAACATAATTTTTTTTTTTACGTGAGAATGCACTTAAGAAAAGCTGTCAACAAGCCTGAAACCATACAATCTGAAATCACTGGCTATAACATCTTTATTCAAACATACAGGTGCATCTCAATAAATTAGAATGTCATGGAAAAGTTAATTTATTTCAGTAATTCAAATCGAATTGTGAAACGTGTATTTAAATAAATGTAGTGCACACAGACTAAAGTCGTTTAAGTCTTTGGTTCTTTTCACATTTAACAAAAACCCACCAATCTCAACAAATTAGAATACTTCATAAGAACATCTCAAGAACATAGATCTGTGCTCTCAACCTCAAATGCAGAAATGTTAATTCATGCGTTTATGACCTTGAGGTTAGATTATTGTAATGCATTATTGGATGGTTGTTCTGCACGCTTGATAAATAGACTACAGCTGGTTTAAAATTTAGCAGCTAGAGTCCTTACTAGAACCAGGAAGTATGAGCATATTAGCCCGTTTCTGTCAACACTGCATTGGTTCCCTATCAAACATCGTATAGATTTTAAAATCTGGTTAATTTCTTATAAAGCTGGCTCAGCTCCTCAGTACTTGAGGGAGCTCTTATCACATTATAGTCCTCCGCATCTGCTGCATTCTCAAAACTCTGGCCATATGATAATACCTAGAATATCAAAATCTACTGCGGGTGGCAGATCTTTTTCCTATTTAGCACACAAACTCAATTTACCTAATACAGTTCGGGAGGCAGGCACACTCTTGTCAGTTTAAATTAAAGACACATTTCTTTACTTTGGCTTGCACTTAACACACTAATTCACATTTATTAATCAAATCCGTTAAAGGATTATTAGGCTGCATTAATTCGATCAGCCAGAACCGGGAGCACTCCCCTTAACACATGATGTACTTGTAACATTGTACAAAGAATGGCATCTACGCTAATATTCCTTTGTAAAATTCACCCAAATTCTTAAATCGATTTTGCTTGATAATTCTCATAAAGCTGCGGTTCTCTTGGTTGGTTGTGCATCTTTTTCTTCCGCATTTCTTCCTTCCACTTAACTTTCTGTTAACATGCTTGAATATACTGTAGCACTTTGTGAACAAACAGCTTCTTTGGCAATGCATGTTTGTGGCTTACCCCACTTGTGAAGGGTGTTAATGATTGTTTAGAGCAGCAGTCTTCCCCATGATTGTGTAGCCTAGTGAACCATGCTCAGAAAACCTTTGCAACCTTTGCTAATTTGTTATGGGGTGGATTTTGGTTAAATATGAGACTAAATCATCACAATTAAAAGAACCAAAGACTTGAAATATTTCAGTCTGTGTCCACTGAACTTATTTAATTCACAAGTTTCACAAATTGAATTGATTTATTGGAATAAATGAAATTTTCCACAACATTCTAATTTATAGAGAAGCACCTGTAATTAGCAGAATTACTTTTATCTGCTAACATGCTGACAAAGAGCCTTAGCACTGATCCTTCTCATCTAATGAGGCCATCTGCCAAATTTGGTTTTTATAAATGTAGTGTGTTTGAAAAGAAACTCCTTAGTGATTGAAAGCTTTCAGATTCAGCTCTCATTAAAAATTTATTTTTTTAACCATTTCATGCAAGAATTATGAATTGAGTCCCCCGCCCCAATACATCTTATTTTGAGGAAGTTACAGATATATCTGCCCACTACAGTGCACACTATGCATCAACAGTATTAAAAGTGGTATGGATAGATATAAGAGGCTCAAAAAGTAAAGTTTTTTTTTTTTTTTTTTTTTAAATATGATGCAATTTCTCAAAACAAATAGATACAAACACAATAAATGAACGGAATAGGAGACAGCTTTCGAGGTTCATCACTTGATGGTTGGGACATGATGCTGAATGGTTCAAAATGGCTTTCAAATATCTGAGTAGTGGACACCATTCATGAAAGGGTTAAATTACATTCATTTAAAAAATTACATTCATTTGAAAAACATGTAATGGTGAAATGAAACAAAAATATGCTACAAATAATCACAGTTTGTACTGAAACTAAGAAAAAAAAAAAAGGGGGTGAAAAAACGGCAGACATACAATCTAACCACACTGTGGTTCAGAGATTGCTATCAGGAAGAAAACATCAGTCTCATACCAGGGTGCAAGAGGTGATGAGAGGCCCAAGGCCATTTTAAACATTTCTCAGATGGAGACAAGATGGAGGCAGTAGTGATGTTTCTGTTGTTTTACATTCTTTTACCTTACAGCCTCCTAAGCTGATTACACTAGATTTAGTGCATGCACTATATTTGCAAAATAGGAATTTTATCAGAGAATTTTGTCTGAGGCTTCAAAGACTTCAAAGCAAGTAGTCTATGCTGATCCCACAACACACACTCAAAATATATTCAAAGGGACTGGACAGAAATAGTTTATGGACACTTTAAAAGTACATTTTACTCACTTTTTCTTAGGACAGAAATGTATAGGTTGTCTATTTTCTCTTCTGCCCCATAACAGGAAGAGGAGCTCCAGTATGTACTGAACCAACCAATGCTGCAAACTAATGCTGTGCACCTCCTAGTGGCATACTACTTGTTGATAAAGCAACATTAGCTTAATTCTTTTATTTTAATTCCATAAAGCCCATACAGCCCTGTACACAATCTGCTACCTTCTGTCATATGATTGACAAATTCATAATCTTTTTGCAGTGAAATCTTTACTGATTTTTGATACATTTAAAAATAACCTTTATATTGTTAGTATTTGAAGTAGAGCATTTACTGGAACAACTTATGCTTACTTAAAAATCTGGTTACTTAATACTTGATTATGCTATTTTATTATGTTTTAAAGAAAAATATAGTGATTAAATCTGTTATATACGAAAGATCAGACTTCCGAGGAACGTTCATGTTTGCGTTGCACTGCATTATATTTTTGCCCTCACAATTAAAAATATAGAACTTTGTTCAATTTTTTTTTACTAAAATGTATACTTAGGAGATACAGAGTGACAAATTATAATTTAATATATTGAATTTACTTTAAGTAAGGAGTCTGCTATAGTTTTAAAGAACTCATTGATTTACATTATCACAATTAAATTTTTTAATTACTGCATATTTTGCTTAGCTTGGTTGTTTTTTTTCTTTCCACATTGTTACTATCACGTCCTATATGCCTTCTCTATTAAATATCTATGTTCTTGTATAAGTCTAAAGATTAAAACTTTTTTTAGATTTCGATTTTTCTATTTCTCATGCCATCAGGTTTTATATGTTTAAGAACATTGTTGCTTGTCCATGCTAGATTACTGAAATCAAAATGGTTTATCTTGATATCTGAGGTAGTGCCCTTTTCCTACTTTAAAATCAGACATTCATTTGCCTAAAGTATATTGCACTAAACAGACCAAGCCACGAAGTAACCACTGTCTATTGACTGATCACAGTGAATGATCCTCATGCATTTCACTCTCCTTGCGCTGAAACAGTGCCTTCAGCAAAAGGCTTAATGGTTTATTCTAGACTGAAATGTGAGTCAGTGACAGGAAATTGTCTAGTGTTATGCAACAGATTGAATGTGAGCCGTGCTGTTCTTCTAAAGAAAAAAAAAGCTGAAAAGGAAAGAAAAGGCCAAGAACATTAGTAAATGCTCTCTTTACTGTCTAACTGGGCTATTGAGTCATTTCCATGGCTTCCAAAGCATATTTACTCTGCGGCTGACCTAATATCCATTGACTGAATGTTTGGAAACTTACTATACACAGTGCATGTTTAAGGGTAAATCACAAACGTGAGTCATACATGAATACTAAAATACTGTCTGGTCATTAGCAGTTTTGTGTTTTACCAGAAAAGCAGCTGGAGGTAATCCAGTTCTCCAGAGAAAGAGCCGCTCCAGATGTTTTAGGCTCCTCCTCTCGCTCTGCTCTTTCTCTAAACATTCCAGCCAACTCGGTTCTTCCGCATGAGGGCTTTTCCACTCCGCCTGTCATACGCACATAAGCACACACTCAGTGTTTCTAATCAGTCTCCTCTGGTCTTTAAGATGAGAGCCCTGCAGCTTCTCGTCCTCGTTTTATCAGGCCTGGTGGGGGCACAGCAGCAGGCCCTTATGGACTACTTAGAGAGAAGACTCCTTGCTATTGAGGTAAGAACAACAATGCTCTCCCATCCAGACCCTGGCATCCAGATACAGGCTGGGATGAAGTATTAAGAAGAGTGTAGCTATAGAAGAAAACAACTGAGTTTTGGATGAATTGAGGATTGAAGTATATGGTGCAGTTACTTGTTAGATCTATAAAACATAGTCGGTTGAGTTCTGATAGGTTCTCTAGGAGTAAAGCCACACAGAACAGTACAAGTAGGCTTAAATGTAATGTAATTATCAAACATACTTATATATGTAAGTTCTAAAAGCTGTTCTAAAGTTTGATGTGTCAGCAAGATTTTGTTTTTTAAAGAAATGATCAGCTTTGTTCAGCAAGGATGGATTAAATTGATCAAAAGTAACAATAAAAATATTGATAATGGAAAGGATTTCTATTTCAAAAGCATTCTGTTCTTTTGAACTTTCTGTTCATCATAAATCTTGAGGGTTTTCACAAAAATATTAAGCAGTGTAAATATTAAGTGTTTCAACAGTGATAATAATAAGAAATGTCATATTTAGAATAATTTCTGAAGGGCCATTTCAGGAATAATTAACATTTTAAAATGTAATTAAAAAGCAGTAGACAGTAGAAATCGTAATCTTAAGAGACTTTGTTGAGACTTCTTTTGAAAAAC
Organism: Enteromius trimaculatus; assembly: GCA_032361065.1. NCBI lineage: Eukaryota > Metazoa > Chordata > Actinopteri > Cypriniformes > Cyprinidae > Enteromius > Enteromius trimaculatus. The sequence continues at coordinate 11,201,393 of JAUMHP010000060.1, forward strand.
TATGGCTGAACCCAAACTCGTGAATTTTAGCAAGTTACATATACTGTACATGTATTATATTCTTCTGAGTATGAGTTACAGAACATTATTTCTGTAAAAGTAAATGGTACAGACGCTGATGTCATGTAAATATTAGGGCAGCTAGAGGGCCTTTTTAATCCAAGTGCGGGGTGAAAAGGTGATATTTATAGCACAATTTGTCATTATACGCAAGTGTTTTTTGCACAAACTTGCTCAAAGGAATAACTTTACTCAATGCACGTCTGAGAAACACACTGACATAAGAAGCAGAGAAGCATGCACACCATCTCACTTCTTTTCTGCTTTCGCTCCATTCCCACTGCCAGGATTCTTTCTCCTCGAGTTGGTCACCCGATCTCCCTCTGTGTCTTGGATTCAGCCACATGAAGGAAATTTTCTCTGCGTTTTCTCTCTTGTGCTGACTCTGCACGTACAGCTCTTCTCCAATGGTGGACAGTTACGAAGTAGTTTTACTTCGCTACTGTACTTAAGTACATTTTTCATGTGTCTGTATTCGAGCAGATTTATTTTTAGTAACTTTTACTTCACTACATTCCTAAGCATAATATCGTACTTTTTGCTTCACTACATTTCGTAAACCATATTGTTAGGTAAAAATTGTCAGTTTGTTACACTGCTGATTTATTTAAGCCCACTGAAATGAAGGCAGACGAGATCAACATCAGTGTCTCTAGGTCAAAAAAATGTCATATTTTAGATAATGTCCAAATGTTGTTGATATACTATATCTACGGAGAAAAAGAGAGGATGTGATGTTCAGGTAACTACAGTATTTGTAACTGTGACGTTTTGCAAAACAATAGCCTAGGGTTCAAAAAACTTTTTTCCTAGTGAAATTTAGACGGTCAATTTAGTTTTTTCTTGGGTACATTGCAGTGCAGCTTCACTGTGAACATTACTACATCATGCTTGTCAACGTGGTCCAATCAACAACAGCAGTTTCTAAAAAAAAAAAAAGTGCAAAAATAAAATTATTATATAAAATTGCAAAATCTATCAGTACTTTTTTACTTAATTATACAAAACCGAGTACTTTTGCACTTTCACTCAAGTAAAATTGAAAAAGGAGTACTTTTACTGGAATAATATTTTATTTGAAGTATCTGTACTTTCACTCAAGTCATTTTGTGTTATTATGCTAAAACACACTTTGCTGCTTCTTTCCTTCCACTGAGTCACAAATTCAAAAAAGAATGTTTGCTGCCAAAGGTTGATCCATCTGCAGCGAAAATGATGCTGTTCCAATGCCAAAGTGCTCATGAATTCCTGCAGCTGTCAAGGGAGGGTTTATATTTGAATAATTTACACTTATGAGGCTGTCTGACTCAGTATTTACCATGCTGGAGTTCATGGTTTAAAATGTATGGTTTGCGTAGAACATGCATGTAGCTTAAAAGCCATTTGAAATCTGCAGGCATGATCTAAAACAGAAAAGTCAGTCAGGCCAAATTTATTTATATAACACTTTTCATAATACACTGCTAAAATCATATTTAGCAGATTAGAGTATTTAACAATACAAGCAATTAATCTATTAAAGATTTGCTAGCATACACAAAGTACGTGTTTGCTATTATATGCAAAGTAAGGTGCATATACACAAACTAAGAAGTTGGACATACTTATATATTCAACTGTATTTAAAGAGATGACGATAAAATAGAGCTGCATGTTTGTACTGTTTACGTTTTGTGACAATGTAACCAATTGTGCAGATTTGCTAAATATTGTTATTATTATTGTATATATATATTCCACGATTTGTCTAAATACTCAGTTCTGATTGGCTGGCAGGCATGCATTAAGAATGTTTAATAAATGTTGATTATCCCTTACATATTAGTGCTGTAAAACTATTAATCGTTTTTTAATCATTATATTAATTTTTCTTTATATTATTACCTTATATTAAGATAAATGTTACATTTATTTTAAATACATTTCTATATGATATAATTTATATGAATCTAAATATATACATAAAATACAAGTAAATATATACTACGTGTGTGTCTCTGTGTATACATTGTAAACATAATAAACATATAAATTATGTAAACAAAAACTTTTATTTTGGATGTGATTCATTTGAATAACACTTGCGTCTTATTGCTGTTTTCTTGGTTTTGATAGCATCTATTGTATAAAAGCATCTGCTGAATGACTAAATGTAAATGCAATGTAACTGTATAGTATACTTATCCATGTATCAACGCCCATATCGCCCTAACATTATGGTGATAACTTTTAACCAGAAGAACCACTCACGTTTATTTCAAAGCTAATTGCTAGCCTTCATTTCACAGACACGTTGAGAGCTGACTAATTCAAATCTCTTTTACTGAAGCTCTCGAGGCTTGTTTTTGTTTATTTCTCCATTGGCAGGATCGCATCTCCTTGTGGCATGAGCAGACCAGCCGCTACGCCTCAGAGCTGCGCGAGTTCAAGCAGCAGATGGTGGCACAGCTAGAGGGCCTGGACAAGAGCAAGGAGGCGCTGCGGAGCGAGTTGGACACAGTGGGAACACGCGTAGACCGTGTGGAGAGAGAGATGGACTACCTCGAAACACAGAATGGAGCGCAGCCTTGCGTGGATGTTGAAGACAAGCTGGTGGAGCAGCAGGTGACGGTTGTCAAGGAGAGGAATAAAGCCAAGTACGCCAAGCTTACAGGTAAAAAGCTTTAGGTAACGTTCCCTGGGCTTAGATACTAGTAATGTTTGTCTCGCAGCATGATGGAACTCACCATAGCTGGCTCATTTAACAAATTCAGTACTCTGAAGTACTAGTGGCACAAATTTCTATGTTTTTGTTTTGCTATCAAGCTATTCAATATATTATAACTATATTTTTTTCTAACATAAAGCAGCATATCTTTTAAAGGAACAGTTTACCCAAAAATGTACATTCTGTTATGATTTACTCACCCTCAAGTAGTTCCAAACCTGCACAAATTTCTTTGTTCTGCCAAACACAAAGGAGCATATTTTAAAAAAAGTTTTATAACCAGGCTGTTTTGGGTCACCATTGACTTTCATAGTAATTTTCTTACTACTATTGAAGTCAATGGTGTCCAAAACAGCCTTTTTACAAACCTTTGTTACAAACAGGTTTAGAACTACCTCAAGGTAAATGATGATTTTTGGGTGATCTATGCCATTAAAACAAAATGGTTTTTTTTTGGAAAATTTTAGTCTCAACTTATCAAATGATTAGAAATGCTGAATTGACAATATTCAATTGGATTATTTGTAGTAAAATTGTTTTAAAACGTCAAAGTTTGATTACGGTCAATAACTACCAAAAATCATTTGGTCAAAAATTTTATAACTGCAAACCTGTTACCTACAACCCTTTATCCTACCAAAAATATAAAAATAAAATACATAATATTTACATTATTATATCAATGTTAGTTTAGTATTATTTGTATATTATTATGGTATTTTAAATTTGACCATTTTAACATTTTAAACTTTTATTTTTTATATTTTCACTAAATATACTTATTTTTTACATTTATATTTACACTAAAAAAAATCTGTAAAATTTATGGTAAAAAAACAGTAGCTGTGGTTGCCAGAATAAAACCATTAAAAAAACAGTAGCAATATTTTTTAGCAATTTTATGTTACATTTACAGTTAAATACTGTAATTTCTACTGTTAACATACTGTTAATATACCAACCTATTAAAATAGTGAAATCTATTTTGTACCTTTGAAATACACCAAATTAGCAACAAATGCAGGTGGTGATGAGAAAGTGATGAACCAAAGCTCATCACAAGCAGTTTTTAAATAGTAATATATATAGAAGGTGCTAAGTGTCATTCACACAAAAATTATACATCACCAGGGTTAGAACTATTAAACTGAAATGTGCAATAAACATTAATTTAATGACATTACATCTAACATACAACACTAATAAACATAACTGATACAAAAAAAACTAAGAAGAAACTATTTAAAATAAAAAACATCAAATTCAAACAAAATTTAAAATGCAATGCAGGGAATTCTGGGAATGTCAGTTTACAGTGTTTCCCTGTAAATTTAACAGGAATTTACCGTGGCAGTTTTTTACCGTTAAAATCACTGTCATTCTTTACAGTGTGGCTTTCATTTATTTTTTATTTCAGCTTTAGTTATTATTTTATTTTAGTTATTATTATTATTTTATATTATTTCAGTTACTTGCCAAGGTAACTTTTTTTTAAGATTAGGTTTTTCACTTAATCTTTATTATTTCTTTTGTTTCAGTTTTATTTTGATTCTCGAAAATGACTATAACAGGTTTAATTTTAGTTAATAACAACACTGTCACATGGTTAAAAATGCAATCTAGAAAATAAATAGGAAGAATAAGTGTCAAAAGTGGTGGCTACACTTCATAGATTCAGTTTTTAAAAGCTCATAATGAAGCAAAGCGTCTGTGGTTAAGTGGCACAAGAATGACAAGCAAACCAAGTTCAGTCACATGAAGCTCTGAGCTATTATAACTTGACAGAGTTTGATACATAATGCATTAAATATTGGGTCTTATCTTCCTTAAGTCCTCATTTAGAGAAGCACTTAGAGGTACTAAATAAAATGTATTATTATTCCATCAGTGAGAGAGACAGTAATTATACTGCTGGAGGATAAATCATGATGCTTTCCGTATATCGTCGCTACACTTCAGCAGCTCTATATTGCCTTTTCATAGCAAAACGCCTCAAATCTGATTAACCCAGCCTGTCATTAGTCTGTGCATTCCCATTAGGGACTAGACGTAAATCAGACTCTATTGGAAAGCACATAGTAAGTAATATCAGGAGGAAGGGATGCGCTTCGGAACTTTACTGAATATTCTAATTCCAGCGAGAAATAGATTGCACAGAATATTTGATGATTAACATAATGATGGAAGGTAAGGAATAACTTGTGTGTAAAGAACAACAAGGTGTTTCATACCATAGAAGAACCTGTTTTGGTTCCCCAAAGAACCTTTCAGTTAACAGGAACCAGTTGTTATTGGTGTGAAGAACATTTTTATAATCTGAAGAATTTTTTTACATTCTAAACCTTGTGTGGAATGTAAAGGTTCTTTGTGAAACCATTGATGCCAATAAAAAACCTTTATTTAAATTTAGATTTAAAGTGCCCCTATTATTATTATTATGGGTTATGAAAGGTTTATATTTTAATTGTGGAAGTTCCCAACAACAGGTTAAAATGCATGCAAGTTCATGCTTTTTTCTACATCTTTTAACAATTAACAATTAATTTTTTCAAACACCTCCACTGATTGGTGGATTTCATTAAAAGGAGTGTTTGTGAGCTTTTAACACTCCAAAAATGGCACTTAGTGGCAAATAATGAATTAGCATTTTCATCCAGAACCAACGTGAATAGCAAAATGAAACGGCTTAAAAATGACTTGTTTCAATGATTCAGAGTTGAGTCTTTATTTTGAGAGACAATTACTTTATACACAGTGCACTTTCATATTTGAAACCTTTCAGGATGTTTTCATTTACTTAGAGCTGTGTTACACACTGCATAATTGCTCATTTTCAAAAATCCATAATAGGGGCACTTGTATTTAAAGGCAAAAAAAGTGAAAATAATTTTAGTTTTTCTTTATGTTTAGACTGTGGTGACATGATCTCCAGCATCAAAGCCATGAAGATCCTCAAACGAGTGGGTGGCCCTAAAGGAATGTGGACCAAGGACATAGGAAGTGCCACCGGGAAGGTGTACATCTTAAACGGGACAGAGGATAATACCATTTATGAATTTGGTACAGTCCGTGAATTCACTTCCTCCCAAGGCATTTCTGCTGCCACCAGCGTCCAGCTCCCTTTGGCCTGGCGCGGTATAGGTCATGCCATCTACAACAACCACCTGTACTATCTGAAGCAGGGTGAGGAGATGAAGCTAATAAAGTTTGATCTTCAGAAGAACATAGTTATAGACAGTGCCGTGTTTCCAGTTGAAAATCAGCTTCCTGTGTATGGCCTGAATCCCGAGACCTTCATCGATTTAGCAGTGGATGAAGAGGGTCTGTGGGCCATCTACGCGACTCAGGAGAATGAAAGGCACATCTCCTTGGCCAAGATAGACTCTAAAACTCTAGACATCGAGCAGATGTGGGACACCCCTTGTGTGAGGGAGAACGCAGAGGCGGCGTTTGTCATCTGCGGTACCATCTATGTGGTCTACAACTCCAAACTACCCAGCCGCTCTCGAATTCAGTGCGTGTTTGATGTCAGTGACATGGTCACAAACGACGAAGCTCCACATGTATACTTTCCCAAACGATATGGCACTCATGCTAGCCTCAAATACAGCCCTGTGGAGCAGCTCCTCTACGCTTGGGACGATGGCTATCAAATCCTCTACAAACTCCAAATGAAAAAGAAGCTGGAGGTGTAAAAGGTGTACTGAAGTCTGAAGAAAGCAGAGCTGGGGAGGAAATGCCCATGTTATTGGCTTGCTTTATCTAATGCAACACGGCTGGGTCACACATCAATACGTTGAGCTTTGTAGTTACACACAGAGCACAATATATGATTGATTGGACACACTTGTTAAGTTCGGTTGTTTACTAGAAATCAATGTAAATGGCTCAAGAAGACCCATTTTAACTTTGTTTGCCTGGAGCAGAACTAATAAAACGAATTTATATATTATGTTGAAATCGAATGTGCTGTTAATAAATAATTGAATAAAAAAGGTTATTGCGACATTTTATCTCACAATTCTCAGAAAAACTCTACGAAAAAAGTCATAATTGGGAGATAAAAAGTCGCAATAACCTTTTTTTTATTTTTTATTATTATTTTAAAGGGTTGTTCTGCCTCTAAATTAACATTTTGTCATTAACCACTTACCCCCATGTCATAAAAGCTTTGTTCATCCTCGGAACATAATTTAAGATACTTTGTAAATAAGTAAGTCGAAATATAATTTTTTTCAACATTTCTCTCTATATAATTTCAAGATACTCTGTATAATGGCACTAGGGTGATGCAGAGAAGTAGAATAAAGTAATAATTTTTGTTTTCTCTGCACACAAAAAGTATTTGTGTAGCTTCATAAAATCACAGATGAACCACTGATGTCACAAGGACTTTTTTGATGAGAACCTTACTATGTTTCTGTGCCTTTGCTGTCTATGAAGGGTCAAAAAGCTATTTCAGGGGTGGGAAACGTCAGTCCTGGAGAGCCGCAGCCCTGCTGAGTTTTACTTCAACTTTAATCAAACACACCTAAATGAGCTAATCAAGGTCTGAAGGTTTACTAGAAAGCTACAGGCAGGTGAGTTTTAATTAGGGAAGGAGCTGAATTCCAGGACTGGAGTTCGCCACCCCTGAGCTATTTGATGTCATCCAAAAAAAACACAAAAACTTAATTGCTGTTTCGAAGATGAATGAAGGTCTTAAGGGTTTGGAAACATGAGGGTGAGTAATTGTGACAGATTTTTCATTTTTGGGTTAACTATCCCTTTACCAAAGAATGGAATATAAACAAAACAGATAGAAGCGAGGAAGTTTAATCACACCTTTCAAGTACAAGGGGATGTTCTGAAACAGTATCTGTACATTACAAATACAAAGTCTCAATATAAAATTGAAAAGTGGCTCTGAATCAGGCATTTCATACAGAAACACCAATTCCAGTGATTATTGATACAATGAGTTCCAGCCAGACCAGCCAACAAAATACATCTGAAGAGAAAACACCTCAAAGGTAACAGGAAAAATACAGAACAGTAAACATTTATCACATTTTATGTAAAATACAAAATTGGTCTTTGTAAAACAGTGCTTCTAATTTACATAATGATGTTATTTCAAGTCTTGTTAGAAAGCCAAGGATTTTTTGCCTCCTTTAGATCGGACACACAATTCCTGGTATTCATTATGGTTTCACTTTGGAAGCTACAATTACCGCGTGGTGAAATTATGATGATTTTAGCCAGCTGAACGTTATGGATGTGGCTGTGCATGGCTGCATTTAACTAAACTCAACTTCACAGAAGAAAATGATGACAAATGATTTTAGCAATTAAATATTTAAATAAGAACAAACCAAAAGCTCTACAATTTACACCGATTAAGATATATGTGTAGACAGGATATAAATTATTCTTGGCATTGGCATTTTTGGTGGCAGAACAGTTTCACTACTTCACAAACAAAAGGAAGATCAATGGAATATCTCTGCTCTGTAAACAATATACAGTTCGGCTAATATATCTCAGGTTGAACATATCGAGAACTTCACATATCTCTTCAGTCATAAAAATCTCTTAACACGTATTTTATATTCAAAGAAGACAAAAAAGAATGAGGAGAAACTTAAGGCTAAATATATAATAAACTATATCTTCATACTATTATAATGTCCGTTAAAATATAATATACATCTACCAATTATACAATATTCATCAACAAATGCACCCTTTGAGTTGCTTAAACTCACCTTGAAGTGTATAGTTTGACCTCTTTGGGTAATGACTAGTGAATTTTCACAACAAAAATAAAAAGCAACACTTTTTAGACTGAGACTAAAACTCAGCTAGGCTTACTTGCACCTGGAAAGGTTTGGACAGCACCCTCTTTTTCCTGCTCCATCATACATGTCCGCACAGACATAAGCTGTGCAAAACACTATTGTGGATCTCACCATCAGTCCCTGGGAGATACTTGGCTTAAAGACGTAGAAAGTGGTCATCCCTTCCTTATGGACTGGAGGGGAGTCTAGGAGATGGGCAAGAGCCCTGGCTGTCAAAGCTTGCAGTGCGAGTCTTCCACTTGAAAAGAGATGCAAAGAAAAAGGGGAAAGATGGGAATACTGAAATGAAAATGTACTTTTCTACGAAACTTCAAAGGACACATATTCACCTCCTTCTCAGACTTCTTGGGCTCTACGAGAGGGTGCCAGTGAGCAATAGGTTTTCGAGGGTAAGCAAGCATCTCATTCCAGTGGTCTCTCCCGAGCCCCTCGGCATGGATCCCTACACGACAGACTCCTATGATCTCATTGTGTCCCACTCTATACACCAGGACAAGGAAAAAGAGATTGTGAAGAGCATAACACAACATCATATTTGAAGAGTGAAAACATCACACTCACAGATCATAGTCCATAACTGATATATGTAGGCTGACTTGATCCATATTCTCCGGAGGGATGTCAAAGATAATCGCCTCATTATAGGTTGGATTCAGTGTGTTCTTTTTTATGGACGTTTTCTTCTTTTTCAAGCGTCTCCCGTCACAAATCAGTGACACCTTCACGTACGGATCTGCCAACAGAGCAGAGAGGTGTGACATGAATTTCTCAACGTATCTTTCTCCTCGTCTTTCATGGTCTAAATACGTCTGACTAAAGGACTTGTAATGTGCTTGCTGACAATGATAAATGTGACTGTCCAAATATATAAACGGGAAGATGGAGATGCAAGAAAATAAAGACGCATATGAATAAAGGAAAGCGGTGTACCTGAATAACCAGTAATATCCATGGCTTTGAGGTTCCTACATTTGATGACAGTAAGTGTGAGTCTCCCTGCGGTTGGCAAGTAGCAGAGAGAGAACATTATCTCTCCCAAATCCACACTCTCCTGCAGAGTCAAATGGAGACACTCAAAATCGAATACATTACGATGGCAATGTTTGCTAATATAGTTATGTTGGTACAATTAATACATTTTCATTATTATTTAGCAAGGATGCATTACTGGTTAAAAATGACGTTGTTCTGTTAAAACATTTTCCATCGTATTTGAAATATTTCATGATATGACACTTACTTGCCTAAAAAGATGGATTTATCATGACATCATTTATTTATTTATAATAGAAAAAAGTTTTAAAAGCACCCCCCCCCTCTGCTTTTTTTACAAATCACACCCTGTATGTGTGTGCGTGTGTATATATATAAATATATATATATATATATATATATATATAATTAACCTTTCCTGTCACAGGAATAATTCTAAAGCATGTTAAAATAGAAATGGATACAAAATCTAATGATTTGATTGAACCCAGAGCCATCAAAAAATCATTAATATACTCAAAAACCTTCAACAAACTCAGAAGGAGAACAGTATTGAATGAGTGTATCACATATTCATAAGTCTTTCCCACACGTTTAACCCATCTTGAGAGCTTTAGCCTTCAGTCTGTTAACTCGATTGTACTGAGTTCAGTGATATCTAGTGTGTACTATAATCAGTCATGCGAATTATCATCTCATAAGTCAGAGCTGAGCACATTACTGTAGACTGTACTGCTTTAAACAAGTGGGCAATTGCAAGACTGGTTCATTGAACTGCAGTTTGCATAGCTGATGTATCAGTGATATCATTGTCTCGTGAATCAATATACGCTTTACTTTGTTTTACTGGGTTTATATTAAACTCCATAGTATGTGTATCATAAAAAGTAGTAAGCAGTAAAAATGTACAAAAAACTCTGTCATGTTTAACTAGAAGCTGTGCCAGTTTTGACTCAAATGGTGCCCTTGGTGAGACAAGACAAGGCTGAGATGCTGCTTGGAAAAGTTACATTTCAATGAAAGTGTCAGAGGCAACTGAAAGCATGCTTCACAGTGCTGTCAAACTGCTGCGGGTGAGTGATACAGAAGTTGAGTAGCTCTGAGAGCAGCCCTGGAGGACCCTAGGCAACTGCCTATACTGTCAATGCCAGAAACCCTCTCCTGAGTGGAAGAGATACAAACCTGGAACTCAAAACACTACAATCCCTAACATGTTGCCATAAGAGGAACTGATGTCCTGAAGCAGCAAATGACCCCGTATCAGGATGTGCACCACATTATAATAATGTGGTGCACATCCTGATATAGGGTCTTAGAAAAGTATTGTGAGTATCTTTGCCTTAACCAGATACCAAAAAATATATGCAGTTGGCAGATAATGCATCCGTTCACAATAAAAACTTAAGTTTATAAAAAAATTAAGTATACGTTAACCTCAAAATGACACTTCTGTCCTGGATACTATGAATATTTTTATTCAAATTAGAGGGTATTTAAAAAATGAGGGAATGTGTCAATGTTTTTTTTTCATACAGCGAAAGTACTGTAATAGGACTATAATTTAGTTTTTAACACAAATTTCTTTCAATATATGGACAAATATTTGAGACATTATTTATTTTACATTCCACAGACAAAAAGTAATTTATACAGGTTTGGAACAGCACAGTGAGTAAATACTAAAAGAAGTTTCATATTTTGCACCAATCATGCCTTTGTGATTAATATTGTAATATAATAAGGCAGTAATTTCGGCACTCAAAGTTTAAAAAAACGTAATACTTGTAAATTGCGCAATTTTTCATGTTTAGTAATTTCGATTTCAAATTACCATATCACACCCCATAGAATACTGACTATGAATCATCTAATTATTCACTGTTTTGTTTTCAGAGAAATACTCAATACAAGTGGATTCCTATATTAGAAAACCATATCATTAGTGTGACATTAATGTGACAAAAGCCTCATTAATGTGATGAATCACCGGTGGGGTTTGGACTCACTAAGTAGTAAAGACGATAAATTGTCTTACACTAGTGGCATACTGGATGTCCTTCCAGATAGATGTCTCCCGGGACAGGTCTGAAACTTCAAAAAGGTTTTCCAGTATCACCTCGCCAATCATGTCGTGCCGCGAGAAACGATCAAAGTCAAAGACACTCAAGTGGAGCTTTCTGGACCCCAGCTCCTCGTATGGGACCGGAAACTGAAAGGTCTCGTCAAATGTGGGGTTGAGCGTCTTGCGGTGCACGCGAGTCTGAAATTTACGCTTGCGGTCGGGGAGCAGGTAGATCTTGACGTAAGGGTCGGAGCTGCCACACAAATCTTTTGCGGGTAGGTCCAATGCCTTGAGGATGGTGACGAGGAGGAGCTCTCCCTCGTAATCGTACTTTAGTGAGAAGTTGATCTTGCCGCATGTTTTGGCAGTGCTGTTCTTAGATGACTGCTCAGCCTCCGTCATGCTCTGTTTGTAAAGTTCTGGTTGGATGCGGCCAAGAGATGCAGCGGTGCAGGTGGGAATGTCCTCTACGTCTAAAAATTCGCTTCCACGGTCCAGACTGGTAACATGGTGCATTTGCCTGGGAAGGTGCTTTTTGAAGGAACTGTGCCTGGCAAAACAAAATTTGGCTGTTGAATCTGACGCACTGTTTCTTTCACAAAAGACACACCAGGTGTTAATCTACATTTGAATTATAACCCGCAATTGAATGCATGCAAATTGATGGTAATAATCTGCATGCGCTGTAAGGTTCCTGCAAAAACTGCTTTTCCTGTGGATGTACAGTAGTATGGTTTTCCACCATTTGACCTTCTTTGTAGTCAATAAAACCCAGAGACCTACTTCAGGTCTAATGCTGTCTGACATTTACAAGATTTCCTAAGTAATAACATGATAAGGAATGACTGGAACTAACCCCATAATGGCTTTGTTTATACAGTAAACCACGATGACCTATATGAAGGTCTTCAGACGCAAACATTTCCTCATTCTTCCAGAACACTGACCTGTTAGAGGAGGCCGGCTCGGTCGTTTGCCGTGAGATACGCGTACGTCTCAGCAGATGATCCTTCATGGACAGCTGCACATCTGCGGGGATATCTGGCGACGTATGACTAATCTTCACTGCCGCCTCCAGAAAGTTCCCAGGATCCTTCAGCTTGTCCGCTGCCATAATGTCTCTGAGGGTTGGGTAGTAGTCACCGTGACCTTCTTCTCTGTGTTGGTCTCTCTCTGGCCGGGTGGGGGCAAGGGCGGTGGCGCTAGAGGAAAGCACTTTCCTGCGCCAGGGCACCCAGCACAGCTTCCAGGTGGCGACACTGATGACACCCAGCAGGGCCAAACCACACACCACAAATACAAGCAGCAGGAGACTGAAGGAAATGTCTGGACAGAGGATACAACATGGACAGAAGTGGACGTTGTACAAATGCACATAACATATGGACTTCTAGACAGATTTCCATCACTGTTACAAATCTATAATGTGCGCTAAAACAAGTTTAAGTGAGTGTATGTTGATCCAAGTAAAACATTTGATATACTAAATGCAAGGTGGAAGTTATAATGCAATCTAACTCTATTAATTTATAAACACATTGTGGAAAATGCTGGAAAATGATGCAAAACATTACTGATAGCTTTTCAAAGACTGACATTAAGCAAATTCAGCAACAATTTTATCAGCATATGTATAAAATTTTTTTACATCAGTAAAAAATTATTAAATTACATCAGTATCTTTATATTTTAATATATTGCTTAACAAATCCACAATGACTTAAACACCAACCAAATAGTTTTTATCCAAAACAACCAGTCACCTTACAATCACCCTTCTCAACTTTAAATTCTAACTTTATATTTTACTTGAACATTTTAACTACAACTGGAGCTTAACATATACACTATTACTTATACATATATAAAATAATAATATATAAATATTAAATATACTGGGCGTGTCATTACAGATAAAATTCACCACAATTTATTTTGTGTTTACAGATGTGTTAAAAAGGTAACAGGTACTTCTCCATTATATGTTTTTTTGCATTTTAATTTAGTTGGATTATTGGAGTAGTTAAATTAATTATATATATGAATTTAAATTATTCTAAGCTAACTTACAGCACCCTGAAGTTTGCTAAAGCACCTTAAGGACCCCAGTCTTCTGGATGAGAACCACTGAGATACAGTAGATAAAACTTGGTGGCAATTCAGCAGAATTTGCAATAATAAATAGAATAAATCACATAAAACCAAATGTTAACATTTGCAAGGTGTAAATAAAGATAATTTTCAGTGGCAATGCAGCATACTAAAAGTATAGTTAACAGTTATATCAACCTAGCAAGCAGTTATTAAAAAATTAAACTACTTATACATCAAAGAGAATCTGTAGAGGTGCTATCAAAAGCTTCTTGTTGAATCACTGCAAAACTTTTCATTGGTTTACTAAACCAGCATATTTCAAATAATTGTTTGTTTGCTTTAGCCTGTGGTGAAGGTAATTAAAAGAAATGTCATGATCATGCCATGACTGCAGCAGACTTCTCGGTCAATCACCACAGAGCGCATAAATATTAATCAGCACATGCTGAGCAGACAAACTACAACATAGTTGTAGAAATGATCATTCAGTGTGATGCACAGTCTGGTGAGGCTGTTTGCCTCTTTATAAGGGAGGCAATTGCTTCTTACGCCTTCAAAACGGGCTTCTTAAACCCTTAAATCTCTAGTGTGAATATCTCAAGGTAACAAGTTAATCGTCAGACCACCAAAACTTCTAAGCACCGTTGGGTAGACAGTATTAACACTGAAGTTCGACCATTTTCCAGATGGGATTGCAAATGAGCTAAATGTAATCATGCAAGAAGAGCAGGTCATTGGTCAAATTCCTGCTCGATGGTAACAATTACATATCTGAGTGGACGAAAAAAATGCTCCTCTAATGATTATTACAAATGCGTTGGAGTGCACGCCTCTCAGGGAAGGAGCACTTGGCTGCCAACCAAGAAAACAAACAGGTGCGGCATCGATGTACGTTCCCATTTCAATCACACCCTCACAGTTATTCGCTTCTCCTACTGCGGGACTGTGGGAGCACATAAACAACTTGACAAAATAATTAATGTGCCAATAATGTGGAAAACCAGCCACTAGGGAGGCTTTAAAAAAGAAAATCTAAACACACATGTACAGTACACCACACACAGATTCTAATTTAATAATTCGTCACTTAATTTCAAATGTGTCATTTCTCATTTTTGTACACTCATAACGGAAAAAGCACCCGAGTCAATCAATAGTTGGTTGCTTTTGTAAATCTATTTCTTGTCTTTAATATGAAAAATAAACATCAAGATCAATTGTCATTATCAGGACTATCAGGTTGTTCTTATTCGTAGTTTTGTTTTTGTGCAATAATGCTGTCAGCACAAGAAACATACAATTTCACAAAATGCCCGGTTTTGAGCTATTTAAATTGCAAAAATCGAAATAATCATTTTATCTGCCCAGTTAAAGGAATAGGAATAGTTCAAACTAAAATTTACATTCGCAAACAATTGATTTGTTCCTTAGACATCCAAGATTAAGATGAGTTTGTCTCTTCATCAGAACAGATCTGGAGAAATTTAGCATCACTTAATTACCATAGATTCTCTTCAGTGAATGGGTGCTCACTAAGCAAAAGTTCAAACTGCTGATAAAAACACCACAATAATGCACAAGTAATCTACACATCTCCAAAAATCAATAAAGTATTTTAATTTTAAACCTTCACTTCTTTCAATAATCTATTATAATGCTTCCTTCTGTGAAAGTCTATCTTCTGTTGTCTTCTCACATTAAAATCAACATATTCGCTTGTAAATGGTGTTTGCTCTGTGCATATTTTTGTATTTATGACAAACATGCAGATTTTTGCTTCACAGGATATTAACTGAGCCAACCTTCCAATTATTGCATTGTTTATATTTCAAAACAGTGTTTTAACCATCACAAAAAAATTAAATATAAAGTTCTTAACTGGCATGACTAGGACCCTCATCAAACAAGACACACCGATAAGACATGATTTAGCCTGTCAGACAGTCAGACCCTCTTTTGCCGCAAAGGAAAAATTAATGGGTGTGATGCAAGGTTACACAACCATTACACTGTTTACGCTATTGACAGCTTCACCTCACACAAGCTGGAGTGCATTAAAAACAACCAAAAACAATCTCCAAAGGCCTTCTAGATCCTCTTTACATGCAATAGCAAAAAGACAAACAAAACAGTACTGCACTCTTCACGGTATTCCTGTGGCATTCGTGACTCTAAGTGCTGTGGAAAACTACCCTACTTCTCGTTGAGATTCATAATATCAATTAAAAGCGGAGTTGAATTTTCTACGTTAAAAAAAAGTGTGTTTAATTTAAATAGTTTAATCACGCACATTGATTCCTCATTAATCAAGTTCCACAAACATAACTTCTCCAAATCCAATTATGGATTGATGTTATTAAGTAGTCACAAATTGATTTTGTAGGGTTTCCTTACAGGATGAAGTTAAACTTATTCGATTAAAAAAGTTTGTTTCCAGACTATTGTAATAGCTAATTAATGAATTATTAGCTATTGATAGCACATATATTACAATGCAAAGTGCTAATTATTAAATGCTTGTTGAAAGTTATTAAATATGTCCATCCTCTAAGCAAAAGATACAATCTTCGGTGTAATGGTAAACAACTAAATGAAGCAATATAAATCACAACAAGACAAACACTATGGAATTTCTAACTAACTAACTAATAAATAAATGTTCTTTTTAACATTATATTCAAAGCATGCTAAAAACTACACTGAAGTCCAAACTGTTTTTGATTACAATGATTCTCTAAAATGTGATATAGAACATAATTTTGTTTAGTGTAGATCACAATCCATTGCAAAATTTGCTTTCCTTGTTAGTTTTTAGAGTTAGAGTCTAATTTTATCAAGTCGTATTATTATTTAACCAGCTGAGGCTGAAACAAATCCAGTGAAACATTTCCTGTGACCAACAAATCTAATTAAGGCTTGTTTGGTACCAGTGGCGGAAAGCAACCAAAGCCCCAGGTTTTTTTTTTTTAAACTTCTTTTCAAGTGTCTTCAAATCTAACCTGGAATCCATAGAAACCTGTCCATTAGACATATTCCACACCCTATTTTAACTCTGCTACATGAGATGTAAGGGTTCACCATTGTAGATGGTATTGCTGTCACTGCTGCAAAACTGCAATCCAGAGCTATATTTTGCTTTCATCTGTCATGGTTTGTTAGAAATCCCTTATTCAGTTATCCTTCAAACCTTCATGCAATCATAAAAATAGTGCTGAACATGTTTGTCCAGTTAGATTCAGTTACAGTAGCTTTGTGATATAATAGTGGCTGTATTGCTATCAAACACTGCTCTGTTCAGCCATGAGATTAAATAGAAAAACTGATGACATTATATTTGACGAGGGAAAGTTAATCATATTGTAGCAGGACATGCTAAAAATCTGTGATTTTAAATAACTGCATTTAAGAAACTATTACATTTCTTCTTCCAGGACCATAAACTGGCTCAATTATTTACATTATTGATTTGCCATATAAAGTAAACCAAATGCAATGAAAAAAGAGATTTATATAGGCCTAACGCTTCCTTTCAAGCACTAAGACTCTATGTAAGCTCCATCAAATACTACTGAGCCCTATCGAAGCTCTGGAGGGGAGAGGGTGAAATCCAGTTAAATGCGCTCCTGCTATTAGCTTGCAGCCATTCACAAGTCCCTGTGGTATACGTTTGTGACAGCTGTGGTCAGGGCCGACAAAAAGAACATAAGGCTATAGCCCACTTTAATGAATAGAACGGCGTGCTTGTCATCAGCACTCGAAACACAGGCCTAATGCAGATACAAAGCACCTTAATAAAGTGTCTCAAAAGTGCTTCATTAAAATCACACTATTTATAGTTGTGCTGGTATGTTGCGATGATTTGCTCTTTTTAATCATCTATTTCATTCACTGCAGGACCACGTATTCCCTGTATGAACAAACTGCAGGGTGAATTGATGCCAGTAATAAGATCTTACGTCCTGCAGATAAGCTGGTAGTCTTTATAGAGCTCGAAATAACACTGAACGCTTGCATCAATCGTGGGGTAAGGCTTAAAAAAGTGAAAACTCAAACTAAAGCAGAGTGAATGAAATAAAAATAACTGCTGTTAATATTTCCCTCTGCTCTTGCCACTGAGGCCATGTTGACAACATGGGAAAGTCTTCTTCTTTCGTGCCCTACTCTAGCAGCAATTTGCAGACAAGCAATTATTCTGATTGCTGAGTGGTAATGGCCATAGGTTAACCTACGATTACCTCTCTCTATTGTAATTCCAGCGCCCCTAGTGCATAAAACCCATTTCAACTGTACAGTTATCAGTCTTGTGTTAAGTCTGCGTTGAGCCCTTGGACTAGAGCCACCTACATTGATTAAACCATTCCACATCTGTGCAATTCATGCAATCAATGATGTTATGTTAACAGCTGTGTTTTTCCATTAAGTGAAATTCAGCTATAAGAAAAATATACTGTTTATTTGCATGTAAGATTGCTAAATATATGACTTTATTATTTTATGACGTATTATTTATTCGAAAGTTTCAGTTGATTCCAGACTGCTAACTTCTTGACATTCAGAATATCAGTAATGGGACGCTTTGCTGTTCAGCAGGACCGTGTTCTGTATTCCAGATCGGACTGCGAGGAGGAGAGTTGTGTGATTTTGCCTGAAGCGAGGAGCGTTTTTTTTTTTTTGAAAGTCGAAGTGCATGTGTTTTCTTTGCTGCAGGATCGCTCGAAGCAGGGTTTCTCTTGCTCCAAGATTGCTTCAAGCGGGGTTTCTCCCAGAGCGGAGTCATTGCTGGGACAGCTGCTGTTGTTCCATTCACATACTCTTTTTCATACAGGAGACCAGTTTTTTGCATTACTTAGCGACATGCAAAAGATGATGATATGGCTTATTTTGGAATTATTTTGGTTGGTAGACATAAAAGACTTTTATTAATAATATTGAGAAAAATAACGCAAAAACGGAAGGGGAAATATTTTGCTTTCTTATCGCGATATGGCCTTTGGTGAGATGCAATGCTTGTATAAATCATGAGCCTGTCCTCCAACAAAAAAACTACTTTATAGGTCATTTGTGCAAGTACCTTATTATGACCTATATTCACACTTTAAAGGTACGCGCCCTCTAGCGGGCGTAAAAATAATTGACAGTGTCGTATTGTGTCTGTCGTCATGAAATTACATGATTTATCAGAATGTGTGTTTTGTCTAAATGCAGTGTTTAGAGTTTTTATAGCACACTCACTGTGATTAAAACATATTTTACTAAGTTTAATTTGTATGAATGACCACACTTACCCATCCCTAAATCTACCTGTTACAAAAATAGTGCAAAATCATGATTTATAGGGTTTTATGAGAACATGCTTCTGTATTCAAACTCAAAATGATTCCAACATCTCATTTGATAAGGCATCTCTCTACAAACTGAGCTACATCAACCCTGAATCACATGGCCAATAAAATAATAGAAACAACAGGTTGTAAATCATAGGAGTATATTTTGTAGATAATTTATTTCACTTATTCAAACCTATTATTTAAGCAACCCGTGTATTAAAGTCACAAAATGGAACCAATCACAGGTCTTTTCTTACATATTGTGACGTACATTTGAATCAAATCTGAATGCAGCTAGAGGAACAATTTGTGAGGAAAACTTTAAAGAGAGCTATTGAACTTCAGCTCAGATACACTTTAAATATAACCATTTAGCAAAGTCATAAGCGTTGCTGGATTTAAAAAAAATACTCCTAGTAATTAGGCGAAGAAAGAAAATCTCGCTGCAGCTTTAACAAGTTATTAGCATGTTCCTCGCCTTCATTGCACCCCACAGGCTGATGTGTGCTCACCACAGAACAGAGACGAAGGAAGTGCGAACTGAGAAGGCTTATAAATACAGCTCGTTACATGCAAAACTCAAAAGCATTGTTTTCACCCCAAAGGCGACATGCATTCAGGATGGTGTCTTTTCCAGATAAGCAAAAGAAATCACATCATGTGCCACTTACGAAGTGCCATCCCCTTCCTTTAGGTTGAAACTGGGATAGATTAGCATTTGTTGTGCAGGCAAAAGGGGAGTGCAAGCCAGAGATAAGGCGAGAGAAGAGCTAGCTTACTGGTCTTGATGGACACGGCCAGTCATTCACAGAATAGAATGAAGTGAGTGGCCAATGCCTGTATTTGGCTGCACAAATACCCCTAAATCTTTCTGTCAGCCAATTCTGAAGGGCAACAACAAGGGTCCCATGAAAGGTGAACTGAGGCATTTACGATAAGCATTTGAGGATGACAATATGGGGTGACACTGTAGTAGCCATAGCTTCAGTTGGCTACAGCTTTAAGCCTAAAGGCCAAAACTGTCTCTAAATGTTTCCATCAAAAACAGTGTACTTTGAGAAAAAGAAATGAACCGAAGATGCTAGCAGCTTTCAACAAAACCTCACTCAGGTTTTAACAAAACATATTGAGGTTGGCCATACAGCTCGACCAAGTCATTAGTGCTGTACTGATGACACAGCGCTATTGCTATAAAAATACAACCCTGTCAGCAAAAAGTCAACCAATATTATGCATCCATTATCGGTAAAGCTGATAATAAAACCCTGCTACAATAGTTTGAAGACAGAAATACAGCTGTCTTATAATTCAAGTGGTTAAATGTGCTTTTCGACAAGCACTAACATCAAAAGATGTCGCATGTAAGTCACAACAAATAAAACATGAATATCATTACTAATAATTTCATCAAACAATCACTGTAGCTCATGTATCTCTAGAGCAACCACTGCTGAGCTGCATCTTTCTTTTTAAGACGTTCTGCCCTAAACACACATTTTGGTTATTTTTTTACCATCCCCACTTGTATTGTTACACAGGCAGCATTGTCATTATTACAGTACCTAAAGGTTGGGACAGTGAGTCAGTGTAATACTAAAGGATAATAAGCAGTGCACCGCAGCCTGTTGTAGCCAGATCTTTCATTTGCCTACATTGCAGCTTTGGGAGATGCAGCTGACAACAATGCTTTAACACTATCACCTCCAGTGTGATCAACTGCCAGTGCAGGAAGAGGCTCTGAACGACCTGCTGAGAGGAACCGCGATGGACCAAACTGCCACTGCACCAGGAAGCAGGTCACTGCACTTGCGGTACTCATTTACTCACACACATTCACATAAACACACAGAACAAAAGCATGCTGCGTGGATGATAATGCATGTTCTGTGTTTACACACTACTATATATTCATATATCTTTCTTTCAGCACCCCATTCACTGAATCCGCATACACGCTCTGTGCTTGAATAACCATACAACTGGTATAAAATGTAAGCTGCTGTCCTAAGCAGCCCCAGGGCACTAGCAACACCTTCTTTTCACTGCCATATGTTTAATATGCTCAAAGCTAAAGCACCGAGACGCTATTGTGAGATCAATACAACAGAGTATAAAAGACATCAACCTTTGTACTTGGGTCATAAAAGCTTTCCCTGGGAAGAAACATCCACAGATGGTGCCTATTAAGAGGTACTAAAAACTAGATTAGAAGAAAATGACATAAAAGTCTTCCACCCCCTCCTAAAGTTATGTTTTATGCAGATTTATTTCTTAATTAGTCTATTATAAAACAGGGCAGGCTATAATCCATCAGTACTCAAGAGCTTCAAGAGGTGTTAACGCAAATCAGATGAACACCTGCTTGAAAATCCTATCAATGTTGCACGAACTTTCGACTCCTAAATTAAATTTAAGATACAACGAACAAAATGATAGTCAAATACGACATTCAAGCACACAAATGTTCTTCAAGTAAAAAATATATGGGCAATATATAATGCGTCTTTGTATGTAATGCGGTTCTGTCAAAGCACTGATACTAAAAAATGTCCTCCCAACTTTATTGATAACACAAACATATACATGAGTTCTTACCGCTAAGCGTTTTTCCTTGTCTCTCACTTCTGGTATTCCCACTTAAACTCGCTTTCCTGCAGTTTTTTCAGCCCCCCTGCCTGAAAACAGCTCTTGTCTTTCCGCAAGCTCGCCTCAGAATGAGCTCTCCACAGCAGCGCGCACGGGACCGCGTTTCTATGGCACCGCGAGGAAGCCAGCCATTGCTCAGCGCGAGAGATGCTGTATTGTAATTGTCAAGGGGCGCCACACACACACACACACACTTTTAAATAAGCCAGAGAACGGTCACAACTGCTTCAAAAACATTACCCCACAGTTTACACAACAAAAATGAATCATTAGTCATTTAAAGTAAAAATAAACAAATAAATAAAAAAACGTTAACCTGTTACCTCACAGAAATGATATAAATGTATGTTATAACCCTTTTAAATTTAGGCTACTGTAAGCTATCTCAAAATAACTTTTTAGAGTTAAAAATGCATCACGTCATTGATGGTGATCAATCTGGACATGAGCCTGGACAACAAAACCAGGTGGTATTAGAACGACTTCAGTATAATTTCACTTTGAATGTAAATTGTACGTTGTTAGTTTCGACCCCATCAGTAGGTCAAGTAAGACAAAATCCTGGATCAACATTACTGTCCAAAAATATAAGTTTCAGTGGGAAATGATAGCTGATTAACAAGGGTGTAGAAGCACTAAACTATGGTTAGAAGCCTAAAACAGATATTCCCAGAAAATTATTCCTTAGTTCTGATTGGTTGATTGGAATGTTGTTCCAGGATCAACAAGGATGTTGATCCAGGAACATCTTGAACTTGGTGAAATCACACTCCCCAAAGTGACACACAGATGGGTCAAAAGTAACACAACAATACAAGCTAAATTTACATCTGACTATGACCTTGTTAATATGTAACAGCAAACTTTGCAAAAAAAATAAAAATTTCATTTTTTCAATGAATTATCATATGTTTCAAAAGTAACCCAACAGTACAAACTTAAATTGTTTGGAATATTATTTTTACTGGCAATGTCAATCCATTTTATATTTAAAAAAATGTTAACAGTGTGAACAATATTACAATTTTTAATTTCATTTTTTTTTTTTTTTGAATGCAGACGCACACAGAAAGTCACCACATTGGGACAAAAGTAACAAGTGTTATTTTCGTCCCGACAGGACCTCCTGACATTTAAACTTGATTTACTTTTATATACTGAAAAACTGACAAGGCAAACTTTAGTTATTATTAAGCTTATTTTTACATAATACAAATAAATTACCCTTATGAGTGTTTCTGTAGTCTATGGTCACATATTATATGCAACAAGGCATATTAAATTTTAATTAATATTATAAATATATATATA